>JAJKFI010000003.1:24043958-24075247 GCA_029204185.1 Lerista edwardsae
ATATATATATATATATATATATATATATATATATATATATATATATATGCATGCACAGTAGGGAATGGAAATAAATAATTTGTTGAAAGCAGCATAAGCCTTAAGATTACAGAAGCGCCTACATTTATGAAAAGAGAAGTTTTTGACGGTGCCTTTAAATGACTGTCTGAGAGTTCTTTTAGCTGAATGAGATTGTGGAACTATACAATTAGTACTGGACTTGATTCACCCAACCGCATCTGCACAAACTACAAAGACAAACACTTTCTAAGCTCTGCTGAAACAAAAGTTCATGACATTATTCCAGGCAGCACGAAGGCGGGAGTGTGAAAAAGCCTTCTTCAAAGGGCATCTCTTGGAAAAGTGGTTAGAAGTGCAAAAATGCTTTTCAAGTGGCCATTTCTTGGAACTTCTGAATATTTCATAATGGACTTTGCCTGAACTTTAGAGGATATGTTCTGTGACAGCTGTGTAATCTCTGCCAAAGTAGCAGATGGCATGCCACAGCCAAGAAAGTATAAGCTGTATTTATTTTAATGGGAGGGGGGAAAGGAAATTGACAGTGCAATTCGAAGCACATTCTATGCTCATTGGATACAATGAGACTTTCTGAGTGGGATATTTAGGATTGCACTGTTAAGCAACCTTTTTTCTTTCCATTCAGAAAGTTTTTGTACTCTGTTGCTAAAGTCGAATATAGCTTTTTTTAAAAAAAAAATTTGTAGGTATTGCTTTACTGTGCTCTTGCCTTTTATTTACCATTTATGACCATCTTAATTTAAAAAGTGATCTAAAATGGGTAAAAATAAACAAAACACAGAAAGCCTTACTTCATGAGAAAGCACCAGAATAGTGTGCATTTTCCCCAATTTTAGGAAATACTTTTAAAAAGTATTTAAGTCTATAAAGACTTTTAAAAAAACTTTTGAATGTTTAAAGTTTTATTTGCTGCATTTTTAAGCTACTCCGTCTGAAGAATTCGGGAAAGGGGAGAATGCTAATATCTTCAGTAAAATCAATGAAATTTTAAGACGACATTAACATATAGCACATTCTGTACTATGACCAGATAGATAGAAGGCCTAAAACCCAGCCAAAAGGGGAAGGGCATCAAGATCGGTGGGTTTATTATTTATTTATTTATATTGTGGGGTCATAACATGAAAAAAGGTTGAAGACCACTGGGATCGGTCTGGTGAGCAGGATTCCCTCTAATGTTCATAGTCAATGCACAGATCCCTACCATGGTTGAGTGGTGGCAACTCTGGAGCACTCACAATGACACTCCCATCATTACCCACTTCTGGGAAGCTGAGCTCCAAGGGGCTGAGTTTAGTGTCATGCAACCTCACAGCTTAGTAAGAATGGTGCTTGTGATCAAATTCTAGCACTCTGTCCACTAATCCATAATGGCTGTTTAATTGCACTTCCATCATCCCAAACAAGAATACCTTATAATGCTACTCAAAATGCTCAGGTTCTGACTGTGGCAAATCACTATGGGACAGGATAGGAATGGGGCGGCCATCAAGGACACTTCTTTTGTACCTTACTGTTTGAGACAGATGGAGACTTACTGTGCACAGAGGGGAGCATCCAAGCAGTCTTACAATGTCACAATGAGTGGGGGGGTGGGGTGGGTAAAAAGGAGGCACATAAACTCCATTATGGATTAAAACCCTATCTTGAATTGTGTGCAGAAACGAATAGGAAGCCAATTCAGGCACTGGAATACCTGCATCCAGTGGCCTTGTGTCAGTCCGCCCATGTGGTTCATATGTGACTTGATGCCTGTTGCCAAAACCGTGGCAGCAGCGGCAGCAGTGATCTGCCAAGGTTTCCACTTGACTGGGCAGCGCATGAGATATGGATCACTGGCTGTCTCTGAGCAGAGTGCTGCCAAGGCTTCCGAGTGTCTCAGGGCCATTTCTAAAGTAGGCCAGTTATTTTCAAAATGACCCTTAAGACACAATCCTAACCAACGTTCGAGCACTGACATAGCTGTGCCAGTGGGGCATGTGCTGAATCCTGCATTGGAGTAGTAGTCATAGAGGCCTCCTCAAGTTAAGGGAATGTTTGTTCCCTTCCCTCAGAGCTGCATTTTCTGTGCCCCAGTACTGGAAAGTTGGTGAGGATTGCGCCCTTAGAGTTTGCCTTATATGAAGGCAAACCCCTCTTGCCTTGCCCCCCTCCTGCTTATTTCTTTTTGTCTGTTTCCCTCCCCATTTTTTCCGGACACTTCTAACTTTCCAGAAGCTTCTGTCCTAGCTCAGCAGCCAAAAAGGGACTGGGACATATTCCTGCATCGGTCCTTGTCCTTTGTTTGAAAACACCATTCCCAGACAGCCATGAGCTTTGAGTCCTTCATGGCTGGAGTAGCCAAACCTTCTACTGAGATTGGCATGCACTACCAATTGGGCAGCCACATATGTCTGTCTAGGTAAAGGGGTGGGATGCAGTGGCTAGATGGGTTCCACTCCTCCAGTCAGGTATGACACAATCAAACCCTGGGTGTTTAAATTCAAACACAGGGACCCAGTGGCATAACTAGAGGGTGCAGGAGGGGGTGCATATCACACCGGGTGACACCTTTGGGGCGTGACGCTATGAATGGCCAACATTTGGGAAGCCTTTTGGAAAAATTGTATTTATGAATAATATTTATTCATAATTGCATTATGTCAACATTTTTCCATTGTGTATGTAATTTTGTGTTATGCCAGTAAAGGTCTACATACATATATACTTTCCATAGTTGTGTCAAATAGAACATTTTGCAGGTGCAGCTGCTATGCAGTGTGAAAAAATGATGTTTCTCCTGAAACAGGCACTTGTACTAGAACTGCATTTCTCAAAGTGTGCTCCTAGGACCCTCAGGCTCTGCGAGACCCTCTCAGCAGACCATAAGTGGCTGCCATCTGCTTGGTACTGTGTCACTCTGCACATGTGCAGGTGCTCCAGAGCCCCCCAAGACTCTGCCCATGCACCAGTGGGGCTCCTGCAGACTCTGTTTAGGAGTATAAAAGGCTCCATAGACTGACAAAATTTGAGAACCTCTGTCCTTGAACACAGGCGCATACCTGGGCGAAACTGCGCCCAGGGCACGCGACGTCATGACGTCACGACATCGTGACGTCATGACGTTTGGCGGCTTCCTTCCCTGGGCTGCCACTGGGGTGCTTTAAGCACTCGAGTGGCAGCCCAGGACGGGAGCCGCCGGCACCCGTCCTGTCTCGGGGCGCGCGGTGGCACTTCCTTCCCCGGGACGCCGCCAAGGCCCGCAAATTTCCCCAGGGGCCCGCAAATTTGTGGGCGGGGGTGGGGCGCCATGCCAATGACGCCCCTCCACCTTATGGCGCCCCAGGGCTCGTGCCCTGCGGCGCCATAC
Organism: Lerista edwardsae; assembly: GCA_029204185.1. NCBI lineage: Eukaryota > Metazoa > Chordata > Lepidosauria > Squamata > Scincidae > Lerista > Lerista edwardsae. The sequence goes on from JAJKFI010000003.1 coordinate 24,047,347, forward strand.
CCTAGATTCTCCTCTGCTTGAATATTCTCCATGTGCCTATTCCGTGCATTAACACTGTAGTCAATTTGACATTTTCTCGCCTTCCTCGGTTATTGTTTAATCAATATCCTTCTACAGAAGCAGTGCAATATCTGTCAGGTTGGTACCCTGAGTCTATTGAAAGTATGACTGATATTATTCACAGCATTCCTCTGACAACTTAATATGACAAGCTGGTTCTTGGCTCAAACCCTCAACAACAGCTACAAAACAAGATGCTCACTTTTTTTTTCTTGCTTGCTTAAAGAGAGAGAGAGAGAGAGACTTGCTTCATGCTTTGAAACACAAACCTGCATTAACCAAGGTTGGCTTTGATACTTGCCATATGGGTAGACATGTTCCAAAACATTGTTGTTTTTTCCTCCAAGGAGGAAAAGTGCAGAAAGTGGTGTTCTGTGTTTTGATAAATTATAAAATGGTGCATGCCAGGTGCAAGGGAGTGGCAACAGGATGCAGGCATTGTGTTGTCCTGTGTGTTCCCTGAGATGGGCCTTTAGCCTGATCCTTTGGAGCTCTTCTTATGTTCTGATGGTGTGTCTCGTGCGCACTGCCAGCCCAGTCATGAAGTGACTGATGCAGTGTGTGTCATGGATGTGGGGAGGCAGATTCGGGGTGCCTTTTACCTGGAGTTTGCCTTTCTCCAACCTGCCACGGATTCCAGCCGCTTCCCACTTGCTTGAGCAGCAAACAGACCATCTGCCTTCTTACTGTGCTCCCACAGAACAGCCCTGCTGGATCAGGCCGAAGGCCCATCTAGTCCAGCTTCCTATGTCTCAAAGTGGCCCACCAGATGCTTCAGGGAAAACACAAGAGAACAAGATGCCTGCCAGAGGCATACCTAGAGGGGGGCACAGCACTATATTTTTCAAGTAGCTGCTCTCCTCCTTTTTTGAGCCATTCCCAGCAGCTAGCAAAACAGAGGCTATGTTGGCTCTGAATGGCTCTGAAAAGGCGGGGAAGTGGCTGCTTGCAAAACTTAGTTCTGTGATCCCCCTCCAGGTATGCCTCTGGATCATGCTGCCACTCCCTTGCACTTGGCATTCTGAGGTAGCCTACTTTGAAAACCAGGAGGTTGCGCATACCCTATAGCCTGTAACTGTGGTTCTCAAACATTTTAGCACCAGGACCCACTTTTTTGAATGACCATCTCTCTCTGGGACCCACCAGAAGTGATACCATGGCTGGAAGTGCCATAATTGTGATGCCAGAGCCTGCTGCTTTACTGACAATGCAGCAATAAATTGGGTTATTTCCAGTGGTGTCATCTAAATGATTTAACAACAGGTACTCACTTTTGATTGGCACATGTTGGGACCCGCCCACCGGAAGTGATGTCGTGGCAGGAAGTGACATGAAAAAAGCCCTTTTTGAGGCCTCAGACAATTTTAAACTGACCCAACAGTTGCAACAGTATTCCACAGCACCCCCAGAACACGTTAAGGAGGTTTGGCATCATGTTAAAGTGACCCAACAGTTCCAAAACCCCAGAGCAGCTCATTTTTAAGTGGCAAGGCAAGGCGAGGCTCCACTCGCTGCCTGCCTGCCTGCCTGGCTCTGAGAACGTGCAGGCAACTCAAACGTGCAGGAAATTCAAACGTTGCAGGGGGCGGAGTCAACGAGTGGGCGGGCGAGTGGGCGGGGCCAACCATAATCCTAGAAACCGGTACTCGCGTACCCCCTGCATGATATCACTGGTTATTTCTCAACCATTTTCCAATACCAAAATGTATCAGAAAGGGGAAAAAAAAGACTGTTTACAACCTCGACACAAGTAAAACAACCACTCCCCCTTTCCAGCATCCCATCTTCCCATATTTTCAATATGGCTGTGTTAGGTGCTTTGCAACCCACCTGAAATCGGCTCGTGACCCACTGGTGGGTCCCGACCCACAGTTTGGGAACCACTGATCTGTATGGACTTTTCTTCTAAAAATCAATCCAATCCCCTTTTAAAGGCATCCAGGCTAGATGCCATCCCCACATCCTGTGGCAAGGAGTTCCACAGCTGGGTAAAAATGTATTTTCTTCTGTGGTGTTTGCAAACCGAGAAGTGTGGGACTAGTTTTGTTTACAGGAGCGATGCAAATGAAAGAGCTCCTTCATTCATGCTGTCTCTCTCAAATAAAACTGTGAGTCCTTCTCTTGGTTTTCAAAAACCACGGGAAAAGCACCATAAGAGGTTCCCCTTAGTGTCCCACAGCAGAGGTGGTGATGGCATCAAGCAGTGGTTCTAAGTTGTGCTGCCTCTGTTCTTCTGAGCCCATTAAATTGCAAGTGAGCAGGATCAGTGGTGCAATCCTGTCCAAATTCACAGCAGAATGACCAGAAGTACTGATTATTAGTTCTTTTTCTTGCCTTTGTCTTTTCCATTGCCGGTGAGAGATCAGGCAGATAAATTTGCCTTGTTTTAGATGAATTTCTTTTGTTTTTGTTTTTAATTTTTTTTAAAGGCCAAGCTGTTCGCATTCAAAACAAGATCAGACACAATCAGACCTAACCATAATCATTGTAACTGATGGGGCCGGCCCAACCCCCCAACTCCAGCTTAATTAATGCTTTATGTAATCGCATGCACACAAGAATGGCACGGTAGTGACTGCTTTTGGCCACAAGGTGGCACCGATTCTTAAACCAGAATACCATTCTAAAGATCCCGGTTGCACAAAGCATTTGGAAACAGTGTCCCGCTCTTGAGAGCATTTCTCTGCGCAGTCTTCTCTCGCAGTTTCCATACTTAATCACATTTCTTTTAGAATTACCAGGCAACCCACCTCCAGATGTGTAGTTTAAAGGTGATCTGCGTGCGCTGGGATCTTCATATGCCTCACAACACATCATGTGATACCGGGATAAGGAGGAGTTCAGCTTTAAGGGGGACGTCTCCTGCTCACTTCGCCAATCTTCAGGATCTGGGGTGGGCAAATGCCAACGGACCTGCCCTCTTTTTGCCTGGCTTCCCACCAGCAATCTATTCTCCTGCTTAGTCAGCCCGTTAGGACTTCCAGAACTGGAGGAATGGAATAGAAGGTGAGACTCTTTAACGTTTGTGTGTGTGTGTGTGTGTGTGTGTGTGTGTCTTCTTGTTTGATATATCCATGTTTTTTCCCCTCCCCACCCTCATCCCAAAATAAGACGTTCTTGCAACACATGGACTAAATGGCTGTGCCAGCAATGTGCGTGCGCCCGAATCTGACACGTGTTGGGGATGATAAGCTCTAAGGCTAGTTTTCTGAAGATTTCAAATCCAGCACCTGTCGCTGCGCTGTCGCACCTCTGAACACCTCTCAAGACATCCAACTTCTGGACAGTCACTTGCAAGGCAGGGAGGTGGGCGAAGGGAAGTGTTAAGTAATTCAGAGGGCGAAAAGGGGGCAGGTCGTTTTCCCCTCTCTATCCTTCATAGACTCAGGCAGTCTCCCGGAGCCTGTTAAAACCCCTGATCCGGCATAAGGCTCGTGAGATGGACAGGCGCATCTCCTCCTTCCGGACAGCCGGGCGCGATCACTTGTCAGTTTCATCTGCAGGGCTGGTTCTTCCCGCCTGCAGGAATGTAACCAAGTGAAAGAAGCTGGTTATACCGGGAGAGGAAAAAGAGGGAGGGTAACAAGCCCACAGCGCGTTTCCTTTGGACAGATGGTTGGCCGAAGGAAGGGAAGCAACTGGGATCTTTAGTGTTCGGTTAATCCGCGGATTTTTTTCCCGCGGTGGGAAAGGAATGACGCTTCTTTTCTGCAAATATGGCCCATATACGAAGGCATCTTCGACGGCCTGATGAGTTTCTGGTTTATTTTCCATTCCAACGCATTATTTACTGAAAGTAGGAGCAGGGCTCGATTCCATCTCCTCCCACTGTACCTTGATCCGAAGGTATCTGCTGCAGGAGCAGCGGTTTGGGCTGCGGGGATCGTCCCGTGGTTAATGTTTAGAGAGGAGCAAGACCTGTGTTTGCTTATTAAGAGGAGGGCGGTGAGTGCATCCATGTGTGTGTAAAGGGCGTGGAATGAGAAAAACAAACAAACAGGGTATTCAGGAAAGAATTCACAGATATATACACTGGACAGGACATTCGGATCCTACCCTCATGCCAAGGCGCTCAGAGCAGCCTCTATGGCCTACCCTCTTTTATCGTGCAATAGCTCTCTGTCAGATAGACTAGGCTGAGAGAGGGGAGCTCGATCAAGGTAACATGGCTGACCGGAGATTTGAGCGCAGCTGTCCCCGAAGGAAATCCAACTCGCTAGCCACACTGGCTCGCCAAGCAGAGGCGTTTCTACAGGGATGGCAAAGCTCTAAGTGTTGCAAGAAGCCTTACCCTGTCGTGTAAATCCCTCCTCTCCCTTGCTGCTGTAGCCAGTAAGCAACGCCAAGATTGGCTAAAACGGTGCAGGAGAGGAGTGATTTCCACTGCAAGGTAAGGCTTCTTGCAAAACTTAGAGCTTTGCCATCCCCGTAGAAACGCCACTGTCGCCAAGAGATGCGATGTGGAAGGGAAGCGAGAGGGGGGAGGGGTCCCGCTCCAAGAAAACCAAAAAGAAAATACTGCCCTCCACGCTACCAATTGGAGTGGGAAACGTAGTAGCATTCGGAGCCTGTTTTTGTTCGAAGGAAATAGCTCTAAGCAGCATAGCAAGAGAGTTAGGCTGAGAGATGGTACCTTGTGCGTCCGTAGCATCACTTGGTCGCCTTGACAAAGTCTGTGTGCGATCGGCGGTGTCTGAGCAGGGGCAACCCTCTCTCAGGGGGATTGTCCTTGTGGATCGCCTGCACTGACAAGCGGTTGGCCTCGATGGTCTCGTAGGTCCTTCCGCCCCTGTTCCTCCGATTCTAAGAAAGACGCTGAACAGCCCCAGTACAGGTCTAGCACTCTGGCCGTTGCGCCGCCTGGCCGAGGAAGCCCAGTTCAGCTCCACCCAGCCTAATTCCAAGGGCGCTTGCTAACTGTTCCCTTGGAAGTGGACGTCGGATCGGAGCCTTGATGGCCATCTTAGGTGCGTGCTTGCCAAAGGAGACCCCTTGACCTGTAACGCTCTACGCAAATGCTACTACAGCCCCACCCTAGCAGCGATGGCTTCAGCAAAACTGCCTTCCAAGTGCGGAGACGTCGGGTTTGCAGCCCGATCCTCCTGGGCACGTAGTCCTGGGAAGTCAGCCGCACGGGTGTCGATTGAGCCGACTCCCAAGCTAAGCTCGTGGTCCCGATCCTGAAATAAGTGTCCTCGCAAGTAAGGCTCGCTGCGTTCGTTCGAGCTTATTCCCAACTACAGGTGTACAGGACGGCTCCTTCCCAAGAATCGCGAGTCCTACCAAACTCTGGAGACGAGACTCTTCCCTCCAAACTGCGCCGTTCAGGAAGAAGAGCTGGCCCCGGGCCAGCGCGTGGTAGAGAAGCGGCATTCGTGGGCCCTGGAAGAAGAACAGCGGGGCGACGCCCGCACCTGTTTGCTGCTGCCCCTCGCGGGGCTCCAGAGGCCACAGGCTTTGCTCAGAGCAGCCAGCTAGCGCAGAAGGAAGAAAGCAGCTCTGCTCCAGCAGAACATACTTGCAAGACCTGCTCTGCAGCGGTACAGCCACTTTGCTGAAGCCGAGCAGATCTGCTGTAAGTGGGAGATGGTTAAAAACCGCTTGACCTCAATCCACTGAGGAACAGTAACAAATCTCCTGCTTGAGTGGGGAAAGAGGGACCTTGAGTTGTGATTCTTACAGTGGAAGGCGGGGCACACAGAACTATCCCTCTTGACCTCAGCATAGCTCCTCTCCCAGTGGTTGTGGCTGGTCTGGACACACTTGGGGTTCTTTATTTAGAGAGGGAACCACCTGCATGTTCTTCTTCCTATGTCATCTGCTTAAATTTTTTGGTTGTTGTAAGGTGGTGTATAAATGCTGTTCATAAAACGGATTAATGGCCATTGAATGAGGACACACCGCCTGGTCTTACTACCATATTACTCTCTTACTAGCAAATACTGCACTTGTGCTATATGATCAAATGCCTGTTGATGAAGGAGTCCCACACAGTTCAACCCAAGGCTGCAACATTTTTTTAATCCTCCCTTGCCATCATCCCCCCTTTAAACTACAATCCTATACAGAAGTTCCTGGGCAAAAGCCCCACTGAATACATTGGGAGACATTACTTCTGAGCAGACATGCCTAGGAGTGTGCTGTTGGGAAATACAGCTGCAAGTGTGTCCCACTTCCTTGGGAGTAAACGCCGTTCAATTGATTCAGTGGGACTTATTTCTGAGAAAGGACACCCGTGGGTGGACGTGTCCAGCGATGTCATTCAGGGGGAACGGACCAAAATCGGGAATGGTTCCGAATCCTAACGGGCTCCATGGCTGGTTCCAGGTTCCCAACAAGTGCCAGTCAAAAGTGAGTTCCTGTTCCTAAATCATTTGAATGACACCACTGGACGTGTCCCATTGGACTCAATGGAATGTAGGTCTCCCAGTGAAAGAGGTCGGGCAGCAAAATCCTATGCATGTTTGTTTTAAAGGAAGCCCCACTGTTTACAATGGACAGGGGCCTGATGAGTCGCTTCTGGTGAGTAAGATAGATTTACAGCATAAATCTTACTGAATGCAAAGGGTTGAATAACGTAAGTATCAATGGGATTCATTCCCAGGTAAGTGTGTGTAAGGTTGCAGCCTTTATCAATGCACTGATTAGAATGGCATACATTTGGTCATGAGAACAAAAAAACAATCATTCAAAAGAAACCTGTTGGATGGCTTACATGTGAGGCCTGCAACCACCATAACAGGCATCCTCCGTGACAGCACTTGTCTGCTAGCTACATTCTAGGACTTGTATTTAAGGTTTCTTGTTAACCCATTGACCAATGAAAGCAGCAGAATTTGTTTATAATTGCTGGGTGCTGCTTGGCGTGATGCATTTTGATTCCCTAAGCAGATGTTTAGGGAATCAAAATGGTTCACACCACATGGCAGCCAGCATCTGTCTTCCTACAGTGGCCAGCCAGATGTTGCTGGGAAAGCTCCAAGGCAGGGAATGAAGCTGAGAGTCCTTTTGCTCCCCAGCATGGACTTGGCATTCAGAGGCATCTGGACTCTCATGATTAGCCCTACTGCAGAGCAAACATGCTGAGACTCCGGCTGCATATTTTGCAAATGGCAAGCGCTGCAACCTGGAGACCATTCTGCCATCTCACCTGAAAGTCCTTTTCCTGAGTCCCAGATTCATAAAGGTGATGACTCTTAAATGGACTATCACACTGCTAGAAAGCGCAGGGCATTTTTCTGCATCAGAGTCAAACCTGGGTATTAGACACTAGTTTGGAGGGATAGGTCAAAACAGAGGCGTTTCTACAGGGATGGCAAAACTCTAAGTGTTGCAAGAAGCCTTACCCTGTCATGTAAATCCCTCCTCTCCCTTGCTGCTGTAGCCAGTAAGCAAAGCCAAGATGTTGCTGTTCCCTGTGAGGATTGGCTAGAACAGTGCAGGAGAGGAGTGATTTGCACTGCAAGGTAAGGCTTCTTGCAAAACATAGAGCTTTGCCATCCCTGTAGAAACGCCACTGGGTCAAAATGATGTCCTGTGCCAGAATGACTGTCTGTCTGTCTGATCTTAAATAAAAGTGGTATTATATATACTAAACAGGTGGATCTTTACATCCAGCTCAAAAATAAGCCATGTTCTCCTACCACATTGTGCTGTTGTGGCTTTCATGCTCCTCTGTTACATTTGTGACTGTCAGCAACTTCATCTGCAAGTGAAGCTGAGATCTAGTGTGTCTGTCCATCTGACAGGTGTGTAGCAGAACTCAAAGCCAATTGCAGGGCAGACACCCATTGCTCTAAAGGCCAGTGAAACCAGTTTGGAATTAAAGCTAGTGGCATGTGGTGCGGGTGTGGTAGGTGTGGCAGAACTGCTTCACTCCAGTTCTTTGAAAAGTGTCATTACTGCTGTGATTATACAAACACTTCAAACCCATAAGCATCGAGCAGCTGGAGCCTGAGGGTTGTAAGTGTTTGCAGGATCACAGCAACCACAGCAGCGGAGCACTTGCCACACTTGCACTGCATGTAGCCATTGGAAGCAGCTATTATTCCAGCTTAGCAGAGTCGGGCATTGAGCTTTTAAGTTCACCAGTAAGATGAGGCAGACATTCCAGACATGGCTGATGCAAATTTGGGTGAATTAATTGCAGAATAAAGTTTCCTTTGATGCTCCAGGCTTGAGCTGCCTCTTCATACGCAGGCCATTTAGCATGAAAAGACTTGCTCTGTTGTGTTCCACAGAGGAATATTGATTTGTTCTTTGTCCCTTAAAAAACGCTTTCATTTTCCATCTTTTCCGTTTGGTTCCTCTCTCTCCTTGGTGGTTGCCCTTTCCCGGCTAGACATCAATTCTGGCTGAGATTAAAGTGATCAGGAGGGCTTATTTGTGTTTGGCCCTCTATTGCTCCTTCAGGGGGCAGCAGGAATACTAACTAGTTGCTTGCTTGCTTGCTGGAGCTTTGCAACCACAGTGCTCTGGTGTCTCGGTGCTGGCTCTTTGGAGAACTGAAAATCTTTTACCAAAAAGAGACAAAAGGGCAACACAACAACTAAGTGTTTCAAAGTAAATACGTTACCAGTGAGCTTGCAGTTGCACAAAACATATCATTTTCTTCCAGGCCAGTGTAAACTTTGACCTAACAAAGCCCAGCCGGCATCCTGCCCTTTTGTTTTGTCTGCCTGCAGACAAAATGGAAGGTGTGGCCTTTGTGGGCCACCGGACGTGGCTTCTGGCCCACGCTTAGCTTGGGTGGTCACAAGTCTTCCTGACTTCTCCCTGTTAGAGTATGAAAACTGCAGATGTTTTCAGTTTTATATATACAGCCAGTTCTCATGATCTGATGGGGTTAGGTTCCTGAAAACAAATCCCTGAGTAGTGAGCCCAGAGTTGTTCCCGGCTCCAAGCATGCCCGAAGGTGGGGCGATGTCACTGCGCCCCAGAGTGGATACTCCACCTCCCGTGCGTTGCCCAGCCATGCCTCCCTGAGCCCGGAATAGCTCCATTAAGGAGTGATACGAACGCAACGGAGGGTGGGGGGAGGGTCTCCATTTTCACAAAGTCTCCATGCCCCCCCAGGGCTTACTTGTGGTAATTAAAAAGGGTGTTGAGAATAAAACAGCCAATATTATCATGCCATTGTACAAACGGAAGGTAAGGCCACATCTAGAGTATTGCATACAGTTCTGGTCACCACATCTCAAAAAGGAAATAGTGGAGCTGGAAAAGGTGCAGAAGAGAGCGACAGAAATGATTACTGGGCTGGGTCACCTCCCTTATGAAAAAAGACTGAAGCGTTTGGGGCTCTTCTGTCTGGAAAAAAGGTGCCTGAGGGGGAACATGATTGAGACATACAAAATCATGCACAGGAGGGATAGAGTCGACAGAGGGATGTTATTTTCCCTCTCTCACAATACCAGATCCAGGGGTAGGGACATCCACTGAAATTGAGTGTTGGGAGAGTTAATACAGATAAAAGGAAATACTTTTTTACCCAGCGGGTAATTAATCTATGGAACTCCTTGCCACAGGAGGTGGTGATGGCATCTGGCCTAGATGCCTTTAAAAGGGGACTGGACAGATTTCCTCCAGAAATCTGTATGCCATAATGGGTAGTCCAACCTTACACTAATAGGAGGCTACTTCAGAATGCCAAGTGCAAAGGAGTGGCAACAGGATGCAAGCATCTCATTGTCTACTGGGCTCTCTGAGGCACCTGGTGGGCCACTGTGAGATACAGGAAGCTGGACTAGATGGGCCCTTGGCCTGATCCAGCAGGGCTCTTCTTGTGTTCTTACTGCAGCCTCAGGAAGGCCTTTTAAGTGTTACTTCCAGTAATGGGATCTGGGAATGAACTACAGGAACGCTGGGCGGGACTTCGGCGGGACTTAAGCGTCATTGGCTGCCCGTCCGTTCGGTCCGCCACCCACCCTGGCCTCGGAGGGGTGCCGGCTCGCCGGGGGGGTCGGGGGAGGCGCGCCGGGTGATCAGACGAGCAGCGGTGGGGCGCGCTGCCCAGGAGAAGCCCGCGCGGCCGGAGGCCGGCCGACGGAACGGAACAGGCGGGCTGCCAATCATGCATAAGTCCCGCCCAGCGTTCCTGTAGTTCATTCCCAGATCCCATTACTGGTTACTTCTGGTTTTTGTCAAAATACAGAAGTAATGTTTTAAAGGCCTTCCTGGAGCTGTAGTAAGCCTTAGAGGGCTCGTGGAGCCAATGGCCATTGAGTGAGCCTCCAGGTACGTTGGGGCAGCAGCAACGGCAGTGGCAGCCAGGGAGGTGGGCAGCAGTCTGCCGTTCTGACCCTGGCCGGTGCATGGGCTGGGGCCGCAACTGGACTGAGTGCGTCTCCCCCATCCAGCTGCCACCTGAGGTGACCGTCGTGAACAGACAACCTCATGAACAGCCTAGACTGGCCTTGCTAGTTTGAGACTTTGGACCAATGCACTACCTTTTTGCAGACTGTCCTGCGTTACACAACACAAAAAGGAAGAAGTGGGCCCTTTTTCAGGAGACTGAGAAAAGATGGGTATAGGAAAAGTTTGTATCTCATGAATTCTGCCTGTGGATTGGAACTGATGGTCCTGGAGGCCCTTTTTGATATTTTTTTATTCTAAATGCAGAAATTGTCATATTTTTTTTGGTCACAAATTCTTTCCTTGACCGCGAACAGCAACACATTCTTAGTAACATGGCTGAAAAGAGCACTCCAAGGCAATGAGATTCAAGGAGTCTTCTAGGCTAATGCGAAAACTGCCCTCTACCATTTGTTCAAATTCAAAAACAAACCTATGTATTTTCTTCTTGCCTTTGCAGATGGTGTAAAATTCTCAATGACGTGACCATTTCTGTGCTGGCTTTCCTGGGAGCCTGTAGTTTGGTAATGAGAAAACGTTTGGCGTCTTGAATGTGCTCCTGAAGAACTCATTGCAATTTCAGATACTCACTCAGTGTGGTCCTAGATTGGGAGGAAAAAACCCAACATGAATTCATCACTTCTTACCGCGGCTGAAAACTATTCTCTTCAGAATGTTTCTAGAGAGCCTTCTGAACTTGCACATTTTGTGGAGCAAGACTGTCACGTCCCCTTGGCCATGGTATTCACCTTGGCCCTGGCGTATGGAGCTGTTATCCTCCTTGGCATTTCTGGAAACCTGGCCTTGATCATCATCATCTTAAAGCAAAAGGAAATGCACAACGTTACCAACATCCTCATTGTGAACCTTTCTTTCTCCGACCTTCTGATTACCATTATGTGTCTTCCCTTCACCTTCGTATACACTTTGATGGACCACTGGGTTTTTGGAGAGGCCATGTGCAAACTAAATCCGTTTGTGCAGTGTGTCTCAATCACTGTCTCGGTTTTTTCATTGGTCCTCATCGCCATTGAACGCCATCAGCTGATTATCAACCCGCGGGGCTGGAGGCCGAACAACAGGCACGCCTACATAGGGATTGCCGCTATCTGGATTCTAGCGGTGGCTTCCTCCTTGCCTTTCCTCGTTTATCATGTACTAACCGATGAACCTTTCTCAAATGTCACAATAGCGGAATACAAGGGAAAATATGTGTGCATGGACTTCTTTCCAATGGAAACAATCCGGCTGTCATACACTACAGGTCTCTTGGTGATACAGTACCTGGGCCCCCTTTGCTTTATATTTGTTTGCTACTTAAAGGTAAGCAAGAATTTCTTTTGTGATGTGTCCTACCTTTCCAGTTTCTCTTTGTTTCGTTCTCTCACTAGGGCAGTGTTATTCAAACTGTGGGTCAGGACCCACTTGGTGGTCACAACCTGATGTCAGGTGGGTCACAGAAAGCTGGAAGCAGCCATCTTGGAAACTGCAAACATAACTCTTGTTATATTACTTTTGTGAGTGTTAACCGTTTAAATTTTAAAGTGAGAGTGTTTTAAAATGTTTTTAGTTCAGTGCTTTTACATCAAATTTTGTCATAATCTTGCTTTTGGTGAGGAATGTTTTATGGTTGTACAATTGCTGCAGTCCAAGAATGCCAATTTGCATTTCAGGAGTGTCATTTTATTATGTTACAATGACAGCCCTTCCTGCTTGATGATGTCAGTTCTGGCTATGACATCACTTCCAGGTTAATGACATCACTTCCGGTGGGTCCCTACACGGGTGTCATTCTAAAAAGTGGGTCCCAGTCTTAAAAGTTTGAATACTACTGCTCTAGGGTACACAGTTTTGAGTTACACGTTTGTTGCATTTGTGTTTCCCCACAGATATACATGCGCTTGAAAAGGAGGAGCAACACAATGGACAAGATGAGAGACAATAAATACCGCTCTAGTGAAACGAAAAGGATCAACATTATGCTTAGCTCTATTGTAGTTGCTTTTGCAGTCTGTTGGCTGCCTCTGACCGTCTTTAATACGGTCTTTGACTGGAATCACGAGATTCTACCCGCCACAGCCTGCAGCCACAATTTGTTGTTCTTGATCTGCCATCTCACAGCAATGATCTCAACGTGTGTCAACCCCATCTTTTATGGGTTCCTCAACAAGAACTTTCAAAGGGATTTGCAGGTTTTCTTTCGCGTCTGTGATTTCCACACAAGGGACGATGATTATGAGACAATAACCATGTCCACCATGCACACAGATATTTCAAAGACCTCTCTGAAGCAAGCCAGCCCGATTGCTTTTAAAAAAATCAGTGACAGTGATGATGAGAGAATATAATCAATCTCTTACCATATGTGATTTAATTCTAAGGACAAGCACAATCTTTTTTATTATTATTAAATGAATCTCTTTTTTTTTTCTCCATAAAGAACTTTAAAATGCTGCTTTCATATCCCTGCTGTTCAACTGCTGATGGTAAAAAACAGAGCAGTTCTACTTAATTTAAAATTTAAAGAATGTTGGAGCTATTTTTGCTTGTCGATTTCTACTCTGCATCAAAACATTTCTGCACTCAGATTGATTACTTGTGTTTATTTAAAATAATATTATTTCATTGCAAATATATAAAACAACGTGGAAAAAAAACCCTCTGGCTTTTCCAAAAGCCTTTACGATAAAGACTCTTCCGATACAGAATTGGGTCATTCTGGTCTGACCAGCTGTTTTAATGTTGAAAAAGTCCTACATGTCAAAAGCAACAGATTGTCTACAGAGTATTATTGGAAATCTGCAGATTAAGCTAGACCAAATAGCCATGTGCATTTGGATTATTGACAAATATGTTCAAGGCTGCACAGAGGTGCTGAGACATTCCTACTTGAGAGCTTCTTGTCCCATTTTGTTTTCTGCTATAATTTTGCTAAAAAGTAAAAACCTAGTGCTTTTAATTGTGAAAATGCAAGGAAAAAGCATGCAAGCAGTATTCTACACACTCACTCACTCACTTAAGTGGACTTGTTTCCATTTCCCTTTAAACATAATAGGCTACTTCGGGTTTTCTAGCTCTTCTGCATTGATTTTCTCCATCCCATAGGCCTCCATTCCTCATCCCATTCTGTACCACGACATTTCTGGTGATGGCCCTGGGAACGTCCTATGCTTATGTGCAATGGGAATGCACAGATGGAGCATTCCTCAAGCATGGAAGTGGATGGGGCATCACCTTTGCATGCAAATCTTGGTGTGCCCTAGGACTCTTGAAGAGTGTTGGATTGCAGCATCAAGATAGATTGTACAGGCTTGTAAATAATTGTATTGAAAGGCTTTTCAGTTTTTGGTGTACAGTATAAAGTTACAGAGAGAGATCCTGGGATTGACAATGACATAAATGTGCTAATGCAAACAAAGAGGGTTTGCTTTCTTAATAGCCGCAGTTTTTAATGCTATGGGCAGCACAATTCAATCTTACCTTTGGGCCAGCACAAGGCCTTTATGTTGGCCTCTCATGTGCCATAAAGAGCATTTGCACCAGCCTTGTTAGCATTCAGCCAGCACTCTGACGTGCGCTGACCTTGCTGCTCAGATGCCCGAATGTCAGGGTGGCCTTCTTAGGCTGGCACAGGGACCCCAGAAGAATGGTGGGAGATGTAATGGGGTGGAGGAAGGGCAGAATGGGTGGGTCCATGGGCGGCCTGACCTGGGGAGGAGCCAGGAAGGACCTCTGTCCCTGTCCTGGGTGGCCCTGATTTAGCCGCTCCAAGTTGTGCCACTGATTTTAGCAGCTTAGCTCTGAGGAGTCCCATCCAGGCAGCTGTGTGTTACTCTGGGGAAGGGGATTATTTACCCTTTCCCCGGGTAGTGCGGCAGCACCGTAGAGCCCCGGGCTGGATGGGGCAGGAGTGTAGGCCTGCCTTTTCCAGCCCAGGGTTACGGTTGTGCCCAGTGGTGTCATTCAAATGATTTAGGAACAGGAACTCACTTTTGATTGGCACTTGTTGGGAACCCGGAACCAGCCACGGAGCCCGTTAGGATCCGGAACGCCCGTTCTGGTCCGTTCCCCCTGAATGACATCATTGGTTGTGCCCTAAGATGCACATTTTCATTAGTGCCAGGCAAAGACTTCCTGGCACCTGAAGTGGCTGCCAATCTCTGCCCTAGTTTATCAGGCTCTGCACCAGCAACCACCTAACCATTCTTTCCGCAACTCCTGTTTGCCAGATCTAAAAATGAAGAAGAGAAATGCAGCGGGAGAGGAAATGTGGAAGGGAGGACAGGAGAGGGATGAGCTATACCAGTTCGCAAACTTTTTAGAAGCCCCAGAGGCTGCTGCCTGAGTTTTAAATGCCAATGGGTGTGGCTATAATGGTGATTGGGCAGCAGTATTCCCGCCAAGCAGCTTGTTTAACCCTTGATGCACATTGCTTATTCCTCCCTGTCAGCTTTGTGACCCACCAAAAATTGGGTAACGACCCACTGGTGGGTCACGAATCCACAGTTTGAGAACCTCTACGCTGTGCTGTACACCAGCCATTTTCAACTTTTGTTGTTGTTCTTACAGCCTTCTAGATGCCTTTCTCTGGTTCCAGGGCCTCCTTATCAAACAAGGATGCAACACAAACAGATAAAACACAAAATCATTTATTATTGAACTCCAAGAAACCTTGAATGTTCTGACACCCTGGGCTCCCCCAGGGGACCTTCTGGCTCCCATTAAGATGGCTGCCTAGAGCACCCTTCTCCTCTCCCCCATAGTGCCTCTTTTCCATTTTGCACCCAGGGAGTGTGTGGGCATGGTGTGGTGAAGGCAGTGGCATGGCTAGGGCATCTGGCGCCCGGGGTCATCAATGATGTTGGAGCTCCCCCGCACAACAGCCCCCTGTTGCCAGAGTCTTTAAACAGCGACTTCTGCTTTCTGCAAAACCCAGAAGGCCCTGTTTAAGGGCTCCAGGAACTCTTCTGAATTGTGGGAAGGCCATACACAGCCTCCTTGCAACTCAGAATGCCCGCTGGAGCCCTTAAACAGGGACTTCTGGATTTTGTGAAAAAAGTCCCTGTTTTAAAAGGTTTGGGAGTGTGTGTCCCCCCAGCAGTGTGGAGCCAGGGCAATTGCTCCCCAGTCCCCCTTAGCAATGCCACTGGGTGGAGGCAGGTGGGCAGATAGAAGTGGGCACTCCATGTCAATCTGCCACTCGGGGCAACGGATGCACAGTCCAATCCTATCCTGGGCTGGAACGCAGGGCAGAAGGTGTGTTGACTGCAGCATGTCGGGACCAGACCAATCAGGAGATGTAAGAGGTTAAAGACGTACCTTTCTGGTTGCTGCATGGTCCCCTATGGGACTCCTCAAAGCCATACCAGCTCTGTTGCTGGTGAGCTCTGAAGACCTTCCTGGGGGGGGTCTGAACGGCCTGGGACAAGGGTTGGGAATATGGTGGCCTCTGGTTTTGCTGTGACCCCTGATCCTTGCACTGATCCACCCCTCTGCCGCCAGATGCCTATCCTTGGCCCCCGTGCACAGGCCACCAGCTTGGTGAAGGGGCTGTCATGCTGGCAGGCTCTTGTGCTAGTATACCTCATGTACACTGGCATGAACAAGGGATAGGATTGAGCTGTTAATTGGCTTCATGGCCAGCCCTGATTTTTACATGTTAGTGCCTATCATCAGAAAGAGTCATTTAGAGCCCATAGGGAAATTGTGAAGCTCATTTTCACAAAGTCTCTTTTTGTTTTTATTAGCCACACAGCATCAAGGGAACTTAGTAAAAGTTCCAGCCTTCGTAGCATATCAAATCATATCTCTAAAGAAAATGAATTTTATATACTATGGATTTGCCAAGAATAAATGCCTGGGAGATGGAAATATGTCGACCTTTTCCTAGGGCCACATCCCATCCAATTTTCCAGCGCTGATGCAGCCATGCCAAAAGGGGATGCAGTGCGTCTTGCTGTGGGAGGGGGACAGTCATGGAGGCCTCCTCAAGGTTAGAGAATGGCTGTTCCTTTGCCTCGGGGCTACATTGGTGCTGGAAAGTTAGGTAGGACTGGGGCATTTGTGTTCCGAGAAGCCTACAAATCAACTGTGCCTTGCGCAAGATTTTAAATAACGCAGTACAGATTGTGTAACATAATGTGTTCTTATGCTAATATCACTTTGGGTCTCGTTTTACGTAGACACCCGTTTCTGTCTTGAAGTGTGCTATATCTAAAAGGCAGCCAGGCAAATACTGTACATCAAATGTATATCAACGCGCATGCTGGTTTTGATGCTGCTTGTTTCAAAGTTCAGTCCTCTCTTCTAACATTCCAACACTGGTTAAAAACAGGGACTGTCACAAAGATTTGCTCTTTCATTCTGCATAGTACATTATTTACCAAAGCATTCATTTGAACAAGGACAGCAACTGGCTGAGCTTGAGGGAGGAACTGGCTGAGCTTGACCGGACCCGTTCAAATGCAAAGCCTGGTGTTGATTGTCATAATTTAGAGACACATCAATAGAGGGAGCATGGAGTTTGGAGATGATTGCTGGAGGGGGTTAATGGAGGTAATATAAAGTGAGTGACACTGGAAGCTGCTGAGAAGCTGTATCTGTGTCTGGCAATAAAATATTCTATTTATTTCTTGTTTAGTGTGGCTTTCATGTGACTGAACCCCTACCTTTTCACACAGTCCAGTGCTAGCCCATTTATTCAGATTGATCACTGTTTTCTGGAAGCTTATGCCCAAGTAATTGGGCATACAGGATTGCAGAATCAATTGCATTTAAAGTCCCATTGATTTCAGTGGGATGTATGTCCTAATCACTCCCACTGTAGCTTGTGTTTGACTGGACCCTGCCCTGTCTTGTTATCACGGAAGTGAACAAAAGCACTTTGAAATCACACAGTGCCCGGGAACTATGGTAATTGGACAGTGGGGGCTCCATTTGGCATGTCAATACGCTGGATAATTGGCAGCTTCGCTCTGTCCTTTGAAACAAGCCTTGTTCTATGAAACAGTGGAGATGACAGACGCACCAAACTTCTGCAAATAGCTCAACCATTTATTGCGTAGGGTTCACTAGAAAAGCCCAGTGCGTAAGACCTTAACAATGAGAGGAGAGAGAGATTGCTACTGAAAAATTGCAATTGTTTTCAGGATAAGGAATCAAATAATTTTCAAATTACTGCATTAAAAAATATTATTACAGCCTATTTCATTCCTGCAAAACTCCTGCTGCCACTCTTATTCTTCCTCTTTTCCCTCCTCTTCTTCTGGGCCAATGGACGGAGGCAGAGTGGCACTGCCTGCAGTGCACATGGGCAACCCAATCTTACCTAAATCCCTGCGCGGCAATGCAGAGGCACCAGCACAGCTTCCATTGCATACCATGGGGAATTTTCAGCTGCTGGAGATAGCCTTGGTGTCAGGGAACACTGGCCGCAGGGTAAGTCTCAGTATCCACTATGGGGCCTGATCCTATTGGACAGAGCGTGGGCAGCACAAGTGTACCGTCTGTGTGACTGTCACGCAAGCCAATGTAAAACGACTCCAGTGCCAGCAGTAAGCCATTTCCACTGGCGCTGGAGTGACACATGGTGACACCATCCCTGCGCGGCCTGAGGGGAGCTCCTCAAGCTGGCAAGCAGTGAGTCCAAGGGCTGCCGCCATTGTGGCCTTTCTGAATGGGACGGAAGGGACTGACGGTGACCCTAACTGCCAGATCCTCCCCTCCGTGTAGGGCCCTGTGGCCTTACACAGAGGGCCTTGCATCTGCGCTGACTAAATAGGGGCAGAGCAGTGATGTCATTCAGGGGGAACGGACCAGAATGGGCGTTCCGGATCCTAACGGGCTCCGTGGCTGGTTCCGGGTTCCCGACAAGTGCCAATCACAATTCACAATTCACAAAACCTTTATTGGCATATAAAAAAAGATATAAGGCAACCAGCAAGCAAGCCATAAAACAAACAACAGCAAACAATTGGCTACCTCTCCGGAGCTGAAATAAAAGATAAAGGTAAGTAGAGTGAAATTAAAATTTGGAGCACTCTCCTGTCTCTCGGCATTTGTTATTAATTTTTACCATAGAGAACAAAAACTCCGCTACATGTCGAATAAGGGTCAGATCTGAGGACCTGAGAAAAAGATTTAACAATGCCACTTCATCCTTCGAGTGGACTCCAAGCTTACACAAGGAAATAAACTTATGTCGAGCGTGATAATGTAAGGGGCAGTGGAAAAAAAGATGGATCATTGTTTCTTGAACCCCCAGCACACACGGGCAAGTTCTATCAATAAAGGGGATATTCAAATATCTACCCCATAGAACCTCAGAAGGCAGTACATTGCATCTGGCTAAGGTAAAGGCACGTCTTACATTGTGATTCAGAAGCACTGAAAGGTAAGGTGGGATTGTGCCCAATCAAAAGTGAGTTCCTGTTCCTAAATCATTTGAATGACACCACTGGGGCAGAGGCTAGTCCGTTGCTCACTCGCCCTGCATCCTTACTGCAGAAAAAGTGGACGAGCATCCCCTTCCCCCGCCGTCCCCCCTGAACTTCCGGAACACTGAGCTGCTGAAGGTAAGCGCTGCATTGGGTGAAACATGCCCTCAGGGCACCTCTGTTGTTGTGTCATGAAAACCTGGAGGAAGAGTTTTAGCTGGACGCTTGGGAGAAAAGGGAGTCATTGCAACTGCATTTCTAAGCACAAAACAAGTCAGACCTTGAATGATTAAAAAAGAGTTGTATCAAACTATTTGCAAATCTAATGTGGTACATGGTGTGACAGGGGTATTTGTGCACCGTTTGTGCACTATTATGTCCCAGTCAAATGCGTCCAGGTCATCGGGGTCGCTGGACATTCGCATCTGTTTTTTGCATTCTGGTTAATTGCACCCCACTATAACTGGGCAACAAACCTCAGGTTATAGATACCAAGGGCCCAGTTCAGAGCCCTCCAGCGCAAACAGTACAAGTGTACCGCTCGCGCTGGAGTTGCGCAAGGCGCAATAAAGCACCCCCAATATGACGGGCTGCTGGGGTGACGCTGGCCGTGCACGTCCTGGGGGGCCCTCTGCAAGCCGGTGTCCACCGCTCACTGGCAAGATGGCCTTTCTGCGCTGGGCGGGAGGGCATTCCAGGGTGGGGGGAGGGGTGGAGCAGGGGTGGAACCAGCAGTGACACCTGCCACTGGATCCCAACCTTTGTACAGGGCTGTGCGGCCTTACATAGAGGCCCTCACACCTGCGCAGGCTAAATAGCTGGTGCAGAAGCGAGGAGACCAATTGCCTGCCCTGTGCCCTTACCATGGGGCAAGGGGACAAACATCCCCTTCCCCCCGCAGAACCTTCCATGGCTGCCGTGGGATGCAGTGGTAGTTCGCTTGACACTCCTGGGCGGTCGGGCAGTATAGGATTGGGCGGCAAGCCCAACTATCTGTGTGATTTAAAAATTAAAAAAGGACCTAATATACATCTATATTGTATCTAATAGAAATATACATGTATTGGGACACAAATGTCTGGGGCTCAAAAATTGCCAACACAAATGTCCAAGGATGCTCATGATCAGTACACATTTGGCTGGGATGCAGTTGTCCAGTTGTTCATACTGGAGGGATAAGGTGAGGAGAGACTATATTGCTGCATTGACCTTTTTGTTGTTTTCTCCAGGGATAAGACGATGTAAGAGTCGCGGTTCACAGGTATGACTTTTTGTTCTAGTGCTGTTCATTGCTCCTCTTCGTTCCTTGCAGTAGCTGAGAAGTGATGCTGACTGAAGCACTCATTTCAAGCAGTAAGTTGGGAAGGAGCAGTGAACTGACAAAGGGTGCCCTATACCCTGTGCCTCCCTGTCACCTCCTCTGACCTGCTGTGCCCGGAGTCACTTCAATCAGCTCTTCCATCTTCTTTCTGCCTGCTTGCAGTGACAGTGGCAGCTCACCTCTTACTCCACTGCTGGGAGAGGAGGAAAAGTGCCGCTGCCTCCACCACTGCCTCTTCGCCCTCATCCTCACCCATCTGCAGGCTTAGCAAAGCAGCTGGGCAGGCAAGGAGAGGCAGAGCATAGCAGTCTGGAGTCTCCTGCCCCCTTACATTCAGCATGTAGTCTGTTGGAAATAAACAGGATGACCGGCAGAACATTGGCAGCGGCAACAGTGGTGCAGGACACATACAGGCTTTTTTGTGTGTTATTTTAGTGAGGTGCATACTAGCAGGGTGTTGGATCTGCCCATATTCAGGGATTCAGGCCTCAGAAATGTGTGTGTGTGTGTGTGAAAGAGAGAGACAGCAAGAGCGAGCGAGCAAGAGCAAGAGCGAGCGAGAGCGAGCGAGAGCGAGAGGGCCTCCTCCCGAAATCACACATAGCTGCTAAAAATACTAAAGTGGTTTTAATTAAGCCATCATTAATTTTAAGCAATAGGCTAAAAATCCAGTTGTCTACAGTAAACTGCTTTCTAACTGAAAGATAGTTCTATGGAAAAAAAAAGTCCACATGAACATTGTGCACAGAAAAAACCCCACGGTCATAAATGCACACAAGAAAATTGCTCACAAGGAAAAATGCCCATATGGAAAAATATGCATATAGAAAATTTTTCACATCCACAATACTATAAAGTAACCCCAAACGGAATCCTAATTGCACATACATCTTCACCTTTATGTAAAAATTACTGTATGTGCATATTTCTCTGTATGCATATTTAAAACAAACAAACAAACATGGGTACTTGTGTTTAATAAAGCTAAACTCAACTTGTAGTCTGGTGTCTTCACTGGGAGTGAGGGTGCGAGGAGTGTGTGAGCTTCCATGTTTGCGTTTTTCTTCTACGCATTGATGACAGTGGGTTTTTTTTTTCTCTGCACAATTTTACTATGGGCTTTTTTTAATGCATGTTTCTGTGGATACCCTGAAAGGCATAGGATGAATTTTGACTGTGTCAGCCAATCTGCAACCTCGAATGAACAACATACATGAATAGTTCTCAGTCTGATCAGGAAATGTCAGGTTTCCATCAAGCATTTTTATAATGAGTGTGAGATGCCTGCATTATGTATTGTTGAAAAAGTTGCTCAAACACTTGTGAATTATCCTTAGGGGAATTCAAGAAAGGAATATTGTTTTTGATTTTATTGCATGTGTCACAGTTCCACAGCATGATAATATAATATACATTATTTATGTAGTTAAGAATAATTCAGCTTGGTGGAGGGAGATTATAAAGAAACTCAGAGCGATAAATTACAATGAAATATCTTACTCAGCCCCAAACTAGATCAAGATTATGGCACATTGCTCCACTGGGTGTACTCATTTTTATATTGCAGAGTTTGCTTCTCTGAGATTAAAAATGAAGATAAACACTAATCTAGCCGTTTGACTGTAAAATAATTATTCTCCCCTTTTGTTGAAGTATAAATAGTATGGATTTATAATTATAAATAATAGAATGATATAGTCAAGTTACTTTTTGTCAAACTTGTTGGGAGGGGGGAAAGCAGAGAAAGCCCCCCTTTCTTAAGGTAAGATATCCTATCACCTGGGCTTGTTGTTATCAGTAGAGTATACATAGGAACATAGAAACAACCCTGCTGGATCAGGTCACAGGCCCATCAAATCCCGCTTTCTGTATCTCACAGTGACCCACCAGATGCCTCAGGGAACACCTAAGACAACAACAATCTTGCTGCCACTCTCCTGCATCTGGCATTGTGAGTAACCCATTACCCTAGCACTACCAGTGAAGACACCAGACTACAGGCTGAGTTTAGCTTTATTAAACACAAGTAGCCATATATATATATATATATATATATATATAAAAGAACATGAAACGTACTAGTCACACCATCCCTCTCTCCTCAGTTTAGGATAGGCAAAACAAAACAAAAAACAGCCATCCACAACCAATTTGGATGACAGCAAAAAATTCCTACCTGGCCCTCATAATAAGCAACCAGCTAATCTCAGACAGTGCAGTACATACCCATCATGGTTTGTAACCTGTGATGGAATTTTCCTCCATAAATCTATCCAACCTCCTTTTAACAGCATCTAGGCCAGACACCATTACCACACCTTGAGTCAAGAAGTTCCACCGACTATGAGTGCAATCTTAACCTGCAGTTAGGCCGGCACAGTTTGGCCAGCAAAGTTTGGCCAGCACAAGGGCCACTGTAAAGTGCATTTGGACACTCTTGGAGTCAGGGAGGATGGTGCATGTCTGTGTGCCGGCCGCTCTGCCTCTGAGAGTGGTCCAAATGTACTTGACGGTGTCCCTTATGTTGGCCAAACTTTGCTTGCCTAAATGTGCCGGCCTATCTCCAGGTTAGAATTGTGCTCTGTGTCTCCTAGGACCCCTCACCCAAGGAAATGAACAAGCCCCACTTCCCCCCTGGGGGTATATACAGTTGTACCTCCCCTCCCATATCTTACCATCTGGAGGCAGGCAAGACTGGTGCTTATGCTTCTTGGCCAATTTCTCCATTTGTCTCCTGTTAGAGACTAAAGATCCTTTGAAAAAGCACCTGAGCATTCCTGCTGAGGATGTCACACTCCAACTGTAGGAGTTTTGCTTCCTACTTTTTTCTTGACTACACCTCTGGCTTCATCCACTGATTTCTGCTTCTCAGATCTCTGTTTGACAGAAAGAAAAAAAAAGGATGTTTCTTTTCTGGCTGGCTGGCAACCCTACGTGTGGTTCAAATTCTTGGTTAGCAAGAATAGAGAATTCTTGCTGGAGAATTGCAGTGTGCTTCCTCATCTTAGAAATAAAATACATAGATAATCACATGAGGAAGTGGGAAGCAGACCAAAAGCCTGCAGACCTATGATCATCTTTACAAATGCAACACATATCACCTTATTCATTTTGGTCCTCCCCTGTCTCTAGGTCTCTAGGTCCCTGCTTAAAATGCCTGCAACTCCACCACTGTTTTAATTGGCAATTAGAACACACAGGTCAACATGTGCAATTTTACTTTAAGCACACACTTGCTATTTACCCCTGCTTAATGGCTAAGGATGGGATTTTTGGTGATCAATATAGAATGCTAAATAATGAGAATTTCCACTGAAAACGCTACATAACGACAAAATTTAGGTCGAAACATGAAAAACACTGCTTTTGCTTATTTTGACAGAGTTTGACACAAGTTTAGATCAATTTCACAAAAATAATGCTACTTTTGTTTTATGTTTGAGACAGTTTTGAGGAATCCACATACAGTTTTCCGTAAGGGATCAGCAGGAGGAGTGGCAGAAATAGGAGGAAGCTAGCTTAAACTTGCATAAACACGCAGGTTCTATAGCTCACAGTGTGCGCTGGGCAACATTAATGGAATGTGGAAGTAGGAAGTAGCAGTTTCTTGATGCTCCAAGCAGCAATTAGAGTGCAGCTTGTGAATTTTTGAGCAGGTTATTTCGGGCTGGGGTGTGTGTGCCAGTAATTTCTTGTCTTGGTAGGGCCATTCACCCTTATTTATTGCGATGTTCGTATAACTTGCAATAAAAATGTGGACAAAAACTCATAATACTGCAATTTGCTATTTTAATCAAGAAATTTTGGGGAAAAAAATCACCCAAACCCCCACCCCCACCCCCACTAATGGCATTTTAACCCTTTTCAAGCATTTGGATCCTTATGGCATGCTGACATTTGACTTAGCAAAGGTGTGATGCCTTCATTTCCCAGTTTTTGTGCTTTGTTTTCTAAATGCATTTTCTATGCATATTTGTAAGTGAATGTCAGACAAGGGGAAAGCAACTGAGGTTCCAATCCTATCCAATTTTCAGTACCGGTGTAACCACAGTGCAGACCTGGGAAAAGGAAACACATGTTTTCATACCTTAAGGAGGCCTCTGTGACTGGTCCCCCACTGCAGGACACAGCACATACCCACTGGCACGGCTGTACCAGAACATTGGATAGGATTGGACCCTAAGTCACAAATCAGGATAGTCACAGTGCAGATCTGGATACTGCTTCTCTCCCCTTCCACCCACACACTGAAAATTAGTCTGACCTGACCCATTCCCATAGAACTATCATCATGATTCCAATCGTGAGACCATGTATGAAAAGCATGTTGAGAATTCTGGAGGGCTCTATATGTAGCTGTCCAATACATTAAAATACTATATTGTATTTATGTACAAAATTAAATACAATAACTATTGTCTTAATTTATAGAAAGAAACCAGTGTATGTATTTTGGGAAACCTTCCCTCCTCCCGTAGCATAGAAACTTTAGTACCTAGAAATTTGACATTAGTTAGTAATAGCCCTATTTGCTTGATTACACGACTCCAAACACATCAGTACTTAGGCAAGCTCACATAAATCCCTCTGCAATGCAATATCATTATCAACATTTGGATGTCATGTTGTTCAGTCAGAAAAATTGAATAATAATGCTTTTGCTCACACCTGCATTGTAAAGCTTAATTAACTCATGTTTGCATAGGCCTTTGATACAAAAAGCATTATGCATATTATTCATCTAATAGCGGGTGTGAATGAATGGGTACAACGTATTGAGCAACCCAGACAGTAGAATTGAAATCATGAAAGAGAGTAATGGGAGTTTAATAGGCTAAAGTGAAATTGGAATAGAAAGGGGAGAATTGAATTCCAGAAATTGTGGGATAAGTAACGTTAAAGTCAGTACGATGCTGGAAGGTAGGGCAACAATCACTTCCTTGCAGAAAAAAAAGTATTAGGATTTTTGCATATTTGCATCAAAATTCAGTTTTTCTTATGTTGCAAGTGGAAGTGCATTGATTTTGTGGCAATCTAAGATACTACTACTACTACTACTACTACTACAGGCAATTCGTGACTTAGGGTCCAATCCTATCCAATGTTCTGGTACAATATCCACTGACTCAGTATCCACAATTTTACTTATCCACAGATACCATGGATACTGGGACCCTATTAAAAAGATTGTTGTTGTTCAGTCACTAAGTCGTATCTGACTCTTCGCGACCCCATTGACCACAGCATGCCAGGCCTCCCTGTCCTCCACTAGCTTCTGGCGTTTGCCCAATTTCATGTTCATCGCTTTGGTGACACTGTCTAACCATCTCATCCTCTGCCGCCCCCTTCTCCTTTTGCCTTCAATCTTTCCCAGCAGGAGGGTCTTTTCTAAAGAGTCCTCTCTTCTCATGAGGTAGCCAAAGTATTTGAGCTTCAGCTTCAGGATTTGTCCTTCCAGGGAGCAATCAGGCTTGACTTCCTGGAGGATTGACCGATTGGATTACCTTGCAGTCCAGGGGACTCGCAAGAGTCTTCGCCAACATCCTAATTCAAAAGCATCTATTCTTTGGCGCTCTGCTTTTCTTATGGTCCAGCTCTCACATCCCTATATTGCTACTGGGACAACCATAGCTTTGACTATGCAAACCTTTGTTGGCAGGGTGATGTCTCGGCTTTTTATTAAGTTGTCTGGGTTTGCCATAGCTTTCCTCCCAAGAAGTAAACATCTTTTAATTTCATGGCTGCAGTCACCATCTGCGGTGATCTTGGAGCCCAGGAAAATAAAGTCTGTCACTGCTTCCTCTCTCTCTCTCTCTCTCTCTCTCTCTCTCTCTCTCTCTCTCTCTCTCTCTCTCTATATATATATATATATATATATATATATATATATATATATATATAGCTTGTTGCAGCCACTGATGTTCCCCTATCTTTAAAAAGGCATCCCCAGTATCCACACTTTCAGGTATCCATGGGGGAGTCCAGAACGGAACCCCAATGGATACTGGGGCATGACTGTACATGGGCTACTTGGTTGTATATCAGCTATGTAGTGCTGAGTTGCCCTATTGAGCAGGCTGGGGCACTGCATAGGGTAAGGGAATGAATGTTTGCTCTGCTTGCTCAAATCCAACGCTGGATACAGCATGGGCCCGGCGGCCCTGTTGCACCCGCATTTGATAAAAGTGGGCTGACCAGCAATTCACAAAGTTTAGAAGTCCAAAATTAAAAACCATAAAACCAAGTGACAACACCAAAACACTACCTACAACCACTGTGAGTAAGAACACAGCATAATTTTACGTCTCAATCGTGTTCTCTCTTAATTACCTTATTTCCAAGCTAAAATGCCCCGAACCCTATAGCTTTACCATAAAGGAATGTGTCCCCACGCTCTGATCATTTTGGGTGCACTCCCTTGTATAGTTTCCCACTCCACAATATCCATTTTGAGGTGTGGTGACCAGAATTGTACACAGTATTACAAATGCTTCCTGGTGGTAGGACCAACAGAGGGCATATAAAGGCCTGTGAGATACCTGTATTAAGGTGGACACAATTCTTTTAACCTTGACTTAAATGTTATATGAAATGGAAAAAATGCTACATGAAACAGACAGATCTAATTAGTGCTGTTAATTCTCATGCCTTTCTTTCTAATGGCCCAGTCTTATTCAGATGCTTATTCAGATCTTATTCAGATGCTGCACCATAAGCACACGGATGCTGGCACAACATCACTAAGCCCATCCAGGAAATGTCACACCACTGCAGCTCCCTGCTAACAGCCCTTCCCAACAACAGGGAAACCCTGATACAACCCATCACCCATGGAGTGGATTCGACCTGTCATTAGTGTGACATCCATGCATCAGTGGTATGTCATGCATATGTCATCCATGTCCAAGGGGCCAATTACTGCATCCACCCAGCCCCATTGCCAGTGGCCAACAGAGTGAATGAAAGATGAACGAAAAAGGGGACTAGCAATGAGATGGAAATATCTTGTTGTCTTGTGTGCTGTCTGAGGCTTCTGGTGAGCCACTGCAAACTATGGGAAGCTGGACTAGATGGGCCTTTGACCTGATCCAGCAGGGCTCTTCTTATGTTCTTACCTTAGAATGCCAGATGCAAGGGAATGGCAGAGAGATACAAGTATCTGCTTTTCTTGTGTGCTCCCTGAGGCATCTGGTGGGCCACTGTGAGATACAGGAAGCTGCCTCCATATCAGCAGAAATTGACTTTTGGAACCCACATGAAAGTGCAATTAACTTTTTGAATGACAAATTCATGAAAGAATGAAAGAGTCAAATTCATGCATATCTTGTTGTGATGGTGGTGGAAACCCTGCAAAGTTAAGATGTTCCTGCTCACCATTCCAGCTAAGTCCCACTGTACTGTTAAGAAAAGATACAAAGAAGAGCTATCCTTTCCATCTGTAAAATGCATGGAGTTCACTTGTACCAGACGATGCATTTTCTTTTTTCTTTAACATTGTAGCAGATAACTACTTCAAACACAATGAAGGGCTATACAGTTTCACAGAGACCTGAATCAGCTCAAGTCCCATTGACATGTATGGGGTTTTGTGCCAGCACTTTGCTTAAAGCCTGAAGGACTTAAAAAATTATGTAGGTCAAGCTGACAATTTATAATGAGCACTCAAACTTAAAAGGAAAAGGAAATTGTCTTTTAGATCTCTCTCTCTCTCTCTCTCTCTCTCTCTCTCTCT
>JAJKFI010000003.1:24075257-24087076 GCA_029204185.1 Lerista edwardsae
GAGAGAGAGAGAGAGAGAGAGAGAGAGAGAGAGAGAGAGAGAGCCAAGCGCATAGTTACAAGCACTATCTAGTCTAATTTCTTTACCTACCTCTCCTGCAATTTTCCCACTTTGGACTGAGTACAACTTCTCTTGCAACATTTGGTACTTGAGTGTAGCCTCTATCAAATACTGTACACACAGCAGACATACCTGTTGTGATAGACACATGCAAGGATTAATCGATGGTAGTTGCTTTAATAAAATACATAGAACGTGCATCCAACCCTATCCTTTCCTGTTAGATGCTTCCATATAATTTTGGGCCCAATTCTGTTCAACTTTCCAGTGCTGATGCAGCCATGCCAAGGGAGCACGCTCTGCATCCTATGTTGGTGGTGGGCAATCAGGGAGGCTTCCTCAAACATTTGCTCCCTTACCTTGGGGTTGCATTGCAGCTGCATCAGTGCTGGAAAGCTGGATAGGGTTGGGCCCTTAAACTAACAACAGAGATGGTAGCCACCAACCCCAGCTTTTCTCTATAACATTTTGGTTCATACAGAGGGCTTTGCAGAGACATACTGTGGTATCTAGTGTCCATGTGTAGGCCAATGAGACCATTCATGGAACTAGCACAAACTCCTATAGACCTTTGTACAAGCAAAGTAAATGGCTGCTGAAACGTGCTGCCAGAATAGTGGCAGTGATCCTGCCATGGTGAAGCTGTAATCCTATCCACAGTTACCTGACTATTGACTATAATGATACTACTGCGTAGACATGCATAGGATTGACCTGCTAAGGGCTGTCATTCCCTTTTGTCTGGTACTGCTTAATTGTACTTCTACTTGAGAGTACCAATATATGT
Source organism: Lerista edwardsae (assembly GCA_029204185.1). Classification (NCBI taxonomy): domain Eukaryota; kingdom Metazoa; phylum Chordata; class Lepidosauria; order Squamata; family Scincidae; genus Lerista; species Lerista edwardsae. The sequence goes on from JAJKFI010000003.1 coordinate 24,076,105, forward strand.
TATTGCCTCCTTCAAAAGCTTGACCTTGCAGAATTTCAAGCAATATGGGTAACGTGCTGCTACCAGGTGGTATGGAGGCTAGGAACAGGGCTTTCTTGGTGGTGGCCCCTTACTTATGGAACTTCTTTCCTCTTGAATTAAGAATGACTCCCTCGCTGGAAATCTTTTGGCAGGGCCTCAAGACCTTTCTTTTTCCAATAGACATTTGAATGAATGTTTGGCTGGCTTCTTTAATATACTGGTCTTTTACTGTTGGTGATCCTGGTTTGTGTGTTATTTTAATGTGTTATTTTAGTATTTTTAAGATATTGTTTTAACCTTATTTTTTTGTAAGCCACGTTGAGGCCCTTCCCTGGAGAAAAAGTTGGCGTAGAAATCTATCAAATAAATAAAATATAGTTCTGAAAACATCTAGTCATCAAATGGGTTCAGAGTGAGAGAACAATTCAGATGCTTGGGGTAGAGGAAGACCTGCTAGTTGCTAGTTCAAATAGCAACAGCAGTCTCCATGCTGACACATGACACCCTATATTTCTGTACAGTGTTTCTGTGTTGTTTTCTGTGTAGTTTTTTGGGTAGTCTTCTTGGAGTGGACTTCTTGGAAGGTGGACTCGGAAGCCAGAAATGGCTTCAAATGCTTTGCACAAACAAATGCTTTTGCCCATTAAAAACATTTTTAAAATTAAAGACTTTTGATCACTTTTTACAATTTTGATGCATGATGTAATTTTAGCAACACCTCAGTCATTAGTTATTCTGCATGCGTGAAGGAAATCAAGGCTTTGATTTACGAATGTAAAATCTCTACTTTTCTACTTTGTTTTCTTAATTTCTACTTAATTTCCCCCCAGCAGATTAAATTCCAGCTGATGAGAGAACTCAAGTAGTAAATTAGATATCCTGCATTTTATTAAACCAAATGGAATCATGAGCCCACCTGGTAAGCAAAACAACACATCCCATGCATGTTTTCTGCAATCATTATTTTAACAAGCTCAGAAAAATTGCAGGACAAAGAATTGATAAAGACAAGATGGCATAAACAGAATTCCTACCTCTCCCACAACTAACTATGTCCTTGATTGAATTTGATACATGACATGATTATTCGTTTAAATCATTTCCTAGTGGAAGCATCGATTTTTCATATCAGCAGGGCAAGGTGACAGGTACACATCATGCTGAGACTCCTCATTAGCTTGAGTCTGGAGAATGTCGCTTGGAAAAAAGAAAAGAAAAGAAAACCCTCCAGATTTCCTGAAATCCAAAGTGACTCACCAAGAAAGAGTGTCCTTAACGTCATTGTGCAGTCAAGGTCAGAGAAGGTGTCACAATGAGTGGTTTAAAGGAAAAACTTCTAATGGTCTCTTTCCTGTTTTAATGAACTTATTGAATCTTTTGCTTGTCTACTCAGAAGTAAGTTCTATGTATTCAATGGAGCTTACTCCCAGGAAAATGTGTATAGGATTATAACCTAAGGCTGCAATCCTAGCTATGCTTAAGTGGGGGCGCAATGCTAACCTGGAGTTAGGCTGACACAGTTAGGCCAGCAAAGTTTGGCTGGCACAAGGGACACTGTAAAATATGTTTGGACCACTCTCAGAGTCAGAGGCCAGCACACAGACGTGCTCCATCCTCCCTGACTCTGAGAGTGGTCCAAACACGCTTTACAGTAGGCTGTGTGCTGGCCAGCACCATCCTCCCTGACTCCAAACATGCTTTAGGGAGTCCCTTGTGCCAAACAAACTGTGCTGGCCTAACTGTGCTGGCCTAACTCCAGGTTAGGGTTGTGCTCTGGATTTAGCAGGCACAGATCCGAGGAGCGCATAGGGGAGGCTGGAGCCTCCCCTATGGTACGGGAACACATGTTTCCTTGCTGTAGGGAGGCTCCAGCCTCCCTGAGCAGTGCTATGATATGGCGCAGGCCCGTCGACCTCACCAGTCCAGTGCTACTTAGGACTGCTCTCTGAGTGACTGGAGAGTACTTACGCCAAGTCCTCTAAAGTTGGTCTACCCTGATGAAAGTTAAGCAATATCAAGGAGTTGCTGCAGCAAACAGTTTCCAAGTGCTGTCATTACTGTGTCACACTAGAGAAATGTCAGAGGATTTCAGGTTAGGATCGATAGGTTAGTTCTGAATGGCCTTGTAGAAGTGTTTGTACAACTGTCCCAGTTTGCACTGCCTGCTTGTCAAAAATCATTCTGCTGAAAAAGAAAAGCTTTTTTCTTTCTTTTTTTCTCAAAGGCAAAGGCAATTATCAGATCACTACAGGCAGATTACCCCTTATCCAGACATTCAAAATCTGGACTATTCCAAAATTCTGACACTTTTGTCCAAGACTTTTCTTAAAATTTCTGTAGTGTGAACCCTAGAAGGTCTTGTGCTCATTCCTACATACAATGCAGGTACAAATCATAAGTTCTACTCTCTGTTGTGTTCTAGTGTGTACCAGTACAGACATTGTTGGAAATGTCAGAGGCCAGCAGACACCTTCATGGGTAACAGTGAAAGGAGCAAGAAGTAGCACTTCTCATTACATTTATGCAACTATTCCAAAATCCAGATAAAGCTGAAAATTCAGACAACTTCCCAGTGTCTGGATAAGAGAAGCAGTCCAGATAAAGGATACTCAGCTTGTATTGGGTGGTCCACTAGACTCTACCCTTCTGTGTGGAGCTCTTTGACTTTACTGCTGGGCTCCTTTCAGGTTCCAGGTTTTCCACTTTTTGCAAGAGCTGTCAGTCTTGTGACCACTTCTGGAAGCATCGACATTTTTAAGGCCCCATCTGTGGTGACACAGGTGATGCAGCACAGGTGTGGTGACCTCAGCACTGGTGCTGGATGTTGCAAATCTTACACTTTTATATTTCATACCTTATGATCCACAGGGCTTGTTGTTTTTAAATTCTATTGCTTTGTTTTAATTTTGTTTTATTGTATTGTTTTAATATTGTTTTTAAATTGTTTTTTTTAATGTTAAATTTTATATTTTACTGTATTTTCATGTTGTAATGCCGCCTTGGGTGCCTTTGGGCAAAAAGGTGGGATAGAAATCCAATAAATAATAATAAATAATAAAGCATGTGTGCAGCACACAAGGAGCAAGCAGCACTGGCAGGGAGGCCTGCACTGCTCTATCAACTTGTTCAACTTGTTCATAAATGACCTGGAGACAGGAACAAACAGTGAGGTGGCCAAGATGACACAAAACTTTTCCAGGTGGTGAAGACCAGAAGGGATTGTGAAGAGCTCCAGAAGGATCTCTCCATGTTGGGGGAATGGGCGGCAAAATGGCAGATGCATTTCAATGTAGACAAGTGTAAAGTGATGCACATTGGGGCAAAAAACCAAAACTTCACCTATAGGCTTATGGGTTCTGAGCTGTCTGTGACAGCTCAAGAGAGAGATCTTGAGGTGCTGGTGGACAATTCAATGAAGGTGTCGACCCAGTGTGAGGCAGCAATTAAGAAGGCCAATTCCATGCTTGGGGTCATTAAAAAAGGGGCTGAGAATAAAACAGCCAATATTATCATGCCATTGTACAAATCGATGGTAAGGCCGCACCTGGAATATTGTGTCCAGTTCTGGTTGCCGCACCTCAAAAAGGACATAGTGGAAAAGGTGCAGAAGAGAGCGACGAAAATAATTACGGGGCTGGGGCACCTCCCTTATGAAGAAAGACTGCAGCGTTTGGGGCTCTTCAGCCTAGAAAAAAGGCACCTGAGGGGGGACATGATTGAGACATACAAAATTATGCACAGAAGGGATAGAGTCGATAGAGGGATGTTCTTTTCCCTTTCTTAAAACACCAGAACCAGGGGGCATCCGCTAAAACTGAGGGTTGGGAGAGTTAAAACAGATAAAAGGAAGTACTTTTTTACCCAGCGGGTGGTTAGTCTGTGGAACTCTTCACCACAGGAGGTGGTGATGGCATCTGGTCTAGATGCCTTTAAGAAGGGTTTGGACGGATTTCTGGAAGAAAAGTCCATTGTGGGCTATAGGCCATGATGGATTGTGCAACCTCCTTACATTAGTAGTAGGCTACTTCAGAGTACTGGGTGCAAGGGAGTGGCAACAGGATGCTGGCGTCTTGTGTCTCGTGCCTCCCTGGGGCACCTGGTGGGCCGCTGTGGGATGCAGGGAGCTGGACTAGATGGGCCTTTGGCCTGATCCAGCGGGGCTCTTCTTATGTTCTTATCAGTGCCACAGAAGAAACCTGTGGAAGGTGCGCACTTTCCAGAAGGTGCACACCTTCTGGAAAGGTGCGCGCCGAGTGGCATAGGAGTATGGAGAGAGGTGTTTCTGGGTGGGGGAAGGGCAGAACAAGGGAAAGGACTGGTGGAGGCCTCTTCTGCTGTGGATTCTATTCCCCCCATGTCAGGCTCAGAAGCCCCATTTAGTGATTTAGCAGGTGCAGGCTGGAGAAGCCCCATTACCAGAGGTGGAGGGAGAGTGCTGCGCAGTGAGGCAAGTGCGGCAAGTGCTGGCCATGGCAAGGTGCAGCAGCACGGAAAAACCCGCACACTTTTTGGCCCACTGCCTTCCCTTGTGCTCAGATCGCTCCTTAACGGAGCAATTCCAAGCACAGGGAGGTTTGCCCTGCTGGGGGCTCAGTGATGTTGCCCAGCCCCAGGCATGCTGCGGGCTGAGAATGGCTCTGCCCATTGCAGATGCTGGGCCTTTACTCAGGGTAAGGGGACAAATGTACCGTTCCCCTGAGGAGACTTCCAGAGGTGTCCCCTGCAGAATACAGTGGCGGCCATTTTGGTGCCACTGTAACCTTGGTTGCCAGGAAGCATAGGTTTGGGCTGTTAGCACACCTTCCATAAGGCGCCCAGCTGACAGCTTAAGTCTCTCAAGTGTCCCTCAAAGTTCAGATAATCTTTATTTGAATCCAACACATTCCTATCCAGCACTGACGCAGTAGGGCCAGGGTGGTCACATTGCATCCAGAGTGGGAATTGAGTGGACTGGAGGCAGTGCTGTCATTCAAATGATTTAGGAACAGGAACTCACTTTTGATTGGCACTTGTCGGGAACCCGGAATCAGCCATGGAGCCCGTTAGGATCCGGAACGCCCGTTCTGGTCCGTTCCCCCTGAATGACATCACTGACTGGAGGTCTCCTCGAAGTAACAGAACATTTATCCCCTTGCCCCAGGGAAAGCTCCAGCCTGTGCGACAAGTCCTCTCGAACCTTCAAAAGCTAAATTGCTAGTGCAAATCTTAGTGTATCCGTGTCAGCAGATCTGACCTGGGAACGGGGATAGGATACGATGCATGCCGGTGCCACCCATGCCACCCCCACCAGGCCCCAATCTCATCCCTCATTAGCTGTATTCCGCTATTATTAGAGAACCACAAGAGAGATGACGACTAAATGTTCTCCTTTCCACTTTCCTGCAAGAGTTTATAATGCAGTCCAGTCCAGGTGTAATAAGAACTGTAATATAAACAAAGAAAAACAGCATTGCTTTATAGAGCATAAAAGCAGCTAACAGCATTTTAATGAGCACAGATTTCTGAGTGCTCTTAAGTAATTGTGAAATTGGAGATTGCTAGATGAATATGATTCCAACTTGTTTCCCAGTTGACAGGAACATTGGCATGTTCAAGTTTGCATTGGTACTGTTAACATCCTAGGAGGGGTAAAACACCGCCAAAACATTGCACATTGATATATTAATACACATGGAGCCTTTTTATTCTCAAGAGTTCTGTTCCAGGAACCCTGCAGATGCAAAAAAAAATGTATTAAATGAAATAATGCTGTTAATTAGCATTCAGCCTTTTAAAAAAGCTTCTCTTACTGTTGATTGATTGATTACCATGGCTGCAGGCATTCTCCAGGGGCTTAGAGCAATTAGTATCCATTAGCTGAGATAAGACCTCTTCCCTTCACCCTGGAGCAAGGCAAAAAATTCAAAACAGAAGTGAGGGAGGAGGTTTTATCTCAAAGCTAATGAAATTGGCTGCTGCTTAATTAACAGCATGTGTTTGTTTAATAAAGAGCCCTTCTCTCAAACCAGGATGGTGGAAATAATAATAACATGGTGGAAATAATGGTGGAAATAATAATAACACAAGATTAGCTTCTCTACCACCTTCTCTAATGGCTATTATATATGCACTCCAAAAAAAGGAAGAACAAATAAGCATGAGTCTCTGGCCATTGTTATCTATATCTTGATTACCCGTCTGCTAGATTATTGCAACACACTCTATGTTGGGTGTTGGGCCCTTGGAAACTGTTTTTGGTTTGAAACAGTGCAGCCAGATTGCAGCTGGGGGTCTCACGATTGGAGCATTTAAATTCAATCTTGCATGGAGCATGCTGGCTTCTCATCTGTTTCTAGGTTCAGGTCAAGGTGCAGGTTTTCTACATCTTGGGTTTTCGACATCTGATGAGTTTTTGTTTTAAATGATTGCAATTTATTGTTCTGTTGCAATGCGTTTCAACCAGTGATATGAGTACACTCGTGGCATTTCACAGCATGGTAGGTGGTAGTTGACCCCACTGCCATAGAGACCATGTGGCATTGCCTGGTCCAGTCTCATCAACTGGAGATGGCTGGGGCACTGGGGGTACCAGTGGGCAAGATACAGCTGGGCAGGTGCTTGGCCTTTCAAAAGATGTATACATTGGGAAAAGAGGGTACAGAGCAAATCCCAGCATTGGGGTAAGCTGCCTGCTTCTGTGAACAGTACCCATCTTTGGTGGAAGTGATGGCACTCAGAAAGTTTTCTTTCTTGCAAAGAAAACATGAAAAATCCTTCCTATTCTAGTGCATTGGGGTTTGTTTTTTTTTATTTCTGTTGCCTTGGGTCCAATGGATGAAGGATTTTAAAAAGGATCAATAAATAAAGAAATCCCTTTGTGTGCATGGAATTACCACATCCACTGAAGTTAATGGGACAGCCTGAATGCATATAAACTAGGCCCCTGGCAGATTGAAGTTCCTTGCCCTTCTCTGTCACTGTATCAGCAATGATGCTCAAGATATCGAGTAAGCAATATGATAACTTAGATGCCAGTTATAGCGGTCCTGAGTTACTGCACAGTTACAAACAATGCAATAGTATCAGAAGTGAAAAAGGAGAGAATTTTTGTATGGTAAATAGATGCATAGTTGAGGGATTTCAAGAACTCAAATCTTTTCCTGCAGCATTAGAACATGACAAGTTGCACCTGCTAAATTGTCTTTTCCACACAATTATCATTCTGCACATAAGTGCGACGTTACCATTGTTACACCACCAGATAAACATCATTTTGCTTGGGTACCATGTAGTCAGAAGACTGTCAATCATATGCCATGGAAATCCTGGGTAAAATTCCACAAGGATCTGCAGAGGCTGAAGAGTCTAAAATGATGCTGGTGATGGGATTGAATTATTCTATCTGTTACTATGATGATGAATTCCCTTCTCTTGTGGTCTAATAGCCTCCTGACGCTTTCTACTTTCGAATGAATGGCCTATAGCATAAATTACATATATATATATAAGAACATTTGGAAACAGTATAGTCAGAAGGTGTGTAAAGGATATACGCTCTTCATTTATCGTTCAGTGGTCTGATCAGTGGCGTTTCTACAGGGATGGCAAAGTTCTAAGTTTTGCAAGAAGCCTTACCTTGCAGTGGAGATTACTCCTCTCCTGCACCATTTTAGCCAATCTTGGTGTTGCTTACTGGCTACAGCAGCAAGGGTAATTTACACAACAGGGTAAGGCTTCTTGCAAAACTTAGAGCTTTGCCATCCCTGTAGAAACGCCTCTGGGTCTGATAGCCTCCTATCATTTTCTACTTTTGAAAGAATAGCCTATAGACGTCAATTACGGTTAGATATATATGAGAACATTTGGAAACCGTTTCTCGATTTAAATGTATAGTCAGAAGTGTGTAAATATTTCTCTCTGTTGGATTGCATGATTGATGTAAATAACCATCAATTCTATCAACACAAATAGAATTTGTGTTTTCTTTGCCCTCCTTTTCCCCTTTTTGTTTTTTTCTCTTTTTCTGTTTTTGTTTTCCTTTTCCCTTTGCTCTTCGCTCTTCCTACACATATTTCTATGCCAGTGTTATTCAAACTGTGGGTCAGGACCCACTTGGTGGGTTGCGACCTGATGTCAGGTGGGTCGTGGAAAGCTGGGGGCAGCCATCTTGGAAGCTGCAGAAATTACTCTGGCTATGTTCCTTTTGTGAGTGCTAATAGTTGGAATTTTCAAGTGAGGGTTTTTTAAATTTTGTTTTTAGTTCAATGTGTTTACATCATATTTTGTCCTAATCTTACTTTCTCTCAGGGATGTTTCATAGTTGTACAATTGCTGCAGTCCAAGAACGCCAATTTGCATTTCAGTAGTGTCATTTTATTATGTTACAATGACAGCACTTCCTGCTGGATGATGTCACTTCATACCACAACATCACTTCCAGGTTAATGATGTCACTTCTGGTGGGTCCTGATATGAGTGCCATTCTAAAAAGTGGGTCCCGGTCTAAACCGTTTGAATACCACTGGTCTACCACTGGCATTATCTGTTTTTTGCTTAGATTTTTCGCTAAATGAAAAAGTTCTTCATTCCTAATTGCATCACAAAAGTAGAGTTTATTTAACAAAAGATCAAATGTTAAACTATCAGCCCAATCCTTTTGCGGCAGCCAGTGCTGGCAGAATACACATTCTGCTGGCACTTGAGCTGCATAAGATTTAGCTGTATGTGCCCTACTTCAACATTCTCATAACTGCTACGTTTATTGGTTTTAAATTGCTTCTTTATATCCAAAGGTCCTCCATCCCTCTTGAAATAGAGTTTTCTTTTTAAATTTAACCATCTAGTTAGCCCTGCAACCTGACCCTTCATTTTATAGTCAAATCTACGATGCATATATGGGGACTTATGGAGTTACCAGAGAATCCCTATTATATTGTGGAAATGCAGCTGGGCATGCTGATGGGATATTCTCCGCAAAAGAAAACTTTCACTCAGTGTCATTTTCTGAAGATGGCTGGGACTTCTGAAGATCAGGGAGGGACTTCTGCTCCAAAAGCTCATGTAAACATAACTTGGTAACCGTATAACATGTCAAAGTGACCTGCCTTGGAATTGAATATTTTCAATGTGCGGATTCTGTTTCTGCTGCTTTGAGCATACATACAACATAGAAAACAAATGTCTGCATTATTTCAAATTTAGAAGAAGGCCATTCTTTTTCAAGCTACCTTAAATGAACCTGCTTTCATTCAGCAGTCATAAAATATGTCTTAAGTGGCATAAAAATAGGTAAAAAAATGTTTTTGCCCAATTTAATAATCCATAAATCACTCAATATTCCATGAATTATTTTACAAAAAAGCCCTATTCAGTGATCATCCAAAGCACAGATGCTATATCCTGGTACAGTGTCTGGGACAGTGGGTCAGTTATTCCACATTCATGCTCTTTAACTCCACCCCTGTTCACCACACTTGCAGAGAGATCTTCCTTATGATCACCCAGATCAGCACCGAGATCAGTGCTGGCACCCAGAGCAGTGTTCTCTGTAAGTAATGTGGCCGTGCGGACACACAGCTCCAAACAAAACTCTGCGTGGAGTTTGGCAACCCAGAAATTGTGTGATGATGTATTGGCAAGTGGACTGGCACACTGCATGGACCCCTTAGGGGGAATATAGACCTGGAGTTCTTTATCAGGGTGAAGATCCCCCCGCAATACATTTGTGTCTTCAGTCAAATGCTGTACTTGTGATGCATGAGGCCAGGGTTGAAAAGTAGAACTTTTCAGTGCCCTCTTGTGGAGGATGTACTGGAGCACACTTTGTACAACTAAAGAGAGCTAAAGGGATTTAGTGTCCTGTGATGCAATTTTTTTTTTAATTCAGAGGATTGCATTAAAATTAAATTGGGATAATAGACTATTTGTCTATGGTCTTTTGTCTGCAATAATTTCAACCTCAATTCAAGTGAATTGGAGAAAACATTCAAGCTACAGGCAACGCAATCCTATGCTACGCTGGAGCAGGCAGGCCGGTGGGCCTGCGCTGCATCCAGTGCAGCACTGGACCACGCAGGAGCCCCTCAGGCACAAGGGCACGAATGGCTTCCTCAGATCTGCGCCCGCAAAATCACAGGTGCAGGTCCAAGGAAGCTGTGCAGCCTGAATCAAGGCCGTGCGGCCCAGGAATGAGGCCTTGGATGCGTCGATGCAACAGGGGGCCTACGATTGCGCTCTCAGTGAGAGTTGTTAACTGATCCAAGTCTAGTGAAAACCCTCAGGGAACAACATAATAGTTCATGTTGATGCAACAATGAAGCAGGGATGGGCTGAAGCCACTAAACCCGAGTCATGAGTTGGCTCACGGGTCAGCAACCCCGTGACTTGAACCGACGTGCAAGTCGTGCAGTGTGCCGGCATGACTCGACTTGCAGAAATTTTCAAGTCATTTTGACTCAGGTTCTGAGCCAATTTGAGAAATGAGTCAAGTCTTTCAGCAAAACAGAACACCCTTAATCCTTTTGCCTCCCCTCAAACCTCTCTACTTCCTGGAGACACTTACCCTCTTCCCACTATGCCTGCTGCTGCTGCTGCTGGTCTGAAGGATGGCTTCCGGCTCACCCATGCTACTTTTCAGGGCAATGTGGAAGTGATAGAAAAACAGCAGTTAAGCAAGCATGCTTGCATGTGTCCTCAACCATCGCCAGATTCATCAGTAGGTCCTGCAAGGTTGTTTTAGCCTCCCCTATGGTTTCCTTGTCTCTGCACCTACTAAATAGGAGGCATAGAGCCGAAGAGGCTGCGTGGCCGAAATTGGGGCCATGCGGCCTGGGGACAGAGGCTTGGATGGACCAGCCCACCCACCTCCCCATGCCCAGAACTGCTCTTGAGCCTGCTCTTGTGAGCTTGGCTGGTGCAGGAGTGGCGCTGCGGTGCCTTTCTCGGCACCGTTGGGCTGACACTGCAGCTAGCA
>JAJKFI010000003.1:24087476-24137801 GCA_029204185.1 Lerista edwardsae
TGCGTTACGCAACAGAACGCAGCGATCGCGCTGCCGCTCACCCGGAAGACACGCCCAGCGCACCGGTAGGCTGACACTACTGGCTGACCTGTGATAAAATGTATCAAGCCACCACCCTCACATTTCGTAATCTGGTTAGGTATTAAAATAGCAATAGAGGGAGTTTATATAATGGACAATGCAGAACTCTTCCAGTCAGCTGGCTAATCTATGCAAATGATAACAAAGAATGTAATCTCCTTAAGCTATAATCATCATTATGCTTGTAATGGCCTCCAAGAATCCGGCATATTGCTCTATCTGTCAATGTAACCCCAGACGCAAGCTGACCTTTCCTTAATGTGAGCAGCGCTTGTTGGTGCCTGGCGCTCCCTCTGTTTGCAAAAACATCAACATTGCAGAACCTGAGATCAGCAACCATTAGAGCAACAAACACGATGCTTCATATTTTAATTTCCTTCTCTCTGATGTTCCGAGTCCCCCAGGTTCTTCTTTGGAAATAGTTCATTACTGTGAAAGTGAGAACACGGTACCGCGATGCTCTTTTTATGACACTGGAAAACTTTCTTCCGAATAGCATTGAATAAAGTAAACATATGGTTTCTTCCCTCCAACTTTTTTTTTAATGGAATGGTGCTCATTTCAAAGAAACAATGCAGAGTGATTGGGGAGGGGGTACGCTGGTGAGTATAGTTCTTGTTTTTTAATCTGCACCAGGAGGGAAGCGTGCAACAAGGCAATCTGGCGAAAATCTGTATCATCCTACAAAGGTCCTCTATATTCATTCTTATTGTTATGTGAGCATATTGTGCTTGTCTCATGTGGCCCATTGCCTCCCACAGCACCTTGGGCACACAATCCACTGACAAGTAATATTGCATAAGCTCCACTGAAATGCACACAGGAAGACTCTTGTAAATTGCACATGGATTTCCAAGGCTGGCTAATGAATGAAGTGGTCTCAAACAGTTACCTCAAGCAGAGCCGGCCCCATTACAGAGTCAGCGGGGCATTCCTGTGAGACACCCACCCTCCCCATGGCTCCCCCCACTCATCATACAGCCATGGCAAGAAGAGTATCTGTGGTGCCATGTGTGAAATGCCACACCTGGAAATAATTGGCAGTGACGTGATGATGCCACCACCAACTGCTCCCAGGAGACCCGTTTTGGAGGCGGGGCCAGGGGGGACAGCCCAACGAGCAGTTACTCCACTCGTCTCACTGGCTTACAGCCTACAGACATCCTGGCTACAGCAGCAAACAATCCACTTGTTGCGCCAGGGGAGTGCCACCCAAAGCTTAGGGCCCAATGCAATGACATAGGCCATATTGGCTTGATGCTGCCCCCGACCTCAGGAGACAGATTGGCAGAAAGCAGGGGCCGTCACATGCCGCTTCCTCCACTGTCCACATCTGAGTCCATCTCTTCAGATGCCAATCCTTCTCCCAATGATCACTTTGTTTGAAAAAGAATGTGATGGAGCAGGAGACGAAGAGACTTATGGGACAGAGTGCCTCCTGGGAGACAAAATTATAAACGAGTTGATAACAGTAATGGGTGGTTTGACTCTGATTGAATTTCATAAGGAGTGTTCACTATCATCAGATTTTATCTTTCTGATTAAATGTTGATACTGTAGAAGAAATTTCTCTCTTTGGTTGTAAGAAATAAAATCCTTTAATTCCCATGGCAGTAAAGCTTAGCTTAAGGGGCTGGAGTTCAAACTGAAACAGTGGGAGATCTTTCTGTATCCTTGAATTTAGCGTTCACGTTGCAAGGTGGCTAGGGTATTTGGGGATAGCAGGTTTGTTACTTTACACTTTTGATTTACAGAAATGCCTTTGGTGAAATGCCTTCATCTGTGAGATGACCTGGATTTTGGTTTCCTGCTGTTATCCTTTCTGACTGTTTACTGAAGTCTAATTTGAAAGTATTAATTACTTTCCCTGCTCCCAGCCTTTATGGTAACTTGAAACCAAGGGCTAAAAATGAGTTCATTACTAATCCAAACACACTAATTAATGGGAAGTTATCAGATGTTATCACTTTACATCAGATGTTATCAGATGTTATCACTCCCCAAAACCCATAACACAACACCCTGTACATCAGTGAAAGGTGATCCTTTAAGCTGTTAGAGAATCCGTCCTTTTTTCAGCTTCTATGGCAGTGCTTCCCAAACGTTTCAGCATCAGGACCCATTTTTTACCATGACAATAATCCGGGTCCCCTATAGCATTGTGTTTAACAGATGGGAAAAGACACACAATGAATTGACAGCCCAATCCTATTCCCTGCCAGCCCATAGCACAGAATAACACAGCTGGAGTGAGCACCGCATGCTAGACTGGGGGGAAGGTGACCAGACAGCCTGGGAGAGGGACAATAAGTAAAATACCTCCTCCTAGACCACCTGCCTCCAATGAGGGGCATGTTGGGTCAGGAAAAGGTGGATAGACTTGCATGCTATCTCAGCATGCTTAGCATCCTTCCCGCTCTCAAAGCACCCCCTGTCCAGCCTGCTTACTGCTCCAGATCACCCATTTTCCCTCTGTGAACCCCACCACCAATCTACCTGCTGCTGGGGGTGAGGTGGGGCTGAGTGAGCCACTGGCACGTGCACGGGGCCTCCATGTTTACACTGCTAGCTTTGACCTGTGCGCCAATGGAGTGGCTTTTGTGCCAGTGGCCTGGGGATTACACTGACAGATTGCAAGATCCATCAGTGTAAACCTGCCATAGGATTGGATCTTAATGTTGTAACATTGCCTATAGAAAGAAAAAAGAAAGATACTGAATTGCTTTATGAGCCATACAATGAATTAATTTATGTGTAGCACAGACCTAATAGAATTCCCTTCTGTGTCGCTGCTTGTGTTTTGATTCAGTTGCATGATTCTATTACAAGCACACTAATATGGTTAAGAATAGTAACTTGAAGCCATCACTTTCTGTAGCTCATTGTCATTTCAATTCAGTTTTTTCTTGCACAACATTTCAAGAGTCATGTTAAACGGTTGCAGATCAATTTAATACTGGAGCAAAAGGCACATTTCTTTAACTCCCTACAGGTAAAGGTGTTCTCTTTGTGGATTGAGAAGATCCCATCCACATTAATAAAGGAGATCAGAAACATGAGTACAATTATGTCAGTGCGGATATGCCTGAAGTAAACTGTGCCTCTGGTCCAAGAGTATCATGTGAGTTATAACACTTAAGTCTGAATCATTACACTGGATCATATTTATCTTCTCAGTCTGCACAGCCATTTGCAGGGTTAGGATGGAAGGCAACAGATCTAATTTGCAATGTGATGACAGCCAAATCTTATCCTTCTCTTCCAGTGCAACCCTGACCTGGAGACAGGCATAAGCAACGAGGTGGCCAAGTTTGCAGACGACAAAAACTTTTTCAGGGTGGTGAAAACCAGAAGGGATTGTGATGAGCTCCAAAAGGATCTCTCCAAACTGAAAAAAAGGGCAGCAAAATGGCAGAATGGCGTTTCAAAGTAGACACGTGTAAAGTAATGCACATCGGGGCAAAAAAAATCACATATAGGCTAATGGGTTCTGAGCTGTCTGTGACAGCTCAGGAGAGAGATCTTGGGGTGCTGGTGGACAACTCGATGAAGGTGTCAACCCAAGGTGTGGCAGCGGTGAAGAAGGCCAATTCCATGCTGGGGGTACTTAAAAAAGGGGTTGAGAATAAAATGGCCAACATTATTATGCCATTGTACAAATCGATGGTAAGGCTACATCTGGAATATTGTGTACAGTTCTGGTTGCCACATCTCAAAAAGGACATAGTGGAGCTGGAAAAGGTGCAGAAGAGAACGACAAAAATGATTATGGGACTGAGGCACCTCCCTTATGAACAAAGACTGCAGCATTTGGGGCTCTTCAGTCTAGAAAAAAGGGTGCCTGAGAGGGGACTTGATTGAGACATACAAAATTATGCATGGGATGGATAAAGTGGATAGAGGGAGATTCTTTTCCTCCTCTTACAACACCAGAACCAGGGGACATCCACTAAAATTGAGTGTTGGGAGAGTGAGAACGGATAAAAGGAAATACTTTTTTACCCAGCGGGTAATTAATCTGTGGAACTCCTTGCCAAAGGAGGTGGTGATGGCATCTGGCCATATTTCCCAATTCTGATGACATACAGTACTTGGTATTTCAAGTATGAAATGGAAGAGGCTTGAAGAAGCATTGCTGATTAATTAATTAATTGATTCAAATTAAAGAGAAGGCTGACATAGAAAAGGCTTGAATATACACTTGCCTTTGCTATTTTTATCTCTTTCTTCTCTCCCCCCCCCCAACCTGCAAAGAATTATTGCAGCAACTCTATACAATGCCTGAAGCCTCCCTCGTGGCTTTTGTAGAATTGATGATGTGGGTGTGGGACTCTCGGGAGCCTATTAATGTAGTTTGTCACTCCTATATGGTTAAACTGAGTTACAAGCATAGGTGGATCTTTTCATGTAATATTTTAACACATTGACAAGAGCATCCAAAGCGTGTTGGATAAAAATTCTGTAATTGATCTTTATATTTATACGTCTAAATATGTTTTCTTTTTTGGAGAACATTTTTACCTGCTTACATTTTGACATTCTCATTATTTAGCTTTCCCCATCCTTTTTCATTTATCTCTGCTCACGCTTCCTGCATCTTTGTTCTGCCTTTGTTCTTTGTACTGCTTCACTTGCCTTACTTTTTTTAAAAAAATGCCATATATGCATTCATAATCTTAGGACCATAGTGCCAGACTGATTCAATGGAAAGAACATTTCCCCTTCCTTGTATATAAATACATTGGCTCACGCTCACATACAATGATTCATTTGTCAAGTCGTTTGAACAAATAAAAACATTGCAACGCATAATATTGGCTTTCAAAATCATTTTTTAAAATGAAAACATAGCACTGTATAAGAATGCTGTATTTAAAAGGTACCTGTTCAAGTGATTCAGGGCACAATCCTAGCCTGGAATTAGACTGGCACAGTTAGGCCAGCAAAGTTTGGCTGGCACAAGGGCCACAATAAAGCATGTTTGGACCACTTGCAGAGTCAGGGAGGATGGTGCATGTCTCTGTGTTGGCCTCTCTGACTCCGAGAGTGGTCCAAAGATACTTCACAGTGTCCCTTGTGCTGGCCTAACTCCAGGTTAGGATTGAGCTCTAAGAGTCTCCCAGTGGCTTGTAGTGCAATTCTGCTCTGTGATTACCCCTGGAGGCAGATTACCCCTGGATATCTGAAATCCACATATTCTTGTCCAATACTTTTTTATAAACTTTCTGTAGTGGGAACACTAGAAGGTCTTGTGCTCATTCCCACATCAATGCAGGTACAGGCTATAAGATCTATTCTCTGCTCTGTGGTGTGTACCTATACAGACATTGTTGAAAAATGTCAAAGAGGCCAGCAGACACCCATTTGGGTAACAGTGAAAAGAGCACAAGGAAGCATTTCTCATTATAAGCATGCAATTATTCCAAAATCCAGATAAGACAAATCTGAAATCCTTCCCATCCCATGCCATCCAGATAAGGGATACCCAACCTGCATAGAGAATGGTAGGAAATATTCATTCACCAAATAATGATTTGAAGTTTGATAAAAGACACTTCACTTATTGTTTATCGCTTGTTCTGTTGCTTAATGTCCATTTTTATAATGAGCAAAACCAACAGAAAAAAAAACAAGTAAGAAATAATATGCAAAGGCTTGTAAGTTCTAATTTCTATCATAGCTCCATGAACAGAACTCTATTGCAAAATGTACCCAGAAAACCTCTGTTTTCTCTCCCTTGCATCATGCAGCCATAAGTAGCGGACTTGACAGGATAAATTTAATGATTCATTGAAAAGAGCTGTTTTTCCAAAGCGTGAGGTCTTTCAGCTCTGTGTTTTTCAGCAAGGGCATAGCGGCCTTCAAGAATACAGTTTGTTTACTGGTGAGCTTAAGATGTGTCTTCTGACAAGTGGGAAGATGTATCCTTTGGGATTATATAGATAGGTCTCTCTGTGCTCCATTTTGAAATAAGTTCAACTTACCCCCAAGCTATTGTTTCAGAGGAAAATATCAAAATGCACGAAGCAAATATCCAATGTGTTCTGTGATAATAGGGTTTTTTTTTAACAATTTATGCAATGACGCTAAGCTGAAAGATTTGACATTCTTTATGTGAATATATGAATCTCCTAAGATATGTCTCATCCATCTGCATGTGCTAATTGTCTATAGGCGCAATCTTAACCTGGAGTTAGGTTGGCACAGTTAGTTCGGCACAACAAAGTTTGGCCGGCACAAAGGACACTTTAAAGTATGTTTGGACCATAGGGCACTTCCCACAGGGCTGGAGCAAAGGCTACAATGTTTGGGGCTCTTCAGCTTAGAAAAAAGACCGAAGGGACTTGATTGAGACATACAAAATTATGCATGGAATGGATAAAGTGGATAGAGGGAGATTCTTTTCCCTCGCTCACAATATCAGAACCAGGGGACAACCACTAAAATTAAGTGTTGGGTGAGTGAGAACAGATAAAAGGAAATATGTTTTTACCCAGTGGGTAATCAATCTGTGGAACTCTTTGCCAAAGGAGGTGTGATGGCATCTGGCTGCAGGCCATGATGGTTAGTGCATCCTCCTTATTTTAGAGATAGGCTACTTCAGAGTGCTGGATGTGAGGGAATGGCAACAAGATGCACATATCTAGTTGTCTTGTGTGCTCCCTGAGGCATCTGGTGGGCCGCTGCAAGATGCAGGAAGCTGGATTAGATGGGCCCTTGGCCTGATCCAGTGGGGCTCTTCTTATGTTCTTACCACTTACAGAATCAAAAAGGCCAGCACACAGACGTGCGCCATCTTCCCTGACTCCGAGAATGGTCCAAAGGTGCTTTACGGTGGCCCTTGTGCTGGCCAAACTTTGCTGGCCTAACTGTGCCAGCCTAATTCCAGGTTAGGATTTCGTTGTATGAATCCCACCTAGTCAAACAATCACAAGCTTAAAGGTCTTTGTAGTGCAAGCCAGTTGGTGCTTTCTTGCATACTGTCACTGGCAAAACTGCAATGCTTGTTCATCCAGATGGCAGAACATATTGTGTGTGTTGGAGACACAATTAGGTTGACCCCCCCTTCCTCCATTACCCTTCCTGTATGTTGACCTCTCCTTCCTCCATTACCCTTCTGTTGATTCTGGGCATGCACCTCTCAAAAATGATGGAACAATAGCATTGACAGTCATCCGAATGTACCATTATTGCACTGGTACACAACTTTTTATCATAATTAACAGACATTGCCTTGAAAAGTGCAATGGAAAATACAGGTAGACAACAGATAGACAATGAATGGAAGTTGATGTTGGGTGAACCACCTATAAAGAATGCATGAATGACATATGACAATCCTGGGCTAAATGCCCCATCTTGAAATGCCTTCTTTCTGATTGCATGATCTCTCACAAAGCAGTCACTCAACATATCAGAAGAAATGTTAGATGAAGAAGCTGGAAACTAGAAGAAGGTAGAAGATTACTGGACTCACTGGCATAGCTAATGAAAGTGTAGCCTGGTGTAGAGGGCAAAATGATGCCCCAGAAGTAAATTGACAGTGAATTCTATCAGTTACAGTTCAGAAAGCTTATGGTACAATGGTGCTGTATTATAATGCACTCTGGCACTGAGAAGAATAATGTACTTGATTTGTAATATACGCTGCTTGCCAATCTGTCTTTACATATATTTGTTTTTTCTTAGTGACAGGTATTCATTTTGGTAGTTTTATAAAAGAATCTCGCTAAAGCGCTTCTCGATGATTCAGAATTTATTCAGGGCAATGTGAGCATCCTTTTTTTTCATGGCAGTATAATTTTGCCTTTTTCCCCACTGTACGGAAGACAACAAAAGAACTCATTACCGTAGGCTTCGTTTTCTCGCAAGAAGGAATGCCATTACAAAAGTGGGAATGGTAGTTATCAACAATCAGCCAACGTGGTACGTGAATATGAAAATGCCTGTTCTCCATAATGATGCTGATCAGTGCATGTGGATACGTTAAAACTGATTTCTTGATGAGAAATAACTTCATGGTACTGAAATGCCAAGCAAAGACGTGCATGAGAAATGTGCTGGAAATCTACTCTGCAAATGGTATATATAACTTCCAAGGTTTCCCCCCCCCACCAATGGCCTTCCAAGGCTTCAGAGGCGGACCTAGAGGGGAATCACAGCACTAGCTTTGCAAGCAGTCGCCCCCCTTAGGAGTCAACATAGCCTCCATTTTTGTCTAGCTGCTTGGAATGGCTCCAAAGAGAAAGGGGAACATTTGCTTGCAAAAACTTAATGCTACCACCCCCTTTAGGTATGCCTCTGCAAGGCCTTTGCCAAACCAAAGGAGACCAGGAATCTGTGACTGGATCTCTAATTACTTTAAATGCAGTAAAATAGTAGCTGGCAGGGGAGTCAGATTGGCACTTTGGTATGAAGAGTCACCCTCCCTCTTAGTTACTATTTAGAGACCAGATACCCACCACCTTAGCTAGAACCATGTCTTCGTCCGGCTGAAAACCCTCACATTTGCTCCAGATGGCTAGCAAATTCCAAATCATGCTTAAATTTAGAATCTCTGCAGGACAGCAGAAGGTTCAATGATCAGCAGTTTTGTAGAACTAAGTAGCAACTTTTGGCTCAAATGCACTATCTGGAAAAAAAGTGCATCATTTAACATAATATTAGCTTTACAGATTTTAAAATATGAAATGGCAATTAAAGGACAAAGTTTTGAGGTTGCGGCAATATTCTCCTAAGCCCCATGGTTAGACATCACCTAGAAGAATCTTCCGTATTCCTCTTCAGACAAACCCTGAATGCACTGAGGTCTCTGGGGTTGTGGTGGATAGTGATCACATCTTCTGGGGTGGAACTAAGTCAGCCATAACAAGCTGACATAGTTCCATTCCTCCTCTCTCTGCACATAATGAACATAGGAGATCACGACTGACTTAATAGCTGGCGGACTTAATTGAAGTAGTGTAGTACAGGGGACACTGGATTAAAAAAAACCCACCCCAAATAAAGCGTTAATCCTAAATTAACTTGCAAGGGAGTGCGTCCCATTACTTCTGAGTAAATGTGCATAGGTTCACACTGTAAGTCAAGCATGAAGCACTACTGTGGAGGTAGGACGACCAGATACAAACTGGGGCAGAGTGCCTATCCCTTTAACCATGTCTAGAAGAGGGAATTTGGACAGGTGCAGCTCAGCATAGAAGGGTCTCAAAAGCTGCACCTGCCCAAATTTTCGCACTTATACAATGGTTAAAGGGATAGGCACTCTGTTCCCATTTGTATCTGGTAACCCTACCGTGAAGGTAAATGTGGTATTTTACTCTGAAATGTAAGAATGTCATCTTAAAGAGCACATATCTGCTTTGCAGTTTGGAGGTATTTTTATCCATTGCTATTGTATGGCTCAGAACCCACATCCCCAATAAACAGAAAGTGTCGGCTTTAGTGGTCATGCTCTCCTTCAAACAAAGCGGTGAAGGAGACACTGAAGATGGGAGGCTTTCCTGTGCTCGCAAGAGGTTATACAAGGCAAAAAGGGGATTTTAATTCCTGCAGATGCTGTCTCCAATATGAGAAGCAATCTCACTGCAGCCCTGCTCTGTCATCCATCTTGACACAGCTGTGATTATTTACTTGCTCTTCTCTCTGCTGAGAGCAGTGGGAAGTAATTTAGTAATTTAACCTTTACATAGACTTAGACAAACATCAGGGAATAACAGTACACCAGGGTGGATAGAGACATGATTTAGGTTGTTGGTGAAAAAAGAAGAGTTATGGAAAAGGATACACTGACTGGATGCTTTCTTGTTCCTTTTGTATACCTGTAAGAGATGCATACCATTACATAGGAAAGATAGTTTCTTTCACGTTTATTAATTAAAGATTTTTTAAAAAATTATTAATAAGGCTGTTACCCAATTAAATAAATTTTTGTTGATTAACTGTGTGGCTTTTAACTGAGAAATTGATTGATCAATCAAATATGCACATGCGCGCATGCACATACACATGTGGCCAGTATTCTTTGATCCAGAGGCTTCTGCGTAGAGCTTTGGTTTCCATAGAAATTAGTGGAGTGGCTCAGTGAGAGAGCATTCATTGTGAACATCAGAGGCCTCACAAGAGATCACTGGCTGTTATGGCATATTATGTTCTTAATTATTAGATCTGTCCCCCTATAACATAAAATGTAGTTAATTAACTGCACAGTTTAATGAATCAATCTAGTGGGTCTCAAAAGGTATGAATTCACAGGGGCATCACAGGATGTCCTTGGCAGCCTCTTCTTCTAGCTTTCCCAGATACCATCATCTTGGATTGCATGTAATTCGATCCAAGATGGCCTGGCCTGAAGGAGCCAGGAAGAAAAGGCTACTGCAAAAAAGGGTGCCACATGACCATTGTAAATTTGAGAACCACTTAGGGCACAATTAAATCCTAACCAACTTTCCTGCACCGGGGTAAGGGCAATGTAGCTCTGAGGTAAGGGAACAAACATTCCCTTACTTCTGTGACTGCCCCCCAACTGCAGGATGCAGCACATGCCCCATTGGCACAGTTATGTCAGTTAGTTTGGATCAGTGATGTCATTCAGGGGGAACGGACCAGAACGGGCGTTCCGGATCCTAACAGGCTCCGTGGCCTGTTCCCGACAAGTGCCAATCAAAAGTGAGTTCCTGTTCCTAAATCATTTGAATGACACCACTGGTTTGGATCACACTCTGAATTAATCAATTGAATCTGCATAAATGTGAATATGAGACCAGTCTCTGGCACCTGAAGCAGCATGACCCTCTTGTGTGATAGACTGCTGTGGAAATGTGATCTTCCCACCCACTCCGTATCCAGTAGCATGCCACTTTGCCACCCCCTCAACCGCAACTCTGAGAGGCTGCTTTGACACCAATGGATGTTCAAATGTCCACTTAGTGGAGCTAAGTGGACCGACCCAGAGGGGATCCAGGGAAGGTTTAGTCAAGGGAGCTATTGTGTTCCTGCTGCCAATACCAGCATTTGAGGGGGGAATGACGTGTGATATAGTTTTGGACAAAATAGAGAATGTGACAGGTTGATGCCTCAATATCCACAGAGAGGTGTTGCTTAGGGGAAAAAAAAGAGGGTTTCCTCAAGGGTGGGGCACTTACTGGTGCCACCCCTTTGAAAGCCATCCAAACTAGATGACTAGATGACCTTGTGGGTTGCTTCCAACTCTCTGATTCTATGGTGTTCATCACCATATCCCACGGCAATGAGTTCCATGGACTAATTATGCACTGTGTGAAGAATCAGTCCTAATTCGCCCAGCAATCAATTTCATGGGATGACCTTGAGTTCTAGTACTGTGAGAAAGTAAGAAAAAAGTCTCTGCACTATGCATAATTTCATGTTGCACAATGCAATCCTATGCATGTCTACTCAGAAGTAAGTTCCCCTGTGTGTTCAATAGACAGTAAGTAAGTATAGTAGGATTGCAGCCTCAGTCATGTCCCCCCTAATCACCTTTTCCCAAGCTAAAAAGCCCAAACATAGTTGCCTTTCCTTGTAAAGGAAAGAGGGCTTATTCCAGCCCTCTGACTAAAATTGGGTCAGATTTTACCCAATTTTACAAAAAAAATAAGCAGACTTATACAATTGGTTGGGCATTGGAAGTGCCCAGGTGCCAAGCAAAATACAGCAGATAATTACAGGCAAACTTGAAAACAAAGCAAGCAAGTAGCATCCAGTTCTTGCTGTCCCAGTGCTACTGCACCTGTGCAAAAACAGCCCCAGACATACTGTGCCTGTGCGAAAGTGCTGACACAGCTGTCCGTAACTCAAACGTCCATAACTTGGGGCATCACTTTTGGACTTCATTACATCATCTCCAGGAGACAGGTGCATCTAACCCATGGTGTTATAATAAGAAACAGGAGGCGCCCTGCCTTAAGAATTAATAGGAGCGAATTGAAGCCAGGGGGCGGGCTTAGCAGCCATGTTAGTTGACTCAAAACAATCCTTATTCCAAGCATTTCAGATTGCTTTGCTCGTACTGTTTAGGACTGAATAGTTAACTCCTGAAATAAAAACTTACGAAAATATAAACATGTGATTGTGTAGAAACATTATTGGTAACCTTATTATGATTTAATATGCAATTACAAGGTTAAATTCCTCATAATTATATTACTGAACATACCTGACGAAATGCTGTCTATTTTAACTCAGATTGCACTATTTTGACAGACTTTATTTAAATCTACACAAGCAGAAATAAAGTGTGAACGGGAAGTGTGAGCCTACAAAGACTAGGGAAATACGCTGCTTAGAAGGTTGTGGGCAGTGATTATTCAGATGCGCATCTGAATAATGTACCTATATTATTTGGATGCATGATCAGACGTGTAGTCTTATTGACATGCACATAACATTTGGTGTAAAATTCACAATAACAACAGTTCCGCTATCGGTAATGTATTCAGATGAGCGGCCAAATGTGTAGTCTTACTGGCGTGCAAACCAAATATTTTGTATCCGAGAAATCACTGCTGAAGGTTGTGTGTGGATTGAGTTCCTTTTATTTCTTCATACCTACTTCAGTTCGTGAAGGGCTGCATACTTTAGGAAGTTATATTTTTCAGTAGCAACGAATCACAATGATTTTAAGTACCTGTGCAAAGTAATCCCATTTTTCTGACAGCAATTCACACACCCGTATGCAGAACACGCAGGCATGATTAAAGACGTTGAGATTAACTTTTACACAGGTGCAGGGAGATTTTCATTCCTGAATTCACAGCAATCCTCCTTGGCGGGAAAGATCTGAGTCAGCCATGGCTTCAAGAAAATGACGTCATGCCACCTCCTGTTTCTTATTATAACTCCATGATCTAACCAAACAGAGAAAGTCATGTTGAAGTCTTAGATGGGAAAACGAGAGGGCATTCTATCATTGCATGGACTTCAGAACTTGAGGTTGTTTTCGGCCCAAAATGTCTTCTACTTCGCATGGTCCTTCGTTAGGAGAGCAACAACTAGTTCTAAGATTCACCATTTTCAACTCCTGAATATGGTTACAGTTTATGATAAACAACCTGGTTGTCAAGGGAACAAAAGCCAAAGCCAGACTGTGCTTATGTATGTTTACTCTGAAGAAAATGCCACAGATTTCAATGAAACTTTAATGAAATTATTGTGCACAGGATTGTAGCCTGAGAGCTCAAGCCTATGCATGTCTGCTCAGAAGTAAGTCCCATTATAGTCAATTGGCCTTACTCCTAGGTGTGGATACGACTGCAGCCTCAGTCTGCAAAACTGCCCTAGAGTAAACTTTGCATATTTGCATAGGCATACATCTTTCAAGCCTAGGTCAGACCAATCAATTCAAGAGATGTTTTGTAGGGGAAAGGAAGTTTAAATCCCCTTACAACTCCATAAGCCTCCCTCTCTGAAATGGGTCTCAAGACTTGTGCCAGCGCTTTAGCTGTGCTGAAAAATAAATTAACTGCTGAACTAAATGATGAAACACAGTCAATATTTAAATAAGTAATCAATTAAGCAAGCACATTTTGAAATATGATAAAAATATTCATATTGGCAGAGGAAATTAAAGACTGAAATAGAAAAAGGATAAACAAGCAACAGCTGTATATTTGCCCAATAGATGATTAATTGTTGCATTTTTCTTAATTTAACTTTGTTAAAAGATAGCTTATTTGCACAAAGCATTAAATATTGCACAGCAACAGATCACAAGAGTGCCATGGCTTTTGTGTAGAAAGGGAATTCTGTCCCAGCTGCGGGCACTTCTGCCTGTCCTGCAGCATTATGACCTGGCAACAAGGGGAGAGTGGGGATAATGGTCTGAATTTCACGTATTTGATTTGAACTGTTACTATTCTTAGGAGTATGCATAGCGCTTTTTTAAAAAAGTAGTTCACAAAGCATTGTACATAGCAAAATAGATCAATAAACAAGCCAACAAATTATTTTGCATCGTATTCTTTTCCCTCTCTCATAGCACCAGAACCAGGGAACATCCACTAAAATTGAGTGTTGGAAGAGTTAGAATGAATAAAATATTTTTTACCCACCAGGTAATTAATCTGTGGAACTCCTTGCCACAGAAAGTAGTGATTGTATTTGGCCTAGGCACCTGTAAAAGAGGACTCCAGATTTCTGGAGGAAAAGTCTATCATGGGCTAGAGGCCATGATGGGTTGTGCAACCTCCTTACATTAGCAGAGGCAGATCTAAGGGGGGCAAATCTGTAAGTTTTGCAAGAAGCCTTACCTTGCAGTGGAAAACACTCCTCTCCTGCACTGTTCTAGCCAATCCTCACAGGGAACAGCAACATCTTGGCGTTGCTTACTGGCTACAGCAGCAAGGGAGAGGAGGGCTTTACAAGACAGGGTAAGGCTTCTGGCAAAACTTACAGATTTGCCCCCCCCCCTTAGATTCACCTCTGTACTGGTAGGCTACTTCAGAATGCCAGGTGCAAGGGATTGGCAATAGGATGCAGGCATCTTGTTGTCTCGTGTGCTCCCTGAGGCATCTGGTGGGCCACTGTGAGCTACAGGAAGCTGGACTAGATGGGCCTTTGACCTGGACTAGATGGGCTCTTCTTATGTTCTTATTACCTGTGGATTGTTACTCCATTGGGGTCGCAAAGGCTCATTTGAGGGTGGGGGTGGTCATGGCGAACTTTCAAAGCCTGTGCAAGAGAGGGCTTGGATTTACTCCAATAATGGTGCTGTCTTATCAAAACTGAGATCTTGATATAATCCTGCACAGCCTCGTCTCACTGTCTTCTCTCGCTCAGACTGCTATTTCACAGGTTGTTGTGAAGACAATAGGGTTAACGGGAAACAGGGCAGGTGGGGGCAGGGGGCAACAGGGATGGGCAGAATGGGTCCTGGAAGAGGGGTGGGATCAGCAGTGGGTCAGTCTCATATTTTATTCACTTATTTTTGCTGGTTGGAGCACAAAAAGGGTTGAAGGCTGCTGTGCTACAGTAAGCCTCATTGACGGCACAATCCTATGCATATCTACTCAAAAGGAAGTCTCATTGTGTTTAATGGAGCGTGTATGAAAGTGTGTATAGGATTGCAGCCTCAGCCTTAGGAGGACATAACTTCTGACTGTGCTGCACAACTATTAAAAATGCTACTTCGGTCAATTGGTTTATTCATACACTATCCAACTTTGTTTCTTCGGACCATCTCCCCTGCAGAAGACGAGTACAGGTGTCCTCCACTTTTTCAACAGGTTAGGGACTGGAGCAGTGGCAAAAAAACTACAATGGTCAAAAAGCAGAACACTCTTTTAAGCTGTCAAATAAAGCCTCATGTCCTCGCCACCCATCCCTGCATTCCAACATCATCTCGTCCCGGCCCCAGAGGATGTCCCGTTGGGCTGGGCTTAAGAAAGAAGTACATGAGCACGTGGCAGCCCAATTTATTCAAATTACGATTCCTATGCATTATTTTGATCTGCTGTAAATGAGGTTACACTACTGCTGAAGCATCAGGTATGCAGTTCTTTCAGATAGTTACATTCCATTCAGTCCAGAGCTGACCCTGTTAAAACAGTTAATACATAGATTAACTATGTAGATTATTCCAATGACAAAAACTAGGCTAAAGGCACAATCCTAATCAATTTTCCAGCACTGACATAATTGTGCCTGTGGGCATGTTCCGCATTGTTTGGAGCTACATTGCTTTTACCCCGGTGCTGGAAAGTTGGGTTAGGATTGCACTCTACGATATATTGTCTTTGAAAACCTTCTTTAAGCCTGTATTGTAACATGTAGCCAGTGCTGTGTCCTCCTTTGTGGTAATGACATCTGAAAGTCCCATTATCTCAATTGGGCTTACTCCCATGCAGGCTTAAATAGACTGCAGCCAAGGTTAACCCCCCTACTGTTTAAAAAAGGACTTATTTCTTAGAAGGCACGCATAGGATTCTACGCCGTCTCCCGCTACAACACTATAGACAAGGTCGGAAAAGGCAGAGACGGCGCATGCGCACAGACCTGGGCTAAGCGCCAGGGACCTAACGAGCCTCTTCCTGTCTACGCGCGCCCTATTTCCGTTTGAAAAGAAAACGAGACCGGAAGAAGGGCTGCGTCGCACGTGCGTGCCGACTGTTGTTGTTGGTGCGTGCGGTGCGATGGATGAGATCTCCGTGGCGTTGGTTAACGGCGACTCTGGTCTCACGGTGACGGAGCAGCTGCAGACGCTGAGAGTGGCCTGCCCTGTGGGCGATGGGGTAAGCTCGAGCGCGGTCCCGGCGCTGTTCCTGCAGGGGCCGGACCTGCAGGGAAGCGGCGAGTCCCCTACTGAGGGTCCCGCGGGGCTCGCCGAGGAGCAGGTAGCGGAGCCCGTTCGGGCCGCCACAAACGGAGGCGACTCTGTAGAGCGAATCTGGCAGCCGGACTCCCCTCATAGCCTGCTCGAGCCTCCCGAACTCGGCTCGAAGGGCGCCCTGCTGGAAGGAGAAACCTCCAGCTCCTCCTCCTCCAGCGACTGTGTGTGGCCGGGGGTTAGCGCCGTGGCAGCCGCAGGTGAGGCGAGCCCAGGGACAGGCGCCCGTGCCGCGGAGCAGCAGCAGGAGCAGGCGCGCCAGGAGCCGGAGGCACCCGTGGAAGGAGAGAAGGATAAGGCCTCCCCGGTTTCGTGCCCGGTAGAAGACACGGAGGTCCTCGATTCAAACAGCTCCGCTCCTCGCCTTCTGGCTTTCAGTGGTGATGTCGAGAGCGAGGAGGTCACTTGCAGGTTGGCCTCGGCAGGCCCTGAGGGACAAGCCGCCCTCCCGGGTGGTCGGCTGGGCAAAGAGGGCTTGGCGATGGAAGACAGCAGCAGCTCTTCGGATTCCGAAGCTGATAGGTGGGTAACTTAGAATCTCGCAATATTTATAGCCTTTTTGTAAGCGTCTCGGGATGAGGCCCATCCCCT
Organism: Lerista edwardsae; assembly: GCA_029204185.1. Classification (NCBI taxonomy): domain Eukaryota; kingdom Metazoa; phylum Chordata; class Lepidosauria; order Squamata; family Scincidae; genus Lerista; species Lerista edwardsae. Next base: position 24,104,491 of record JAJKFI010000003.1, read on the forward strand.
TATTGCCCTAGTAAGAGTCACGTGAGTCTGTGGTGTAGTCAAGTTGCATGCTTCGTATTTCTACTGAATAACTGACAAAAAATAACCCTGCAAACTGCTTTGAAGTTTCGCGTTCTAGTAGGTGTTGGCAGAGGACGTCTAGGTAGGAGGTATTGAGCATCAGGGCTGGGATGGGACTGCTAAAGTGGAGCTGCAGGACTTGATAGATGCTATAGAAAGGCAAACCAGAGTGATATTAGAGTGTTCAAACTTTTAGAAGTGTTGTATCCTGGATGTCTTTAGACAGAACTCAAAAGTCTTTAGTTTGTTCCAGGGCAGCTTATAACAGGTTAAATTTGATGAAGTAATATCAAAGCAGCAGTTAAGTAGCAGTATAAAGAAGTAATAAAGGAAGGTACTAATAATGTTGCATCTTTGACATCAGGCTGACCTTAACTCATTTGTTAAAACTGGACACAGAATTTACTTAAAGCAGTTTTAAGTGAGTCTTTGTTCCAGTTCTGCTAACTCAGATATATTAAATGGAGTGTGCATTATACAGTATATAGAAAAAGAATATCAAGTCATTTGGCGCTCTTATCCTGTGAGTGTTTGTTTCCAGATTTTATTCACTGATTGCCATTGTGCTCTTCTGCCATACCAGTGTATGGTACTTTACAGAATATGAAACCTTGCCCCACAGGTACTTACAATCTATATACTTCAATAGAGGAAGGAGAGGCAAACGAGGTTATACTTTTTAGTAATCCCCAGCATTATAGGCTGTATGTTCCTGGAAGACAGTTGCTAGAGTTGCTCCTCTTACCAAGGAGGTTGATGGGAAGAGATACTCCCAGGAGAGGTTTTGGCTCTGATTTGGAAACTACATGCTGCTTGCTGATGTCATCTTAAAAAGATTTCCTTGCCTCCTTTTTCCTCAAGGTATTTCCTGGTACAAGTTTATTATCCCTTATCTGCACTGCTTGGGATGGAAAGGTGGCTGGATTTTGGAATAATTGCATAAATATAATGAGAAATGCTTCCTCTTGCTCTTTTTTGTTACCTATTTGGGTGCCTGCTGGCCTCTTTGACATTTTCAACTATGTCTGTATAGGCACATACCACAGTGTAGAGAATAAACTTACACCCTGTATGTGGGAATGAGAACAAGACCTTCTTTCTACATAATTTTTTTTAATTTGGACAAAAATTAAAATTAAGATATTAACCTTCATCTGGATTTCGGATATCCAGATGAGGGTTAAGCTACCTGTAGCAAGTGATTGGCCCTATTCTAGCCACAATGCATCACTCCATTGACACTGCGCTAACCAGAATATGTAGGTCATTGGTTGAAAGTGCAGTGCAGATGCTAAACTTAGGAACGGTTTCATAAATGTTTAATCTTTTTCTTTTTTATAATGTAAGAATTACTTGGGACAGTGTTATAGGAGGTGTTACTCTATTTCAGTAGTGTATATTCGGAATTTACGGTAGAGCATGTTCATTAGGTTGTGCTAAAGGCTTTACGGAAAAGGTGAATTTTGAGGAATTTAAAGAACATGTAAGAGGAGGCCTTCTACAAGTGTTCTGGGAGGTAAATCCAATCACTTCAGTAGATCATGTTTGGTTGGTGACCCCATGGACCACAGCACGCCAGGCCTCCCTGTTTTCCACTAGCTTCCAGAGTTCACCCAATTTCATGTTCATTGCTTTGGTGACACTATCTAACCATCTCATCCTCTGCCGCCCCCTTCTCCTTTTGCCTTCAATCTTTCCCAGCAGGAGGGTCTTTTCTAATATAAAGAGTCTCTCGTCTCATGAGGTGGCCAAAGTATTTGAGCTTCAGCTTCAGTATTTGTCCTTCCAGGGAGCAATCAGGCTTGACTTCCTGGAGGATTGACCGATTGGATCTCTTTGCAGTCCAGGGGACTCTCAAGAGTCTTCTCCAACACCATGATTCAAAAGTACCTATTCTTCGGCGCTCCACCTTCCTTATGGTCCAGCTCTCACAGCCATACATGACTACTGGGAAAACCATAGCTTTGACTATGCGAACCTTTGTTGGCAGGGTGATGTCTCGGCTTTTTATTAAGTTGTCTAGGTTCACCATAGCTTTCCTCTCAAGAAGCAAACGTCTTAATTTCATGGCTGCAGTCACCATCTGCGGTGATCTTGGAGCCCAGAAAAATAAAGTCTGTCACTGCTTCCATTTCTTCCCCTTCTATTTGCCAGGAAGTGATGGGAGTGGTTGCCATGATCTTAGTTTTTTTAATGTTGAGCTTCAAGCCAATTTTGGCACTTTCCTCTTTCACCCTCATCAGAAGGTTCCTTAGGTCTTCCTCACTTTCTGCCATTAGAGTGGTATTGTCTGCATATCTGAGGTTGTTGATATTTCTCCCAGCAATCTTGATTCCAGCTTGTGAGTCATCCAGCCCTGCCTTCCTCATGATTGGAGGAAGGAGTACTCTGTGTATAAGTTAAATAAGCAGGATGACAATATAAGCCTTGTACTCCTTTTCCAATTTGAAACCAATTGGTTGTTCCATGTCCAGTTCTAACTGTAGGTTCTTGACCCGCATACAGGTTTCTCAGAAGGCAGGTAACAGTGGTCTGGTACTCCCGTCTCTTCAAGAACTTGCCACAATTTGTGATCCACACAATCAAAGGCTTGTGGCATCCTTTTCCTGGCTCACCAGACTGAGCCAATTCAAGCATTGGTATCCTCCAGTGCTTGTGACCAAGCAGAAGGGATTTCCCAAGATGTGCAGCTCTGTCAGCTCATTTTCTTTGTCTCCATTTTATCATCTGGCTTTAGAAGAGATTCCCCGCAAACTGTCTGCAACTACTTGACTGTTATTTTGAAAATTGCTTGCAGAAATCAGGCTTCTGGCCTTAATTTGCAAATTGTGCTATGTGAAAGCATGAAAATTAACACGGTGATAATAGAGAGCTACCTGTCCATGTGTGTTCTTAGTGCTTTCATGGTACTGAAGCCAGTCAAACCAAACTCCTCCTTGTGTCAGTGGTGAGCACACATTTTGACTACAAACTCTAGCCAAAACTGGTGGTCCCCTTTTTAAGCAGGGTTGTCCCTAAAATGAACTTTTGTTTGTGCTAACCATCATCATAGATATCAATATTTTCTAGTTCTCTTTTGTGCAGTGATACTGATACAGACAGTTCATCTTCTGTCTCCTCATCTTCTTCCGGTCTTCCCATGCTGTCTGATGAAGATGCTGATCAGCCAGATAAGAATGAAAATGACCCTATTAAACAAAAAGATGAATTGTTTGAAGTAAGTATGCCTGATTTTTTTTGGATTGTTAATTTGGGGTACAACTAGATTCCTCCAAAAATACATAAACCTAATGCTGCTTTTGCCAACATAAGGGAAATGTTTCAGAAAAAGGAGCAGCAGAAACTAGGACATTAAACCCTTCTGTTTGTTCTTCAATTTCCCAGGTAATTTTTCTCTTGACTGATCTTATTCAGGTTTTGATACCTGCCTTGGGAAAGAACAATTACGTAGCCTTGATGATGAGCATTGTTGGAGCGTGTTAGTCAGTGAAGAAAAGGCTTTAGGGCTCCTTACTGTTGTGCCTAGAATTTTAGCAGAAACATTGAACTCTCTCTTCGAATGTCTAATTTCTGTCCTTAAACTGCTTTACAACTTCTGTAAAGTGGTACTACCTGTGATTCTAGTTTTTATTGGTTTCTAAAATTACAAGTATTTTGTTCGCTACTCATTCTACGCAAACCAGCTTAAAGGATTTTTCTTGTACCATAGAGACCTTTTGAAGATTCTGTGAGAGGCACTGCCTCTTTGCTATTTTAAGGGTGCGATTGGGTTTCAAGGCTATGTTTCCTTTGTCACTCCCCTCCATAGCCCTTTAAGTTGCAGTTTGTGGTGGTGGTGGTAGGCATAGTCCAACACTTGCCTGCAAGATAGTCAGTCAGTCTTCATTAGCCGCAGATTTAGAATCTGCAGATTCCAGCATTTCCAGGTCCCCAAACCCGCAGGGAAGGCTGACTTGAACTCTCAGAATGTCTTGTAAAAGCATATTTATGTCACTTCCAGTTTTGCCCTGAAATGGGTGGGTTTTTTGCTTGTAGCCCTTGTTCTGAGGCCCACAGGGTTTGGAAGAACCTCCAGACCCTACTGGAGTCCAGTTGGAGCTCCAGTTGGGTTAAGCAGGTGGGGACAGGCCTGAAAACCACAGATTTCAATATCCACAGTTTTTCTTATTCGTGGGATACCTGGAATGCAGGCCTGCCTGTACAAGGCATTATTGCCATGAGAAGAGATCCTCTCCTACTCTATTTATTCCTTCTTTCCCTTGCCCAAACCTACAATATATTGTACATGTGGACATACAGGCATGTTCCAGTATCCACTGGGGTTCTTTTCTGGATCCCCCAGTGGATCCCTGAAACCATGGATACTGGGGGTGCCTTTTTAAAGATAAGGGAACATCAGTGCTGCAACAAGGTAAAAAAAGAGATTTGTTTAATGTTCCCTCTCTTTTTAATGTGTCCAGTATCCATGATATCAGTGACTGGGGCACACTTGCATATCAGGAGTGAATTGAGCAATGAATAATATTGTGGATTTAGGCCCAAGATTGTATGTACCATGAAAATAAGTGGTTTATTTGGTATGGGTGGCAGTCAGATCTGTACTTCATGAAGAATTTTTTTTAATCTAGCAAAAGCTACTTCCTGTTGAAGATGTTAACATAATTCTACCAGAATTTGTTGAACTGATGTCTTTTGGGAAAGTGTCCAGTGTCATTGAGCACCTAGGTAAGCAAGAGCTTATACATTGTCCTTTCTTATTTGTGAAAAAAGAGTTTTCTCACTTGTTAATGAGATAAATTACTATGTTTGGAGCAGTTTTTGCAGTATTCCTAATTGTATGGGTACTTGTATTGCAGTATAGTTTGATGCAACAAGATAGACAAAATCTCTAGTTCGTTTTTAATTAAATTAATATAGTACATAAAAGAAAAAATACTGATGCCGAATTAGTTGAATACTGTTTGTGTATATTTTGGATGAATTTATTAAACGGTTCTATCATCTCTATCCCTTTCATGGATCACTGCCTTGTCGTGGCGAAGGGGCTTGAGTAGCTCAATGAAGCTGTGAGCTATGCCATGTAGGGTTACCCAAGATGGACAGGTCATAGTAGAGAGTTCTGACTAAACGTGATCCGCTGGAGAAGGAAATGGCAACCCACTCCAGTACTCTTGCCAAGAAAACCTCATGGATTACAAAACTAAAAGGCTAAACGATATGACACTGGAAGATGAGACCCTCAGGTCGGAAGGTGTCCATTATGCTACTGGGGAAGAGCAGAACACGAGTACTAGTAGCTCCAGAAAGAGTGAAGTAGCTGGGCCAAAACTGAAAGGAAGCTCAGCTGTGGATGTGTCTGGAAGTGAAAGGAAAGTGCGATGCTGCAAAGAACAATACTACATAGGAACCTGGAACGTCAGATCTATGAATCAAGGCAAGCTAGATGTGGTCAAACGTGAGATGTCAAGGCTGAACATCGACATCCTGGGAGTTAGTGAACTAAAGTGGACAGGAATGGGAGAATTTAATTCAGATGACCATTATATTTGCTACTGTGGGCAGGAATCCCTTAGAAGAAATGGAGTAGCCTTCATAGTGAACAAGAGAGTGAGAACAGCAGTACTGGGGTATAATCTCAAAAGTGATAGAATGATTTCAATTCGGATCCAAGGCAAACCTTTCAACATCACAGTAATCCAAGTCTACGCCCCAACCACTGGTGCTGAAGAGGAAGAAGTTGACCGTTTCTATGAAGACCTAGAACAGCTTCTAGAATTAACACCCAAAAAAGATGTCCTTCTCATCATAGGGGATTGGAATGCTAAAGTAGGCAGTCAAGAGGTAATAGGAGTAACAGGCAAGTTTGGTCTTGGAGTACAGAATGAAGCAGGGCAAAGACTGATAGAGTTTTGTCAGGAGAACACATTAGTCATAGCAAATACCCTTTTCCAGCAACACAAACGGCGACTGTACACATGGACTTCACCAGATGGTCTACATCGAAATCAGATTGATTACATTCTTTGCAGCCAAAGGTGGAGAAGCTCTATACAGGCAGTAAAAACAAGACCTGGAGCTGACTGTGGCTCAGATCATGAGCTTCTTATTGCAAAATTCAGGCTTAAACTTAAAAAAGTAGGGAAAAGCACTAGGCCCTCCACGTATGACCTAAATCAGATCCCAAACGAATATACAGTGGAGGTGACAAACAGATTTAGAGGCTTAGATTTGGTAGACAGAGTGCCTGAAGAACTTTGGACGGAGGTCTGTAACATTGTACAGGAAGCAGCAACTAAAACCATCCCAAAGAGAAAGAAATGCAAGAAGGCAAAGTGGCTATCTGAAGAGGCTTTAAAAATAGCTGAGGAAAGAAGGGAAGCCAAAAGCAAGGGAGAAAGGGAAAGATATACCCAACTGAATGCAGATTTCCAGAGAACAGCAAGGAGAGATAGGAAGGCCTTCCTCAATGAGCAATGCAAAGAAATAGAGGAAAACAATAGAATGGGAAAGACTAGAGATCTTTTCAAGAAAATTGGAGATGTCAAAGGACAATTTCATGCTAAGGTAGGCACAATAAAGGACAAAAACGGCAAGGACCTAACAGAAGCAGATGAGATTAAGAAGAGGTGGCAAGAATACACAGAGGAACTCTATAAGGCCGATCTCAATGTTCCTGATAACCACAATGGTGCGGTCACTGAGCTTGAACCTGACATCCTGGAGTGTGAAGTCAAGTGGGCTTTAGAAAGCCTCACTAACAACAAAGCTAGTGGAGGTGACAGCATTCCAGTGGAATTACTGAAAATCTTAAAAGATGATGCTGTCAAAGTGCTGCACTCCATATGCCAGCAAATTTGGAAAACCCAGCAGTGGCCACAAGACTGGAAAAGATCAGTTTACATTCCAATCCCAAAGAAGGGCAATGCCAAAGATTGTTCAAACTACCGAACCATTGCACTCATTTCACATGCTAGCAAGGTGATGCTCAAAATCCTACAAGCTCGGCTTCAGCAGTATGTGAATCGAGAACTACCAGATGTACAAGCTGGTTTCCGAAGAGGCAGAGGAACTAGAGATCAAATTGCCAACATTCGATGGATCATGGAGAAAGCCAGAGAGTTCCAGAAAAACATCTACCTCTGCTTCATTGACTATGCTAAAGCCTTTGATTGTGTGGATCACAACAAACTGTGGCAAGTTCTTGAAGAGATGGGAGTACCAGACCACCTTATCTGTCTTCTGAGAAACCTGTACGTGGGCCAGGAAGCAACAGTTAGAACTGGACATGGAACAACCGACTGGTTTCAAATTGGGAAAGGAGTACGACAAGGCTGTATCCTGTCACCCTGCTTATTTAACTTATATGCAGAGTACATCATGAGGAAGGCAGGGCTGGATGATTCACAAGCTGGAATCAAGATCGCTGGGAGAAATATCAACAACCTCAGATATGCGGACGACACCACTCTAATGGCAGAAAGTGAGGAAGACTTAAAGAACCTGCTGATGAGGGTGAAAGAGGAAAGTGCCAAAATTGGCTTGAAGCTCAACATAAAAAAAACTAAGATCATGGCCACCACTCCCATCACTTCCTGGCAAATAGAAGGGGAAGAAATGGAAGCAGTGACAGACTTTATCTTCCTGGGCTCCAAGATCACCGCAGATGGTGACTGCAGCCATGAAATTAAAAGACGTTTACTTCTTGGGAGGAAAGCTATGGCGAACTTAGACAACTTAATCAAAAGCCGAGACATCACCCTGCCAACAAAGGTTCGCATAGTCAAAGCTATGGTTTTCCCAGTAGCTATGTATGGCTGTGAGAGCTGGACCATAAGAAAGGCAGAGCGCCGAAGAATAGATGCTTTCGAATTATGGTGCTGGAGAAGACTCTTGAGAGTCCCCTGGACTGCAAAGAGGTCCAATCGGTCCATCCTACAGGAAGTCAAGCCTGATTGCTCCCTGGAAGGACAAATCCTGAAGCTGAAGCTCAAGTACTTTGGCCACCTCATGAGAAGAGAGGACTCTTTAGAAAAGACCCTCATGCTGGGAAAGATTGAAGGCAAAAGGAGAAGGGGGCGGCAGAGGATGAGATGGTTAGATAGTGTCACCGAAGCGATGAACATGAAATTGGGTGAACTCCGGAAGCTAGTGGAGGACAGGGAGGCCTGGCGTGCTGTGGTCCATGGGGTCGCGAAGAGTCGGACACGACTTAGCGACTGAACAACAACAACAACAACATCATCTCTATAAAGAGAAGAAAACTTTGAAATGAGAAGGCGTTTGAATATGCTTAAAGTAGATACAGGCTGAGTATCCCTTATGTGGACTGCTTGGGATGGAAAGATGTCTGGATTTTGGATTTGTCTAGATTTTGGAATAATTGCATAAATGAGAAATGCTTCCTCTTTTCCCATTGGGTGTCTGCTGACCTATTTGACATTTTTCAATAATGGCACATACCACAGAGTAGATAATAGAATTTACAGTCTACATGGGAATGAGCACAGGACGTCCTACTGTTCACACTACAGAAAGTTAAAAAAAGTCTTGGACAAAAATATCTGGATTTAGGATGTCTGGTTAAGGGATAACCTGTATTCTGATGTGAGCAAGTGGGAAAGGTTCTGCTGCCTCACAACTGTTGCAGATAGTTAATAGCTTTGCTGCATGGTTGTGGTAGAACATAGGATCAAGCCTTTTTTTTTTAGTGGGGAAGAGTGTATGGGAACTTGCTGTGTGGCTTAGAAATGTAGAGAAAGGAAGAGGGCCATTTTCAGACTTGCTGCCCTTCCTCAGTAGCCTTGGGCTGGCTAGAAACTATAGCAAAAGGGTTTCCTCTTGCCATCTGCTTCCCTGAAAGGGTAGTGCCTCTGTAATAGGAATTGGATTAGGCTTGCCCCTCCTGTATATTGTATTGGAGTAATACAATACAATACTCTTGTATTGGAGTACTTGGAAAGGAAATGTATAAATGTGAATATTATGCTGCCTAAAAATAGGTAACATTCTTCCAGGAAATGGGTTTCTATTAGTAAATGTTATGAACACTATTTCTTGCTTCTCCGGCAATGAATATTAGATTTTTGCTGGATAATTAGGGCTAATTTACATTATAATATTACATTATACTTAAATTATCTGTAATTTTTCTTCTGTAGAAATTGATTGTTTTTTAATGTTTCATACACTTCAGGTGCTATGCAGTACATGATGTGTAGGCAGGATAGGTAACAGTTTAGCATAATATTATGTGGTTGATGCTTAGAGCTGGGCTGCTACCGGCAGCAGCCCTTCCTCTCCGGCCCGGGCCATGGAGGCTGAGGCCAGTTCGGGCGGGCGCTCTAAGGTGGCGCCCAGCGTGGATTTCGACCACAGTTGCTCGGATAGTGTTGAGTACCTGACTTTGAACTTCGGGCCCTTCGAGACGGTGCACCGGTGGCGCCGCCTTCCGCCCTGCGACGAGTTTGTCGGGGCCCGCCGCAGCAAGCACACCGTGGTGGCGTACAAGGATGCCATCTACGTGTTTGGTGGAGATAACGGAAAAACAATGTTGAATGACCTGCTGAGATTTGATGTGAAGGACTGCTCTTGGTGCAGAGCTTTTACTACAGGGACCCCTCCAGCACCCAGATATCACCATTCAGCAGTAGTCTATGGAAGCAGCATGTTTGTCTTTGGTGGCTACACTGGAGATATTTATTCCAATATTATGCACCTTTCATTGCATTGCTACCTACATCTATAACAAAGTGTCATAACAGTTCAGGTAAGATGCTTTACGTGGAGCTACTGATCCCTGACTCTTCAATTATACATCCAAGTTAGATGTCATTAATTGGAGTTGTAGTTTTAGCAGAAAAAATTTGTGGAAACATAGCTTTCTAATTAGCAAGGAACAAGTTGGGAGTACTGAGGACTAACGCATCAAAATTAGTACAAAACTGATTTTGTATTCTTTTTTTTTTTTTTTTGATAGTATGTTTGTTGTGTGGACTCTTTGAGTATTCTTCCTGTTCATTGACCTCTTCGGTCAAGAACAGGTAGATGGGAGAAGCAGCAGTATCTGAACAGGTTGATTGTGTGATTAGTGTATTTTGATAAAAACTGGAAATTATTTGTGTTCAGATGAATGCAGCAGGCGCCTTTAAGCCCTATTTCCATTTTTATGCTGTTCAGTAAGTCTGAGTGAATACCTGGCTAGCATAATCCCTGCTTGATGAGTCACCAGGGATTGGCCCACATCTAAAACTGGGCTTGTGCAGGTACTTCTCACTATATGAGACTGGGTTTTGCCCATTAAGAGGTACAATCTGAGGATTTAAAGAGATGTTTGATCTGGGGTGCCTAGGTATGTGTTTTATTATGGTTTTACTTCCTGATGCTGCTTGTTCTTTTGTCAGACTAGACATCCTTCCATAGAAATGGGCTGAGACAGTCATGAAACAAAATTAAATAAGGGACCTTCTTTACCACTATTCTCAGAAATGAAGAAGAATGTGAGATGTTCTTGTGGCCTTAATTTTCATTCCTTCTGGCCATGTTTTGAGCTTTTGCTCTGCTTTCCTTAATAAACCTGATTAAAAATTATAGGATGTAACAACAGAATTATTTGCTCAAATCCAGAAGTGAGGGAAGAAGAAACTGGAATGTGTGGGAGGAGGAAGGGGGAGCATAAGAGCCTGAGGTTTGGGAACAAAAATTCAAACTATTACATGTGAACTGTGCCTTTCTCTGTTCACTGTGACCGGTATATGACTTATGCTATGCCAAAAAATAATGGGTCCACAAATACAAGCTTTTCTTTCTAGAAAATCATTTGCCTGTACAGTTAACACCCTCCCGCCAAACACATGCGTTAACAAGTGCCCCCCCCAACACTTGTCATTAAGTTTTCTGATACAAAGTCCAAATATTGAAAAAGTACAGTAGGCCCTCGGTATCTGCAGGGGATCTGTTCTAGAATTCCTGTGGATTCTGATTTCTGTCGATAATAAAATCTGTGGAAAGCTCTCAAAAGCCTTCCCAGGCACAAATGGAAGCCCCTTCCAGTCGCATCCTGGAGGTCATGTGGGGCCCTCCAGTGTGGATCAACACCCACATTGAGTCAGATCTGAGGATGCCAAACCTCAGGAGGAGGTAAGGAGGGCCCACTGTATTGTCTGGTAAGATGCCCATTTCATTTCTGCGTCCAATATATTTTTGCAATAAATAATGACTGGGTTTTCAAGAAACACAAGTCTTGTAATGCCCTCTATTTATTTGGAGCACTTGTGTGTCCCACACTTTAGCCCCAAAGGGGCCACCGGAGTTGTGAGCAACTTGTTTATTACGTGTTTTTGGTGGCTAGAGTCTATTTCTCATATCAGGTTTTCAGGCTGAATAGCTCTCAATATACAGGCTATGGAAAAATTCTTCTGAGGTTTCCTTCCCGATCTCCCTCCCAGATAGGGACATGTGGTGAGGCAGAATTGCACTACCCTAGTTCTCCTGAAAAGTGCCTCTGCTGCTGCAGTGGCCATGATCCTGCAAACACTTGCTTCATGGGCTTCAGTTGCTCAAAGCTAAAGCAGCTGGTTAGTAAGTGTCTGCTTGATCACAGCAGTGACGGCACTTTTTAAAAAACTCTGGTAGGATAATTCTGCCTCACTTGCCAAATCCTTACTGCATGTTGCTGCTCCCAGAGCCTTGGCAGAAGCAGTGAAAGGGTTGGCTCAGGAGAGAGCAGTTCTCATGTGTGGATGGAGCTTCCACAGGCCCACAGTCCTTATGTTTGACACCCCTGTGAAAATGCAATTTAGTAACTCAAAGGCTCTTATTTCTAAGACAGAGGTGCAAATTTCTGATTGCAGGAAGCTCTTTACAGTAAGACGCTTTTAACATTGAATGTTATACAGGTGGATCTTAGGCAGGGACCAATAGGTTGATGTGACCTATCTTATGTTTAACTGTAGCTTGTAGAAAACTACATTCCAGGACACAAGGAGTTTGTTGTGATTATGTTGTTCTGCAGGTTAATGCATATGTAAGCGAAATAAAAATACAGAATGAAATCCTGGTCCCCAGGCAATTGTAGTGTGTAAGTTTGGCCATCCAGGTGAAAGTGTACCTTATTTCCCATCTTTTACTATGTTTGTAACTTGATTTATATATCTGCATCATGATTTTTTAATTACTGAAAATACACTTGCCATGTAAATTGTAATGGCGTATGGTGTGTTCTGCTGATGTACCGTTTGCTTGTTGTTCAGGAAAAGTTCCGGAAAGGTCTTACCTGGAACAATGAATACACGTTGATGGGCATTTGACAGAGGACAATGTCCTGCCTGTCTGAAATGATTAAACCAATTGCCTTCAGACCCAGTCTGGAATGTTCAGGGCTTGAGAGTGCTCTATCAGGGACATGCATTCAAAGTTTCAGGATGAGAGAGGGTGAAGGAAAAAAGGGTGGGTGTTACAAGTGGGAATGAGGGTTGAGCTCTAATGGCGTTGAGTAGAAGCTGGAATCAAGATAGCTTATAGCTGTGAGAGATTGTCTCAGGATAATTTTTACCTCTTCATCAATAAATCAATAGTATTGATTTAATAAAGGCAGGCTAAAGTAGGAATTTTAAGGAAGAAAAAAAACCCTATTGCTAAGCTAAATTGAACTATGAAGTACTGTGCATAGTACTGTGAAGGGCAGACTGAGGTCCTGCCAGGTACATAATTCTATGGTGATCTTTAAAGCCCTTTGGAACTGAAAGTGTGCACATGCCTGAGCCTCATTTGTTCTCCTCTGAAAGTATGCTCACCAGAGGTGGTAGGAATAATTGCTATAGTGGTTCCTCTTGCAGATTCTTGATAATGATTTGTATAGTGTTTACTAAGAGTGCAAAGTGCCACATGTGTATTGTCTTGATATCCTAGGCAAATATTTTCTTTTCTCAAGTTTCACCTAAGGAAGCTGAGGCTGAGAGGGGATGTAAGCTTCCTGAAGGCCCCTTAGTGAGTACAAGGTAGACATGAAACTCAAAGCAGAGGAGTTAAATTGCCCATGCCCAACAATATGATCATTGGTGGTCTTCATCTTTTACCCAAAAACATTTCTCTTAGGCAACCATAACCAGTTAATTATATTGTTTGTAAGAAAACAGTTTAATGAATTATATAGTATTGGTATATCTTAACTGCTTTAAGCAGTTATATTTGTAACTCGGAATTAAAATTTGAGCATACTTAAAATGCTTGCTGAGTTGCCTCATTAGTGGAAATCTAGTTCTGATGATCAGTTGTACACTTCACCTATTAATATAGTTTATAGTGGCTCTTCTGGACATTTTAGAACTATAAAACCGTTTTAAATATTTTTTCTTTAGTAATTATTGAGTCACTGAAAGGGCTGCAGCCTGTGAATGAAAATACTGTGCTTTTCAAAGAGGATCGTCATTCAATAGGAAAGGTGAGTAAATCTTGAATTATATGTGTATATTTATCTGGAAACAGTTAACTTTTCATGCTGTTTTCATAGTGTTTCTACATCTTTCTGGAGTGTGAGATGAACTTTGTTTAGCAAATTGTCATTGGCATTGTTACAAGTATAAATGACATCCAAATACATGAATATCTAATCTTTTGAAAGATTCTTCATGTGTTTACCTAACTTACAAAAGTGGTTTGCCACAAGGTCCTGCCATTCACACAAAATGTAGGCCAGAAGCTTATTGTCTGCATTAGATGAAGCTCATTGGTAGGACCTTTGTGGCTCTTTCAGGAGCATTTTGTTATACATATTCATTAGTCATACGTATTCAGATAGGAAGTGGAATTGCCTTTCTAAACAGATAGAATACTCAGGGGGACATGCAGGAAATAAAAACTGATAAACAGAGAAACATACATAAATAATAATATTATGTATAAATAGGAGTAGTGGCATGACTATAAAAAACAGCAGAAATGTGTAGAATTAAAATTAAACAGTTTAAGCTGCTAGAAGGCCTTCTGAAATTAAAATGCCTTCACAATTCAGAGGAAGGAAACACGGTTGGAAGTCAGACAGCCATCCCTAGGCTTTAGGTGTCTTACTGCAATGGCTTCCAGGAGTTAGCCATTTTGGGGGTGGGGGAAATCGGAATCCCTTTTTTTAATTTATTGTAGTATAAGGGTCACAGGTATAGGTAAACAAGGTATACATAGGTATGGGTATATGTAGGTCACACACAAAGGGATACTGAGCCAGGGTTCCAACGTATAATAATCTAAAATCTTTATACATTTCTACTCTTTAAACATCCAATCTTATCTAAATCTTTTTCATTTTATATTTATTTTAATGTATATTTTAGTTATCCAACCAATCATAAAAAGGCTTCCAACATTTTTCTATCTTGCACAGATTTCATTCTTTCTATCAAAATATCCATTTCTGCTGTATCATATAATTTATCAATCAACTTTTCTATATCTGGTATTTCTGCACTTTTTCACATCTGTGCATATAACAATCTCACCATAGTTATAACATGCATTATAAGGTGTTTGCTTGTACTATCTTGAATTGTTGACATAATATTAAGAAGGAATAATTTTGGTTTGAATGGTACGACACTTTTCAATATTTGTTGTAACATTTCTTGCACATTTTGCCAAAATTCTTTGGCTCTTTTACAAGTCCCCCACATATGGTAATAGGTCCCTACTAACTCTTTACATTTCCAACATTTGTTTGAAATTTCTGAATACATTTTAGCCATTCTTTCTGGAGATAAATGCCATCTGTAAAACATTTTGTAAATATTTTATTTAAATGATACAACTTTTGTAAATTTAATATTTTGTTTCCAAATCTGCACCCAATCTTCCAATTTTATTGAGTAGCCAAAATTTTTAGCCCATTGAATCACTGATTCTTTAACAGTTACATCTTCCATCCTGATTATTCTGTAAATATTCGTACATCTTTTAAATATATTTTTCTTCATTTAATAATTATATCTTATCAATCAGTTTCTTCTTTGTAGAATCCAATCTTTTTATTCTGCTATTCTTGCCTTTAATTGTAATTCAAGCCACCAATCTTAAGTTAATACCTTTATTCTCTAATTCAGTTTTACTAAGTAGATCTCCTTTAATATTGAAGAGATCTTTATATGTCTTGTTTTGATCTCTCCTAATCCAGTCTGATTTTGTAGCTATCTCTAAAGGTTTAATCTATCTTGATACCTTTGTATATATCTTATTTGTTCCCAAACCATAATAATGATCTTCTCAGCGTATATTGTTTAAAATGTCCATAATACTTTGCTTTGTCATACATCAGAAAAGCGTTCCATCCGATTTGTAATCCATGTGCTTCTAATTTCAAAATTCTCTGGTTTTGTAGTGTACACCACTCTTTAGTCCAGTTTAATGCCGCAGCTTGATAGTACAACTCCCAATCTGATACATCAAACCTGGCTCTCTGTTTCGATTCTTGTAACAATTTCAGTCTTATCCTTGATTTTTTGTCTTGCCAAATAAATTTAGAAGTCAGTTTATTCAATTCTACAAAGAAGTTTTTCTCCAATATTATGATTGTCTGGAATAAAAACATTAATTTAGGTAAAGTGTTCATTTTTATTGTTGCTATTCTTCCCATAAGGAGTTAGCCATTTTGAATGAACTTGCTACTGACCCCAGAGACTTCAGGGGCACATTTGAGACAAGCATTAGTCCCTGTAACACTGGCAGAACTAATAAGTTCCGGACTGCACTCCAGGGGAAAATTAGAAGGAACATTGCTTGTGGGTTGTGTTCTTGGCCTCTAGAGCAGTGGTCAGGGAACAGGGGTAAATTACCCCAAATGGGGTAAAAATGGAATTCCTGGGGGTAATGGACGGCAGCCGAGCATGCATATGAATCTAAGTGATTGCCTGCAAAGACGTATTCTTCCGCGCGCCCGCTGTCTGTGCCTCCGTCTCTCTCTTTAAACTTGGGCGACAAGCCCTGCAGCGTGTCTCGGGGGGGGGGGGGGTTTGACACACCAGCAGAGCTGAGTTACGAATTTTCCAAATTTCTTACACACCAAGCCCAAAAGGTTCGCCATCACTGTTCTATATGCATGCCCGGCAGTGTGTGTTACGGTACTGTAGTGTACAAGGACCTGACGCAGTGCAGTGCGTCAGGCCCTTGTGTATAACACGCTTCCTTGCGTGATGCCCCGGGCCCCGCCTCCAAGTCCGCCCGCTTCTTCAGTAGAGTCGACTAGTTGCTGCGCCATTGAGAGAGATAGGACAGTGCCTCTCCTGAGAGGACACCTATCTTTAACTGGTAGTTTTAGTAAGTACCTGTATTAAAAATCAAATCAAGGGGGTAATGTCAGCGTATCTAAATATATTTTGGGGTAAAAGGTAAAAAAGTTCCCTGACCCCTGCTCTAGAGCAATTTCTCTTTTCAAAAGTGGTAATATAATATTGGACCATAGTTTATAAGTTATAACCTTATTTTTTACAGGTATTTGAAGTATTTGGTCCCGTGTCGCATCCCTTTTATGTGCTGCAGTTTAATAGTCCTGAGCATATTGAAACTAAAGGTGTTAAAATACACGATACTGTGTATTTTGCTCCATCAGTTAAAGACTTCACCCAGTATATATTTCCAGAAAAACTAAAACAGTAAGTTTTTACCCTCTAAATGTGTTTTATATGCCCCAACCTTCTGAAGAGATTTAAAGCGCCATTGCTTCAATCATTCTGATAGCCGGTGGTGGTGGTGGTGACGATTTCTATAGATACTACTTCTTTATTAGTGGTTGCATCCTTCCAGTTCCTTATCAATCGGTATGAAACTCTTGAGTATAGTACAGATTTCCTGTTTGAAGGGTTCGTTAGTTGGGTAGAATCTATTTAGAGACCCTGGTTTTTTCTCTTGTGCAAGATTGTTCTACCTGAGATCATCTAACTCACTTGTTAAGGGATGGGAGGTCCCCATATGCTTTCTATAATCCCATCAGGCTCTCCCACAGTGAACCTTCCAAGTATTTCTGGAAGAGAATCAAGATTGTGATATAGAAAGTGCATCAAAAATAGCAGCATTAATTTACATGGGCCTCTCTAGACTTATCAAGGCATAAGGCTTGCACACAGGCATCTCCATAAAACTTGCATGTCTCTATACTAAGCATTTCAAGGCAACCATCACAAGTGATGCAGTCTGTAGTGTCCATCACAAGGCTCGGGGCAAAACAATGGCCAAATATAGGCTAGGTGCTCACCAGGAAATCAGTGCTAATTGGCTGAAATAAAGTAGTTTACAGAACAATGATGTATATCAAATTATCACTTGGGCTCTAATCTTATCCTCACCTGCAACAGAATTGATAACAAGCAGGAGATGTTCTTATCATTAAAAGGCATCTTATCAACTAATACATAACAGGAAGGATTGATGACAATGAGGTCACCAGGAGATATTCCCCTCATTAGGGAAAAGGGTACCTAGCAGGTGCATCTTAATTGGTGTACATAAGAAGCATAAATCTAACCAGGGGCTTTGAAGTAGACACACACCTTATTGCCCCATACTTCTGACATTTGGTAGAGGCTGAGGTCTTTGTTTTGAATTCAATGTCTCTTCTCATGGGAACTCCTCAGTGAGCACGCAGACAGCTCCTAGGATTGGAAGTCACTCAGAAGATGGCTGACAGGCATGCAAGATGGAAGACAGTTGCTAGGCTTTGCTTTGGCCATTAAAATCTTCTTCCAAGACTTAGCAACCCATACATAGTAACCCATGTATGTCGTTAATGCCCAGTACAGTTGTACTATAGATTTTAAAAATTGTCTCTTCTTTCAGATATAAAGGATCTGATGCATCATGGGAAAATGACGAAGAACCACCCCCTGAGGCAAGTTGATACTAAGTGCCATATTTGAATACCAATAAGTGGTTCCAGTTTTAATGGATGTAGTTTAAATAAAACCTGTAGAAATATTATAAGCAATTCACATTGTTTAAGCAGTATCTACAGCTTTAGGTTCTATTTTTAATTTCAGAAAATGATATTCTTGAAGTGTCTTGGCATTTTGCCATTTGACCAGTATCTTTCAGTTGCTCTCTTCACTTCTTGCTGGGTCACAAGGCAAGCAACACAGGGATCAGAAAAAAAGGTTCTGCAATCCTCATTTGTGAACTCATTATGCAAGCCCACGGGCTGTATGTTTGACACCTTACATAAGACAGTTATATTTTCATATTTTTTTGGCCATAACATTTGATAGAATGAAGATATTACACTCGTTTGTTTCATGAAATTCTGCATTGAATGATACATAACATGATAGTATTTCTAAAAGCCACAATTTTAACAAACCACCATTTTTACATAAAAACTTTAGTTTCTAGGTTTTTTGCTGTAACTTTCTATAACATAAAGATAGCCTGATATAGCCTGCTTAAAGTCACATACATAGAGGTGTTCTTTTTGGGGTTTTTTTTTTTTTGCAGATTTTTTGACAAAAATGAGAAGTGCAGAAAGCCTTCTTTTGTTACCTCCAAAAAATCAAGCCCTAAATATTTGTTTAACTTCCAAAATGGACCTTTTTATCTTAAAATCCTTGTATATAGGCATTAGAATTTAGTGATGATGAAAAAGAGAGTGCAGCAAAGCATCAGAAGAAGAAGTCTCAAAACTCAAGGAAGAAGCTCAGATCACTGCAAGAAGAATCTAGTAAGTAATTGCTGTTACAGATGCTTAATACTGAACCCTCAAACCAAATTTGATTCAAAAGATCCATTTAATGTGGATTACTGTGGATTACAGTATTAATGTGGATTACGGGCAGATGGATGGCCGGCCTGATCCAGCATGGCTGTTCTTATGAGGTACAAAGAATGATGGGGCATGTGATTAAAAATAGAAAAAGGCAGAGGTAACGTTAATTTGATTCTTGAGGCTAGGAGCCATGCTGGGACATCACCTTTTCCAGCTGCCTGGTTTTCATTTGGAAGCCACTGAAGTTCATTCTGTTTTGTGGTAGTCCAGAGTGACTTCTGTCACACAGTAATATAATGGTGTGAATATCCAAAATGTAAAAGTGTGTGCATGCATGCTGTGAGGAAAAGACATGCCATCATGTGAGAAGGTCTTTTTGAAATACTTGGATTATAGTTGTTTTATTGACTTGTTAAGCAATTTCAGTTGATTCCCCTTCCTCATCCTGCTTTGGCACTGAATACCAATTCCAAGGTGACCTGGAGTTTGATGCTGAGTGGTTTTCAATTTACGTTTTCCAAAATAAGTCAAGTGTGTGCAGAGTATTAAGTACATTTTGTCTAAAGATTTAGCAAGCACTTTGATTATGTGAAATGTGTGCATTTGTTTGTTCCTTCTGTTATGTTAAGTTTAAAAGTTTCAGCACCTCAGAAATTTATGCAGTTATGTATTGCTGCCAACAGAAAAATCCAACAAACCTGAATTTTGAAGCAGGCTGCTATTTTGACAATACTATGCCCCCCAATCTAATTTAAAATGAAATCACATCATGTTGGAATTCCTATGAAAGAAGCTTCAAAGCTAGATTGTGGAATTCCTTATTGATTTTCAAATCCTACTGGATATACATGTAGAAGACTTGATGGAGAGGTTGAACTAGTTTGTGACCCTCAGGACGCAATCCTATTGCATCCTTAGGCTGGCACATGTCAGTTGTGCTGGCCTGGGAGTGTTGCAAATCTATCGTATGGCCGAATCCTGCCTCTGTGCCACTGTGGGGAAGCACCAGCTGAGTTTTGGCTTGTGCAGGGAAGAGGGGTTGGGAAAGGTGGGGGGCAGAGGGGGCCCCTCTGTGTGCTGGCCAGCCTGGGGAAGGGGGTGGAGGCAGGATTCAGCACTTATGCCAGATCCTAATTCCCAGCCGTGGCTATGGCCTGGTTTGCCTTGCATGGGCCTCTTGGAGTTGTGCCAGCAATTTTGTTGGGGCAGCTCAGAGTTGGGTTGCTGGGACCTGCCTTCTGGTAAGGAGAAAATATCCCCTTACCCCAAGGTGGCCTCTAGCTGCCTCTTATACTGTGCTGGATACAGTGCAGGACTGCCGGCTTGCCTGTTCCAACACAGTATAGGATGTGGTTGCCTGATATTGTATTTGTCATACACTTGTTTGTCAACCTGCAGTGATGATACATGTGATATTAAAGCTATGCCAGTAGTAGTCTTGAACTACTCTAGTAATTTCTTTCAGGATTCACCATAAACAATTGGAGATTCGCTGTCAAGCCATACACCTCTTCCTCCTACACTGCTTGTGTGGTGTCAGCGGAATAGTTTGTCTCCTGAGTGACTCTAGAGGTGGCAAAATGTACAGTCCAAGGGAAAAGGATAAGGAAGTTTAAAGAATTAAAAGAATAATACATGACATACTACTTTGAGAACATGGCCATCATCTGACAGTAAATGAGTGGTAGGCTAAAAGCAGTGGGGAGTATAAAAGAATTAAATTTGCTACGGCATATTCTTACCGTGTGTGTATGTGGATTAAGCAAGTCCCTATTGTGAACAAATTAGCCCTCCCAAAAACCATGACTAATCAATCAATTTTTTTCTTTCTCTTCAGATGAGAATGAAACATATCAGTCAAGAAGACAATATCCTTCAGATGGTTCAAGGGGATGGCGTAGAGGAGAATGTAATCCCAGTTTTTCAAGGGGGTGCCGTAGGGGAGAACATAATCCCAGTTTTTCAAGAGGATATCATAGGGGAGAATATAATCCAGGTTTTTCAAGGGGATTCCATAGGGGAGAATATAATCCCAGTTTTTCAAGCAACAGATTTCCTCATTCATCTAGTCCTCAGTGTTTCTTGAGACCACCAGTAAAACCTCCCCAGCATTATGTCTCTGATTCAACTGAACCTCAGGAGCTTTCACCTTGCTATCCACAGCCGAGTGAGAATGGTCCTGGGAGTCACCAGTATGCCTTTCCTCCCCCACCATTTGAAACAGTTAGTTATGAGGCAAATCACTTTCCACCTCCATCTGCAACTTGGGGGTGGCCTAGTGGGTACACTCAGAATGTATATGACCCATTGTTAGCATTGCTATCTCTGCCACCTCCACCGCCTCCTCCATCACCACCTCCACCGCCTCCTCCATCACCACCTCCATCACCTGCTCCTTCGTAACCATGTGGCCTTAGGTTAGGTTGTACTTTGAATCTTTGACCTGGAAAATTTAAAACTTTACTTACATTTTTTTTACATACCAGGGAGGGCTTCTGATTATGTACAAAATACAGACATCTGTATTTGTGTGAGACGTTCCAGTTGTTTTTACTTTTGTGGAAAATTGACAATTGAATAATGGTTTAAATATATACAGCAACAAGTTTAAAATATTTTTGGTGTAAACATTGCTATCTTTATCTTGTAAGTACTGTGTACAGTTATTGGAAACAACTGATGAACATTATTTTTGTTACTGTTTTTTATAAAATTGCTTTATATAAAATTGCAACAATTTCTATGTTATAGCAGTTTTAACTGTTACATGTATATAAATTGTCAATACAAGAAAGTGGTATTGGTGTGTTTTCTTGGAAGAATCTTTAGGGATAACAATTACGCAGAAAATGTCAGTTTGCCAGCATATATTCAACCAATTTAACCACTTCGTGGTACTTGGATTTAATTAACTTCAGAGTTGGCACCATTATGATTAGGCCAAGTAGGAATCTAAGTATGGAGTAATCTGAACTAATGTTTCAATGCTACATTTTAAATTTATATAGGAGATTGGTTCTTTGACATAGAGCTAATTGAAGAGAACCTGGTTTGGTTAAGGTTGCTAGAAAAATTTCACTTTAGATTTCAAAGCTAATATTAGTAATTTTGGGAACACATTTGTAGCATTATGTAGCATGTCTGGGGAACTTGTAAATACCTTAAATAAAGGTGCTTACCATTGCAACCATAATGTGACTGATAAAGGCAGAAAGTAAATGTTTCATATAGACTTAATGCAAGGGACTTCTAAATAGGCTGGGACTGAATTTGGTGGGACTTAAAAATCTAGTAATGTATATGTAGAACTGCAGACTTATGCTAACCATCTGACTTGCTATTCTTCCTTTCTTTAATAAACTTCTGAAGCAATGTGCCTCAGTTTTAAATTAGGTTTTCTCAGGATTTTTAGAAAATGTTTTTTTACACTTAGTGGCAGTGAAAAATAGATCTTGCCTTGATGCTGCAGTAATAGAAGAACTGCCTGATGCAGAAAAAGCCCTGTGTAGCAAAAATGAGACTTACTGAACTTTGTGCCTTGAAGGGCTAGCCAACTCCATAGAAACAGTTCCTAAAAAGTAGGTCTGTACAGTATCTGGCATGTCAAAAGGAAGTTCTGAAAAATGCTCAGAATCAGGAAGGCTAGGCTTGGGTCTGTTGGTTGCCTTCAGACTTGGCGTAAGACTTGCTTATTGCCACTATCTCTGTGTCTGTATGCTTAGTTCATTTCAAGATGGACACTAGTGCATACGAATCTGTCATCTCATTTGAAGTGCATGGACCAGTGGCATACATGGCAAAGTGCAAGCATGGTCACAGTGATGTATATCAGTCCTTCAGTTGTTAACCAGCCCTACCTTAATCGGGCCGTGCAATTATATACTGCTGGCAATTACATTATAAGCCCTCATGTCATTGAGAGCACTACATATAAAATACGCTGCAGTTGCCTATTACAAGGAATGTATTCTGTACCCACGGAAAGCTCTGCTGAATTGAGCCAAAGGCTCATCAAGTCCAGCATACTATCTCCCACTGTGACTTACCAGCTGCCTCTGGGAAGACCACAAGAGAGAAAGCAATATTTCTTTCCTATGGTTGCTCATTTGTAACAGGTATTTGGAGACAGGCTGCTGCTGAATCCATAGGTAGCACATGGCCATCACGCCTTTCATAGACCTGTTGTGTGAACTAAAGGAGGCTTTTGGTTCAATTTTTAATCAAGCCCTGAGCAACAGGCCTACAGAACAGAAAGCAGCCATAATGGTGGTGAGAAGTCTCCTCCACCCTCCCCTCTGTGTGTTGAGAGTTAACAGTTGGGTTGTTCTTTGCTTAGTTGCATATAGTTGAAATGGCGTGAGGGAGTGCCCCAGCCAAGGGTAAGAGATATTCAGACAGTTCGGCGATAACTTGCCAAGTAGAATTAATAGAGAGGCAAGCAACTCTAGAACTACTGTGTAGAAAGAAATATAGCTTATACAATATTGTGATTAGCTTGACCTCTTGATACAAGACTTTATATCAAGGTGTGCAGGAAGAATGTGAAGTCACTTTTGAAACTTAGAGTGCTAAAACAGAAGTCTTTAAACCGCTTAAACATCTTAGAATGTTGGCATGCTTGACATTTGTCACTGTGAGGTATAAGAATCCTGCATTTTGTTTTTGTACTCATGTTGATTTGGGTTGAGAATTCTGGCTTTGCCTTCAGTGCAATAAAGGTACTCTAGAAAATGACATATGTGGCTTTAAGCTCAACTGGTAAAACGAATTTAGCAATCTGCTGTAAGCTGTCTGCTTACTGTCAGGACTGGTCAAGTTTTGAGCCAGGCCTGGAAGCTCTGTTCCCTCTGTGAACAACTGATGGCAACAGGCCAGCAAGCTAATGCGTCTGCTTTGCCAACAGTGAAGCACTAATTTAGTACACCTGTGTTAAGGTGGGACGCGCAACTCTGCACGTCCTTCATGGAGCTGCAATCAGACTTCTGATTGGGCAGCAGGAGCAGCAAATTGGTACAAAAGTAAGGGCTGTGTCCCAGTACCTTTGTGGGTCTTAATGATGAGGAGGGGAAACGCTGTCTGTTTGTTCTACCAACTGCTGTACCAGTAAACCAACTGATGTATCCTGTTATGCTGCCTTGAAGTGAACAACCGCTGAACTTTTGTCTGAAACCTGACTGTAAGCTACTCTACAATACAAACCTTTTATCTGAGAAAGGAATGTGTGTTGTGACTTCTTCGCCTCTGGGAGCAGACTCGCCGTGCCCCACGGTGAGCCGCCTACGCTGCTACCAGGCCCGGGCTCTTTCCGTTCCCAGGGTGAACCCGGGATTCTGGGGGTGCTACACCTACCAAATCCTAACACAACAGACCTGCCTTCCATACAGTTATCCAATCCTCATTTTACAGTCCTCCAAGCTGGTGACCACCACAACATCTTGTGGGGGTGGGGCTGGGTGGGTAGGAAATTATGCACTTTCTTCTCTTGCCCATTCTAAACCTCAGCTTCATGGAATGACCCTGCTTGCAGTAGTGCAAAAGAGGAAGAAAAACTTGTCTATCTCCTGTGCACAGCATGCATAGTTTATAAGCTCCATCATGTCCCCCCCCTTAATCACCTTCTCTCCCTCCCACACCAGAAGTCTTAAACATAATCATTCTGCATAAGGAAGGGGCTCCAGCCCCCTTGAATATCTCTTACTCTTGAGGTATTGCAACCAGGACGGGACACAGTATTCCAAACAGTGACATAGGTTTATGCAGGGATAATATAATACAGGTTGAATATCCCTTATGCTTGGGATGGGAGGTGTCTGGAGTTCAGATTTGTCTGGATTTGAAATAATTGCATAAATATAATAAGGAATGCTTCCTCTTGCTCTCTTCACTCTTACCCATATGGGTGACTGCTGGCCTCTTTGACATTTGTCAATAATGTCTGTACAGGTACATACCACAGAGAACTTACCTGCACTGTGGGAATGAGCACAAGACCTAGTGTTCACAACAGAAAACAAGTTTTGGACAGAAATGGCTGGATTTTGGAATAGTCTGGATTTTAGATGTCCATATAAGGGGTAATCTAGCTGCAATAGTAGTGGTCATTCTTGATTGCTTTTAAATGACTCTTAGCATGGAATTTGGCTTGTTTGCTGCTGTGTACTTGGGTGACATTTTAATGGAGCTGTCCACCACAACATCTCTTTTTGGGTTCATATATTGTAGCCTAATACCCTTTTTTGTATGAGTGTGTATTGTGCATAATATGCTTATATAATGTGGTGCTGGGTATCTAAAAGCATGGACATAGGCATATGCTATGTAATTGCCAGAGGCAGATCCCGCAGGGCTCAAAGAAGACAATGCTTTGATTTATCAGGGCAGTCCCTAGCCCTACCCCGCCCTGCCTTGGGAGAAGCCTTGTCTGCCTTTTGGTTCTTGGAAAATGCCATAAATGGCCTCGCCTTGCTTGGACAGCACATTTGAACCTATGAACAAAAAGCCACATCCTGGGAGTTTCCTGAGTGGAGGTAAGCAAAGTTGTTAGTGACATACAAAAAGAGTCCCCAGCCCTAATGGCCCTCACTAACTCTACAGCTAAATTCAATCAAGGACTCTGCTAATTGAGGCACTGACCCTCCAGAGCTAGATAAAAGTTCATTGCCACAAATTTAGCAGGATGCAAAACAAAAGCATCTATTTAAGGGTGGAGATGATGAATTGAGGGCCATCAAATCATAAAGGAATCACAAAAGATCCCTCATCATAGGACGTATCTTTTGTCCTTTGTCCATCTGCCTTGCTAGTTGCTGTGTTCATTTTATTCACTGGTGCTACATGAAACACTCCCACTCCCTCCACTACCCAAGAATTCACGGCAGATTTCCAAGGAAGGAAGGAAGAAACAATAGCATAATATGGCACATTGGGGGAAAAATTGCTGGTCTGCCAAATCGGATTGTTTGAGAAGCACTGCCCTGCAATGCGTTCCATTATCTCAATGTACAGTGTATTCATAGCCTTGGTGGCCATGAAGCACACTTATGAACACAAAAGTGGAAATTACTTTGAAAGCCAGATACAAACTGAGGTAAAACCATCAAGACACTTGAGCGCTACTTCTGTAATTATAGGTTAGCCTGTATTAGTGGCTTTCAAAAGACTTGCGATGAGCATAACTTGTCATTTCCAGCCATTATGCTGTTTAGAAAACTCCATTCCATAAATATCCAAAATCTCAGTGCCATGAAGTTCTATAATACGATGTGCATTACAATACATTAGGCCAGTAGTTCCCAAACTATGGCTTGGGACCCACCAGTGGGTCACAAGCCAATTTCGGGTGGATTGTGAAGCACCTAGAGCAGCCATATTGAAAAGATGGAAAGACGGCATGCTGGAAAAGGGGAGGGCTATGTGGATGTTTTGCTTGTGTCAAGATTGTAAATAGTCTTTTTTCTTTTTGATTCACTTTGCTATTGGAAAATGGCTAAGAAATAATCCAATTTATTGCTGCTTTCTCAGGAAAGCAGCAGGCTCTGGCATCACAATGATGGCACTTCTGGCCATGACATCACTTCCAGTGGGTCCTGGGTAGATTCTCATTCTCAGAAGTGGATCCCGGTGCTAAAAAGTTTGAGAACCACTGCATTAGGCAATAGGATTGATAAAACAAAATACAAGCCTACTAAAAAAAGTTTTGATACAAAAACTAAGAACTGTTGGAATCAGTGCCTCTGGCTTGTATAAGAAACATTAAAAATTTAACAAATTCTTTGTTACACAGTGCTATTCTTAGAATGTATAACGATCTCTGTGGCAAGAGTTTTGCCCTCTGAAAAAGCTCCATACAAACGGTTAGTAGAAGGGATAAAGGCTTTTGACATGCATCTCTCAAGACGTTGAACTCAAGATACAATTCCCACTGAATGTGAAATGCAAAGTACTTGATTAATGTTTGAACAGAAAATTTTCAAAGCAAATAGTTTGATTTAAAAAATATTTAGGCTTTTCTTTCTATGAATTCTCAACAATTTTTGAAATGTCATAGGAGCTGTCTATGAAAAAAAACAGGCAAGAGGAGGGTGAATTCAATTGAGACAAGGAATACAAATTGAGGCATTGTATTTATGTTATGGAAGCACTTGCCAAGGCTAGGAGGAATTGTGGTCTAAATGTCAGTACTGAGACTGAATATGAAGATTTCAGATATACATATCTGAATACCCGAAGCTGATGTTTTGATCATGCTTGTCAACCTTGTGGACATTTCCTTCAGTTGTGTGTTCACAATTTTTTTTCTCAGTACTGTGTCTTGAGACGAGGAGCTATTGTCAAATATAAAGAGACAAAAAAACATTCATTTACAGGCAGGAGGTGTGGACTGATGGTCAGAGGCGTTTCTAAGGTATGGCAAAGGGGCACGAGCCCTGTGTGCTATAAGGTGGGGGGTGCCATTGGCATGGCGCCCCCACCCGCAAATTTGCGCCCCCGGGAGGCGCGCCGGCATCTTCCCTCCTGGCCGCCACGCAAACACTTTAAAGTGCCCGACTGGCAGCCAGGGGAAGCCGCCTGAGAGGCGCACGGCTTCCCTTGGCCGCTGTTCAGGCAAAACGAGGCGGCGCTTGAAGCCACACCCCGCAATGTTATGACATCATGACGTTGCATGCCATGGGTGCGGTTTTGCCCTGGTACGCCTCTGCTGATGGTTGAGCTGTTGGTACTGCCTGAAGCTAAACAGGAGAATTTGTAGTCTGTTTTTGGATGGGAGACAGAACGCCAGGTTGTGACAAGCCGCAGTACCTGTTGTGGCAGAACGGGGTCACTGTGGAGGTGTGTGCGGGAATGTTGTGTGAAGGCCAGCCGGCAGAAGAACGGAGTCCAACCTTGAGGACCTGTCCAGGCTGGATTTACAATCACCTGCTGAAGCTCCATGTCACATGGCCAGAGGAGAGAACCACACTGTGAAGGCGACATCTGAGACTGAGGGTTCGGAGAATTGCAGAATACTGTATATTTGATTCTAAATGCTTGCGTACATGCTAGGATTGGGCTGTAAATGTCTACATTACTGATGTTCTAAAGCTTATAAATAATTGGGCTTTGCAAACAGTATGTGTAATGGAATGAATTGTAATTATAATTTGATAGAGAATACAAGAGATTTTTCCTGTCCTTATATTTATGGTTCTATATTCATATGGTTCTACAACTGGACAAAGAAGCACCTTTCTGAATGTTTGTTATATTTAGCAGGGGGATATTAGTAACTGTCACCAGTCCACCCAGCATAGCCTTTCTCCTAGTGGCTGTTTGCTGGTGTCTCCCTTGCGTCTTTTCCCAAAGCTGCTTGGAAACAGGAAAACATTTACTCCACCCATTTCTTTTGCTAAATTGCTTTCTGAACGGTTTTATTGAAAAATATTCTTAACACTACAGGGATTGCAATTTGTTCAACTCAATTTCTTTGTGCCGCTGTTAGACTACTATGGTTTCTCAGAAGTGTGCTTAAAGTGAGAACCACATTTGGGGGTACTGAAACTGGACTTGGAGGTACTGCCAAACTAGTTAAAGCTGTTGCTTCTAATGCACACATGGGGTAATTCTTCCATTTCTCAAACCATTAAAAAGAAGGTGGTTCGCAAAAAGGATGTATCCTTTTTCTGGCATGTGTTAGGGTCATGAAAACATGCAAAAATCATGTCATTGTCACTCTTTATTTTCCAGTTTAAACATTATGCCTATTATAAGTCAGTGGCCAGTTTGTTTGAGGATTTTGACCCTTGAGCTTCAGAAATACAGCTTGACTCTTCTTCAAAAAAGCCTGATACACTCATTTTCTGAAAATTGTCCTAGTCCAAATGTGAATAGATTTTTTTAAAAATTTTTTGAAGACCTCCCCCAAGGCGGTTCAATAACATTTAAAATGCACTAATAGAATCATCATGAAAAACCCAACCCAAGAAATCATCTGAACTGAAAGATCAACTAGCAACACTGCAAAAATACAGAAAAATGGAGGTATTTCAGCAAATGCCTGCTTAAACAAATTCAACTTTGCTAGTAGGCAATTTTGCTACCTTACCAAGAGATGGCAATACAATGTGTACGTGCCTTCAGCTAATTACATGACAGAATGCTATTAACAAAGGTCATTACCCTGTAAATTATCAGAACAGAGCTGCATTAGCTCTTTTCTCAATACTGCACTGATCAGTACTGACGCTATACTGCTGAAAAAGTGTGTGTGTGTGTGTGTGTGTGTGTGTGTGACATTTTCTGAAGAGTGTTTTTAAGAGTCTGGCATGCAGTGTACCTGATATAAGCCATCCAGAGACTGTGGCAATCCCTGTTTGTCCAAACAGCAAACCATTATGCTCACAAGATGACTGTTGGTCCACAACAGCAACTCTTGCATAAAATCTCAGTGAAGGTTGTTAACTCTTTCTGGCAGTACTGCTTCCCCCAATTAGTTACCATGAAGCACTAGAAGCCGTGGGCAAAACTGCCAGGGTTGGCCCATGACAATTTGCTGCCTGAAGCAGAGTTCCAAATGACATCCATCATCCATCAATGACATCCTTTACTTGTTTTGCTCTTATAGCCACACCCTCAATTCCTTCCTTCCTTCCTCTTTTCTTTCCCATTAGAAAGGTGAGAGAAAAAGCAGTATGGTGCTATTTCCCTTTATTTCGTCTGCTGGCTGGGGTGGGGGCTGGGTAGGCTGATGTGCTGGCCCTGAGCACTTCTTCCCAGGCTTCTGCCTGAAGCAGCTGGATTCATAGGCTGGCCCTGGAAATGGCTGTCTCGTATCACAGCTGAGCCAATGAGCCTTCTTTCCAAATTAGTGAAGCTAATTGCATAGCAAACCAAGACACGGAATTTTCCGACACTATACATTTATCACGAGCATCTCTTTTCACCAAATTCATTTGACAGATTTACCATAACGGGCAATAACATTGTCAGGCAACCGATACAAATGCCTGGATGTTAAAAAACGAGCCATTTCTGATTAATGCAGTCTCCCTAGATTATTAGCATGTCAAACTGTCAACAACAATCAAGCGGTAATAAGCAGATGAATCTTGGCATTCATTGCTGCTGTGTTCAACAGATTGATTGCATATTTATAGTGCATCGTTGGTTTCCTAGCGTCATTCTACCTGAATATATTACCAGATCTTAATTCCATTAACGTCGTAATTATAAAAGGATGCCGTTGAACTAGTGAAGCAATTCTGCACCTCATGTGATCTCTTGACAAGCGAGGGTGCATTTCGTGTGAAGTTTCCTGTTTTCACCTCCACTTTAGAATGAAGCTGAAGCATTGTTAATCTGAAAATTTGCACTTTGCACTTATAGTGTCTATTAAATCATCACTTACAAAAAAGCTATATTTATGAATATAGAAAATTATTACATCTAGTCTTGTTGTCGTATGGTGTGTTATTGCCATTGATTTCTAGGCCAAAACTGTCATGCATTTAAATGCAAGAAGACATCAGATCTCTCTCAGATCTTTGTCTGCTAAGACAGCATAATTATTCCCAAGCATTTTTCATTTTACAGCTCTCTCAAAGTGTGACCTCTTTCTTAACAAGGCAATGGCACCATTAGCACAGGGAGCTGTTGCTATGCTCATCCCAACAAATAAGGAATGCAGGGTAAGTTTGCCGGTAAACTTGGATGATGAACAAGAAATAAACCTGGCATGAATATTGAATGAACAGAAAATCAGGCTGTGCTGTGAAAGCTTTGGAGACAAAAGAAGTAAAAGCAGTTGAGGAGAAAACGTTAGGTCAAAGGTCAGCAACGGGGTTGGCCACCAAATCAGTCAATGGCAGCACAATGGGTCAGAGTCAAGTTCTTTCTCCCTTACCTAATTGAAAGCCACAGACCAATGTGTCTGTCCACAGAGTTTTTGCAAGAAACTTGGGAAGATCAGATCAGTTTCTTTCCCAAAGGTGGGAGCTGATACTTCCTGCCATTGCGTCACTGTGGCTAAATGCCAATATTAATTTTTCATGGGATAAAAACTCTTGTCAGTTAACTTCATGTCATTTTTGTACCGGGACCATTTCCGTTTGAGTGGCTCCTTGTAATGGAATTTGCCATCTACTGAAACGGATTTGCATCATAATTTTTTTTTCCATATTGGTAAGGCAGGGGCATATACTCCCCCATCTCCATTTCTCTCACACAGTCATGCACATCCACAAATTATGCCCACTTAGGAAACAGTAATGGGAATCCGCAGGCCTGACCTAGGCCCCTTGAGTGCTTGGGACTAAGGTTCAGCATTAATTCTGGAATAGATACTTGGGGTTCAAAAATAAATAACTACAGGCTCAGTCCTATCCAAGGTTCCTTTACTGTGAACAAGCCACTATGTGAGCTCCCACCACAGGATGCAGCACTTGTCCCATTGGAAAGTTGGGCAGGGTTAGGCCCAAAATATCATCTGCATATAAAATAAATTTAAATTCATTAGAATTCTATTTAAAATCTCTCTCTCTCTCTCTCTCTCTCTCTCTCTCTCTCTCTCTCTCTCTCACACACACACACACACACACACACACACACACACACACACACACAAATAGAATCCTAATGAATTTAAAATTATGTTTGGAACCTTTATTAGGGGCTATTAGACAGTGCATGCACACGCTCGCGCATGCACGCACACACACACACATATGTATATATAGTATGTTTGTCTAAAAGATGTGTGTCTATATATTGCTGTCTAATAGCCCCTGCTAACGGTTACAAACACAAAAAATAAGGGGACAAGGTGCTCACTTCTCTCTGTGATGCTGAGTAAAGCCAAAGCCCAATTGTTCCCCTTGGCACCCGAGAATGGTTGAAGAGGAATGGCAGGCACACTCACCCTTCAGTGGCACTGAGGGAAAATCGCATGCTCGCATTCCTAGGAGTGCGAGGGGGCGATGTGCAGGCATTGGGGGAGGGGTCTGGAGTAGGGTTTCTGGAGCATCATGTGGAGAGGGGCAGTGGAAGGCTTTGCCTTCTGGGCCACCATCTAACTTGGACGAATCCTGGTTGTCACAACGGAATGGCCGGTCTGGGAGCACAGGCGGAGAGGTGCAGGGGTGGCACAGGCTGGGAGGAATGGAGGAATTGGGTGGAGGGTGGGCAGACCGGCAAGCGTGCTGGCCTGGGGAAGGGGTGGGCCTGGGATGTGGCCACTAGGATGCAATTTTGCAGCTGCAGATCCGAGGAGCCCATTGGGGAGACTGACGCCTCTCCAGGTGCAAGAACACAAACGAGCCCTTGTGCCGGGGAGGCTCCAGCCTCCCAGCATGCTGCACTGAATACAGCGCAGGTCCTCTGGCCTGCCTGCTCCAACGCAGCTCAGGCTTGGGCAGTTAGTGTGCTTTCTATTTCCTGCTTGATCCCAGAGCCCAGTGGAGGAAAGGGCAGGACTGTGGGCTCCTTAAACAAAGCAAGAAATGCTGACTGTGCTGGAAGCACGACCACCATGCTCTGTATTTTCCGCTTTGAAGGAGGAAGCAGCCACATACGGGCTGCAGAGCATGGGGTGGCAGTGCTATGGGGCTGCCCCAGGCAACCCAATAACTCCCTCCAGCCTTGGGCAGCACAGTTTCATTACATGTGTGTGTTGGCATGCTGGGATGTTTTCTAAACGACCCAAGGGTGCAAAGAAAGTCAGCTGCACAAAGGCGCACCCTGCCTAATGCCACTCTTCAGACCAGCCAGGCTCCCTCAGAGGTGTGTGCTGTTTTTTGTGCAGCCAGCCGGATCCTAATGGGTCTGAATAATTCACCGGCAAGCACAGGTTCCTCTGTATTTCAGAATGTGCTTACCATGCTACAATGCTTCACTGGCTGCCAGCAACAATCACTTCAGTTTTCTGGCTCTATTTCCCCCCCCCCCCCCGCGCATCTTAGCAAATCACATTGACGTTTCGCCTAGGAAGTTAAACTCTGCTCACGCTCTATTAAATAAAATAGAGGTATGAATGGTGGCTACTAGAGGTATGAAGGGTGGCCTCCTGACACACATTACATTTTCCGCGACACATTATTGTTATATATGATGCTCTTTTTAATGTTGTCGGTGGTGCAATTTCAAGAAGCCAGTCGTTACCTAAGGAGGGAGGGCTTCCAGTGCTTGCAAGCAGCTCTCTAGCGGCCTATTCTGATGCAGTGCTAATGGCTCGTGGATGCCAGCATGACAGCCGTCATATCCTAAGACCACCCAGGGCGCAGCACAGGCAGTACAACAAGGGCCACATTCTAAGCCTGTCCTGCAGTTGCAGAGCCAGCCAATAGGCCGCCCCGGGGCAAAGAAGGAGGAGCACTGCCCCCTCCACCTGCTCCCCACCCCTTGCGCTACTCAAACACGCCCCCACGCCATGCCAGACACCATTTTGGAGCTGTACAGGGGCAAGAGAGGCTGGGTGGGCCAAACCTGGTCGCTGTCATCCTCCCCCTCCACCAGCGTGGCGCCTGGGGCATCTGCCACCCTTTCATAATGG
>JAJKFI010000003.1:24142801-24168601 GCA_029204185.1 Lerista edwardsae
TAATAATAATAATAATAATAATAATAATAATAATAATAATAATAATATTGCCAGGGCAATAGCTATAGCAACTGCACTCTGTGACCTTGAAAACACATGTCTGTTGTTGTGCACGATAACACCTGATGTCTAAATACATAAGCCAGCACTTCCCAAAATGTGGGCCAAGGCACAGTGAGTCATGATCTGGGCCCTCCTGCTTGCTTTTGTGCTGGTTTGGCTACAAATAGGAGCCATTCCAGAAGCTCCATTAATTACTGGAGCCTCTGGAGGCCTCTTCTGGCCCAGCAACCAACTTTGCTTTCAGGTTACAGAGGCTTCCAAGGGCTATTCTGAGGCTGCGGAGGTTGCAGAGTTGGTCACCAGACTGGGAAAGGCTTCCAGCACTGCCAAAAGTTTTGCGACCCATCTCAGATGATTGGGCAGAAGATTTAGCCGAGAGGGTTAATGCCTCCGTTTGCCCGAAGATAACACCTGAAGATCTCAAGGTCGTGAGCTCGGGACTGCCGGAAGTCTCTGCGAGCAGCAGACCTTGGAAACTGCGGCTGATTAAAAGCTGAGTTCCAGCTGCCTCGTGGGAGGAGGAGTGTGCTGAAATCAGCTGCATCTCTGGTGGCAGCAGGGAAGCCTCATCACCCAGCAGAAGACAGACGGGTGGCTAAAGAAAGAAGGCTAAATCCAGAAAGAAAGATCTGTAGGAGTGTTGTTTTTGGAAGATAGAACATTCTGTAAATTGTAAAAACCTTCGGGTTTGTGAGAAAGTCTGCCTATGTAAACCGCCTTGAGTTCAATCATTAGAGAAATCTAGTGATATTAAGAAAGGTGGTATATAAATAAATGTATTATGATGATGATGATGATGATGATGATGATGATGATGAGGTGGGTCACAACACTGAAAAGTTTGGGAAGTCCTGACATAAGCAATTTTAAACTCACAGTCTTTTTGCTGATTTGCTCCTGTCATTCATAATGGGTTTCTCTAGTGAAGGATCAACTCCACATGCCAGACATAACCACCTTGCTGTTGAGACATCACTTTATTCACTCTTCAAAAGAACTAGTGGGAAAAGATCTTCCAAGGAGTTGCTGACACACTGAGCTCATTTGAGCCCTTGCTTAACTGCATGGACATATCACAAATCAGAAACGGTATGGTTGTTTCCCCAGAAAAATTGTTTCATACAAAGTCGGCCTGACACAAGCCAATTTTTTCTTACACGCATAACGTTCCACGAAAGCAATCAGTAAAACAAATTCTGTTCAAAGCTTTCGAACGAGAATTCCACTTTATTGCTTGTGTTGGGCACCTTATATGGGGGTGTTTTTTTTTGCATGTAGAATGAATAACCTCCAAACCTCTTTTCCTCTATTCTTTCATTCTTCTAACTAGCCACTTGAAAGAAAAAGAATAATGCGAAAGGAATTGGTTACAGGCAGTGTTTTCCTATTTTATTGTTGTTGTGGATGAATAGCCTGATAGAAACTGTGCCTGATTGTCTTTCTCTCAGCGGCGCACCGTTTCTGAAATTTCACTTCAATGACCAATATGCTTGGTACATCTGCGCTACCACCCAAAGCTTCGCAGCTTCGCTTCTTTCTGCCTGCTTTGAGGAGAAAATGTGCCTTCAGCTTTTCAAATAAAGTTCATTTTTTATAAATCAGCCAGTTTGGGTTTCTGGAGAGTCGTGGCTCCAGCTGTGCGTTCAAACCTCATCTAAGACAAATGAAGTCGTTTGCATTTTGAAAATGGAGGATGTCAGATTTGGAATCTAAATCTCACACTATGCATAATAATCAGAAGCCTTTAGATAGGGCGGATCACTAGATTGCTGTCAATTTCGATGTCAAAATGGTTAGACATATTCAACCTGTTGGTGAAGCATGCTGGGAGGTGTGGTCTGATGGTTGCTGCTGTCCGGCCTGAAGAACTACCTTTGTCTCATTCTAGATGGGAGGCAGAATGACAGGCTGACAAGCTGCTGTTGTGGCAGAATGGAGTCGCTGCCAAGTTCCTGAGCCACCGCAGTGAGGGTGCAATCCTAACCTCATTCCAGCACTGACACAGCTGTGCCAATGGGACATGTGCTGCATCCTGCAGTGGAGTAGTAGTCACAGAGGATTCCTCAAGGTAAGGGAGTGTTTGTTCCCTTAACTCAGAGCTGCATTGCTCTTACCCCGGTGCTGGAAAATTGGTTAGGATTGCGTCTTGAGAGAGCAAAGGTGTGTGTGAGGAGGTCAGCTGGCAAAGAATTGAGAACAGACTTGAGGACCTATCTGGTCTTGGTATACAGTTGTCTGCAGAAGCTTGATAGCAAGCAGCCAGAAGAGATAACCACAACATGAAGGAAACATCTGGTGAACTGAGGGTTCTGTGAGTCTTTTTCACAGAACACATTGTAAAAGCCCCATTGAAAAACGGTGGTTTAGATCAGCCTGCCTACATAAACCACCTTGAATGCTGTGTAAAAGCAGAGAAAGGCAGTGTATAAATACCTATTTATGTATGTATGTATGTATGTATGTATGTATGTATGTATGTATGTATGTATGTATGAATGAATGAATGAATGAATGAATGAATGAATGAATGAATGAATGAAATTCACTGGGGATGAATCATCCTCCAAGAGTATGTAGGCATTTAGCATTAGATCTTTCCTCTAGACTAGGTAGCCAGATAGGATTGTCAGGTTAGATGCCCTCCAAACCCTGAGATTTCTGGGGCATTGCTTGGTGATGTCACAGGATGGGGCCTGGTGTTCTCACAAGACCACCAACACTTGGAAAATGAAAAAAAAAATCTGGAACAGAGTCTAGGACTATGCCTAGCAAATGGCCCGAGATTAACTTTTGTCCACCTATGAAAAAAACAAAAAGTTGGTTATGCAAGCTGAAAACACACTTAGGTCTGTTAGGAAGAGGGTGGGAACTTTCCCCTCAAATCCTTAGACTTCCTGTCTGAAAGGGAGCAGGCCTTATGCAGGGTCTAAATTCCCTTTTCAGTACAATGGTTAAAGATATACACACTCCATCTTCCATTGTAGCTGGCCACTCTGGGTACATCATACCTGGGCCTGGAGTTAGGGAGTCATAGGACCAAAGGAGAGGAGCCAGAAATTTCTTGGGATCTCAGTTGGCCTCACAGAGAGTGAATGATAGAAGCTAGGCCAACTGGGAGACCTGGGCTCCACACTGGAAAGCCCTGTAGACATCAGCTCTAGAGAATATTCTGGTCATCATTCCCCCTGCCCTACCACCACCTGCCTCTTTTGCCCCTTCGGACTACCATTCCACCTGCCCTACCACCACCTGCCTCCTGTCCCATTTTGGCTAATTCCCCTCCCCCTTTGGGAAGGAACCCAAAAGAAATTTTGTACCTTCTGATAACATTCTTTCCAGACAACCTGCTGAAGACTACTAAAGGTGGGATTGATGATTTTGAAAAGACAATTCCCAGCATTTCTACTTGAGCTGCACTGCTTTAAAATTTTCCAGTGCTATAAGCAATCCTAGTCTTGATGGGAAAGGAAACTTGAAAAAATATCTGGTCTCGCCTGTGCAGTTCTAATCTTCTTGAGGAAACAAGACATCATCAAAACCCATGACCTTCTCAGTGCTGCTCCACTGCGTGATTCTGCTCTTCATACTAATTAGGGTACCTTATCAGGGTTCATCATTCCCCCTCCATGCTTTCCTGTGCTCTCTATACCTAGTTTGTCAGTGTTGCAGGAGTTTGATTTTTACACCCAGTGCTTTTGTAGCAGACTCTAGTTTTCAGTATCAGGGAATTTGAAGGGAAACGTTTCTCTTTCTCTCATCGCTCATTGCGATGAGATCTGGCATGGACAAGGAACCTACTCTTAAAACTCTTAAGGTAGATGCCCTCCTGCCCTTGAAATGAACAGAAATTCACAGTAAGCCCAGAATATCCCTGTTGCAATTGTGCTTCCATACCTCTGTTGCTGGTTGTAGCTACACAACTGTGACTGTGCCTCAGAGGTATTTTTTGGCTTGGTAATTGATCATGCTTTACTTTCTTCAGCAAATAATTAGGTGAGTGAGTCAGTTCTCAAAGAAATACAGATAGGAAAACCTGAGTGAGGCCTATGGTGCAAGATTTTCCAGTTCTCTTGCTTATTGCTATTTCTGAATGCTAACACATCTATTGCTTTCTTCTAATGGAAAAAGAATGAGAAGTGAAATGATGTTTGTACTAGAGATTTATGCATCTGTTGGTCTTTCAAGGCAATATAATATCTAACAGAATAGAACAGAACTTACCCTTACCTGTTGATTCAATACATTTCAGATTCAAGCCATCAACCATCTAACTATATAAAGCCCCCAGCAGACCAAGCTGTGTAATTAAACTTCTAGTTTCATTTCTGACTTGAACATTTGAAGCTGCAGCAATTGATATTTGCTTCCACTTTGGATGTTTTCCATTTCCACTAGTTTTAGGCAGAGGCATAACCAGGGTGGAAACTTGGGGGCACCTCCCCCAGGCATTATACCCAGGGCCCTTAGTACAATGCCTGGGGCAAGTACACCCCAGGCAACCCCCTTGGTGCAATGCCTGGAGCAAGTTATAGAGAAGGTGCTGGCAACTTCATGCCTCCCATTTCTTCTCCTTCAAAGGGGAACCTCCAGTAGTGAAGGAACAGGGGGTGTGAAGCCACCAGCAGCTCTTTGTTCAAGGACACCCCAGAAGTGATGTCACTGCTCTGGGCACCAGGGCAGTGAGTTATGCTTTTAGGAATGTAGGCAGAATAGGAATGCCTTATTCTGAGTCATACTGAGGGCACAATCCAATGCCCTCTGTTGAGCCGACACAACGTTCTTGCTTCGGCCCAATGTCACTAGCACCGGTATGGGGGGGGGGCGCTGACCGGCACTTCCGCATCGGTGCTATGGCTCTTGGTCTGATGCTAGCAGCCCCAAGTTCACCCTTGGCTAGTCAGAAGTGATGCCTGGTGGCTTCCAATAATGCCTCTAGGTGTCCACTGGGGGTCAAGTGCTGCCTTGTCCTCCTCCCCCTTCTTTTATTTCCTCTCACTCTCTTTCTTTTTCTTTCCTCCCCCTTTTCCCACACATCTGTTTTCTCTAACATTTCTACTGCCTTTCAGAGCACAATCCTAACATGTAGTTAGGCTAGCATAATTAGGCCAACAAAGTTTGTCTGGCACAAAGACCACTGCAAAGCGTGTTTGGACCACTCTCAGAGTCAGGGAGGATAGTGCGTGTCTCTGCTGTCCTCTCTGACAGACAAGAGTGGCCCAAACCTACTTTACAGTGTCCCTTGTGCTGGCCAAACTTTTCTGGCCTAACTGTGCCAGCCTGACGCCAGGTTAGGATTGCACTCTCACTCACATTCTGCTTCTTTCCCCTTCCT
The DNA here is from genome assembly GCA_029204185.1 of Lerista edwardsae. Classification (NCBI taxonomy): domain Eukaryota; kingdom Metazoa; phylum Chordata; class Lepidosauria; order Squamata; family Scincidae; genus Lerista; species Lerista edwardsae. The sequence continues at coordinate 24,148,197 of JAJKFI010000003.1, forward strand.
GTCTCCTCCTCCTTCCTCCTCTTTCTCCTATCTGTTCCTTCCTTCCTCCTCCCAGTGTTTGCTTCTACAGGCTGGTTCTAGCTCACCCCCTGCTGGGGGCAGATGTCATCTGATGATGTGGTCAGGTGTCCTTCCCCACACCAGCAGATCAGCAGCACCTCCCCTTTGACTTGGCAGGGTGCCATGATCAACTGAGCACCACAAGGACTCAAAACAATTCACAAATTATATAAAATGCATTGAAGTCAGAGATCATCAGAGTGGTCCACATCGAAAATATTCTGAAGATTAAAAACATGTGGGGAATGTATAACACAAATCTGCATTAGGATTCCGGTCTCCGTAGAAGGCATCTCTGATGAGAAATACGCTCTTGGAAAAATAGAGACGGTCTGAGGATATTCATTTCACAAGCCTCATTTTTAAAAATTGAATCGAAACAGTAATGAGGTTTGAACACAGTTCTCTTCCCCATTATAAATCTTTGTTTTCCATAATCATTTTCAAATTAAACTATAATTGGGTTTCAATATTCTAACATATTTTCCCCATGGTTGTAAGGAAGAGCAAGTATAGATATAACTAAAATCAAATTATCTACTTGAATTATCTTAAATTAAATTCCCATTGAAGCCAAATCAATTTAAAAAAATTTGTTGCCTGCTTACAGGTCATGCTGAATAAAATAATTCAGAACTGGCTGCTACTCGGTCCTCACTTTATAACTCTAATGTAGTCTCCACCTCACGCGCATGGGAAAGGAGATAGAACAAAAAAGGAAGTAAGATGAGTTGTGGACTAGACTGTCTCCCAAGCAGGGTTTCCAACCCTCCAGGATTGGCCTCTCAGAGAGGCCAGCACACAGACATGCGCCATCATCTCCTAACTCCAAGAGTGGTCCAAACACACTTTATGGTGGTCCTTGTGCTGGCCAAACTTTGCTGACCTAACTGTGCCAGCCTAACTCCAGGTTAGGGTTGTGCTCTTAGTTCAGATTCATATTCAACCAGGGACCATATTCCTGTCTGTCAGGGAAGACAGACAAAGAGAGGCTAAGCCCCACCTGAGCTTATGGACCTCAGTCCCCGACATGACCAGAGATGTTCTCTGGTTGTGTTAGGGGCTTTTCTGAGGCCCACAGAGGCAGCAAACCACAGAAACGCTCTGGACACAACTGGAACGAAGTTCCTGTCATGTTCAGAGGCCCTGTGTGTCCCAGAAGTGATGTAACACTTCCAGAGCACTGGGATGTGTGGTGCTGTGTGCCTCACTGTTACGCAGCACCACCCTAAATCAATAATATTCAATAATAACTGAGGGAAGTACAGTTATAGAACAATTGCTGTGTTCTTTCCTGTTGTTGCACTGAGCAGAAAAAAAGCAAACAGGAACATTTAGAAACCCCATAATTTTCTGTTTTCATTTATAACACGAGAAGAGGGCTGTTAAAGGTGTCATTGCAGGAAAGTCATTCTAAACAAACACCTCACCTTGACGATTGTGGTACAACAGACCATGGGGTTATCCAGTAGTAATACATTTAGCTTTTCTTTATCCACATATTGCTGGGGAAAAGTGTAAATAGGATGGCACAGAACCAGAGACTGCTATGTCTGGCAGATACTGTAATATCACAAAATTATACCTTTGGAATTCACCCTACAAAAGGATACAGCCAGGCACATTCAGTATTGCCTTAGCATAAGGTTGCAGGGTCTGTAGTTCTAGAAAAGACTACTTTAATACCGACTACCAAAGCCTTTCAGAATTTATATATTTAAAAATCAGCTGTAACTACAGCCTCCTATTTACCTTCAGTTTTCCTTTTGAACACCACCACGAAGCATAATTGCATTAGCCAATGATAAGGATTCCTCTATTGACATGACTGTCTAACAGATTCTTCACAAATCAGACATACAATGACAAACGTGTTTTCACAACAGCTCCACTTCTGTAAACTGTTGCAATATGTACAGTATAGCAATCTGTTTTGTTGTTGTATAATATAGGCCTGAAAAATCTCATAAACAATGTGAAGCAGAGCAGAGGCATAGCTAGAGGGGGGTATAAAAACACTCAGTTTTTACAATGCCACAACGTGAGTAACTCTGAGCAACTCTGAGGAGATGCCTCCCACAGGCATCTGCCCCACTCCCGGGTATGACTCCAGTGGAGAGGGGGAGGAGCATTGTGGCATCATTAATACTTAATATTTTGACCCCCCCCCGACACCCCCTAGACACAAAACATTCCTAGAAAACAAAAGTGTTTGGATCTGTTTCTTTAGCTATGCATCTTGAGCTTCCTCAGCTTGATTGGATTGGGTCGTCTCTTAACTGCTTGCCCATCGGAGGGACAAAAGGCATGACTGGGGGTATCTTCATAGCCAGACTTTGACAAGTGCCCAGGTGAGTCTGGCTCCTGAACAGATTAGGAACTTAATATTTCAGGCAAGACTTGCCCTTGCATACTTCTTTTGTTAGAAACCCAAATTTTCATTGCAAGACCCTGAGGGGAAAGGAGACTCAGTCATCCCTGGCACCAATTCTTAATAGCTCTGGAAACAGCATTATCTCCTGAAAGTCACCCTGTGTGACCTCACCTCTTTGCAGAGCAGCTCATTCCCAGGATGAGATCCAAAATGGAGTCATGGCTGTACACATGTTTGGGAAGGAGAGGGTTCCCATAACAGGACACCTGTCTCCATCCATTTGCCCACCACCACCACTCCTCCTCTATCCCCCTATCCCATGTTCTTCCCGTCCACACTCCCTCTTCTTTTCTTCCTTTCTGAATCCAGTAGGAGGAGAAGGAGCAGTGGAAGGAGAAGTGCCTGGTGGGTCACTGACAAGGAAGAAGGCATTTGGACTGGCAACACGCTTTGCAAGGGGGCAGCACTTGGTACCTGAACAAGATCTGTGAGTAGGTCCTGGAGAAGAGCTGCAAGACCAGAATGATATTCTTTGTGCCTGTTTGATCTTTACAATGGAGAGAGGTGAAAAGTGGAGTGCCCCAGGGATCTGTCTTGGGGCCGGTGCTTTTCAACTTGTTCATAAATGACTTGGACACAGGGATAAGCAGCGAGGTGGCCAAGTTTGCGGATGACACAAACCTTTTCCGGGTGGTGAAGACCAGAAGGGATTGTGAAGAGCTCCAGAAGGATCTCTCCAGTAGTGTCAGCCTACCGGTACGCTGGGTGGGTCCTGCTCGGTCTCTGGGCGGGTCTGCTCGGTGATCGGCAGCGTGCTCGCTGCGTTCCGTTGGCAAAAAAGTACTTCCTTTTATCTGTTTTAACTCTCCCAACCCTCAGTTTTAGCAGATGCCCCTGGTTCTGGTGTTCTGAGAGAAGGAAAAGAACATCTCTCTATTGATTCTATCCCTTCCGTGCATAATTTTGCGCCATTACGCAGCGGGTAGTTAATCTGTGGAACTCTTTGCCACAGGAGGTGGTGATGGCATCTGGTCTAGATGCCTTTAAGTGGGGATTGGACGGATTTCTGGAAGAAATGTCCATCGTGGGCTATAGGCAATGATGGATTGTGCAATCTCCTTACATCAGTAGTAGGCTACTTCAGAGTACTGGGTGCAAGGGAGTGGCAACAGGATGCAAGCATCTTGTTGTCTCATGCCTCCCTGGGGCCACTGGTGGGCCGCTGTGAGATACAGGAAGCTGGACTAGATGGGCCTTTGGCCTGATCCAGCAGGGCTCTTCTTATGTTCTTATGATCTTTTCCTTTGCCTTTGACTTAGGGCCAAATTTCTTTCCTCTCTGGTCCACCCCATGTCTCCACCACTACCACATGACACCGTCCAAGCGGCCCTGATGCCAGCCAAACGTTGCTGGCCTAACTGTGCCGGCCTAACACTGCGTTAGGATTGCACTTTAAGATACAGGAAGTTGGAAAAGAACAGGTAGCATTTTCTAGTATAAAGAGAGACTCCTAATAAGTCTCCCCATTGACTAGGTCTGCAGTGATGCCTCAGAACCTTAGTCCCGCCCCCGCCCCCCATAGACTATCCATCACTTCCTGAGGGACTCCCAGCACCTGAAGGGATGAAAGATATTGTTTTGCTTCATTTGCTATCCTTGCTTCTTGTACCATCTGTAGTGTCACATCTAAGAAGCTGTCAATCTAATACCTCATCTCAGTGTGCTTTCTTCTTTCATCTGAAATCTAGAAAGAATCCTTGCCCTTGGCATGACAGCTACCATGAGTTTTCTTCCATGCACACTCATACACATAATAATGTGAATGGGGAAGCAAAATATGTAGCCATTTTTGCATCTCTTTACAGGAGCCTTCCTTCCAGAAAATGCTCTAATAACTCCAAGCCTGTAGAATGCTACTTACCTTAATAGGATATGTCAGCACAAGCCAATGTGGTCTGATTAAGCAGAATAAAGAACTCTTCCCTTCATATGGCTGGCCTGTAGAACAAGTTGCATGTTTTTTCCTAATGCAGTCTGTGACATAAAAACTAATCAAACTATCATGTGGGAAAATTCATGAGAAAACAAAGAGCAACCGCAGTACACACCAGTAATGATCTTTATGAACCATACACTAACCAAATTGTTGTTCCTCCTTCAGTCTGGCTAAAATATTTACATTTGTTCTGTTTAAGTAAATACCATGAAATAAGAGATGGTTGTGCACATCTATGCAAATGTAGAGTTAGTTACAACATTTTATGATGTAAGAAGAGATATATTTCATATTAGGTTTATACGGTATATATTCAACCTGCTTAGTTTACATTCTGACTAGCTAGCACTAATCACACATTCACTTCTTTCTCAGAGAATACTTTGCACATGAAAAGTAATCATATCTTTTGCTGAATGAGTAATGCTATAGATTTGCTATAGGTTAAAGTATGGTTATGCTTGAGAAATAATGTATAGAGTTGCACGGCTCAGTGCTTTGCCTACAGAGGGTCATAGTTCATGCACAAACATGGAGAGCTGCAGCCAATCATCATTTTCCAATGAATATACGTTCAATACTCATTATCTGCTGGGTTAGGTTCCTGAAAATCCTTGCAGGTCCTGAATTTGCAGATAACAAATCATTGATCCTATGGGATCAATGGGATTAGGTGCAGGGGATATCTTATCTGCCATCAGAAGAATCCAGCAGAGAGCCTTGGAAGCCAGAATTGTGCAACAGGATGTGCCAAAAGATCTCTGAATTCTGCAGAGACCTTCCAGAGGCTGCTGGGATCTTCAGAACAGCACTTGCAACCAACATGGACCCCTTAAACATGGCGGGCGGGTGTTTCTGCCAGCCATTTTAAAGGAGTCAGTGTTCATCGCAGGTGCCATTCTGAAGGTCCCTCCAGTCTTTAGAAGGTCTCTGCATAGTGGACAATGAGGACAGAGGCTCAGATAACAAAGAAAGTAGCAATTTTTCCCCTGGCAGATAAGCAAAGTTGATACTGTTGATTGTACGTGTATGACACCTGCATTTCCAAATGTTTTGTTGCATTCACACTCCATAGTTTAGGTGTCAATTTAAAACATTTTGGGTATATACTGAAAAATGTAACTTGTGATATGCCTGTTTTACACATACGCATAGTTTCTGCAGCAATAAAACTGAAGGCAACATATCTAATGTTGAAATGTGTTAAGATGTTGACACTGTTATGAAAGGAAAGCACAGCAGGCAGTAAAAGTAAAATTACCCTTCTCTATAGTAAATTATGCCACCCTGCTAGTTGCTAGCAATAAACATACACTGAAATGGAGGCTGGTTAAGGTTTCATAAGAAATACTTTGCTCTCAGTCCGTGGTTGCTTACATGCATCTTCTGATTGGTCAGAAGCTCTTATTACTTTGGAACAGAGAACCCTAGAGCTGTTTCCTTTATGTGGAAATGTGAGAGAGATGTGGTCTGCCAGGGCCGGCTTTAAGCCAATGTGACCAATGTCGTCACATCGGGCCCCGCGCTTCAGGGGCCCCCGCACTAGCAGGGTGAGCATATTGCCTATGGCTGCAGCTGGGATCTCTATGGCTGTAAGTCACTGGGGCGAGCAGAGCAGCTTTACCTTGGTCTCTCCCACCTGCTTCTGCCTCTGAACAGCCCAAAATGGGCCACCTGGAAGCAGTTAGCAGTGACGTGATGATATCACTACCAACTATTTCCACATGCCATGCTTTGCATGTGGCATGAACAGAGCTCTTCTTGGTGAGTGAGGGGCCCCACAGGGAGGGTTGGGGCCCCACAGGAATGCCCCACATTGGGCCCTGCTGCTGCTAGAGCCGGCCCTGTGGTCTGACATTGTGGAGACAAAGCATACACTCTTCTCCTGAGAAGGACTGAAAGGAAGAGGGATTGTGTGGAAAAAGGGAGGAAAGAAATAGAAAACTAAGGACCACACTTGCAAAGGTCATAGAAGGCAGGCACATGGTCTCAGGTGACTGGACATTATGCTGCCCTCCACAGCCTGCAGATGGCATTGCATCCAAATTCCAACAAGCATAACCCCAATATGGAGCCACTCACGGCCAAATGGACAGCCCAATTCTAAAAACGGCGGTACCTAGGGCTCCAGTGGTACCAAAATGGTGACTTTTGGATCCTGTGAGGTGATTGCTGGGGTCTCCTCAGGGTAACATCACTGTGGGACTAGCTTGAGAGTGGGGGTTAAGATTCAGTGGCATAGGCTGCTACAGTCCCTGCCACCTTGCGGGCCCGATTCTCCCTACCTTCTGCCTTTCCTCCGTCCTGTTCCGCCCACTCCCTCCTGCTCCCCGTCCTGAGAATAATGTTGTGGTCATGTTGTGGGAGTGTTAGTCAGCCATTCTCAAGGCGCTAAAGCTCAGCATGGACTGGCACTGGTTCAGTACTGGCATCCTTCCTCTTTGGGTGTCATAAACATATTTAACGGCATGACACCCAGAGCCAAAGGTATGCTTGTGCCACTGGTGACGAGGGCTTCAGGATTGGGCCCTAAATAATTTCAGAATCCCATGGTGCCAGGCAGCAGTGAGTCAGAAGCAAAATCAAAGAGGCTATTTTCTCCTTTCAGTTGGGGATTTATAAAAAAAGAGGCTAATTCCTTAGGTGTTAAACAGTTGAGAGATAAGATCAGGCAGAGAGATGAAAATGAATAAGAAAATGCATCAATGTGGCATTTTCTTGGAATGACAGAAATGTGAACAGTAAAATCCACTTTTACTGTTTATCGCTTGTCCCTTCTAAAACTGACCATAGCAATAGGCAATAGAGGGAAACAGTCTCTAGTCTAGACCATGCCCTTGGGCATACTTAGTACTTTATGTAGCACAGAAAATGAGGACTTTAGAATAATGGCATATTGACATTTTTGACTCCGTTTTTATTGGTTGAATGATACATTAGTCAAAGGCATGGCAACACTCTTAAGGAGCCTGATTAGATGAGAGCGCAGTGCTGCCTATTCTCATACCACTTTCTTGTGCCCTGCTCTGCCCTCATGATGACTTTCTCAAAGTTGTAATTTTTTTTTCTAATTGGTCAGTTTACTTGATTTTGTGAGCTACAAGAGAAGTGTGTCACTGGACTAATGTTTTTCATATATTTTAATATTCTTTCTGACAAAAGGGCCATGTCCACTCCAGATGTTTGGCTTCTGTTGCAGCTGCAGAACTGAACTGTGCTCATTAATGACACCTGTAGGGATCTCCTTTCATTCCTGCTGTGGTTCTGGTTTGCTATGGGGAGCTGAGATTTTTAGAGTGCAATCCTAACCTGGAGTTAGGCAGGCACAGTTAGGCCAGCAAAGTTTGGCCGGCACAAGGGACACCGGAAAGTTTGTTTGGACCACTCAGAGAGGCCAGCTCACAAATGTGTGCCATCCCCCCTGACTCCAAGAGTGGTCCAAACATGCTTTATGGTGATCCTTGTGCTGGCCTAATATAACTCTTTTAAGATTGCACCCTTAATCATTCTCCTTCAGAGTGTCTTAGCTAGGGTGTGAGAATGAAGACTCTGTGGTGCATTTATTCCAAGGAGCCAACACTACAAAAAAGAGTAAAGAGAATGAAATATTATCATTAACAGGGGAGGGCACAAAAAGACACATTTCATTTAAAAAAACAGAGGCCACCTTTTAAGAAATCTCAAGTATGGGAGTCCTTGCAGGTTCATTTTACCCCAGGGCACCTCAGAAGCTGGAGTCAGTACTGCTGCAGGTAGAAGACAAAATATTTAATCTGTTGTGAATTAAAATAAGTCTGGACCAAGAGCAGAAGGCCAGAGAAGGCGCAGTGGCAAGAACAAGCATGATAACACCATCCACAATCCAGAAGTACAACCAGGGCCCTTCTCCCCTGTTATGCCCTGTTTACATAGGGTTTCTCTTTTCCTTTTCTTCCCTGCTCTGTAGTAGAGCTTTGCGGCATACTCTTATTTATTCATAGCACACCTTTTTACAAGGATTCCTCTTGCGTAAAATCACAGGTGAAGGTGAGTGTTACTAATTAGAAATTGAAGGAAGCCTCATTAGAGGGAGGATAAAATCTCCAGAGAGAAGAGATTTCCTAGTTTCTTCCTTTTGGATGATTCTGGAGAAGAGCGAAACAGCACCTGCGTTTGTGAATTGGCCATGATGAAAACTTGCATCTGAATTTTGACAGTCAAAGGGATAGTTATTATTGGTTAAGTATTTAAATCTGTTTTTATCAGCTGCATTATAAGTTTCTTTAAGAGGCTTATAAGATTTGAATCCCTTTGCAATTATATTCTTATTTACAGCATATATTAAGATTTTGGGGAAAGTCCTCTTATTTAATTTTATAAGGTTCTAACAAATGTTCTAGTTATATAGTTTTCTTTGTCTTGGTTGGTTCTTTTTTGGATTGGTGGAATTGACATCAGCTTACATTACCAAAATTATTGTAAAGATATTTTTTTTTGGGGGGGGTATTGTAAAGGGGTTCAAGTAACCCCTCTAACATTGTTCCTTTTCCTGGACTGGTGGCAGTGGAACTACCCCCGGAAAACTCCCCTCCTCCACTTGGCTGTGACATCCCCCAAACCACCAGGGAACACAGATTGACATTACTCCATAGCTGCTTATTTAACTAGGTACCTAATAGAGCTTTTTATTTCTTTTTATCTTCAGTTACAGGGTTACCAGATTCAGACTGGGGCAGAGTGCCTGTACCTTTAACCATTGTATAGAAGAGGGAATTTGGGCAGGTGCCAAACCCTTCCACCTTTCCAGGTGCCTTTTGAACCCTTCCATGATGAGCCGCACCTGCCAAAATTCCCTCTTCTGTACAATGGTTAAAGGTACAGGCACCCTGTCCCAGTTTGTATCTGGTAACCCTATTCAGTTACAATATGTATGGCCAATAATGACAAAACTCACAATATACACTGCAAAAATCCTGACTGTGTGTATACAAGCTTTGCCATTTAGTGTGGAAGTTGCATTTCTGAGCCTTATTCCTAGAAGAAAAGATGTACCTGCAGCCACAATCACACCTCCATGCCTCTGCTACTCACCAATGTGCCTGCCAGAAATTGCTACATGCTGCAGGTGAACAGATAATGTCACCTTTGGGAGGACCTTTCACCAGTCGAAGTTCACTCAAGGATTCTAAATCATTTTTTGAGCTAAGCCTGATCTCAGTACAATACTGTCAGCTAACAGCTTCGAAGCTTAGTGTTTCTGAGGAACACAAAAATCCCATTTCAATACCCCAGGAAATATGTAATATAAAACATAGTGGCAACAGTACCTTCCTATGCTATCTACATTAAGATTTCCAGTGTGGGCAATGAGGATGCTGGAAGTCCTGCAGAAATAAGGGGACATTTTCCCTTTGCCCTAGGCAGGGAAAGCTCCTATGGGGAAACTCACAAGCACGTGCAGCCCTGTGTTGGTGGATGGGGCCTGGGAGGTAGGACAGAATTCAGTGGCAGCTTCTGCTGTTGTGCTTGCCCCCTCCTGGTCTGCTCAATCCTGTCTGTTACTAGTCTCCCTTCCTAGTTTTGCCCCCTTCCTCCTCTCCCTTGGCCCGGAATATGCCCATGCTGCTCAGCAGTGAACATATTGCATTCGGTGCCCAGAGCTTCTCTGACCACTGCAAAGGCCTCAGCTCAGCCATTTTGAAGTAATTTCTGGCACTTTTGCAACAGTAGTTGCCAGGGCAGAGCTGGAGAACAGTGCTGTAGCGCTGGTGGATTGGAGTGTGGGTTAAGTCTTCCCAGTTCTCTTTCTTTGTCTCTCCCTCTCTCTCTCTGTGTGTACAACCTGTTCCCGCCTTCCTTTCTTTTGTATTCAACAGCAGTTCCCTTAGCTACATTTTAAGTTCTTTCCTTCTCCCAGCCCCATGTCTCAGGAGGAAGTCTAATGCCTCTCTAGGCACCTTCTCTATATTCAATCTAACCCTTAGACCAGCTATTTTCAACCAGTGTGCCATGGCACCCCTGGTCTGCAGGTGTGCCGCAAAAGTTTGGGGAAGGTCATTTATGAGTAGGGCCATTGGAGGATTGAGCCCCCGCCCCCCAAAAAGCAGCCTGGTGTGCCTTGTCAATTGTCAACAATTGATGGTGTGCCTTGATATTTTTAGTGCCTTGTCAGTGTGCTGTGAGATAAAAAAGGTTGAAAATAGGTGCCTTAGACTCCCCCAAGAAAGCAAGTATTTTTTTTTACCTTTTTCCCCTCCTTTGGCATGCTCTCTCCTATTGTTCACTGAGTATTCAGAATCTGCTTAGTAGATGCTCCCAGAGGCAGAGGAAGGGTATAGCCTGGGGTGGCATGAGCCATGGGCGCCGGCAGTGGGGGGGCGCCATTGCGCAAAGTCAGCTGACTAACCCGCACACTGTGTGGCCCGCCCACCCTCCCTCGCATCCGTTCCGCTCCAAAACGGAGCTATTCCTGGTGCAGAGAGGCGTGGCTGGGCGAAGCATGGGGGTGAGGCGATGTGCTGGGGGCGCATTTTTGTTGCCCTGCCATGGGCACACTCGGGGCTCCATTTGTCCCTGGGTGGTCCTGTTTTGGAGCTAAACTGATTGTGCCATAGCTGAACTTGCTCTTATCTGGTTCTTTTCACTGGAGACAATACATCCTGGGCAGTGGTGGGATTCAAATAAATTAACAACTGGTTCTATGACATCATAGCCAGAGCCAAAAAAAAAAACCCGAAGCCAGCTGAGGTAAGCGAGTGGGTGGGGCCCGGCCATTTAACAACCGGTTCTATAGAACCTGGGCAAACCCCCTGAATTTCACTACTGATCCTGGGGCTGCAGCGGGACAAAGATTAAATTTCCTCTCTCCTCCTGTTTCAATCCTGACCCTGATTCCTCCCTCCCTGCTGCAGCTGCCATTTAAGAAATGGAAGCAAGCACACACACACAAAATAATGTGCTTAATGTTTGGCTCCTAAATTTGCTATAATGCATCTTATTCTTGAGCATCAATCTGAGGTCTTATTTCTCCTTTTTGGTATTTTGGAAAGCACTTTGGTACTTGCCCCATTTTTTATGTCTGCTGCTTTTGCAGTCCAACCAATGAAAGACCCTTTTAAAAGATGTAGTGAAAATATAGAGATTTTTTAAATGTTATCTAGAAGCCTTTCTTATATAGATATACTAATGGAACCAGCAATTTGTATAGAGAAAATTCGGTTTTTGAGTTTAGAGTTCAAATGGGATTATACGTAAATGGCCTCAGAAGCCTGAACGGTCATTATTATTTGTACATTTTCTGCACTCCAGATCTTTCAACAACATAAAAGCTAAAAGCTTCTTTTGACCAAGGAAAGATGCAAATGGGGCTGAAAATAAGTATTGGAACATTTTCCCAATCTCTTTGCAAATGAAAAAAGCACACACACAAACACACATTTGTTTTGACACAGTAATGAGAACCGCTGCTTATTACAATGCATCTAGCCATGGAATACTTGCTTTGCTTATTATCGCTCCCTCTGCATATTATCTACATTGTGAACGTTTTTAAAAAATCAAAAATCCATAACAATCTGTATGTTAAAAGCAGAGCCAATTACTTACTGCTTTGAGGTCTCTTTTACTTCTAGTATTTCCAAATCTCCGGACTTTTTTCATTTTTACATTTACAACAAGTGTCTAAGGCTGTGTAGAGACAATTGCTTTTCAGAGAACTGGATTCAATATTGTGAATATGATTGCCTGGGGTACATTTGCTTTTTTCATGTCTCATCATGTTCTCTGGGCAAATTGGCTTGAGGTTTTTCATAGGGTTTCAAGGGGAATAGTGGAAAAGCCAAAACTAGATCCTTGGAATAGAATTAATACTGGTGCAACAGGCTTGTCCACATTTCAGTGAGATCTCTGAAAGCACCTTATTATAGATGATCTCAGAGCCTCTTGTGGTGCAGAGGGGTAGTCAAAAGCTCTCCCCATGATCTGAGTTTTATCCCAGCGGAAGTCGGGTTCGCAGGTAGCCAGCTCAAGGTTGACTCAGGGTCCAATCCTATCCAACTTTCCAGTGCTGGTGCAGCCATGCCAATGGGGTGTGTGCTGCATCCTGCAGTGGGTAAGCAATCACAGAAGCTTCCTTAAGGCAGTCACGGATCCAGGGGGGTGCAGGGATGGCAAGCCGCATGGGCGCCGGGTGGTGGTGGGGGTGCCATTGTGCGGAGTCCAGGCGCTTTTTGGCCCGTCTGCCCTCCCGTGCACCTGGAATGCTCCGAAATGGAGCTCTTCCGGGTGCAGGGAGGCGTGGCGGGGAGACGCACGGGGGCAGGGCGACGTGCTGGGGGCGCGGTTTCGTTGCCTTGCCATGGGGCATGCTCCCGGCCCAGACCGCCTCTGCCTTAAGGTGAGGGAACATTTGTTCCCATACCATGGAGCTGCATTGTGGCTCCATCAGTGCTGGAAAATTGGATAGGATTGGGCTCTCAATCTTCCATCTTTCTAAGGTTGGTAAAATCAGATTACTGGGGAAGGCAATGACAGAGTGCCCAGTTACAGAAATTGAGAAAGAACACCCCAAGGAGATAGGGAATGGTATCAGCAGCAGCCCCTTGTTTAAAACAGCCAGGAATTACAGCGTTAACCCCCGAGCCTTCGGCTGCAGCTGGTTTACAGCTGCAGCCAATTGGGGATAACAAAGGCCTTGGGGATAAAAGAGCTCCTGGAAAGAGCCGTTCTGTGGGTGTAGGAAGTTTGGAATGTGTGAGTTTGAAAAGTGACTTTTTGGAATGTGTGAGTTTGAAAAGTGACTTTTTGGAACTGACAGGCGGACTGGATAAAGGATACTTGAGGTTGTTGAGACTGTGGTTGTGGTTGCAACTAAGGTTGCTGTAGGGAATTATTCTGTGGCTGCCATGCTCCTGGAGCAACCAAGTGGAGGAGGCAGGAGGGCCGGTGTGGCTTAGCAGGCAAGCTGACTGCCTTTGTTTGGTGGTTGGGTTTTGTGGTGCCTTGGTTGGGCTTGGAGTGTTTTGAGCTGTTTATTTGAGGATAAAAGGGAAGCTAATTAGTCTGTGGACATAAGACTGGAGAAAGGGAATTTGGCAGAATATCTGTACAACAAAGTCTGCCTATGTCATGATGTGATTTCACCCCCATGAGTTAATAATGACTTGGGGCCCAATGCTAACCAACATTCCAATAGCAATATAGCTATTGGAAACAAATGTTCTTGTGCCATTTTTGTCCCTCTACCACAAGATGCAGTGCCTGCCCCACTGGCGTGGCTGTTTCAGCTCCGGAAAGTTGGGTAAGATTCGGCCCTTAGTGCTTGCAAAGAGTATTACTTTACTCCCTGGGAAGGAGTATCCTTACCATACATTCACACCATCCAAAACAAAATTATTTTGGGTTGCAATCCTATACAGATGTGTGCCACTTAGTGACGTTCTGCTTAAGGACCATCCACAGTTACAAAGGCATTTGTACTGTCATTTACTGTCATTTAGCCTTTTATGTTTAGGGATTTTTTGGGAATGGGAGAGAGGGTTAACTGGGTGGGAGTGGTTAACTGGGTGGGGGTGATCTGTTTTGGGACCATGGCATGGGGGGATCTTTGCTCTTTGTCCCTGATTGGTCCCAATCTGGATTGAAGTTTCCAGTAAGTGCTATTTGCTCCAGCAAGGGGTGTTGCAACACAAACCCACAGACTATTGCAGGTGCATAGGATTAAATCCCTCTAACTCCTAGGGGTTGGAACAGGTGAGGAGGCACTGTGGTTGCTATTTGTGGAAAAAAAAGACCAAATATATTTAGTGTTGCATCTGGTTTAGCTATCATTTGAGTGAGATTTGGGGGAAAGAATTGCTGCAAGGAAAAAGCAATTAATTGCATTTTCTCCAGCAGCAAGACTGTCTCCTTATGTCCATACAACTATCAAATGGACAAAGGCTGTAGCCGTGATTAAAAAGCCTCTGCTAACTGGGCTCAGAGGCATTTTTAAAGTTGCTGTTCTTTTAGATTTTCTGGGGGTGGGGCACAACTGTTTCTATTCATCCTGGCATAACATCACTTCCAGTTGTTGCTGTTCTCTCTTGTCTTTGCTCCCTTTGTGTGACAGAAATAACCTTTAAGTAGCCTTAGAGCCCAATTCTAACTCCCCCGCCCCCCCGGAGCTGATGCAGTTGTGCCAACGAGGCATGTGCCATATCCTGCAATAAGGGACAGTCGGAGGCCACCTCAAGATAAGGGAACTTTTGTTGTCCTACCTCAGGGTAACCTTACTTCCCCAATAGGCCTCCTCAGATAGACACCAGCTATTCTGCTGCAATAAGTCTAAGGAAAGAAGATAGCATCCTGGTGCAAGGCACTGCTACTGGTACCCGCCCCCTCCCTTGTTCTATCTTGCGTCTTCCGCAAGGAGGAACTCCCCTGTTCCTTCCCTCTCCTGCCCTGTTCCTTTTACTACCCATGAAGTGCAGCACCTGGAAATAGTTGGTAGTGACATGATGATGTTACCGCAACTACTTCCAGAAAGCCCATTTCGGGCTGTTTGGAGGCAGAGCCAGGTAGGATAGCCCAATGAGCAGCTGCTCCACTTGCCTCCCTGGCTTACAACCCACAGAGATCCTGGCTGCAGCAGCAAGTGATGGAGCACTTGCTGATGGAGCACTTGCTGATGGGCCAGCACTGATGGAGCCACTGCACCTCCCCCAAAGCACAAGGCCCAATGTGACAGCATAGGCCACATTAGCTTAAGGCCAGCCCTTTGGTGGCAGCTCCGAAATGGCTTTTGGCAGTGGGCACAGCACACCACCACATGGCAATTGACGATAGCAAAACCTCTGATCCACTGTTGTAAATGGGCTAGTTGTCTTACTGGCCTTTTCTTTATGAACTGGCAGTACATGAAAGTGCATGTAAGTGCTTTTTGGTAGCCTAGAAACTAAAAAAGTGGCATATCTTCAAAAAATATATGGCATTTGCGCAAAGGAAAGGATAGTGCGTCATCTTTAATGAGAAAGAGGCTCTGATCCAGATCTACTCATGCATATTATCCCTGACACTGAATAGCATTTCAAGCTACTGCTCACGTGGAGAACTCTTTGAAGGCATCAGAACCCACATGAGTTTGTCTTAAAATAGGATATATTATGGCGCTTCATGAATGGCTGAATGAAGAAGAGTTTACATGGGTACAAAAGGAAACCTTGGGTGAATGTTAGGAATACAGTGGGCCCTCAGTATCCACAGGGAACCATTCCAGGTTGCCCCATGGGTACTGAAGTCCATACTGAAATTGCAGGGAGGGTGGTGGCTGTGTGGCACTGTACTAACTTACCTGGGGGCTGCATTTGACCTTTGAAGGTTGTGCATGGCCTCCTCAGAAGGTATCTCTGATGCAACCACAACTCAATTCCAGTTCATGCCTCATTGTATCTAGAGGTGTTCTGAGGTGTGGGGAGGATGTACATGTGGATGTCACTGGCATGAATTGGAAGCGACTTCCAGTCATGTCTGGGAGGCCTTCTGAGGTGTGCAAAGGCTGTGTTTGGTCTCCCAAAGCCTCAGAACACCTCCCAGAGGTGCATGGACACTTCTGGTCACATCTGGGAGGTCCTCTGAAGCCCTCTGTCATTAGGGTTGGCATCTGTAGATGCTCAGATACATGGATGCTTAGCCTGTGAATGAGGAGGACCCACTATAGTTGCCTTGTAAGCATTGCTGCAATCAATACAGGTGACATGCTTTGTTCATAGGCTTTCCAAATCCTCCAGAATTGGCATGGAGTCTCCAGGAATCGGCATCAATTTCCAGGCGACAGTTGAAAGCCATCAAGGAAATTTAACAGAGCGTTCAGGAATTTGCAACATTATATAATGTTGGGGGAAAATATGTATTTCCAGGAATAACTTCAGAGTTGGCAACTTCATTTGTATGCTTACAAATAAATGCTATATACATGATGAATATGATTATGATTCATTTTCAAGCCTGCCTGACAGCTGGTTTGGCTCCTACCTCTATCAGCCCCCTTTACTAAAATCGAAATTAACTGGCTATTTTTATTTATTAAAGAAATCATAAACACAACAGTCATCATAAAACAATCACAATGCCATAGAACAGTGGTTCTCAAACTTTTTGCACTGGAACCAGTTTTGAATGGCACTTATATTGGGACCCACTGGAAGTGATGTCATGGCTGGAAGTGACATCATCAATCAGGAAGTGACATCATAATAAAATGACACTCCTGGGATGCAAACTGCAGCAATTGCACAACCATGAAACATTCCTGACTGAAAGCAGGAGCCCCGCCTCCCAAGAGAATGCAGCCTGTGCTGTGAGGCAGGCTTCAGCGCATCTCTCCCTGGCTTCAGTTGAATCCTGGGGAGGTGTACTGAGGTCAGCAGAGCCCCGCCTCTGAGAAGAACGCCTGCTGGCCAGTTCATGCCACCACTTTTTATGATGCCGCAGCACTGGCATAGCTTATGAAAGCGTAGCCTGGTGCAGAGAGCAAAATGATGCCCTGGAAGGGACGTTGCAACAGGAAGTGACATCACAGTTGCATTTTCATTTTCTTGGGCTTTTTGGCCATACATTTTGATAGAATGAAGATATTAAGCTCTGATTCATTTCAGTGCCTTCTGCATTAAATTCCACATCGAATGGTATGTACATGAAAGCATTATTCCTAAAAATCATTTTATTGTTAAAATAAAAATTTTAACAAACGGCAATTTTTACATGACAGCTGTATTTTTGTTTTCTTTTTTTGTGCCATAACATTTGATAGAGTAAAGATATTATACTCCATTTTGTTTCATTGCACTCTGCATTACATTCTGCATGAAATGGTATATAACATGATGGTATTATTCGCATTTATCAAGGTTTTCACAATTTTGGCCACTAGTGTCAAGCTCAGCTTGGTTGCCCCCCTAAAGCTTGTTGCCTGGTGCAATTTCACCCCTGCACTTCTTTAGCTACGCCCCTGTGCCGCAGCAACACTTATGATGGCGGACCCCAAGTTCTGCCACCATAAGTGCCCAATACGATTTAGCTGCATAAGAGTAGCATTCTTTAAGAGAACAGGCCATGTATGACTTTGATGTATGTATGGCCTGACTCTTAATTGGGTTCAAAACCAAATTGGCAACCAATGTCAATGAAATAATATTAGGAGTTATAAAGTCTATGTGGCCAGCTGCAGTTACTATTCTGTGGTGCACACTTCCAAGAAAGCTCCATGCACACTGCATTACAGTATCCTGGTCACATTTGCCTGTGACGTGCAGCTAATTTGAGACAGCTAATTGGTCCCTGCCTGCTGAGGATGGAGCCTTCCAACCGTTAGCTGACATGCTGAGTATTTCCGTAGTTTGACCCCTGCCCATGCTTCCCACAGTGCAGTCTGAGATTAGCTGGGTGCCTTTGGCCTCAGCAGGCTTTTTTTTTTTTTACTGTAATTTCATCTGGTACTGAAAGTTTGTTCCTTGCTTTCAGTTCATCATTGACCTCAGAGTACCAATGAACATTTGTGACTGTCTTTTAATAATAGCAGTAATAATAATGATAGTAAATAATATAATGATGATTATCCACTAGTGACTCTTATAAGCCTGTTAACAAGTGGCAACTAATAACAGAATATGTCATACGGAAGGCCCTGACATTGTTAATAACTCGCTTTTCTTTTCTGTTTCTGAGGCTTTTTGACAAAGTTGTCCCCTGGCACTTTCTCCACTGCAATTAAACGTTTGCACTACATGCCATGAAAAGGGCTAAATTAAGTAACCACGACTCAATCTATTTCAGATTTGGGATTAATTATATAATTTTGCCTTTGATTTTAAAATCCTTATTTCTCAGTTTAATGAGGGGACTTTTTCTTTTTTTGCTTTAGTGTAAACTCTCACTGGATCTATGCATATACAGTAGTAGTAACTGAACATTAGCCACATTGTGAAATAGCAGTAGTTTTGTGTACATATATAGGCAGGGGAAGAGGGCCACGCCACCTAAAATGTTACATTTTCAAGGTGCAGTCCACTGATGTGGGATGGGAGAAATGCTAAGTTTTGCAGGAGCCTGAGAAAAGTGGCCCTCCCCTGTGCCTTCAGAGCCATTTTTGGCTCAAAGAGCCAACTTGGAGGCTCTGTTCAGGAATTGTGAATGGCTTTGAAGGTGAAAGGGAGGGGCCACTTTACACAGGAGCTCAATCGCCTGCAAAATATAGTTTCCCTCCCCCCCTCCCCGGTAGGAATACCGCTGGTGCAGTCTAGGGATCTTATCCAATTAAAGAAACCCTCCTAAGTTGATTAATTATACACAGTTTATAAGCATCATTCCTCTGTGATTATAACATGGGTCCCCTTCCATGAAAGACCTTTGAGGAATCAGAGGATTCATGGGCATCCTTCAGCTTCATTTTTTCACTTTACATAATTGCCACATAGTTCTGGCTTCCTAATTTGCACTGATTGTTAGGCATGGCAGTTTGGCATTTGAAGTATATATGAATGACGAAACCCTATACATACTGGGAAGTCAAAGTGAGGCTGATTGGCTTCTCCATCATTTGGGACATGAACATGTGCGTCCCCAGGCCACGCAGCCCCCATTTGGGCAATGCAGCATCCTCAGTTCTGCACCTTCTAAACAGCAGGCGCCCTTGCCTCAGGGAGGCTCCAGCCAACTCTTGACTTGCCCTGGATGCGACACAGGCCCGCCGGTCTTGCTGTTCCAGCTAAGGGCTGTGCCCTTAATTCAGAGCGTAACCCTGAACAACTTTCCAGCACTGACATAGCTGTTCCAATGGGGCATGTGCTTCATCCTGCAATTGGGAGAGGGGCAGCGTTGTCATGCAGCCGGAACGCTGGGCGGGAGGAACGGGTGAGCGGCAGCCCGCCCATTGCGTTCTGGTCCGTTTTGCCGTCTTCCCCGCCCCCACGGGCTGCCGCTCACCCGTTCCTCCCACCCAGTGTTCCGGCTGCATGACAACGCTGCCCCTCTCCCAATGATAGGGGCAGTCATGGAGGCCTCCTCTAGGTAAGGGAATGTTTGTTCCCTTACCTCAGAGTTGCATTGCCCTTAGCCCGGTGCTGGAAAGTCGGTTAGGATTGTGCCCTAATGTAATCTATATATATAAAGAAGAGCGTATGTGTGTGTGTATGTATGTGTGTATGTTTGTTCCACATAGGCTCCGCAACGCCTGGACCGATTCGCGCCAAACTCGGCACGCGGGTGCCTTGGCCCCCTGAAACCATCGCTGCGCGGTTTTGGAACGGATCGCACCCCCACGGGCGCGGGTACAAGCGAATTTGTGGTTCTCTATGGACGGCTATGGGCTGAACCGAACATTCCGAGGCTCTGGTGATGTCATGATGAGATGCAAATGACATGCGGAATCTTCAGGCAGCAACTGAACTCTTGACAGTTGAAGACAAACAGCAGCAAACAGGTTTCACACAGGCAAACCGATACAATGTGTTCTGTGGACATGTGGGTGGTCCCTGCTTGGCAGTGGACAGTTGGCACAAGGTGCTTTGGCTGTTGCTCTCTCTGAAAGTTTACTTTCACTGTGTAACGTAAGGCAATTGGGCAGGTGCAACCAAAGGCTACAAAGATGAAACAACAGTGTACACAGGAAACACCTGAGGAAAAAAAAAAACAACTTGCAACGCTACGTCACAGAGCTGCTACATCTAGAGCAACAGAAACAGTACAGCAGCGTGACAAAAGACTCCACGATAAGAGAGACAGGGCTACTACATCTAGAGCAACACAAACAGTACAGCAGCGTCACCAACAACTACAGGATATGAAACAGAGGGCTACTACACTTACAGCAACAGAAACAGTACAGCAGCAGGGATGGGGCATATAAACACCCGGGCACACATGTGAGTGGGGGTGGGGTCAAGGATGGGACATATCAACACCCAGGGACACATGAGAGTGGGGGTGGGGTCAGGGATGGGACATATCAACACCCGGGAACAC
>JAJKFI010000003.1:24168611-24184654 GCA_029204185.1 Lerista edwardsae
CATGTGAGTGGGGGTGGGGTCAGGGATGGGACATATCAACACCCGGGCACACATGTGAGGGGGGATCAGGGATGGGACATATAAACGCCTGGGCACACATGTGAGGGGGGGCAGGGATGGGACATATAAATGGGCCATCTGTATGCCTGGTGAGTAGCTGGGGGTCGGGGATGGCACATATACAAACCCGGCGAAGCCGGGTACATAAAAGCTAGTCTATATATATAAAGAAGAGCGTATGTGTGTGTGTATGTATGTGTGTATGTTTGTTCCACATAGGCTCCGCAACGCCTGGACCGATTCGCGCCAAACTCGGCACGCGGGTGCCTTGGCCCCCCGAAACCATCGCTGCGCGGTTTTGGAACGGGTCGCGCCCCCACGGGCGCGGGTACAAGCGAATTTGTGGTTCTCTATGGGCGGCTATGGGCTGAACCGAACATTCCGAGGCTCTGGTGATGTCATGATGAGATGCAAATGACATGCGGAATCTTCAGGCAGCAACTGAACTCTTGACAGTTGAAGACAAACAACAGCAAACAGGTTTCACGCAGGCAAACCGATACAATGTGTTCTGTGGACATGTGGGCGGTCCCTGCTTGGCAGTGGACAGTTGGCACAAGGTGCTGTGGCTGTTGAAAGTTTACTTTCTCTCTGAAAGTTTACTTTCACTGTGTAATGTAAGGCAATTGGGCAGGTGCAACCAAAGGCTACCAAGATGAAACAACAGCGTACACAGGAAACACCTGAGGGGAAAAAAACAAAACAAACTTGCAACGCTACGTCACAGAGCTGCAACATCTAGAGCAACAGAAACAGTACAGCAGCGTGACAAGACTCCACGATAAGAGAGACAGAGCTGCTACATCTACAGCAACACAAACAGTACAGCAGCATCACAAACAACTACAGGATATGAAACAGAGGGCTACTACACCTAGAGTAACAGAAACAGTACAGCAGCAGGGATGGGACATATCAACACCCGGGCACACATGTGAGTGGGGGTGGGGTCAGGGATGGGACATATAAAGACCCGGGCACACATATGAGTGGGGGTGGGGTCAGTGATGGGACATATCAACACCCGGGCACACATGTGTGTGGGGGTGGGGTCAGGAATGGGACATATAAAGACCCGGGCACCCATGTGAGTGGGGATGGGGTCAGGGATGGGACATATCAACTCCGGGGCACACATGTGAGTGGGGGTGGGGTCAGGGATGGGACATATCAAGACCCGGGCACACATGTGAGTGGGGGTGGGGTCAGGGATGGGACATATAAAGACCAGGGCACACATGTGAGTGGGGGTGGGGTCAGGGATGGGACATATAAACACCTGGGCACACATGTGAGCGGGGACAGGGATGGGACATATAAATGGGCCATCTGTATGCCTGGTGAGTAGCTGGGGGTCGGGGATGGCACCTATAAACACCCGGGCGAAGCCGGGTACATAAAAGCTAGTTAATTAAACAAGTCAACACTAGAGCCCTATGTTTTACATGTCAGTCTAAAACTGTCAGTTTATGCCTGCTACAAAGGTCTCATACAGATATGCCAGCATGGCTGAAACCAAATTTGGGTCCTTGCTATGTGTACATATAGTGACAAACACACATATGCCACCTTTTAATGTATGATTCATCTCTGAGACTACAGTTGAATATGACTGTGTTAGCAGAAGAAATCCTTGTATTGTATGTTGCAAGGGGGAGGCTTGAACATATATATGGGATAAGCAGCTTCAACATTCAGAAGATGCAGATTAAAGTATGATAGATCTGTTAAGTGACACTTGGAGTGAGGCAACAAATCCTCAAAATTCTTCTGTTATGGCAGTTTCAGAAGAAGAAAAATCTTGACTCACTACTATGACTAGTGCAACTTTTTGATTGTTCTAAATTTTATAAGAGAATGGGAATAACTGTAAGTGAACGCGTGTGCGTGTGCGTGTGTGTGTGAGAGAGAGAATGAATACAATCTCTCTACAAAGTCATCTAGGCCACCTGCCTAGCAACAGCGGTTGGAGAGACAAAAGTATGCCAAAAGGTGCTTTCAGTGACTGTTCCCATGGAGATGCCTCAGAGAATCTTATGCCTGGACCTCTGCACGTAAAGTACAAGTTGAATTCACGATATTCCAGATGTGTTTTTAAGGAAGCTACCTTACTGTTGTTTGGAAATCACCCTGCAAGGAGAGAGATTTCCTGATGCTTCTGTCCCTTTAAGGAAAGAGACAGAAGCCTGCCAGGTTGAGAGAGGGTCCGTTTCCCCTGCGTGCGGTTTTCTCCTGTGAAAGTTAAAGCTAGATCTTCCCAAAACCAAACCTTCCCAAAGCAAACCGTCCCAAAAGTTAGAAGTCATCAAAAAGAATGCCAGCTGGACTTTGATGTTTCCAAAGAAAAATAGTTTTATTGGAATAAAAGACATAGGATGCAAGCAGCATACCATGCAGAAAAAATGACATGGACTTGTGTAATAATACACAGCTGCAGCAGACATTTATACAGTTTAGCATGCAAATGGGGATTCAAACAAACAACCAATAACATATTGCAGGCTGGATTATCGGTGAACCTGGGATTTGGGGGACCCTAGTTGGTTGTTTGGGACATTACAGCTTTTGGTTGGTTGCTCACTGCTCTTCCCACCCCCAAGCAAGGGGAAATTTCTGATAATCAATGGAATGTGGGTCTGGCACCAGGGTGATAAAGAGGTTAATCACTGGGATAGGCCAAGACAATTGGTGAGAGGTAGACAAAGGATTTGGAAACACCCTACAGTCAAAAGGTTTCAGTGGGTGATCTTGATTAAGATGACTATAAAGTTCATGTGCATTGCTGATGGAGTTTTCTGGCACAGGCAAGTTTCAAGTTCTTGAAATGGTTTTGAGGGAAAGGGTGATAGGTCATGGCGGGAGATTCACCAGGCATAAAACTCTTAGGGGTCCCCAAGATGGAGGGAGGGCTGGGGAGGAGAGGGAGAGAGAGAGAGAGACCTGGACCTGGTCACCCCTTGCATCATTACTATATGCAATTCAGGGCCAATCCACCTACGAGATGGCCACTTCAAGCAGTAATTAGCTGAAGGATGCTGCCACTGTCTCCATCTGTCTTACTTTGCCTTGTTTTTGTTCTCCATCACTGTAAGGAAGTGATAGCTCCTTACAGTAAGGTAAGGTAGCTCCCTGCACCACCTGCACTCTTGTATTTGAAAAAGATGATAGTGGAATGGAAGAGAAAGTGGAGCAGAGGAAAATGGTGGGCATGAGCATTTGCCTAGGCAACTGGTTCCCAAACTTACTGGGGTCACAGCGCCCCCCCCGCAGCCTCTTTTTCCCAGCTTAGCTGGGCACTGCCATCTTGAATCTTACTAAAGCATTGAAATCCAAGATGGCGGTGCCAAAAACTTGCAAGATCTCATGATATCTAAGGTGTCGGTTCTCAAATCCCATGAAATCCAAGATGGCAGGGCCCAGGAGAGCCAAAAGGAGAGTTCCAGAGTCAGACTACAAGACACCCGTGAGTGCTCTCTTGAGAAGCAGTGCTTTAGGCCATCACTAAATGTGAACTGTTGTACACTGCCAAGGAGTCTAAAAAAAGAAAATGGCAGGTGAAGTGGCAGATGGTGAAGAGAACAGGGGGAAGGTGACCGCTGATGCAGTCAGTCATTTTTTTCAGCTGAGCTGTATTTCACATACAAAGATAACATTTTCTCACAAATGGATTTCCAAGCATGTTTACTCAGACGTCATGGTCACTGCATTCAATGGGACTTATTCCCAAGTACATGCGCATAGAGTTGTGGCCCTGATCTTACCTAGAAGTATAGTGGAATTGACTTATACATAAGCATGTCTAGCCCATACAGTATGGGTTTACATTGTAAACGTTCAAATACCTAGCGGACTGTTGTATTTCATTTCATACCACTACTGTGTGTGTGTGTTTTTTTTTAAAGATTCCACCCCCAGTATAATGCACTAATGGTTGCATTATACTTTCAGTTTTCTAAATAGACGTCTAGATTTGGGCATCTTGCTTCCTTTTGAACCCCAGTATGATGACCTATCAGGCAAGAAGAAGGAATGTTCTGATTATAGGTGGTTTGTTCTTGAATCTTCTCAAACAACTTCTGTGTGTTCCTCTATCTAGTCCCTCAGTGGGTTATGATGGCATTATTTTTGACATAAACTCAGTTTGATTGCCTATACATAAACATGAACACATTTTCATTTGATGCTTATAGAATTTTTATAGAGCTCATGCATTTCTCATATTGAAGGAGTCTTTGGAAAAAACGTCCTTTTATTTTATTTTTTTTAAAAAGTGTTCTAGCCTTCAATATTTCTCACCACATATGAAAAATTCGTAAAATTTGTAACTGATTTAGGAACCAATATCACCAGTTTCTGAGGATTGTTTTTGTTTAATTACTTGTGTGCAAAGTTACAGAACTTGGTTTTTAATTCCTAGTTTGGTGTCTGATGTTAATTAACTCTGACACTGTCAGACTTCTAAACAAGCAGCTCCCTGAATATGTATCTGTATATGATCCTTTCAAAGGAATCTGTATATGATCCTTTCAAAGGAATTAAATAATATCAAATGCAGGGTGTCAACTACAAAATATATCATATCTTGATTATCAGATGTAATTGATAATTCTAGAATCTTCAAGATGGAAATTATGAGAAAGAAATTTTTAGCATCAGCCGGGATTGAATGAGAGTGCACTAATGCCATCTCTGTAATCTTTGTTTTTTGGTCAAAGTTATTTGTGTTTATTAAGTTTTGTTATGTTTTTAATTAATATCAAGCCACTTTGAGTTGCTATGGCAAGCAGATGGGCAATAAATGTTTTAAATGATAAATGAAGGAATAAACTGGACAGATATTGCGCAGGGGGCCCAGAGGCAAAAGTGAGCACATTGGACCTCAATATTCCTTGGACCCAGGGCACATTGGGCCTCAATATTCCTTTGAGCATCATTGATTCCTCCCACCCTCCCCATCTGCAAATGGGAAGAAATCTTCAACAGTAGCATCACCTTATCCCCTTACCACTCTCATAAAGTAGGAAGAACAGAAGCCCTTTCTCTTAGAGACCCCAAAGTGCCTCAGGGTGCTTCTGGGAGATGCTCTCATTTGTAGATGTAGATTTGTTTCATTTGTGTGCTGCCAGACAACACAGTAATGGCATAGCTACAATGTGCAGTAACTACTGCAGGTGCCACAACATGCCTTGTAAGTGGCCTACTTGCCATCAGAGTCATCCAGAGGCATACCAGGGCGAAACAGCGCCTATGGCATGCAACGTCATGATGTTACGATGTCGTGATGTCATGACGTTGCGGGGGGGGGGCTTCTGTCCGCCATCTCAGCCAACATGGTGGGAAGAAGCCAAGCCTCTGCCTCCTGGTTTTGCCCGAGTGGTGGCCAGGAGACGCAGCACACTCCCCGGCTCTGCGAAGGGGGGGGGCGGCGACTCCTGGCCACCGCTTGGGCAAAACCCAAGCCACAGCCGAGGGAAGCTGTGCGCCTCCCCGGCTCTGTGAACCAGGGAGACGAGCAGCGTCTCCTGGCCACTGCTTGAGCAGTTTTGCCCTCCCGGTTCGCATTGCTTCCCTTGGCCGTGGATCGGGTTTTGCCTGAGCTGTGGCCAGGAGATGCTGTGCATCTCCCCGATTCACAGAGCCGGGGGGGGGCGCCTGTTGTCTACTGGCCCCTGCTCGGGCAGTTTTGCCCAAGCGCCGGCCAGGAGACACTGGCATCTCCCCAGTTCACAGAGCGGGGGGGGGGGGGGGGCGTCTCCTGGCTGCGGCTTGGGCAAAACCTGATCCACAGCTGAGGGAAGCAACGCGCCTCCCCGGTTCTGTGAACTGGGGAGGCGCACAGTGTCTCCTGGCTGCCCGAGCTGCGGCCAGGAGACGCCACGTTTCTCCCTAGTTCACAGAGCCGGGGGGCGCCCGGCATCTCCTGGCCCCCGCTTGTTTTGCCCAAGCGGCAGCCAGGAGACGCTGGCGCCTCCCTGGTTCGCAGATCCTGGGGGGGGGGGGCGGGTCTCCTGGCCGCTGCTCGGGCAAAACCCGAGCCACAGCCAGAGGGTGCACAGCTTCCCTCAGCCATGGCTCAGGTGCCTTCTTGGGCACTGCACGGGGGGGGGGGGGGCTAAGGGCCATCGGTGCCCCCTAGCAAATGGCACCCATGGCTCTTGCCATCTCATGAACACCCTAGATACACCTCTGGAGCCATCCAAGGCTGTGATGACAACAGGCTTCTCAAATGGCTTTAACAAGTGAAGGGGCCACTTTGCAGCATCTGCAGAACTCACTGCGCCACTGTAGAACTCGCTACAGAACCCTGTAGCTACGATGCTGCAAAGCAGCCGCAATGTGAGTCTCTTGATCCACTTGTGTCACTATTGCCATCAGTAATGAGGGCATTCAGGAATCAACTCAGCCAGCTGGCCCCTGACCAATGCACCTGATGCCACCTCAGAAAAGGGCCACTCCTGCAAGAACTGGAGGTCCATATGAGATCCCCAGAGAGAGGCCCTGGACCCCTCAAGGTGCTTCACCAATGCGCAACTCTCCCTTCTCTGTCTCACCCCTTTGAGCCTTCCTCAACCTGCACATTCTATTTCTCACACACTGCAAAAGTATTCATCTTGTACTTGAACTCTGTAGGTAAATTTCCTATGCAGGAGACCATCCACAGCCATTAGGACACATTAACTGTAATCAGGCATCACTTTAATGCAAAACTATTGTGACAGGTCCATTCGCAGCACTGAAGCAACAAACTCATAACATTTATGACCCCCTTAATGGATGCTCGCTTCTCTTGGCCAGATCTGCATTTACCTTGTCCTCTACCATTATAGCAGAAGTGCAAGTAGTGAGTACATTGAGGAAAAGCCAACTGTGCTTGCAAATAGGTCAGCTGAAATACATTCCACGTGATGTCTCATGGTAAATAGTTCCATGTTTAGAGCGGGATGCCATTTAAATTCTTCATCTAGGGTAAAACTCATTTTTAAAATAGTAATCACAATGCAGTTGGCCTGTTTACCCACAGGGGTTTCTGTGATCTCCAGATAAGTCGGGGGGGGGGTGCAACCAAGGGAGGTGTTTGACTATAATTTTGCCTGAATTTTGTCTAATGCCTCCCTCGTTTCTCCCATACTAGAAGGTCAGGAGCCAATCACTGTGGCAAGAGAAGAGTAAGGGTTATGGTCAGCGTTGTCATCCGCAAATGAACTACCGGAATGCTGGGAGGGACTTACACGGGGCTTCGCCGTGATTGGCTGCCTGCCCGTTTCGTTCCACGGCTGCCCTGGCCTCGAGGGGTGCCTGCTCGCCGGGGGAGACAGGTGGGGGGCACGCCAGGTGCCTGGGCAAGCAGTGGGGGGCCGCGCCAACCAGGGGCAGCCCCCCCTCAAGGCCAGGGCAGCCATGGAACGAAATGGGCAGGCTGCCAATCACACAAAAGTCCCGCCCACGTCCCTCCCAGCGTTCTGGTAGTTCATTTGCGGATGACAACACTGGTTATGGTGCTTCTGAAGAGGGGCACCCCCCCCCCCCCCCGCCAATAATAACACAAGACAGATAGCACTGAATTGATGTAAAAAGAAAAAAACCAGATTCAAATTGCAGGGGAAAAAACACCACAGGTTTAAAAACACACCGCATCATAGCAATTTCAGAAAGGGCTGGAAGTTAAGGAGTTAGCACCATGCTCAGAAAAGCTAGCTGCTGACCAATATAAACCATGAAACAGAGATCAAAGGATATCTCACAGCAAAGCTTGGAAACTCTGCAGGCATAAAAGACAGTATGCAAACGCTTTGCAGACAATCAATAGGCAGCTGATACCCCTGAACTTCCCTGACCCCTGAGATAAGACAAGGAGGCAATTTTACAGCTCATTTATTTGCAAAAATTTCTCCTCTTATAGCCAAATATCTAGGGCTGTGGTATTCAAACTTTTTAGATTAAAATTTTTTTTCTGGGTTTTTAGACCCACTTTTTAGATTGGCACGTGTCGGGACCCACCAGAAGTGATGTCATTAGCCTGGAAGTGATGTTGTGGCAGGAAGTGACATCATCAAGCAGGAAGTGCTGTCATTGTAACATAATAAAGTGACACTCCTAGAATGCAAATTGGCATTCTTGGACTGCAGCAATTGTACAACCATGAAACATCTCTGACAGAAAGCAAAGTTAGGACAAAATGTTATGTAAAAGCACTGAACTAAAAACAAAATCAAAACAAAACACCTCACTTGAAAATTCGAGTTGTTAACACTCACAAAAGTAATATAAACAGAGTAAAGTCTGCAGTTTCCAAGATGGCTGCTCTCAGCTTTCTGTGACCCACCTGACATCAGGTCGTGACCCACCAAGTAGGTCCCGACCCACAGTTTGAATAACACTGATCTAGGGTAATATACGGTAGTTTGGCCCTAAGAAGCCTGGTTATAGGTTGGATGTATCCAAAGGCTTGAGAATTTTTAAGAGGTTCTGGTGATGTGACAACTGACAACCCTGGGAGGCTACGTTGTCTGGAAGTTTAGCTGTTGCCTGAAAAGTTTAAGCAAGAACAGCTGCTTGTAAGGGAGACTGAGAGACTGTGAGAGGGTGTATCTCTGCAGAGGAGTGTGGGGGAGAGCTGTCCAAAAATAGATAACATCTTGAGAACCGGTCTGAAGCTTGGTTTGCAGGAGGCCAGGGTTGGCAGCCAGGGTGATGCCTGTGCTATGAAGAGAAACATCAGAAGAAATGGAGGGTTCTGAGATTTTCTCATAGATTAATACTGAGGGGCTGCATTATCCGCTGATTTTGAACCCACGGATTTAAGTATCTGCGGGTTCTGAGCCTGCAGAGGAGGGTCACATTGACTCTCCGAAGCCAGGAGCTGGGCTCCATTTGGGTCCAGAGGATATTTTGAGGCCAGGAGAGGCTGCAGGCAACTCCCCCCCCCCTTGGCCTCTGCTGGACTCAGAATGGCTGTCAGGGCCCAAAAAAAAATTCTTCTGGGTTTGGGGCAAAAATCAGAAGTGACTTTTTTGCCCCTTCCCCAGGCTTTAGAATGTTTTATAAGGGAAAAAAAATGTTATTTCTGTTTTTCGCCTGAAAACGAGAAGTAGCTTTTTTTTCAGCCCAGTGGCCATTCTGTGGGTGGTTGTCCACTCAGACCTAATGTAGCCTTTGTTTTGCTCTAGCTTCTGCGAATGGCTCTGAAGGGGAGGGGCGGCTTCCAAATTTAGTGCTGTGACCTCTTCTGTAGCTACGCTACCACAACCTTTTGCTTAGAAAGAATACACGGCGTGTGTTCTTCCCTGTCGGCATACTTAATCCCCTATAATGAGCTGAAAAGATTAGTATAAAAGAATACAAGTGTGCCGTTTCGTGTTTTTTTCTGGGGCTTAAAATACATTAACCTGGACATACTTGCCACATTCCAAGAAGCGTATTCATTAGAACTTCCTAATTCATTAGAATTCAGAAGTGAATCAGACTCTTCAGGGCAATTTACTGGTTCTTAATAGCTACCATCAAACCTGTCAAAGATGGCAAAAGCTCCTCTGCTATATATTACAATGCATTTATACAGGCAAGGCTGTATTATCCATTCGGCTGACTAGGCTGAAGTCGAGGGGCCCTGCAGGAACTAGGGCTATCCATGCAGCACTGTTACCTGTGCCCAAACTGGCGCCAATGTTGGAGGACAAGGCTCGAGCTGGACCATGTTGTTCACAGCAGACAGCTATGAGAAATCTGCCTCAGCCACAGGGAGCAGAGCTGTGGCAATGAAGTGCTCCTGTGATGGCCTGGCCTGGCCTGCAGTGCCAAGGGGTCTGAGGTTTTAGGATTTTGCATGCATTTTGGCCCATTTACAGATTGGGACCTGGTGGAAATGGCCCACCCCGGGTACTCCAAAGTTCCCGGACTGTCTTTCCTGCAATGTGCACACCCAGCTCTGAGAAAAACAGCTGTCATACCTGTGGTTGGACTGTGTCCGAGCTTGGGACTGGCGCAGTTTTCTTATAGGATTTTGCATGCATTTTGGCCCATTCTCAGAATGGCATCTTGTAAATGGCCCACTTCTGGTACTCGGATTTTCCCGGAGTTTTTTCCTGGCAATATGCACACCTAGTACTGTCAAATCCAGTTGAGAAGGCTTCCGTTTGAATTTTTTCCATTTGAGGGCTTTTTTTGGCGTAACTGCGCTGGACTATAGAAGTCCAGGCCCTTTCTGCTAATTGTCTGACTTCTGATTCTACCGTGGCTAGCTGTGAGTACGGCTGTACAAACGTATGCAATTAGGAAAAACGGCTAAAACGCCACCAGCTCCCAAACCACTGCCTCAAACTCCGAGAGAGCACGGAGAAGAGCAGACCAGCCTTCCAAAACACCTCAAACCTCACTCACCCAGAGGTAGAGGTGCTGGAAACCAGCCTTCAGAGAAATCCATTAGCAATTCCTAATGCACAGATAGCAGGCAATCAAGCGGACCGGATTGAGCCAGTACCTTTAACAGCCTTCCCCGAACATAACGTACTCACAACCAAGCAAAGACAGCTTGACCAGCTTTATTTAAAATAAGACTCATTGGTTACAAGGCCCCAAGGCAACAGAAATGAGGTATAACACATAATACTTTAAAAATAAGAAATTCTAAACTTTTCTAAATCTTACTGAGACTAACATTGCTCAACACTTGTAAACTCTTAGCCAGATGTTCCCAAGCATTATTATATAAGAAGTAAGTGAGCAGGTCTTCTCTCTTTCTCAGCAACTGGGTCAAGCCACAGTCCTAGAACAGCCCAAGAAAAAAGCTGAACCCTGAATGTGAGCCAAGAGTTGGTTTTTATAGCCCCTTCGCCTCACAGCTTTCTCTACTCAGGGCTAATTGCCTTTCTGCCTGGTAAGGGGGAGGCAATTACTCCCATGAGTTACAGCTGCGAAGGAATTTGGGCGTAGGCAGCTGGCATTGTGTCCTTGAGCTAGGCCTCTTGCGAAGCCTCCCAAAAAGTTCCCGAGATTCACTGATAAGAACTGTGGCACCAAGACTGTCAGTTCTTGATTTCTGATTGAGGCCTGCATTAGCTCATTTTTAGACAGCCCGGACACCTTCAAGATGGAGTCAGGCCTATTAAGATGGCGTTAGGCCTGCATACAGGTTGCTGGTTCTTTACACCCAGCCATGGGTTAATACAGCCCTGAATACAGTGCAACGCAAGTCTTCACCACCAGTCATGAGCGACAGCGGTGTCCTGCCAGCAGAACCGTGGCATGCCCCCGGCTCCAGCAAGTTAGCAGAGAGGGTGGGAGGGAGGCAGGAAGGAGATAGAATGGAGGCAGGAGTGATGGAACAGGGAGGACAGAGAGTAGAACAGGTGCAGGAGGGGGCATGTTGCCAGTACTGTGTATACATATGTACAATAATTCAAATTTAACCACATTGGGGGAATAAGCAATATTTTCAAGGCAAGAGGTCAAATTAGCAGTGTGACAGTTTTGGGATCGTTGGCATGAGTGAGGGTGCAATCCTATACAGCAGGCAAAGATCCGAGGAACCCCTAGGGAAGGCTGGAGCCCAGTGGTGGGATCTGGGAATAAGGAAGTGGAACGCTGGGCGGGACTTCTGCGTGATTGGCAGCCTGTCCATTCCGTTCCGTGGCTGCCCTGGCCTCAGGGGGCTGCCCCCGGTTGGTGTGCGCCACCGCTGCTCACCCAGGCACCCGGCGCGCCCCCACCTATCCCCCCTGGTGAGCAGGTCCCCCCCTGAGGCCAGGGCAGCCGCGGAACGGTTGGGCAGCCAATCACACGTAAGTCCTGCCCAGCGTTCCACTTCCTTATTCCCAGATCCCATCACTGCTGGAGCCTCCCCTGGGGCAAGGGCGTGAAAGTGCTCTTGCCCTGGGGACTCTCCTCAGCACTCCCAAGCTCTGCTGGATACAGCGCAGGCCTGCCTGCCTCGCTGTTCCAGCACAGCTTAGGATTGCGCCTTGGAAAGTACAAAGCAACCTTGCTATGCAAAACAATTTATGGTGCAGGTCTGAGTCGACCTGGCCCAGGCCCAGGCCCAGACGCTTACCCGTAGGTAAGGGAACCATTGGAGCATTAGTTTGGGAACTTTCTTCAATTCCCAGTCAAAGTAATTTTATTTCACTTGCAACATATTATGCTGTACAATCCTAAGGCTCCTTCCCCCACCCACCCCAGAAACAAATCTTACAAAGTTCAGTGCCACAGATTCCCAAGGAAATTGGACTAGGATTTTTCCTTTGGTGTAATATCCTATTATTTCAGAAATATTTAATGGTTTTACTCAGAAATTTACTATTTCCTCCAAAATGGGTTACTCAGGAGACAAAATTCAGCACTGCTGTATGAATCACATAGGACTGCATCCTCTTGCTCATTATATATTTAAAATGACAATTTAATATCATCTCCCAAATGGCTTCATTTTTTTTTTTACAAAAGAACCGAATATTAAAGTAATATTAAAGTAAAGTAATATATGTGTTGTAGCTATATTAAAATGTGCCATCTTATAAAATACCTAGCAAGTGATTAATTAGTAAACACAGTGCAATGGAATACAATTTGTCAGTGCTTCAAGTTGTAATTTAATAGAATAATTCTAATGTGTTTCAGGGTGCAATCCTGGGTTGGGCATGGCGCCTACACAATGTGACTGCATTGTCGTTGCACTCTTAGTGCCAGTGCAGGGGCTCAGAGACCTGTGCTGCAAGCAATGCCAGCCTGGGATCACCTGCACCGCACCTCCTCTGTGCCAGCTGAAGCCGGCTGGTGCAAAGGTGTGCCGAGACGTGTGGGAGTGGACAGGGGTTGGCTGTTCCTGGGTGGGTGGTGGGCATGCTGGCAGGGTTGCCATAAGGCCGAATCCTAAGCCTTATCTCCAGGCCACCCGGCCCCAGAGGCAGATCTAAGGGAGGGCAAAGCTCTAAGTTTTGCAAGAAGCCTTACCTTGCAGTGGAAATCACTCCTCTCCTGCACCGTTTTAGCCAATCCTCACAGGGAAAAGCAACATCTTGGTGTTGCTTACTGGCTACAGCAGCAAGGGAGAGGAGGGATTTACATGACAGGGTAAGGCTTCTTGCAACACTTAGAGCTTTGCCCTCCCTGTAGATCCGCCTCTGCCCGACCCTGATTCAGCCCATACGGTCTCCTCGAATCTGCGCCTGCTATTTAGCTGGTGCAGATCCGAGGAACTTATAGGGGAAGCTGGCACCTCCTCTCATGCAAGGGCATGAACATGCCCTTGAATCAGGAAGGCTCCAGTCTTTCTCAATACCGTGCTGGATAGAGTGTAAGTCCACCCGCCTGCCTGTTCCAGTGCAGAATAGGATTGCATTGCCCATACAGGCAAATTCAAAACCACCAAATAGTGACATTCAGATTTCTTACCCCCTCGTGGGACATTTTTCATATATAAATGTCTGCCACTTTTGGCACTTTAGCAGAAGACTGTGAAGCAAAAACTATGGGATACTCTCCACTTGTATTTGCAAGTGCAAACTATCAAAGATCAGGTCAAGACTCGCTGGTGGTACTTGGCTGGAGGAAACAGACTAAGGGACTATGCAGTGACAATAATAAAGAGCATAGTGGACTAGGAAATGCGGACTGCACTGAGTGTTACCCTCAGCAGGTGGGGTGACGCCACTAATGGTCACAATTTTGGAAACCTTTTGGAAAATGTGTATTTATGAGTAATACCACATGTTCTATATAATTGGAAAGGTAATTTCATGCAGAATGTAATGGAACAAACCATGTTGAATTATCTGTATTCTATCAAACGTAATGACCAATGAACCAGAAAAAGAAAACACAACTGCCTTATGTAACAAAGAATGGATTTTCTTAACTCAAAAGCTGACCAATGAGACTGAGTGTTCTGAGAGCCATTGAGCTGTTATAATGACACAGCAGGGAACCAAAAAGGTGTTAGCATGAGTTAGCTCTCATTTCCTTGTATCAGAGCTAATACTTACTCTGTTGTGTGAGTGGCCACTTTTTTTTGTTGGTTACTGATTTCTTGTCCTGTACTGTTTATATAAGGGACGGTACTGTACTATGGTGGCACTGTGGGTTAAATCACTGTTCTGCTGAGCTTTCTGACCAGAAGGCTGGGAGTTCAAGACCACGCAACGGAGTGAGCTCCTGTTGCTTGTTCTAGCTCCTGCCAACCTAGCTGTTCGAAAGCACGTAAAAATGCAAGTAGTTAAATAGGTACCACTTCGGTGGGAAGGTAATGGCATTCCATGCACCTTGGCGTATAGCCATGCTGGCCACATGACCACAGAAGCTTGTCCTAGGACAAACACTGGCACCGGTTACACCAACCCTAGTGATGCTACTGCATTTAGTATATTCTGTGCATTCCTAATATTGTAATTTATTCTCTATGATCTGATATGAGAGGATGTCACGAGGGTGACGCAATGGGCTCTCATGTTGGGTGACGCAAACCCAAGTGATGCCTCTGAAAGAACAGCCCTCAATGCATCCTCCACTGAATCCATGATGTATGTGGAAATGGAGAGAGGCAGGGATGAATCAGAGGAAGATAAACTTTTAAAGCGCTTGTCGGGAGTTTCATGCTGTTCTAGAACATTTAAAAACAAATCAGTCAGGACAGCTCATTTGCTTTCTTATTTTTGCATTCAAGGTGTTCTGGACACATCCATTACGCTATTGCTTAAATCCCCAAGCAACTCTAAAAAATCCTATCTTGGGAAAGAGCATTTCATGTTTTGAACTGAGTTGTTGGGGCACATTTGGTATGTCTCAGGTGACGTTAAGGCTTAAGGAGGAACTGAAGCCCACAGCAGAATTGAAGCTGCTAAAAGATCCCCACAAATGCCTCTTTGAATACAGCGAATGCAGGTCTTTACTATGGGCTGCATTAACTTCCTTTGACTGTTTTTTTTGCATTGCAATTATGGGTTTTATTCTGATATTTTGCTTATTCCTACTGCCTTTATTAGCGTTCCTGTTGTCACTGCAATTGCATGTACATTGCCTATTTTCAGTGGAAGTGTTTGTTTTTGTTTTTTGCAGCTGTAAGCTTCCTTGACCATTATTTTTATGAGACCAAGGCAAGCTCAGGGCCAAATCCTATCCAATTTTTCAGGATTGGTGCAGCCATATCTACAGGGCATGAGCTGCATCCTGCCGCAGGGGAGCAGTCATTGAGCTTCTCCTCCAGGTAAAGGCACATTTTTTTCCTTTCCTCAGGGCTTCATTGCGACTGCACCAGCAGTGGGAAGTCGGATAGGATTGGGCCCTAAGTCTCCCCAGAAATAGTAAATTAATAAAGTTGAGCTCACAACATCATTCTCACTTACATGCCCTTTGTAGTCATAAAAGTCCAGGCAACAAAACCTACAGGAGCATCATCCTCATGCAGTCACTACATGTGGACAACTAATAGCCTAATCCTTTTATCCACTGCACCAATATAGCCACATCAAAGAAGCTTATGCTGCATTCTGCAAGGCGGTGCGGGGGAGGGGAGATATGGAGGCTTGGCCTCCCTTTTAGTGCCTCGACTTGCAATGGGCCTTCTTGGACCTGCATCAGTCTCTAGCAATTGTCATCAATTTCCAGGTGACTATTGAAAGCAATTGCGGAGATTTTAATAGGACCTCCAGGGATTTCTAACCTTACATAATGATGTGGGCTAACAGACATCCTGAAATAGTTTCAATCAGAGTTGGCAACCTTGTCCCATAGAAAAATACAGTTATTGACTTTCACTCAGTCTTAATAGGTGCATCATTCAGCCATTATTTTATTACTATAACTTACAAAGCAATTCTATGACTCTAATGCTTTGAGAAAAGGCGCTAAAACGTCATATTCCCTGGGGAAATGAACACTCACAAAATTAGACTCTTGGCTGCATGCTGTCTAAGAGTGCAATCCAAAGTACTCCATGGACCAGCAGAATGTTGTTTGTTTGAATTGTTTGTAGCAGAGTTGGGGGCTTGTGGACC
>JAJKFI010000003.1:24189877-24234457 GCA_029204185.1 Lerista edwardsae
ACACACACACACACACACACACACACACACACACACACACACACACAAAAACACACACACAGAAACTAGAAATAATTAAAAGCAGGCTTTCTAACATCGTAACTTTTCAACAGCTATTTGCATGTATTTTAAAGGGAGCCTCACTGTGCTTTCAGCAATTTATAGCTATGATCAGCCTGTAAAAACCCCTCCAAAGGTGAATTGATTTCCTTGTCTTCCTTTTTTGTTTTTGTTTTTTTTGTGGAAGAAGGAATTTAAGAGTCCAATTCAGAACTGCCCAATCGCCCAGGAACGCAGCTGTAGCCAGGTGGCTGCTAGAGACCTTCATATAGGTGTATGTGTGTGTGTGTGTGTGTGTGAGTCCAATCCAGAACTGGCCGACTACCCAGGAATGCAGCGGTAGCTAGGCAGCTACCACTGCATCCTGCAGCAGCCAGGCATCCCTGGGAGGCTCTGCGGGGAACATGTGCCCCTTTCCCCGCAGTAAGGGCGCAGGGCAACGAATGGGTCTCTTCGCTTCTGTGCCGGCTATTTAGCTGGCACAGAAGCAAGAGCCTCTGAGTAAGGCTGTGCGGCCTTACCTGGAGGTCAGGAACCTGTGGTGAAGGTGCCTGCCTGTCCCACCCTGCTCCACCCCTCCCCTGCCCCAGAACGCAGTCCTGTCCCACCCAGAGTGGCTGCATCACTGATGAGCAGCGGACTCACCACTTGTCGGTGAGCACGGCTCCCCCTGGGGCACCCAAGACTGCTGTCACACCGTCCCAGCACCAGCGGTAATGGCTTACCATGGGCATTGGAGGTGCTTTGCAGCGCCTTGTGTGACATTTGCCCAGGCGGGACAAGTGTACCGCCTAAGGTAAGGCCGATGGGATTGGACTCTAAGTAAATTTAGCCATACAGAAAAAAGAAGTCCTGTAAATTGTCTAAGCAACATGCACATGAAAAAGGATTGGACTTGAAACAAGTTACAAGCTCATTTAAACTCAATATCACACAATGACAAGCAGCCCAAATGAACTCTGGTGTGATGCATAAAACAGATAAACTGCTCAGTTGATAGATGGCCGGTGACAATTTAGTCGATAAATAGAATCAGCTATATGCTTCCCCCTCCCTCCTTATTTGAGCTGAATCTGCGCGTTGCAAATGGCTTGAAGATGGGAGATCATCTGGAGTGGGCCCTGTACTGAGCTGGGAAAAAAGTATTAAAAATAACCTCACTGTATAAAAGCAGAGATTTGTTCAAAAGCTGAATCTAGAATGACATTAATACTACCTTACAACACATAATTATACTCTTGCATGTTGCAGAACTATCTATGCATCAGTCCTTAATTCTGATTTTAACATCATGACTGTCATCAGAGCACTTTCATTATGCCTGAGCATAACACTTTGGAAAGCTGCAATGTACCCATACTTTGCGTGGCTCAAGCTAAGAGTGACAGCTTTTCAGAGGCATATCTAATGGCCCCCATGCCTGGGGTAGTGACATCACAACATCACATTGCCAGATGATGTTGTGATGCCACTTTTGGGTTCACTTTTGGAGAAGTAGGAGGTGCAGAGTTCCTCCCGCTCTTTAAATTCTGGAATCCTGCATCATGCTGAGGTTGAAGAGTAAGAGCAGTAAGATGAAAGGCAACAATGAAAGGAGCAAGGGTTACATTAGGTTCATGGGGAGGAGACAGCATCATGCCTCAGCCTTCTCTGCCCTGGTCGCAGCCCCCTCTCCACCAACTTCTGCACAGCCTGCTCCCAAGGCCATGGTGAGTGTCACTGTCCTCTGCTTCTCTAGCCACTTCTCTCATTTCACATTCCTTGCCAGCCTGTCCTCACTCCCACCCCTCTGCCCCTGGGCATCCTGCTCTGCCTTCCCACCTCTGGGCTTGAGGTTGTTTCTGGACTATACCTAAATGAGGGGTGGACTGATGGTTGAGCTGCTGGTACTGCCTGAAGCTAAGCAGGAGAATCTGTGGTCTATTTTTTGGATGGGAGACAAAATGCCAGGCTGGGACAAGCTGCAGTACCTCTTATGACAGAACGGAGTCACTGTGGAGCTGATGAACCAGTGTGGGAATGTTGTGTGAAAGCCAGCCGGCAAAAGAACAGAGTCTAACCTTAAGGACCCGTCCAGGCTGGACTTACAATCACCTGCTGAAGCTCCATGTCGCACGGCCAGAGGACAGAACCACGCTGTGAAGACTACATCTGGGACTGAGGAGTCGGTGAATCATAGAATACTATATATTTGTAAAAACCCCATTGAAAAAGGGTGGTTTAGACTAGCCTGCCCATGTAAGCCGCCTTGGCATTTGCTTCGGCATGGGAAAGGCGGGATATAAATTCTTCAAAAATAAAAAAATAAAATAAAATAAATCTGAAATATTTTGTCCAATATTTGTTTCCTGTCGTGTGAACACCAGAAGGTCTTGTGCTCATTCCCACATCCAGAGCTGGTACAGGCTGTAAGTTCTAGTCTCTGTTCTGGGATGTGTACAGACATGGTTGAAAAATGTCAAACAGGCCAGCGGGCACCCATAGGGGTGACAGGGAAAAGAGCAAGAGGGAGCATCTCATACCTCAGGAAACAAATACTGGACAAAAATGTTTGGATTTATGTATAGTCCAGATTTTGGATGTCCAGATAAGGCGTCATCCATCTGTATTGTTAAAATTATTTCTGCTACCCATCATGTCTCTTGGATAACAGGACAGAGGGAGCCTGAAGATTTTTTTATAGGCAATATCAAAGCTTATTGCATTGGTTTTCAAGCTCTCTCGGAGCACTCGTTTCATGTTTATTGTAATCACTAATCTTTTGTGTAGCTTCTCCTAGCTCTCGGGGTTCCTTTGAGGCTCTCTGCCAAATAGCTGATATCAGGCCTAGGATTAAATGCAACTCACAGACTGACCAACTTCACAGAATATTTATTCAGTGATGGAACGAGTCATTCTGCTCTCCCACAGAAACTGCAGGAGAGCAGTTTCTTTATACAGCACTAGCATGCTCCTCTTTAATTCTTTTGATCTCAGCATCTTTTTGTGCCATTAGCAGTAAAATTCATTTTTCATGTTTTCACTGCTCGGTTGCTCCTGTTGATAAACATCTGTCTGTGTTCTAAGGAATTCCGGTAAAACAACTGTGTATTTTCTCAGCTTGGGGCTTTTATTTATTCATTTTCTTATTTGCGTTAGGAGCTTTATGAAGAAAGTCTGCAGCATTTGGGGCTCTTAAAGTCTAGCAAAAAAGGTACCTGAGAGGGGAGCGCAATCCTATTTCCCCCGTTGCACCAGCACTAAGCTCTTGCGCTGTCGCGAACATGCTGTCAAGCGCTATGGCGCTGGGCTGGCAACCGTCAGCAGCACCGGCCTTGCACCAGTCAAGCGGTGGCAGCGCTCAGTCAGCGCAGGGCCTCCATGAGGGCGTTCCCGAGGCGTCCCGGGGGTGTAACTGTTGGCGGCAATGGAGGCGGTGACACAAGACTGCTGCAGTGCTGTATCCTAAAGCCCATCCCCGGCCAGGCAGCTCCGATTCAGGCTGCTCCTGTCCACATTCCTCTGCGCCTGAAAAAAAGCAGGCGCAGATCTGAGCAGGCCCATAGGGGTGACCAGGACTTACGTGGGTGCAAGGGGAAGATCTCCTCTTGTCCTGCACATTGCTGCTGCTGCCTCCTAATGGGCTTTAGGATACAGCCCTGTTATGTCAGCCTTACTATGTCGGCCTTACTAGGATTGCGCTGTCAGGCATACAAAATTATGCATGGGAGGGATAGAGTGGATAGAGGGATGTTCTTTTCCCTCTCTCACAACACCAGAACCAGGGGACATCCACAGAAATTGAGTGTTGGGCGCAGTGATGTCATAGAGGAGGAACGCGCCGGAACGGCCGTTCCTGAACCTAATCTGGGCTAGCTCCACCTACCCGTTGCCATTCATCACCGGCTCCATGATGGACTTGGCACTGCGAGGCACTCTTGGCCTCGGGGGGGGCTGCTCGCCGGGGGGGATGGGTGGGGGGCAGGCCGGGGGCCTGAGTGAGTGGCGGAGGGGCACGTCCACCGAGGGCAGCCCGCGCGGCGGACGGGAAGGCGGCGGAGCCAAAGGGACAGGCTGCCAATCAAACGTGAGTCCTGATCATGGTTCCTGCTCTTCAATCGTTTAGATTCCACCACTGGTTGGGCGAGTCAGAACAAATAAAAGGAAGTACTTTTATTCCAGAACACCCAGCTTCAGCAGGTAAGTGCCACACTGGGTGGCGCCCACCCCAGGGATGCCTCTGTAAGCTCTGACATCTCAGCCTCAGCTGCAGTTTGGGAATGAAACATGGATAGTCATGACCAGGGCCAGCTTTAAGCCAATGTCACCAATATCATCACATCGGGCCCTGCACTTTAGGGGCCCCCCGCACCATTGCAGCAAACATATCCCCTGCTGCAGCAGCCAGGATTTCTATGGGTTGTACGTCAGTGGGGTCAGCAGAGCAGCTTTGCCCTGAGCCCTCCTCCCACTTGCCCCTGCCTCCCAACTGCCCCACATGGGCCTCCTGGAATCAGCTGCCGGTGATGTCATCAGGTCACCACAAGTGCTTTTCTTGGTGAGTGGGGGGCCCCACGGGGAGGGTGGGGCCCCACAGGAATGCCCCACATTGGGCCCTGCCAGTGCTAGAGCCGGCTCTGGGCATGACTTGGTGTCCCACTGATTCGGTATCCAAAGTTTCATATATCCATGGATACTACAGATACTGGAACACCTATTAAAAAGATAGGGGAACGCTAAACAAATCTCCTTTTTTTACCTTGGTTGCAGCTAAACCACTGATGTTCTCCTGTCTTTAAAAATACGTCCCCAGTTTCCACGGTTTCAGATATCCACGGGAAGGTCCGGAACGGAACCCCAGCGGATACCAGTGCATGCCTTTATTTAAGGTTGCTTTGTACAAGTATTATTTGTATTGGCTTTTGCTTCAGAACTAGTCTTGGGAGTCTCCGAATTGTCTTAAGCCATGTTCAGAATCAATTGTGTGTCGTGGCTGTATTTGTTCAAATAATGAGATCAATTTCTGTACTTCAATCACAATCACTCTGGCTTGTGATTGTTCTAGAGAAAGGGTAATCACAGATGTGCTCCAGTCACTGAGCTCGAGTCACAAATTGAGTCACGAGAGCAATCTTTGTACTTGATTCGCAAGTCACAGTTTGCGCCTGTTGTGACTCGACTTGCAGAAATTGCAAGTCATTTTGAGACCAGAGTCACGTGAGAAATGAGTCAAGTCCTTAAGCCAAGAAAAAAGTCCATAAGCATTCCTCCTCCCCTCGACACCCTGGCCTGCTTCCTGGAACCACCTACCCTACACCCACCGTGTCTGCTGCTATTTTCTGAAGGACAGGTTTCAGATTGCCTATGAGGTTTTTTGGGGTGCTGCAGAAGCAACGGAAAAAGGCAAGCACACACACACTAAGGGCACAATCCTAACCTGGAGTTAGGCCAGCACAATTAGGCCAGAAAAGTTTGGCCGGCACAAGGGCTACCGTAAAGTGCATTTGGTCCGCTCTCGGAATCAGGGAGGATGGCACACATCTGTGTGCAGGCCTCCTTGACTTTGAGACTGGTCCAAACATACTTTATGGTGGCCTTTGTGCCGGCCAAACTTTGCTGGTCTAACTGTGCCAGCCTAACTCCAGGTTAGGATTGCACTCTAAAGCGAGTGAGGACTCAAGTAAAATTCGAGTCATGACTTTTTTCTGAGTCACTGGCCTCAAGACTCAAGTTGGTAGTTTTATACAGTACACTAGCTTCCATTGTGGTTAATTAATTCAGTTCATTCATTGTAGAGATGTCCAAATCCACTCATTGTTTTCAGGGAACACATCTATTATATAGAGGTGACACAGGATGAAACCTTGAGAGTTAATTGACAAATTATAAATTCACAAGACACCAGAACATGATGAGCTTCTCTTCACAAAATCCTTACTTATCTGTGAAACCACTTAACCCTTAAGCAGTTGGGTTTTTTTTATTCTTAGCAAAAATAAGCAACTTGTAATTAAAATCTTATCAGGGTATTGGAAGGTAGTAGATGTAGCATCATTGGGAAGTACAGTGTCTTACAGCATATTTACTCACAAGTAACAACCTAATCCTATTCTTTTCTTTCCTGGTGCAGAAATGTTAAAATGGCTACTGCTGCATCCTGTGGGAGGGGCCATTGTGGAAGTATCCTCAGGATGAGGCAACATTTGTTGCCTTACGTGGGGGTAAGTCTCCATGTGGGAATGGTTGAATAGCTGAGGGAGGTCATCTACCCGCCCCCCCCCCAGGGCCTGCCGCCTCACTCAGAGTCCCCCCTTCAGAATGTGAATGAGCTTGCTCCTTGGTTTTGTCAGAAGGTGTTCTGAAGATTGGGGAGGCCACACACGACCTATCTGCCCCTCAGTATTAGACTTGCCAGATGTCCCGTGTAGTAAGGGACTTCACGTATTTCAGGTTTTAAAATTGTGTCCAGTATCAGTGTTAAATGGGACATTACAAATCCCATTTTAAAATTAAGATTACTGTTCTCTTGAGAGCCGTGTTTCTATTGGCTAACCTCAAAGTCATTCATCCCCTTCTTGTCTGTCTACTGGCTAGCCTCAAAGTCATTACCCCCTTCTTGTCCTTCTACAGGCTAGCTTCAAAGTCATTCACCCCCTTCCTCCTTCTATTGGCTTGCCTCAAAATCATTCACCGCATCTTGTCCTTACCTTCATTGGCTCTTGCATTGCAAGGTCCCAGCCTCTCATTGGTGCTCAGTTTGCAGTGTGGGTCAGAGCCAAGAAGGTTGAATGACAGGAGGCACCATGACATCATTTTCTTGAAGCCACATCGGGGCATCTGACTGAGTCAACCAATACGGTTGACTCAGTCAGATCATTGCTGCCAAGGAGGGTTGCCGCGAATTCACGAATCAAAATCTCCCTGCACGTGTGTAAAAGTTAATCTCAACCTCTTTAATCATGCCTGCGCGTTCTGCATACGGGTGTGCGAATCGCTGTATGAAAAATGGGATTTAATTTCCACAGAAAGATTCATGTATTCATATTACATCGGTTCAATAAAACTACAATTCACTGAAATAGTGAGTGCATTTTTTTGAAGCTGTGTAATTTCTTGTTGTTCCTAGCAATCTTATTCACCATTTTCTGACACCCACTGTTAATGGTCTAGAAGGTAAAAAAAAAAAATTCCCCCCTCCTTTTCCCCCCCTTCCCGTTTACATGTTTTTTCCCACCTTCCATTTTCTACTGTAATATTTTCAAAATTCTGAACATTAACAGAATTTGTTTTATGGGGGGGGGTGAGTGTAGAAGTTTTTTAAAAAACTCTTAATAGTCTAGAAGTAAAAAAGAATTACTCTCATATTGACAACAACTTATGTTATGAAGAAATTTTAATGACATTTTCCTATATAGTTATCTAATTTTTGCCCACCCTCCCCTTTTTTTTTCTTTCCTTCCCGTTCACACTTTATTTTTCCACCTTTCATTTTCTACTGTAATATTTATGAAATTCTGAACATTATCAGAATTTTTTTTGTGGGGCATGACCGTTTTATTTTTGCTTGTGTAGATTTCAAAAAATAAGTCTGTCAAAATAGTGCAATCTGAGTTTAAATAGACAGCAAGTAGCATTTCGTCAGGTATGTTCAGTAATATAATTATGAGGAATTTAACCTTGTAATTGCATATTAAATCATAATAAGGTTACCAATAATGTGTCTACATGATCACATGTTTTTATTTTCATAAGTTTTTATTTCAGGAATAAACTATTCAATCCTAAACAGTACGAGCAGAGCAATCTGAAATGCTTGGAATGAGGATTGTTTTGAGTCAACTAACATGGCGGCTAAGCCCGCCCACTGGCTTCACTTCACCAGCATTCACGCTTAAGGCAGGGCGCCTCCTGTTACTAATAAAACCTCCTTGGTCAGAGCAGACAGGGCTGTGATGATGGAGGCTGAAAGTAGGGAGCTCTTCCTTTCCTTCCCACCTAA
Source organism: Lerista edwardsae (assembly GCA_029204185.1). Lineage (NCBI taxonomy): Eukaryota > Metazoa > Chordata > Lepidosauria > Squamata > Scincidae > Lerista > Lerista edwardsae. Next base: position 24,197,916 of record JAJKFI010000003.1, read on the forward strand.
CCCATGTTGGTTAATGTGTTTTTTAACGGGGATTATGTGGAGATCTGATGTTTATATGGAATTTTCCCCCCCACAATTAAATCATCTGTCTCCATTGCTGTTCATTCATCCATTCCCCCACTTCTCTCGCTTGGTTCTGAGTGTGAACTTGTTTTCTGACTGGGTGCTCTGATGTTTATGTGGCGATCTTTCCCCCCAACCCTCCCCTCCATTGGTTCTAAGTGTAAACGTTCTCCATTGGTTCTAAGTGTAAATTTTTGCAGTGGGTGCTCTGGTGTTTATATAAAAGAAGGGTAGTATAAAAATGTGAAAAATATAAATGAGTATGACTTCGAGGTGACTGCATACTGGGGGGGCAGCAGGAGGGGGGCACACTGCTGGGTTAGGATGCGCCCCTCCATTTTTCATTTTTTTAAAAAGCCCAGATGTGATGTCACTTCCTATTGTGATGTCACTTCTGGGGCAACATTTTGCCCTCTGCACTGGGTTACATTCATTAGCTACACACTGTCATTGGGTTCAGCAGTGTCCCGATACTTTTGTGTCCCTTATTGTCATTTTGAAAACCTGGCAAGTCTGCTCAGTATGCCTCCGGAAGGCCAAAAATAATCACCTACAGTTTTTGGACAAAAATTGGAAGTGACTATTTTTGGCCTTCTGGAGGCCTTAGAAGGCCTTATGAGGGCTGGGAGGCTGCATGCAACCTTCCCAGCCCTTAGAACACCCTCCGGAAGTGACTGGAGCATAGCTTCATTTGCATTCGGAGGATGAAGGGCTCAACCTGAAATTTGTGCCCTGGGGCTGCACTCCTTCTGTGCAAGAAAGAGCACTCGTGATTGGTTAGTGCAGGCCTGTATGCTGCAGGCCATGTGCTGTGGGTTTCAGTCTGGGGGCTAGGATTCAGTGGCTGCTGCCCCTGCCAAAACCCACTTCTTCCCAGACCCCATTCACCCTCCCCCAGCACTGACATTGCCATGTTCCGCCCTCTCTTGCTCCTGTCACCACCTCCCCCCTCCATCCCACCTCCTCTACTGAGGCAGGATCTTATCTAGTGCTCTTCTTATATTTGGTAAGGGGACAGCAACTGTTTCTATTGATCCCAGCAGAACATATTTCCTAATGGCTGTTTACACATTTCTTCTGCATCTTTTGAGATGGTGAGCCCTTTGCGGGGACAGAAATTTCATTACTTAAATGATTTATATCCTGCCCTTTTCCCTGAGCATTGGGGTGCCATAAATTAAAATGCCATATTTTATTTATACCATGAATTAAAATACAATATGATTAAAAAAAAAAACACAAATCACAATCAACATGAAAAACCATACATAGCGATCTAGTACAAAAGCAGCAGTAGACAAAATGTTAAAAGGCCACCTAAAAAATAAAATAAACAACATCAGGAGCAAAAGAGGAAAAGCAAGCAACGGAGGGCACAGTCCTAGAGGTGCTGGTGTGTCAGCCCAATGGCACTAGCATCAACTTGAGGTCACTGACCGACACTCTATTAGCAGCAGCGTTGGCCCTACGGCACTGGCTAACAGCCGCACTGCATCACTCGCATGCCAGCCAAACTTGGCACACCTTAAGATTGCACTATCAAGCTCCTAGCCCAATTCTTTCTAAGGGCCCAATTCCAGTGGTGGGATTCAAATAAATTAACAACCGGTTCTATGATGTAATAGCCAGAGCCAAAAAAAAACCCAAAGCCAGCCAAGGTAAGCGAGTGGGCGGGGCCTGGCCATTTAACAACCGGTTCTATAGAACCTGGGTGAACCCCCTGAATCCCACCACTGCCCAATTCTATCCAACTTTTAGTTCTGGTGCAGCTGCAGTGCAGCTCCCAGGAAAGGGGGCAGACATGTCCTTACCTTGAGGAGGTCTCCGTGATTTCCCCCCCCCTCTCAAGATGCAGTGCACATCCCGTTGGCATCATTGCATTGACGCTGGAAAGTTGGATAGGATTGGATTGGCTGTTTGGGGTTTTCATGATCAAATCATACAGCATGTTTTTTCATAAAATCTCAGCCCAAAAGAGAACATCATCTCTGTGATCTTTGTTATGTTCTTTCCATTGCAAAATTGTTTACTTGGTGTCCTAGTAGGAGTTTCTCCATGAAGGATGCCATCTGTTCACGCTTCTTTCTGAGTCAGAGCCTTTAGCCTGGTGCACCTATCCTTTACAACTGCTGCCTACAGTGGGAGTTCTTGAATAAATGTACTGCCACAAGTGGGAAAATATGTGGATATTATTCAAGGGGTGTTTTATCAACAGTATGATGTTGCTGTTTTTCCATGCTGGTTTGGTGACGCCCAAAGAAAAGAATTTTACTGAGGGTGCAATCCTAACCAACTTTCCAGCACTGGCATAGCTGTGCCAATGGGGCATGTGCTGCAACCTGCAGTTGAGAGGTAGTCACAGAGGCCTCCTCAAAGTAAGGGAACGTTTGTTCCCGTAGGACCATAGAACTGCCTTGTCCTTACCCTGGTGCTAAAAGTGGGCTAGGATTGTGCCCTGATTGTGGGCTAGGATTGTGCCCACTTATATAGATTGAGGGATTGGACATGCAGACAAGCTAGATTTGTAATGAGCAATAGGAGAAGCAGATGCCACTTTGGGGTCAACATGCAGAAAGAAAAATCTCTTGAGACATTAATTAGATTCAGAAAAGTCATTGCTTCTGGACCTCATTCCCCAAACCTCTCGCTCAGGTCACCCTTAGGTTCTCTTCTGAGTGCCTTTGCCATTGCAGGCTTGGTGGGCATCCACGAGAAGCAGAGACTCCTTGGGGTGGCACTGATTTTGTGGAACCCTGTGCCATCAAATATCAATCTGACCTACTTTCTTCAGTCCTTCAGATACCAGGTTATAAATATGGCTGAATCAGATGATAACATTTTTTAATTGGGTGTAGATTTCTGAACCTCACTTAATATTATTATTATTATTATTATTATTATTATTATTATTATTATTATTATTATTATTACTTTCTGGTCATTGGATTTCTCCTCTGACTTTAATCTGACTTTAATCTCCTCTGACTTTAATGGGCAGGCTTTTCTGAACCCCATATAGGGGTTGTTAACAATCACAAGTTCTGTCTTTCAAGAACACTACAGTCTAGGTGGTCTCCTTCACAGTCTGGCATCTGTCTGGCTGCTCACACTCCCATGCATGGCTTGACAGGCACTCCTCCAATCTCACTTGAAGGGTTGTCATCTCTGCTCCTCTCATCAGCTGGAGAGACTCATCTCTGTCAACTGCATTTATTGGCAGTTTGTGGTAACTTCTGATTGGCTTGAACTGCCGTCCAAGGTGACCTTCAGGCTTCAGAGGCGGCAACTCTTCCACTCTGCCAGACCCTCCTGCCCTGGCAGTGTTTTTGTTTTGTTTTGTTAGGATTACTGTTTTATATTGTTTCTGGTTTTTATTTTGTTTTCTTTCTTTATGTTGTAACAAAAATAAATTGAAACATTTTTTTTGAATGCCAGTTGGCATTATTTTATTTATTTATTTATTTGATTTGTACCCCGCCTTTCCGCCACAAAGGCCCTCAAGGCAGCATTTACAAGGTTAAAAGACAGTAAAAAACAATTAAAAACAGTATTAAAAGACAATAAAAACAATATTAAAAATACAACATACAACAAATTAATCCCTAGGATCATAAAATATATAAAAAGAATGCAAAAAAGCCAGCCAGCCAGCCTGTCAGCAACTAAAAGCCTGCTGAAATAAAAAGGTCTTCAGCCCCCGCCGAAATACCGCCAAAGAGGGAGCAGTTCTTAACTCCAAGGGGAGGGTATTCCAAAGTTGGGGTGCCACCGCCGAGAAGGCTCTCCTACTGGCCGCCACCCCTCTCACCTCTCCTGGTGGCAGCACTGTCAAAAGAGCCCCCCCAGACGACCTCAGAGTACGGGTCGGATTATATGGGAGGAGGCGGTCCCTCAAATACCCTGGGCCCGAGCCGTAAAGGGCTTTAAAGGTCAACACCAGCACTTTGAATTTGGCCCGGAACAGAACCGGCAGCCAGTGTAGTCGCCGAAGCAACGGCTCAACAGAGTCAAACCGACGTGCCCCAGCAACCACCTGAGCAGCCGCGTTCTGCACTAGTTGTAATTTCCGAACCGTCTTCAAAGTCAGCCCCACGTAGAGCGCATTAGTTGGCATTCACAGGAAAGGTGGGGCACAAAGCCTTTGAATACATTTTTTGTTGAAATTAGTATATAAATGCAACCCCTCTTTTCTCCCCCACAACTTGTGGCTGGGTGAGTGGGTAGTGGAGACTATAGGATGTGGACTTTTTAAAGAGCAGTGAAGGGAATCAGCAAAGTTTCCAGGGTTAAAACAAGTCTTCTTCCTTTTTTTTTTTTTTTTTTTTTTGGAAGAGTGTAGGGAGAAATCTTAACAAAATATCTAGGATTAGTTTAACAGGGAGAAACTAAGGGAAACAAAGGAAACAAGAGAAACAATTGTACTCATTTAAGATGAACCTTTACCTGAGGAGTCCAGAGTCGCACAATTGAATTCTACACAGGCTAATGCAGAAGTTAGATCTAACTGCAGTTACACAGTCCCAAGCTGGGACATAACTTCAGGCCTAAGTCTTTCTTGCTGCTGGTGTTTCACAATCTGCAAGGTCAGAGCACTATTGCCTTAGGATGGCTCAAATGTTCCATCACCTCAGAGACTGTCTTCTCTCTCAAAATGTCCAATTGCTTTCCTCACAAAGTTTTCTTCTCTCAAGTGTTGTTCTTTTCCTCTTGTCTTCAACGTTTCCCCTTAGTCCTCTCAGAATTGCTATCTTTAATTACAGTTCTGTCCTAGCCAACCTTCCAGCACTGATGCAAGTGAACTGAGAAGGTTGCCTCAGCTAGCAGATTATCAAAGGACCAGGAATCCCTGCCGATTCTTGTTGCCCTTCCTACTGCTGGAGTCCTGCATCGCTACTTGGCTTGATGCATATACAATTATGTTGCTAGAGTGCATGTTTCAGCGGCATAACATGCTTTCCGGCTGTCACAGTAGCAACAAGGCAGCCTTGGGCATTTGCTTCGGCAGGGGAAAGGCGGGGTATAAATTCTTCAAATAAATAAATAAAATTCCAGAGAACATGGACTGACCACCACTGCAAGTGGTGAGTGGCCACGTTTATGCGGGATGAACTGGGGGCACCCACTGCTTGAGTTACTGCTGCATAGGAGATGAAAGGGAGGTGGAGAGGATGGAATGGGGCATGGGAGGGCAGAAGAGGGAGGTGACAGAGCAGGGAGGAGGGTCAATGGTGCTTGGAAATGGGACAGTTTGGTGGCAGCAGTGCTGCCGCATCCTGACGCTCTTCCCAGGCCCGATACACATTTTCTGGTCCATGTGGACTTGTGCCAGTGATATTGCTGTTTCAGAACTGAATTGACTGGCAGGTGTACCCCAGGGCAAGGAAGCGAATGTTCCTTTAACTCATGGAGCCCTCCTGAAGCCAAAACTACCCCAAAACTATGGGATACAGCAGAAATTGGAAGCCCGTACCCATGGTGGCGCAGTGGGTTAATCCGCTGTTGCTGGGCTTTCCGACCGGAAGGTTCCCAACTCCCAGTTCAAGACTGTGTGATGGAGTGAGCTCCCGTTGCTTGTCCCAGCTCCTGCCAACCTAGCAGTTCAAAAGCACCTAAATGCAAGTAGATAAATAGGGACCATTTCGGTGGGAAGGTCACGGCGTTCCGTGCGCTACGGCATAGAGTCATGCTGGCCACATGACCACGGAAGCTTGTCCTCGGACAAAACGCCAGCTGTACAGGCTTTGAAATAGAGATGAGCACCACCCCCTACAGTCGGTCATGACTAGACCATTCGGTTGTGGGGAAACCTTTACCTTTACCCATGGGATACAGTGACAGCAGCTGTTGGTACCACTTCATTGCTGTATGGGTAGTCAGATAGGATTAGGTTGTTCATGTTGCATCAATTTTAACACTGATTATCATAACTTTGAGACACTTTGATTTCTCCCAAAATGGGGGAAAAGGACTCCTAAGCACATTTGTATGATGTTCCATTGTTGTGAAACAAAATCATTCCTAGATAAGTGTTCTTTAGGATAGGAGCTGTCAATTAAAGATTTTGTTAATACAAAAACGAAAGCAAAAACCCAAAGCAAAACATTGGGTTAAGAAACAAATATATTAAAAAGAAAAAAATCTTAAAAACATGAATTCAATGGCTTTAAACTCATCTTAATTTCTGCTTTTGAATTTTCAGAATAAAGGCATACCCTGGTATCCACTGATTTGGTAACCATGGTTTCAGTTATCCATGGATACTGGGACACCTATTAACAAAATAGGGGGAAATTAAATCTCTTTTTTTTAACCTTGTTGCAGCTAAACCACTGATGTTTCCCAATCTTTAAAAAGGCATCCCAAGGATCTGCGGTTTCAGGTATCCACGGTGGGGTCTGGAACAGAATGCCAGTGGATACTGGGGCATGATTGTACAATGCATTGACTATGAATTCTCAATTAGAATAGCCTGGCTGCATAATGTATTTGAACCATGTGCTGGAAGAGAGAAGTTTTAACAGAAATGAATGGGAAATTTCGGGTACGATCTACTTGCCTTCAAATTAATTCTTTGGAGAGTATAAATTTACAGATATGTTCCATATTCATGCTGTGTTCAGCTTAACTTTAATTCTCATGTCATCTCCAAAAGAAATTTGTCACAACTCCCATTCAACATTTGCAGACTCGTCTTTCCAATGAAAACAGCTTTCACTTAAATTATTTCTCTCTCTCATTCCCCCTCCTAATTTTCTGTGAAATTACTTATTGGAGGCACACAGTTTGTTCTTAGCTCATACAGGTATTGCAAGCTTAAGGGAGAAAGGAAAAAAAAAAGCAAGCTGATTTTACATTTTAAAGATGTGTTTTCTTTCAAATTCTGCTGCGAGTGTTGCTAAGAACCGAAGAAGAGGGCAGAGATCAGAGAGCTTAAGTTATGGAACATTATTCATTTCTATGAGTAGCCTTCTTAGGGATGAGAACAGAGAGACAAATCCAGTTCGAAAGCTATTTTCTGAACAAGCATACCATAACTTTTATTAAATCAATGAAAATGGCTTTCTTGCTGTACTGTGGCAGAAATATCCAAGCTGTTCAAAGAAGTAACACGCTTCAGCTTATTTCATAAAAGCATCACTGTTCAATACTATACACAATGTATGCTTTTTCTATCATTTTTAAGGAATTAGGTTCAAGCTATGGTTGAGAGTAGAGAATTCGTGGGGTTTTATTTCATATATAACTAGGGTTGTAATCCTAACCTGGAGTTAGGTGGGCACAGTTAGGCCAGAAAAGTTTGGCCAGCACAAGGGTCACCTTAAAGCACATTTGGACCGCTCTCTGAGTCAGGGAGATTGGTGCACATCTGTGTGCTGGCCTCTTTGACTTTGAGAGTGGTCCAAACATACTTTACAGTGACCCTTGTGATGGCCAAACTTTGCTGGCCTAACTGTGCCGGACTAACTCCAGGTTAGGATTGTGCCCTAAATATTATCAATGTTTTTGGGATTGCATCCTTACCAAAGTTAAGCAGGTGCAAGATAGAAATGGCAGGTTTACTGTGCAATACTATGCATGTCTACCAGTGGTGTCATCTAAATGATTTAACAACAGGTACTCACTTTTGATTGCCACGTGTCGGGACCCGCCCACCAGAAGTGACATCATAAGCCGGAAGTGATGTCGTGGCAGGAGGTGACATGAAAAAAGCCCTTTTTGAGGCCTCAGACAATTTTAAACTGACCCAACAGTTGCAACAGTATTCCACAGCACCCCCAGAACATGTTAAGGAGGCCTGGCATCATGTTAAAGTGACCCAACAGTTCCAAAACCCCAGAGCAGCTCATTTTTCAGTGGCAAGGCAAGGCAAGGCTCCGCTCGCTGCCTTCCTGGCTCTGAGAACGTGCAGGCAACTCAAACGTGCAGGAAATTCAAACGTTGCAGGGGGCGGAGTCGATGAGTGGGCGGGTGAATGGGCGGGGCCAGCTGTAATCCTAGAAACCGGTACTCGCGTATCCCCGCGTACCCCCTGCATGACATCACTGATGTCTACCCTGCCAACTAGGCAAGGGGACCCTTCTTCAAGTGGTGCTCCTCTTATATTTAATGGGGAGAGACTAAGAGCCAGATCCTATCTTAACACCTGCACTGTCGCCTTACTGCCAGCTCCAGGTAACAGTGCTGAGGCCAGTCCCAGTTAGCACTGGGCCCTAGCGCCACACACACAAAACCACAGAACAGAGCTGTTGACCCACGGCCAGTGGTGAGCCTATTCAGAGTGGGCGGGGGAGACAGGGAAGGGATGGAACTAGATGGATAGAGGGCAGATCATGGGGCAGACTGGGCCCAGGAGGGGGACCTATAGGATACGGTGGCGCCCATTTAGGTGCCGCTGTAGCCCTGGGCTCTAGGCAAGCATAGAATTGGGCCCCAATTGTCCTTCTTTACCTCAGCACTGTGTCCTGTCTAATGGCAGTTTGCTGGTGTTATTCTGCATTTTTTTTTAATTGTGAGCCTTTTGAGATAAATCCGTTTAGTTATTAGATTTGCTCTGGAAACAGTAGAAGAGGAGGAACAAGAGAGGTAATACGGAGGAGGGAGAAGAGAAAGGAGGGTGGTGGGTTGGAGCATGTCAGAATCAGGAGGCGTGAAAGAGAAGGACAGGAGAGTGGCAGCTGAGACAGGGCCAGGAGTAGCAGTTGCAGCCTCTCTGCTCCTGGTAAAGTGCTCTCTGAGACGACCGTCTCACCTGGCCTCATTATGAGCCCTGCTTGTAATTTGGCCACTGGAAATACAGAAGGCCGGTGAGGCTGCAAACCCTGAAACACAAAACCTTTCAGGTCACTGGAGGAAAGCTTGGAGGATGCCCTCCCCATTGCTTGTCTTGCAAATAGTCCTCACTACTGAGCAGGCAGCTCAGCCCTTGAAATAAAGGCAGTTTTTGCTCTTCTCAGTTGCTCTCACCAACTCCCACTGGCACCATTCACATATGCTCAGGTAACAATCTTTATCTGATGGCACTTATATTTCATGATGATCCCTGGTTAACACGTCCTGCAAAAGATGTAATATGAAGTTAATGCAAGCAAATCACTGACACTGAAGCAGATGTTTCAATTATGGCCAGCATCCAATTATGGAAGCATCTCCTGGCCTCTTCTATCAGCCAGAGGACTATGTGTCCCTGGGATGAGCACCGTGGCAAAGGAAAAATAAGCTTGTACCCCACAATCAGCCAGAGAATGGAGCAGCTGCAGGGAGCTTGCTGCATCTTTCCCCCCCCTCTCTCACACACACACCCTTCCAATTGTCACATTGCCCATTGAACTGGAGAAGTGAATGGAAGCATCCTCTGCCATAGGACAAAGGGGTCCTAGTAACTTACAATTCCTGCTGCCCAAGATGAACATATGGCAAAAGGAAGATCAACTGAGTCATCACTATCAGCTAGAGAAGGAAGTCGCTGCAGGGGCCTTATTTCTCCTAGTCTGTTGTAAGCCAGCTTGGGGATCATTTTGATCAAAAGGCAGAGTATCAATCAATCATTCCATAATCTAGTTATCTGGAGGAATTTATATCTCACCTTTCCATCTTTAAAAATGATGCTCAAGCTGCTTGAGAGGGCAGGAGGCAGTGCACTCTGTGTGCTGGGTAGTGTGGAAGGGCAGGAGGTGTAGATTGATAGTTGAGCTGTTGGTACTGCCTGATTTGCTAAGCAGGAAAATCTGTGGTCATGTTTTTGGATGGGAGATGGAACATCCAGCTGTGGCAAGCTGCAGTACCTGTTGTGGCAGAATGGAGTCACTGTAGAACTGATTAGCCAATGTGGGAATGTGTAAGAAAGCCAGCCGGCAAAAGAACGGAGTGCGACCTTAAGGACCTGTCCAGGCTGGACTTACAGTTGCCTGCTGAAGCTCAATGGCATGCAGCCAGAGGAGAGAACCACACTGGGAAGGCAGCACCTGGTGACTGAGGACAGTTGTGGTGGCAGTCATGGTGGCCTCCTCAAGGGAAGAGAACATTTCCCTTACCTTGGACCTGTGTTGTGGCTGCATCAGCACTGGAATGTTGGGTAGGATTGGTCCACAAACCTGGTGAATCAAGAAGGAACAACCTATAGCACAAAAGCTCTAGTGGCCATAAAAAAGTTGTTGAGAAAGATTTTGTGCGGTCTTTTCAACAATGGGCAGAAATGGATTATTATTATTATTTTTTTAGATTTGAGGTCACTTTTCCCATGCAACACTTCTAGGTTGGAAACAGCCCTTCTGTGAATATTCCATTAGCAGAAGATCACTTTTGTATTTAAACCAGAACATACACATTTCACATAAACACAGGATTGAAAAACAGCTCAAAAGTTTCGGGTAAAAGCTCAAAAACTAAAAATTGCCGAGAGAAAATCCATGAATTGCAAGTAGCTGGTCACTTGATCTTCTTTCAAGAGATCTTCATCAACAGCCAATTTAAATGCAAAGCTTCAATAACTCTTATAATGAATAGGAATGCAAAGAGTTCTGCCACTTCTCAGAGCTGATTGAGCTGAATAGCTTCTCCCAGGGACAAAAACACATATAAGATGATTACAATTTTCTTTAGGCTTTAAGAGTCGTAATAGAAAGCTTCCACAAAGGACATACTTCATAGATTCACTGAGTTCAAGTTTCAGTGATTGTGAAAACTCACTGGGTTTTGAGAGCCAAAGTTCTCAATATCCTCAAGGCATCAACACTCCCACTCATGCTTGAGATATGACCCACTGGTTTTATGTCCTAAACATTGAATAATGGACAGCCCAATCCTGAGTTTCCTAGGCAACACAGGCTCAGCGATAGCCAAACAGCTACTCCTGGACAGCAGCAGCCAGGCAGCCGCTGGAAGCATCTCGGGAGAAGGGGGTGTTTGTCGTCTTCTCTTGGGTAAGATTGGAGACCCATCGATAGGTCTCCTCATGTCTGCACCCACTATTTATTATTATTATTATTTATTTATTTGATTTTTACCCCGCCTTTCCACCCGGAGGTGCTCAAGGCGGCATTACAATATAATAAGATAAAATATAAAATTAACATTAAAAAGCAGTTAAAAACAATGTTAAAAAACAATACACACAACAAAATTAAAACAGATACAATTTAAAAAACAACACACCCAGTGGATCATATATAAAAATGAACAAACCAGCCAGCCAGCCAGCCTGTCAACAGTTAAAAGCTTTTTGGAATAAAAAGGTCTTCAGCCCCCGCCGAAATGTAAGCAAAGAGGGAGCAGTTCTCAATTCTAAGGGGAGGGTGTTCCAAAGTTGGGGGGCCACCACCGAGAAGGCCCTCTTCCTGGCCGCCACCCCTCTCACTTCTCCTGGTGGCGGCACAGTCAGAAGGGCCCCCCCCAGATGATCTAAGAGTACGGGTTGGATTATATGGAAGAAGGCGGTCCCTCAAATACCCCGGACCCGAGCCGTAAAGGGCGGGTGGGTGATTTAGTGGGTGAAGACGAAAGGGCTTCTGTGTCAGATCATGCAGCCCAATATGGAGGTCTGGATTCAGTAGCGAAGGTTGCCGCTGGTCCCAATCCACTGCGATTGGATTATTATTTGACAGCAGTCAGACCACGAACAAATTGACACTTGTCACTGACACTCTGCTCTAAATTCTCCCCTCCTTGAACAGCTTTGCTTTTTAACAATTGTGTTGGGATAGCACTACATATGTTAGTCTGCCACATGTTGTTACCCCCTCTGTTTTATTACTAACATCATAAACACGTGGATTGAGATTTTTTTTTTCCTGTATCTTGCTGAAACGTGGTGATGCTCTTCTTATGAAGATGTTGCTTTGACATATAATCATAATTTAAAAACAGGCAACAGTACTTCCTTCTCAGTCTGCATTGGTGGGGAAAAAGCGCTCAAAATAAATGTTTGCGTCTTGAAGAAGTGGAAATGGTTGCAATTTGAATATTTTTGCTCTTCATCTAGGACGAAGATCTTATTGTGTGGTAATACACTGCTATTTTTCCACTTCAAAGTAATTCACAGCAGTTTGACGACCGCTGCTTTCAATGATGTGATACTGTTTCCTTTTGACAATTTAATCATACGAGGAAATAGAATTACACTTCGGCAGGAAATGTAAAATCAATTCCCTTTCTAATAGGCAATGGATTCCTTCCTTGATATACATAAAGAGGACAAAACACTACATTATCCCTATTCCCAAAAGGGCACCGTCATTACTTCTAGCCTTGTTAAACAGTATTTGGGATAACTGCTTGTCAGAAGGCAGCCAGAAATCAGCAGCAGTGTTGCCATTCACAGAAACAGTCACAAACTCCCTCATATTCCAGCTTGTCTCTTTGCAGCTTTGTCATCACCGGTATCATCTAATAATGATGCTTGTATAAAAGTAGCATTATACCATCAGCGAGAGGCAGGATGGTGTAGTGGTTCAGGAGTTAGACCTGGAAGATCCAGTTTCAAATGCCCTCTCACAGCCCAATCCTATGCAGCGTTGGCATAGCAAGGCCAGCGCAGCAGGGCTGTATCCTATACCCAGTATCCTAAGCCCAGTAGGAGGCAGCAGCAGTACAGGGCAAGGGGAGGTTTTCTCCTTGCACCCTGTTAAGCCCCAGCTAGCCCTATGGGGCTGCTTGGATCTGCGCCTACTGATTTGCAGGCGCAGGTAAATATGCGCAGCAGCGGCCCGAATCAGGGCCACCTCAGCTGGGGACATAGCTAAGGATGCGATGCTATGGCCATTGGCCATCGCCACCCCCATCACTGCCCACTGTGCTGCCCAGTTACGCCCCCGGCACACCTCTGGAACAACCTCTGCTATGTCCTGTGCTGACTGAGCACCGCCAGCGCTTGACCGGCGCCTGACTGGCGCAGCTGATGGGTTCAGCGGTACCCGAGGACTGGTGCTGCTGCTTGCACCAGTCCAGCGCCCAACTCGCTGGCACAGACATGCCTAACGGCATGTTTGCAACAGCACTGGATCAGCACAAGAGCACAGTGCCAGTGCAACACAGGTATAGGACTGCGCTCTCAGTCATGAAGCTTCCTGGGTGGATTGTGGGCCAGTCACCTACATCTCAGTCACACCTACCTCACAGGGTCATTGCAAAGACAAGGGTGGGAAGAACTCTGTACACCACCCTGAGCTCCTTGGTGGCATACAAAAATGTGAACAAACAAATAAATAAATAATATTCTATATTCTAGACTCATGGTACCCAAACTATGGGTCGAGACTCACCAGTGGGGTGCGAGCCAATTTTAGGTGGGTCGCAAATCACCTTGAATAGCCATATTGAAAATATGGGAAGATGGGATGCTGGAAAGAGGGAGAACTGTGTGGTTGTTTTTCTTGTCAAGGTTATATAAATAGGATTTTTTCTTTCTTATTCACTTTGCTATTGGAAAATGGCTGGGAAATAACCCAACTTATTGCTGTATTCTCAGAAAAGTGGCATGCTTTAGCATCACAGTGAAGGCACTTCTGGCCATGACATCACTTTCGGTGGGTCCCAGACAGATTGTCATTCTCAAAAGTGGGTCCTGGTGCTAAAACGTTTGAGAATCACTGTTCTGGATTTCCAGCACTGTGCCTTCCATTGCTGTTGCAGCCTCCACTGCCAGGAGTCCCAGTGTCCTCACAATAACTTCCCGCATCTTCAATGCTCAGTGTAGAGCTTATCAAAGCTGCTGTGATGGGACTGATGTCTCAGGGATTCCCCTGAGACAGACTGACCACAGGAGGTGTGGTCCTGTGTTGAGCTGTTGCCCTGCCTGAAGAAGTAAGCAGAAATGACTCTGTCATGCCGTAGGAAGGGAGACAGGAAGCCAAACTGGCAAGAGAGCAGGGTTGTGTGTGGCAAGGATGGATAACTTCTTGGGCTCCATCCAGGGCTTGATTTGTAGCTGCCTATGGAATCTAGAAGGCATGTAGTCAGAAGAGATAACCACACAGTGAAAGGAACCATCTGAAGAATGCTATATTAATAGAACAAATATTTGGAAAAACAAACAAAACATTTGAAGCATTTGAAACAAAATGGGGTTTAGGTAGCCTGTAAAGTACCTTAAATCTATGAGAAAGGCGGTAGACAAATACTGAAATAAATAAATAAAAGAAGTTGGCACCTGAAGTTGGCACAGAGGAAGCTCATTTGTCAGGCCAGAGCTCTTGCAGGGCTTCCCACTTGCACATCTCCCTTGCCAAGACAATGGAGATGCTAGGCAGAGATATTGTGATGGGAAGACAAGCAAGCATGCACAGCAGGAGAGTTTAGCGGTCGCATCAATGCCTATGATCAGAGGCGTAGCTAAGGCATCTGCTACGCCTGGGTCAAATAAAATTTTGGTGCCCAGTGCAATTGTCCCCTGTGCCCCCTTAGCTGTGCCAATGAGGAGGATGAGGCAGGTCATGTGGCTGAGCCCCCAGGACCCAGAAATCCAAAGAGGCAGTTCTTTGGAGGGGAAGGATACAGGCGCAGTACAATAGGATTGGGCCCACAATGGGCTTATTTCTGAGGGCGCAATCCTAACCTGCGCCGGAATAGGCAGGCCGGAGAACCTGTGCTGCTTCCTAACAATGTTAGGAGGCAGCAGCAGCTCAGCACAGGGCAATATTACCCTGGGGTAAGCCCCAGCCAGCCCTATGCAGGGTGCTTGGCTCTGTGCCTAAGAAAGAGCAGGCGCAAGTCCATGGGGGGTGGAAGGGCCCTAATTGGGCTGCCCAGCCCAGGGATGGGGGGTTGGATACAGCCCAATGGGCTCAATGGGCCACCACATTATGCTTCCTGCCCACTTGTGGCATGCCCTCGGCATGGCCCTGTGCTGGCAGAGCTAAGCCAATGCTCGACCAGCACAGCTGATGGGCATGGTGGTGCCTGTGAGCCGGCGCTGCTGCTTGCACTGGGCCATTGATTGAATCCCCAGCACAGATGCATTTGGACCACTCTCAGGGAGGATGGCGCACGAGAGTGGTCCAGACATACTTTATGCTGTCCCTTGTGCTGGCCCAACTTTACTGGCTTAACTGTGCCAGCCTAACTCCAGGTTCGGATTGTGCCCTGAGAAACATGCAAAGAAAAGCAAAAAACTGAGCAAAGCAAAAGTAGTTGTTTACAACTAACAGATAAACACTAATACAAAATATAGGATAGGTGAAGGGCTCTAAATATGAATTAGAGAAAAAAATGGAGAATGGGAAATATGGGAACTGTACAAAAGATCATCTTGATAATGAGATGTATTTGGCCATTTAATAATGTCGCAGGAGGTGTCACTGTTTAGAATGTTTAAAATTAGCGTGAGGAAATGTTTTCCTAGAAGTGATGCATCTTCAATCGAGTTGGGAGCAAGTGAAGCAGAATATATCTTTTTTGTTCTTTAGCGTTTTAATATTAAGCTGCTGCTGTTTTTAATAGTTCTCATGATGATAGAGAAACAAATGGTGTTATCCAACCCAGGAGGTCTGCTTTAAATAGTTCTTGATTGGCTGTGTATGACGCAGTTTCTTAGAATTTGAGATTTCTCTGGGATATTTTTTTTAATAAGGTGGGAACAATTGTTCAAAGTTCTTCCAGTGCACAAGATCTGTTAGCATGCTTGCTATTGCCCAGAATGGTCACAGGATTGCTAGGATCTCATTTAAGCCTTGGCCACTGGTAGCCAAGAGGCTTATTCCAACCATTGTAGGCTTCCGATTTGAGCAACTGTGGCCGCAATCCTAATCTGGTGTTGCACCAGCGCAGCGCTCTTGCGCTGGACCAACACAGTTGCAAACTGCCGTAAGGCGCTTCTGCACCGTGGACCCGGTGACTGGGATGGCACAAGCAGCAGCAGTGGCCTTGCACTGGCTTAGTTCTGCCAACGCAGGGCCATGCCAAGAGTGTACCGGAGGTGGGCAGGCAGGGGTGCAACGGGGCAGTGCCATGGGCAGATCGGGGGGAGGAGATGGGAAACAACCGTTGGGACGTTTCCTAACCCCCGTCCCCACCCTGGGCGTCCCTGCAAGCGACAACTGAAGCAGCAACCCACAAATCGTCTCTATAAATAATACATCTAATAAATCTCTTGGGTCACAATGACAGTACTTCCGGTCATGACATCACTTCTGGTGGGTCCCAGACAGATTGTCATTCTACAATGTGGGTCCTGGTGCTAAAAAGTTTGAGAACCACTGCTCTAATACATATTTTCTCATCGTGATAAATTTTGTGTGCAGGGGTCAGGTGGGGATTGCATGTGGTCCATGACAATTCCAATTTTTGCCTCAATGGTCCGCGGGCTCCTAAGGGTTGGGAACTACTGCTCTAGAAGGACTCTTCTTTCCATTTCACTTCCTCTTTTGATTTGCCCCCCTTTCTTTTGAATCCAGGGGGTGGGAGGAGTAATGCCTCCTGCCAATGAGGTGGTTTTCTCACTCAGGCAGCCCGGGGTGCCCCACAGAGGACAGACTGGTGGTAACTGGGAATAGATGACATTTTCAGCTGTTGGCCCCAGCTTTGGAATGCTTCCTAGTGTCATTTTGTTGCCTAACAGTTTGGCAAAAAGCTTTACATGTGCTCAGCCTTTTTAGTTCTTTTGATCTATTCTTTTTCATCTCTGTTTTAGTACTGTGAATGCCTTCGCTGCTGCCCTGCTGTTTTGATCATGTACAGTGTTTCAAAATTCCTTTATAAGCTGTTCTGGGAATCTCTTGGGAATGAAAGAGCTGGATACTAAGTACTCTACAAACAATAACATTTATTGCACAGGTGAGATGGCAAGGAAGTAGAATAGGGAAAGGTGGGGCAGTGACCATAAATGAGTTGGTTTTTATATCACCTTTTTAATAACATGCTCTGTTAAACATTTGTACTCAAGAGGCTGAGGATATTTCCTTAGCTGTGGGAAACCTAGTTTAAAATTTTCACAGTTCTGATGTTCAGAGCTGGTGTAGTAGAGTGGCTATGAGCAGGACAAGCACATGAGAATGAGGGCACAATCCTAACCAAGAGTTAGGCTGGCACAGTTAGGCCAGCAAAGTTTAGTCAGTATAAGGGACACTGTAAAGTATGTTTGGACCACTCTCTGAATCACAGAGGCCAGCACACAGACGTGCGCCTTCCTCCCTGACGCCAAAAGTGGTCCAAACGTGCTTTACGGTGTCTCTTGTGCCGGGCAAAGTTTGCTGGCCTAACCTGTGCCGGCCTAACTCAAAGTTAGGATTACACTCTGAGATAGCTGCAACAGAGTGATGAGCCCCATCCCTGCACCTGCCCATCCCCGAAATTGACACCAGTTGTGGACCCAGCCAATGGGTCACCCAGGGGTTGAAGAAAAGGTGGTCTGTCCCTGCTTTTTTCTGCCCCCTTGCACCGGTCTGCTCCACCCCCACGCAATGCCAGGCTCCATTTCTGAGCCGTAAGATGCAGGGCCAGGTGGGAGGGCTGAAGCCACTTGCCTCTCAGCAAGGCGAGGTGCCTCATTGATGCCCTCCTCCCACCCCCAGGAGTGCTTTTGCCCCCGCAAACATAGTGGGTAGGTCTGTGACTGACTGACTAATGCCCAGCTAGCGTCTTCATTGAATTCTCCAATCCTCAGCTAGCCTCTTCTGCTAGTCTCTTCAGCTAGCATCTTCAGCGGATGCTCCAATCCTTACACACTGAGAGTGAGTGAGAGGGGATTGGCGTAGCCATGGAAACTTGCCTCTTTCTTTTGTGTCACTGCTACAAGCTATCATGGATGCAGTACCACAGAAAGAGGCAGCAGTACACCATGGTGATCCTGTTTTGACCGCTCTGCTTCCAAGAACAACCAAAACAGAATCCCTCTGCTTCTGCTTCCTTTGCCCTACTCCACAAGAAGCCCAGGCAGGTGAGAAGCAGGTAGAGACACTCCACCTCTTTCTTTTCTCAGCTTGCCTGACTGCATTTAAGCTCACTGCATGCTAGGAGCAGAAACGGACTCCATTCCCAACGTTTTCTACCCAGCTTTGTGTTTGAATGTGGCTGGGCAGCAACGAATGGAAGGCATGTAAATGTAAGAAAAAAGAGGCTGATCTAACTATGCTGGCCTAACTCCAGGTTAGGATTGTGCTGTCAGTAATATACAGGTCTATACAAGTACTAAACGTGGATGACATTGAGTAAGAGGCATCCTTTCAGGCTAACTTAACTTGTTGCGTTGCTGCTGGGAATAAAGTGACTAGAGGCCCAATCCTATCAAGGACTAGGGCTGGAACATTGAGGGCTTTATGAGAGTGGAACACAGTTCCACTGTTATAAAATGGCCGCCAACAGAACACAGAGTGTTCCATTGCTAGCCATTTTGGAAGTGCTGTCACATGAAGCAGCATCACTCCCAGACCACCAGCAGAGCTACCTACACCCACAGAAGCAGATAAAACAGTAGTGGGGCAAGGAGAGGTTGAAACGGAGTGAAGAGGGGGCAAAATTGGGCAGGGATGAAGGAGGGATGGTATGGGAAGGCTGGGGGAGGGATGGATCCAGCAGTGATGGTGCACGCTGGATCCTGTCCCTGCCTCCCTTTCTCTCCTTAGACTTGTGTTTATTTTTGGCATGGCTGCACCAGTGGGATGGAGGTTAGGCTTGGGCTCTAAATCAGTCATAGCTCCTTTGAGCAAGGTAGGTGTACAAAAGCACCTAACAAAAATGGGGAAAATGTCCCTGAAATGATGTTTCAGGAAACAAGGCAAGTTTTTTTTAAAGTTTTTCTAATTTTCATCTTCACAGCTATGTGACACATAGTTGTCTTCTTTGTTTCTTTTCAAATATTATTTGTCTTTAAAAGGGCTGTTTCCCATTTAAAACAATTACACGACAGCTGCAATGTCCTCCTGCCAGCCCAGAGCTCTGGCCTCCTGCTCATCCCCACAAATACACATAATGATTCAAACACTAAAAGGGCATTTTCCAAGTGCTGTTGCTGTCGAACCAAAGTGCAGCCATCTTAAGTCTTTTGCTTAGTCACTCATCTAAAGCTGCTGAAGTATGTAACTGTTTCTCTCTTTGCTCTCATTGTTTTCACTCATGTAACCTTCTCTACCCAGTGCTGCTAGCCCTCACAATAGATAGAGAACTGGTTCAAGCCAGCAGAGCTCCCTCCCTTATTGAAATGGTCACAGCATATTCTCAAGACCCAATTGACACGGAGCTTCTCATGTCCCAGCCCCTGTGTAGTAATTTTCCACCAAGCAGCAGCTTGGGGGGAGCGGAGAGGGATATAAAGATGATTTAGAATTGTATGTCTTTGCCTTTTTCTCTGCCTGCCGAGTGGGGCAAGGAGATTGGCCCGCCTGTGCAGGTGTAATAAAAATAATCCTCATACTCTCTCGTTTGGTTGTCTGCCTTTTTAAATGCTTTCCCCGCAATGAAAACCATTTTGGGCTGATTTTCGGCAACAGTGCCACTTTCTTTTCTTTTCCTGCTGACTCTCATCACCACGGCTTTCTAATAAGCCCAAGATCACCCCACATGCAGAATGTTTGTTTTTTGTCTTTTTGCTTTTGAGTTTTGTCTGCTGCATAGCGTGAGCCGGAGAAGCCGTGATTTATTCTCTAGCCCAGCAGCAACAGAGAATGTTCATTACTTCGCAGCTGGTGGCATTGCTGTAATTATGATATCGATACCATTAGTGAGTGTTCCTTTCCGTTTGCACAGAGACGGACTTTCTGCAGTGCATGTGCGCCTGTTTGCTTTCCTGCTGCGGGATACACGGCGCTTTCTTTCTCATATGCAGACTGTCAGCAAATACAAGGGATTGTCTGGTGGAAAAATGAGGCTGGGGAAAAGAGAGGACAAAATTTGTGAGAAATGCTCCAATTAGCCACAGAAAAGAAGCAAAGAGAGAGGCTGAAGAAACAAATGTGTTGTTCATAAGATTTTGGGCGCAGTGCTAGCCAACTTTCCAGCACTGACATAGCTGTGCCAATGGGGCATGTGCTGCTTCTTGCAGTGGAGCAGTAGTCACAGAGGCCTCCTCAAAGTAAGGGAATATTTATTCCCTTACCTCAGAGCTGCACTGTCCTTACCCCCACGCTGGAAAGTTGGCTAGGATTGCGCCCTTTGGTCAAAACTGCTAGTTTAGTCAAAACTGCCGTTTCTGACGCCCCCCTTTTTTTGCTATGATCTCATCCAAACTAGTGGCAAAAGCGACTCTCAGGCCATTTGGAGGCCAACATTTTATTGATTTATTTTGCTACGTAAACCACTTTGTGAACTACTCCAGCTGAAAATTGGTATATAGATATTAATAATAATACAGGCATATCCAGTGATGTCATTCAAGGGGAACGGACCAGAACGGGCGTTCCGGATCCTAACGGACTCCGTGGCTGGTTCCAAGTTCCCGACAAGTGCCAATCAAAAGTGAGTTCCTGTTCCTAAATCATTTGAATGACACCACTGGGCATATCCCAGTATCTGCTGAGGTTCTGTTCCGGACCACCCTACCCCCACCCCCGGTGGATACCTGAACTCGTGGATACTGGGGACACCTTTTTAAAGATAGGGGAACATCATTGGTTTTGCTGTACTGTAACAAAGTAAAAAAATAAAAGATTTGTTTAATGTTTCCTGTCTTTTTAATAGGCATCCCTGTATCCATGGTATCCATGGATAACAGAAATCATGGATACCAGGGCATGTTTATATGGATCCCATCCTTTTACCACTGGACTTCAACCCTTTCCTGCTGGACTCAGCTATTTGATTTATCAGTTTTGTGACATCTCCAGTCCCTAACTTGTGACATCATCACACATGCACCAGACACCTCCAGTTTTTGGATGCATTTGGCTGGGCAACATCGATTCTTAAGTGGAAGAGACTTTAACCTGGAAAGGAAGTTTCAGGCTAAGGCCACGTGCCAGATAACCAGCCCAATTCTATGCATGTTTACTCAGAAGTCAGTTCCATTCAGTACCATGTGGCTTATTCCCACATACATGCGCATAGGATTGTAGCCTAATTTGGCTTTTCCAATTTTCTTGCCTGAAACAAAAAGGAAAAACAATATTAACATTGCCTGTAATATTGTTAATGACCCTGGATGTTCCATTGATGGTTCCTTAATGAGAGCTAATGGTTGGGAGATAACTAATAATTGCACTGCTGTGAAGGGAATGGCCCGGCGCCAGCTTGTGAAAGTTGTACCCTACACAGAGCAAAGGCAAAGGAGCTGGTGTGTGTGTGTGCGTGTGTGTGTGTGTGTGCGTGCGTGCATGTGCGTGTGTGTTATATGAGGAGACATGCAGCGATTAGATTTTAAAATCACAGAGACAGCAGATAACTGGAACAGATCTCTGCACCAGTTAATTTACGCTAGGATCATGCAAATCAGACCTAAATTATCTGTTACCATAGTAGCCGAAAACTACGCTACCAGTTCAGTCTTCTATAAGGGTGGGAGTTGTCTTTTCTATTATAAGAATTAATATTGAGTAACCTTTAAACAAGCATAGGTATTTTTTTTTCTTAAAATGTTTTGCTGAGATCTTTAGGCAGGAGTAACAGCCCTGGTACAAAGAAAAGCACTTTTCAGACATTACACTGCATGTAAGGAGGAGGAATGTAGGAGAGTGCACAATGTTCCTGTTCCCACTGGCCATATGTTCACAGCACTCACGACAGCTTGCTGCAGGCTTTGAGGAGGGCCGGCCTATCCATGAAGCCAACTGAAGCAGTAGCCTCAGGCAGCAGACTGGACTAAAATAGATGTGCGTGCAAACATGTGCTATTGAGGCCAACCGGAAATACCTCCTTTCACAATAAGAACAGCAGCGGGAGGGGTTGACCCTGGTCAGGCTTGGGACAAGGACTGGCCCATCCATGAAATTGTTGCTTCAGGCAGCAGGTTGGTGGGGGATCCCCAGCTATGTCCAGTGCCCACCTCCCTCCATTCCTCCTCCTCCTCCTCATGCTCTCTGAATTTGAAGAGGGAGAGAGAGAGCAAAAGAGCAAGGGGTGACAGGGCTGAATTAGACCATTGGAGAGTTAGAACATCAGAACAGCCCTGTTGGATCAGGCCAAAGGCCCATCTAGTCCAGATTCCTGTATCTCACAGTGGCCCACCAGATGCCTCAGGGAGCACACGAGACAACAAGATGCTTGCAACAGAGGGGGAGGAGTAATGGCAGGCACATCATTGGGCATTGGGCAAGGGGGGGGGAGACATTTGCCATGTCTCCTCAGGCATCAAGAGGACTTGGGCTAGCTCAGGCCTTGGGGAAAGCCCCTGCACTGGATCTCTTATGGTGCCCCTTCCTGTCTCCTGATGGTTCACTGGGTGCTACTATTGCCACTGGGTGGTTTTTATGTTTTGTTGAAAACTGTCTTTTTGTTGTTCACAACCATCTTTTGGCAGTTAAAATATCTGAATAAAAACAAATACTGTGGCTGCATCTGCTGACACTATATTATTATTATTACTACTACTACTACTACTACTACTACTACTACTACTACTACTACTACTACTACTACTACTACTACTACTATTATTCAATTTCTATCCCACCTTTCTGCATGAGGGCACCCAAGGCGGCTTAACAACATTAAAAGGCAGTACAGCAACCACAATATGTACAATTAAAACAATATTAAAACAATACTTAAAACAGTTAAAATTTAAAATTTTAATTTATCACCTGTATCATCTATCTAGTAGACTTTTAAAGCATTTAAAATGAATAAAAATGAGGGATTGAGAATGTAGAATAAAAACACATAACACCGCAATTTGCTATTTTAATCAAGACATTTTGGGAAAGATATCACAAAAAAACCCCACCCCTAATAATGAGATTCAGAGGTCGGCCTGACCAAGTCAGTCTTCTGCTAGGTATAGGTGATCAGTGCCTAACCTGGCTGACTTCTCAGGTCATCTCTGCATGTTCGACTGAATGTGCATACAACTGCGCATACAACTGAACATGTATAAGGATTTCCCATGTGAATGGAAGGAACCTTGCTTGGGAACTATGGTATTGCTTAAATACAGTATACACATCTCATATGAACAATTGTTTTTCCTATAAGGGCAACACCTTTGAAGCTTTCAACACTTTCTTCCTGCAGGGAAACATTTTCCTCATCGAAGTGGCTCCTGAGAAACCCTTCTGCATCTGCCCAAACTGCCACATATCTTTTGTACAATTGTGGGGTGCATTGAAGGCAGTGGCGTTTCTACAGGGATGGCAAAGCTCTAAGTTTTGCAAGAAGCCTTACCTTGCAGTGGCAATCACTCCTTTCCTGCACCGTTTTAGCCAATCCTCACAGGGAACAGCAACGTCTTGGCGTTGCTTACTGGCTACAGCAGCAAGGGGGAGGAGGGATTTACATGTCAGGGTAAGGCTTCCTGCAAAACTTAGAGCTTTGCCATCCCTGTAGAAACGCCTCTGATTGAAGGCCCATATGCAGTTCATAGTCTATGCAGCCTGAGTTCTATCCCAGCTGAATGGAAATGGAGGCACTTTTCCAACTGGGCAAGAGGCACTTTTCACGTGGTGTTCCTCTTATATTTAGCAGTATAACAGGGGCAGAGTAATTGTCCCTCTTCACCCCTGCACAGTGTCTTTTCTAGTGGCTGTTGCTGGTGGTGTTTTGCATATTTTTAGATTGTCAGCCCTTTGGGACAGGGAGCCATTTAACTTTATTATTACTATTTGCCTGTAAACCGCTTTGTGAACTTTGTGTTGCAAAGCAGTATATAAATACTGTTTGAATGAATGAATGAATGAAATGGAGCCAGAATGCACTTTGTAATTTACTGCTAAGTGACATTGTCCTCATACAGATTTACTAGTCTACAGTAGTAAATCTGTCTACCAATCTACAACTCACTGGTGTCGTGCACCATGTGAGAACTCTTGTATGAGAATTGTTTCTGAATGTGAAATTGTTTCTTTGCACTCTCATACGCAAAGATATAAGGGCAGGTTTGGATAATATTCTTCTGTTAGGAGGGAGGGGAAGATGCTCTGCAGAATCAATAGTTTGCTTGCTGGTTGGCAAACCTCTCTCTTGAATGTGTCCATCTCTCAAAGTTTGCATGCAGTAGAATTTGTTAGAATACTTGAATCAAAAGTTAGCCCTGCTTCTTCTTCTTCTGCAAGCTGATGGAGCGGTGCTGCTAGACTTGGAACAGCTAAAAACAGAAGCTACAGGTTGGGCATCCCTGAATTCTGAAATCAAAGTACAGATGTGCCCCAATATCCACTGATTCTGTATCCATGGTTTCAGTTATCCATGGATGCCGTGGAAAGTGGGATGCCTATTAAAAAGATAGGGGAACGTTAAACAGTCTCTCTTTTTAAACTTTGTTGCAGCAAAACCACTGATGTTCCCCTATCTTTAAAAAGGTGTGCCTAGCATCCACAGTTTCAGGCATCCATAGTTGGGCCCAGAACAGAACTCCAGTGGATAACGTGGTATGCCTGTATTCCAAAAACTTTAACTTTTTTGCGCGCTGACATGACACCGTAAGTTGAAAATTCCACCCCTGACCTCATGTGACAGGTTGTACAAAACGCACAAAATTATTAAAAATTACAATATTTTATGTTGTATTTATACAGACAATGTGTATAAAGTGTGTATGAAACATAAATGAATCTCATGTTTATACTTGTGCTCCAGCCACAAGATATCTCAATAGGTCCATGCAAGTATTACAAAACACGGAAAAATCCAATATCCAGTTTTGATATGGGATGCACAACCTGTACCGTATTCGGCCTGAGAAATAAGTTATATTGCTGGGTTGTACTTGGATGTTGTTAAGTCTTTGCCACCACATAAACATTTTCTGTCATTCTTTCTAAGGACACCATTCTAATTATGTGAGCGAACCTTAATAAGCCAAGTAGCACTCCGAAAGGTCATGGCTTTGCAATTGACAGCTTGCATTATCCAAGTCCTCTTTCCTCTAGCGGGGACCCAAAGTGCCTATTAACTTTATTTATTTCTGTTGGCAAATCAATCAAGAAGCACAGATTAGCTTTGGGCAAGGAACAGTATCTTGCAAATTACAAAGCCTGCGCATTTTCCACAGGGAATAACTTAAAAACAGGGCTTTTCTCACCTGAACTACTTCTTGCAGTGAAGAATATTAATTTACCTGACGCAGAAGCAAGGGCCTCCGTATAAGGCTGCGCGGCCTTACGCGAAGGTCGGGAACCGGAGCCTCCACTCCACCTCTTCCCCCACCCCAAAACACTCTCCTGCCCCGCCCAGAAAGGCCGCATTGCCAGCGAGCAGCCAACCCCATCACTCGCCAGCAAGTGGTGCTCCTCCAGAGTGCTCAAGACCAGTGTCACCATGGTGCGGCTCAGCACGGGGGGTAACGGCTTACCACTGGAGTTGGAGACGATTTACGGCGCCTTGTGCAACAGCAGCATGAGCAGTATGCTCGTGTTGCAATACTAAAGGGCTCTGGATTGGGCCCTCGGTGCAATCCTCTTCAGCCCTTGGCACAGCACGGGTCGCTTGTCTCGACCCAGGGCTGTTGCAAATGTGCTGTAAGGTACGTCTGCTGCAGCACAAGAAGTGCGGGGCAGGCACAAGGATTTGCATCGACCCAGGCATCCCACAAGGGAGTTGAACCAGCACGGGGACTTGGGAGGGCGGGGGGGAAGGCAGGAGGGGGCAGAAAGGGGCAGAGGGAGTCCAGAGAGTGGGTGGGCCTGCCTCGGGAGGGGAGTGGAGTGCTGAGCTCATGTGGGCCTGATCCAGGTGCTCGGATTTGCACCAGCAATTTTGCTGTCGTAGATCCGAGCAGTCTCACAGACTGCCTGGGGCTTACCTTGGGGTGAGCACCAGCTGTTGCCTATGCTGTGTTGGATGCAGCACAAACCAGCAGTCCTGCCTGCTCCGATGCAGATTAGCATTGGGCTGTAATTTCAATTTTTTGTATCTCAAGTATAATAGCATAGAAACAAGAGACCGTATTATAACGTAATGCTCAAATGGCCATTCTTCATTTAACTGGGAAACTGGGGGTAGCCAGTCATCAATACTGTGCTGAAGATCTCACCTGCCAGAAACATAACAACTTGACACAGTACAATTTTTGCAACTCAGTTACAGAAGTGTTAAGTAAATGAATAATTCTTGGTCAACATTTAAAGCAGGTGGTGCAACAGATGCTATATGATCACAAGTGCTCTCAGTTTCGAAATAGGGGGTGAGCAGTATTAGCAAAAAGATCCTTGAGGTGGCCTATTTTCTCTTCAGTACAATAGCGAGATAAAAAGAACAGACTCTGAAAAGCAAAAGACCTGTTTTCTGACAGATGGTATGTATGAAATTCTGGCATAGCTGACAGATGAAAGAGGCACTGATGATAGATTCCTTGTGGGGTTTTGTTCAGATGCCTCTGTTGCAGCTCATCAAGAAATGTTCTTCCTCCATATGTGATCCGGAAGAGAAGAACATCAGAACAGCTCTGCAGGATCAGGCCAGAGGTCAAGTATCCTGTTTCCCCCAGTAGCCAACCACATGCTTCATAAACAGGGCATGAAAGCCAGAGCCCGCCTTCACTTTCATTCTCTGGCAACTGGAGGTAGCAGCATTCAACCTTCATTGATAAACTTGTCCTTTATGAATGATTACCTGTTCTCATTCCTCTGAGACAAATTCCTACCGGGAAACCAGGTAAGCGTTTGCACGGGCAGGGAGAGGGGCAGCAACAGTGCTGCAAAGATCATTCCGCTGCTGCTACCAAAAAGCTTCTTCACTTACCTGGGGCAGCACTTGCAGCCCCCTCTGGTTTCCTCTGCAGCTTGTTTACAAAGCCCTTATCTCCCATCTAAAGCTACTCCCAGTTTTGGGAGAAAAACAGTAAGTAGCTTGGGTGGTGCAACCTCCTTACAGGTGGTACAACCTCCTTACGTTAATAGTAGGCTACTTCAGAATGCCAGGTGCAAGGGAGTGGCAACAGGATGCAAGCATCTTATTGTCTACTGAGCTCCTTTAGGCACCGGGTGGGCTACTGTGAGATACAGGAAACTGGACTAGATGGGCCTTTGGCCTGATCCAGCAGGGCTCTTCTTATGTTCTTAGATCACTCAATCATGTTTTTCGTGGCACAGCCAGCTCAGGTCTTCCGCCAATTCCAGAAACCACAGAATGCTTGCCTGGGTTGCGACCAGTGGTGTCATCTACTCTTGCGGAGACGGAACACTGGGCGGGACTTAGGTTTGATTGGCTGCCTGCCCGTTCGCTTCCGCCGCCTTCCTGCTCACCCAGGCACCCAGTGCGCCACCCACCCGTCCCCCCCGCGTCCATCACGAAGCTGGGCGAGCAGCGGTGGGGCGCAGTGACCGAGGGCAGCCCGCGTGGCGGGGGAAGGCGGCAGAACCGCATGGACCGGGCTGCCAATCAAACGTAAATCCCACCCAGCATTCTGTCTCCGCGAGAGTATATGACACCACTGGTTGCGACCAGTGGTGTCATCTAAATGATTTAAGAACAGGTACTCACTTTTGATTGGCACGTGTCGGGACCCGCCCACCGGAAGTGACGTCATAAGCCAGAAATGATGTTGTGGCAGGAAGTGACATGAAAAAAGCCCTTTTTGAGGCCTCAGACGATTTTAAGCTGACCCAACAGTTGCAACAGTATTCCACAGCACCCCCCAGAACATGTTAAGGAGGCCTGGCATCATGTTAAAACCCCAGAGCAACTCATTTTTCAGTGGCAAGGAAAGGAATGGCTCCGGTCGCTGCCTGCCTGCCTGCCTGGCTCTGAGAACGTGCAGGCAACTCAAACATGCAGGAAATTCAAACGTTGCAGAGGGTAGAGTCGACGAGTGGGCGGGCGAATGGGCGGGGCCAGCTGTAATCCTAGAAACCGGTACTTGCGTACCCCCGCGTACCCCCTGCATGACATCACTGGTTGCGACCCACCCAAAAGAGGCGGTGACCCACTGATGGGTCACAACCCACAGTTTGGAAACCACTGGATTAAATGTTACAAGGATCATAAACAGAATTGACAGTTTGCAAAAAGTGACCATGTTTCTTCCACTTTCTTCTCAGGCAGGTAGGCAGCAAAGGTTAATCTCAAGCCAACGCTGCTGCTGAACCCCATGCCTTTATTGCTGATCCCCATGCCTGCCTCTTTGTCACTGAGCTCCATCACATTTTTCCTGTTTTTCAAGGGTTGACGGTCTTGATCCTGTCAGCCCCTTCTGACATCACCAGGACCAGTTTTAGATCTTGGAATGTGTCTGACCTTGCAACCCTAATTGGAAGAGAAGAGACACTAATCAGACTCAAGACTTGGCAGGGATAGGAGCCCTGTGTCCTGTGCTCTCCTCACTTAAGCATCAATTTACACTGTGCACATTTTCATGCCGCAAGCTAGCAAGGACTCAGATGAACTAGGATGCCTGGATGTCAAAGTCAGAGCCTCTGGAAATCTAGCCAGAGGCACACACTTACAAAAAGCCCCATTAATGGCCTCCCTTGGTTTCTGAGCCGTCAGGAAGGTGTATGTTTGCAATATGTTCTTGGCAGCCATCAGGACTAACTACTTGCTTTTAAACAACCATACCACACACACAAAAATCAATGCTGAACTAAACATTCTGCACTTACTGTTGATTCCCCATTGTGGAGCACACATAGCATACTGTGTACATAGTGAAGTCTGCACAGATCTTTTCAAAATCCTCAAACAGTGAAATGTGCACTGGTCTTATCATCTGTAACCTTTATTCTTTTTTACCAATTGAGAGGAAATGGCACTGGCCATTCCTTGAGTTGGAAAGCAGTTCCACTGATGGGAGAAAAGCAATGCTTTCTCCCTGACTGTGTTTCTGAAATAAATACATTATCAGCAGCGCTTGGGTTCTGGCAACAGCAGGGGGTTGATGGTGGCCTTGGGCCGCAGAGGCAATGGACCATATGGATTTTTTTGTGCCATGCTTTATTCATGCTGGGTTGGTGCCAGGAGACTTTAGCTCAGCCCTGTCATCCTGTTCCAATAGAATGCTTTTCAAACACAATCAGTAGCATAGTTTTTTTTTTTTTTCATTTTAAGCCTCATCTTGTTTGAAGTCAAGTTACTCTAAACTTGGAAAGAGGGGCTTACATTCTATAAAGAGCATCTTCCTTACAACCAGCTATGTACCAGTTTTTGTAAAATGTGCAAGCATTCTTGTACCTTTGAATGGAAAAGGAACTTCTGAAAGTTTGCACTGTCAAATGCACCTATGCACCAAGTCAGGGTTTGCACAGTGGGTCATGAGGGCAGCATGGTAGCATTCCTAGTGTGGCCAAAAGTGCCCAAAGCAAAAATAGATATAAAATGGATTACCAAACCAGGCGCTGGGAGCGCTAGACTCCATCACCTGGAGGTGTTGCCATGGAGTCATCCTGTGGTACGTAACAGAGGAAGAGAGGGCATGGGGGCAGAACTAGCAGGGGGAGAGGCAAAGTGGGGGAGGGACCGGCGGTGGCCTCCACTGTCAGATCCTATCCTCTGGGTCAAGCTGCGTGGCCCAACACAGCAACCCCCAAGTCTACACCAGCAAAATAGCCTGCACAGTCTTGAGGAGGCCCACTGGCAGGCCAGAGTCCTTACGGGGAAAAGGATGAATGTTCCCTTCTACCAAGGTGCCTCCGACGGCTGCCACAGTCCTTGTAGGATACAGTTCTAGCCGTTTTGCTACTGCTGCACCTATGGCAGCCAGGTAGTTTAGGATTGGACTGTCACTCTCTGAAAGCAACTTTCATTTAGTCATTTTTTGGGTTGACTGCCAACTTTGCATCACTTAAGTAGCTATTAAACAGCAGCATAATGAGACATTCTGTCATAAAGCATGACTACTGGAAAACATGGCAAGGTGCGACAATATCAGGAAAGCAGCAGCAAAGGCCTTTGATGGGCCAAAAAAATGATGGGCCAAAGGCCTTTCTTTAAGGATAACTAGGCGATTGTGTCCATTCGTACTCCTAGGCTATCCTATCTGACTTTACAATCTGTCCATGCGATAGCTTCAGTACCATCTTTCTATTACATTTGAACAGATGAACAGCGTTGTTTTACTGAGTCCCCTCTCCCACCTATTTCGGAAAAACAAAGTAAAGAGCAGATAAGTCCTATAAGTGACAAGAACCAGTATAGGGGAATTCAAAGGTTCAGATATATGTAGGACATATATCAGGATAACGTGTGCTACTGGCGATAGTACTCTTTCTTGCTTTGTCTATATACACTCTCCAGTACAATTTAAGATCTTGGAAATTGAGCACACAATTCCATCAAGTTGTGTATAGGCCAGAGGGCTCCAACATCTGGCCAGCAGGCCAGATCCGGTACCCCCTAGATTCTTCCCCTGAGTGAAAAGTGTCTGCCGTTCTGCTTAGGGGAATGTGAAGACCCTGACCCGGGGTATCTGCGGCAAGCTGCACTTGCGCATAACGCCGCACATCAGGCATTCTGGGGTGGCTGACCCCTGAAGTGGCTTAAGACCATGAAGACCCCCAGGGGCTGTAGTCAGGGTCTTCGCGATCGTTTGCAGGGCAGAACAACAGATGCCATCTGTGCTGGCAATGATTTTCAGCGGTGCAGCGGTCTCCAGCTTGGAGAATGCTGGTCTAAGCCAATCACGTGAGGTTTCTCGCAATAACACTGTGATGCTGGTATTGCATTCCAGTAGTTATGATCCTGTTGACTGTGTTCAAATACAATGATAACAGCAATTTGCCCTGAAGTGTTCATACTTCCTAATTAAATACCTATGCAAAGCAAAACATTTTAAAGTCAAAGAGGAAAACCACAACAATAAAGCAACACACAGAAAGAAGAAAAATAGTATTTGTTCAGTACAGGACTGGCTCCAGGTTTCAGGGGACTGTTAGTTTGAAGCCAAATACAGAATGGCAATTTTTCTTCCACACCATGGTAGCATTTCTGGGACACACTAGAATGAACCTTTCCTCTTTCCTCTTTCTGCTTCTCTTGTGACTTGTAGGCTCTGGGCACACAGCTGTCAGAAAGATAGGACAGGAACACAAACTATAGTCTAGAGATATGCTGGACTGCTGTTCTCAAAATAGTTGGCTTTATAAATATGACAATTGAAGCATGGGGAACAAGCAGGTGGACAATGGTTGAATGATGACCATGGGACGAAAGTGTAAACACCCAGGAAACTGTCAGTGAGCAAAGTATGACACCCCATTGGAAGTATCCTTTGTTTCTGAAAGAATCAGCTTTGTTCTTTCTCCCTTATGAAAAAAGATTGCAGCGTTTGGGGCTCTTCAGTCTAGAAAAAAGGCGCCTGAGGGGAGACATGATTGAGACATACAAAATTATGCATAGGAGGCATAGAGTTGATAGAGGGATGTTCTTTTCCCTCTCTCACAATACCAGAACCAGGGGGCTTCCACTAAAATTGAGTGTTGGGAGAGTTAAAACAGAGAAAAGGAAATACTTTTTTACCCAGCAGGTAATTGAGCTATGGAACTCCTTGCCACAGGAGGTGGTGATGGCATCTGGCCTAGGTGCCTTTAAAAGGGGATTGGACAGATTTCTGGAGGAAAAGTCCATCAAGGGCTATAGGCCATGATGCGTGGTGCAATCTCCTTACGTTAATAGTAGGCTACTTCAGAGTACCGGGTGCAAGGGAGTGGCAACAGGATTCACGCATCTTGTTGTCTCCTGGGCTCTCTGAGGCACCTGGTGGGCCACAGTGAGAATACAGGAAGCTGGACTAGATGGGCCGTTGGCCTGATCCAGCAGGGCTCTTCTTATGTTCTTATGTTCTATACATGTTCCCTTGAAAGAAGGACACAGCTTCTTTACAGCTTTACAGCTGTGTGTAATGTTCTTTGTGCAACCCTAAAAAAGACATTACCAGCACTCGAGAAAGATTCCTTTGGTTTGGCTGCAAGTCAGCGTTGTGGGTGATCATAAACTTCATCAGTCGTGCATCCAGATAATTGGAATTACTCACAGCGCTCACGCCTCAAAGGAGATGCAGAGCAGGCGATCTCTGTGAAACCCACAGGCTTTTACATTTGTTATGCACCGTGTTATGAATGTCAAAGTAATTACGACAGCTGGAGGCCGCTCAATTGCTGACTGCTGAGTGGGACACTCACGTTCCTTGTGACAAATTTGATGCGGGATAGCTTTCTCTTTCTTTTAAGTAGCTGTTTTGTTCATGTTGGTGGGCATTTATTCCAACAGATTCGAGAGACAGTTATAATTACAGGATTTGGGTGCCCAGCAGAAAAATGTGTCTTTCAACTTCTGAAACGTAAATGAGGCGTCGCTGATTTCAACGCCTGAGATGCTTGGGCTATTTCGGAAGATGTGGTCTCAGAAGGACTCAATAAGTTTGGTGGTTTACTTCATTGGAGAAACTGCAAAAGTATAGCTCAGCGGCATGTAAACATCAATTCCAGAGGTGAGGCTTTTATGTTTTCAGATTGGCTTATCAGGACCGAGAAAAAGAAAGATACACACCCCGTGGAGAAGAAAGGCAGTGGGGTGTCTATGATTTGGAATGGGGAAACTGCAGGTGGGGAAAAGTTTCCACTCGCAGTCTCCAACCTCAATCCTGATATAGTGGGTTCTCTATATTACAAATGTACAGAAAGTGAAATAAAAAGTATCAAAATCCCCCCTTTTTTATTAGAAGACTTTGTTTTTTTCCAAAAGCAAGACAAAAAAGACATTCCACAACCTCTTCCTTGCAGAACACAGACTGCATTTCCTGTTTATCTCCTTGCCCTCTCTAACACTAGAATCTGAAGATCAGACCAAGCAAAGGTGGAATAAGAGAAAATAAAGGAGAGAGGAAAAGAAGGGGGAAAATGGGTAATGGGGTGGTGAGCAATGCTTATGAAGCCTGAGGCCTCTCATGTGCTTTAAGAAAGCCTCTCCCTACATTTTGGAGGATGCCTGGAATCTCACCTTGACTGCAATCATTCTCTTAGGGCGCAATTCTAGCTTGCTTTGGAACAGGCAAGCCCGCTGACCTGCGCGGTATCCAGTGCAGGTTAGGAGCCTCCACTGGGCTAGGCCATGTTGGTCCCCTTAACCCTTGCTGTTTGGCAAGTCCGAGCACAACACATGGCCTGAATCGGGGCTGTGCGGCCCGGGGATGGGAATGGGGGTTGGATGAGGCCTAATGGCTGCATCCTGGGCCGCCCTGCCAGGCAGAACGCCCTTCCCCCACCCCGTTCCACCCCCGACTGCTTTCCCCACCATCAAGAAAAGCCCCTGTGCCGACCAAACTCTTACCCAATGTTACAAGAGATTTCTGCAGCATAAGGTTACTTACAATTTTACTTTAGTGATGTAGTATCTCCTGCAATGTGTAACTCTTACAAGGCAGATTCAGTTACTTCAGCTCTTGATGCTTGAGTGATAAGGGCCACTTTATGCTCCAAGGCATTCATTGGGTGATTGGCTACAGATTTTATCACATTCATCTTTCTGTTCTTACAGTGTATTATTTTGGAATGCATTTTGCTCGTGGTTAAAGATTGTTTTGGT
This sequence comes from Lerista edwardsae, assembly GCA_029204185.1. NCBI lineage: Eukaryota > Metazoa > Chordata > Lepidosauria > Squamata > Scincidae > Lerista > Lerista edwardsae. Next base: position 24,231,504 of record JAJKFI010000003.1, read on the forward strand.
GTTATTGTTGCATGCTGAAGTTGTTGTAAATATATATTTTGAATTCCAACAGAAAAGCAAGCAAATAAATACATCACAGACTTCTTGGACTTGACTGGGTGCTCCTAACATATTCAGAGTGCAATCCTAACCTGGAGTTAGGCCAGCATAAGCTAAGCCAACAAAGTTTGGCCAGCACAAGGGCCTCCAGAAAGCGTTTAGACCACTCTCAGAGTCAGGGAGATGGCTCACGTCTGTGTGCTGGCCTCTCTGACTCCAAGAATGATCCAAACATACTTTACAGTGTCCCTTGTGCAGGCCAAACTTTGCTGGCTTAGCTTATGCCGACCTAACTCAGTTTAGGATTGCGCCCTCAAGTGTTGCAGGAAGAAGGCATCCTGCAGGTGATAAAAGGGCATAGGGACAAAGTTGACCTTTGACCCACTGCTGGACTAAGTGTTACAATCCTGTAACACTTACCTGGGAGTAAGCCCCACTGACCACAATAGAACTTACTTCTGAGTACATAGACATGCATAGGTTTGCGCTGTAATTGTGCAAAGTGTGCTACAAATGCACTTTAAAGTTTGCTTTTGAAAATCATTTAATAATAGAAAAATTGGAAGTCCCTCTTGTAGAGGGGGAAAAATGGCTTTGAGGAATATTTCTGCCTCATGGGGAGAAAATGTGTTTGATCATTATTCTGCCCCTTAAAAAAAAGCCTATTTCTATGCCATCCTTGGTTTCTTTAGATGTTCTCAAGGTCCCTAAGGGGAAGTCTGTAATTGCACACTGATGGTACATAGTCAGAATTCTAATTGCCTCCACCTTCTAATTAGGTGCAAGAAGTTAAATTGTTCAATGATCCATAGATGTGTTATTAGCCTGTATAGCTCTGAGGTGACTGTAGGCTGCCACAATCCAATCTTGTACCTTATTACAAAATATGGTGGCAGAAGTCCCTGTAATTTATAGTTGCAGGTGCAAGATGTTGATGAATATCTTGGTTGAATATGAAGTCCTAAGTCTCTGCATCAAGCTTTTAAAAACCTCCTACTGATGGAACCATTTCCCATTGTTGCAATAAGCAATTAGGAAACTTAAGCTTCAAGGTCAATAAGCTCTTCCAAACTCAACTCCTGTCAAGTGATAGAAATAACCAGGTAAGAAAAAGGCAAGGATTGTTTTCATTGGCTAAGGTGATAGGAACCATTATCGTCATTTGAAGTAGTTCCCTCAATGCAACTTCTTCTCAAATGTAATATGGCTCCAAAATTTTTGGATCTCCTAAGGCAGTAATTTTCAACCAGTACACTGCGGCACATTGGTATGCTGAGAATGGTCCACAGGTGTGTCGTGGAAATTTGGGGAGGGCCATTTATTAGTAGGGCCATTGGGGGATGTGAGCCCCCCCCCCGCATCAGCAGAGCAGAGTGCCTTGTCAATTAATGGTAAGCCTTGACAATTTTAATGCTATGTGCTATGAGATGAAAAAGATTGCAAATCTTCTCTGTCCTGAGATATCAGTTTCAAAGCACAATCCTAACCTGAAGTTAGGCCGGCATAGTTAACCCAGCAAAGTTTGGCCAGCACAAGGGCCACCATAAAGCGCGTTTGGACTATTCTCAAAGCCAGGGAGTGTTGCACACGTCTGTGTGTTGGCCTCTCTGACTCCGAGAGTAGTCCAAACATACTTTACAATGTCCTTTGTGCCAGCCAAACTTTGCTGGCCTAACTGTGCTGGCCTAAGTCCAGGTTAGGATTGCCCTCTCAGACACATCCAATTGTACACATTGGGGTGCTAAAGATGGACAGAAAAAATTCTGCGGAGATGAATCTGTAGTGATTAATCTTAAATTCCTCCTCTCCAATAGAACATTAAGACCCCAATCCTATCCCCCACCAGCAGTGCTGATGCAGCTCATCAAAGAGGCATGTGCTACATCCAGTGGTGGAAGGAGGCAACCCAAGGGCAAATGGGAAGTAAATATTAAACATTTCTCACCTGGAAAGCCCTGGGGCCTCCTATATGTATCCTTGGACCTCTACTCCCTCTTTTGGTGGTGTATGTCCAAGGAAAAAAAAGGGAATGCAGTGTTTTGAAATGGAGGGGGATATGATCTGGTGTGTGCCATTGCTGTTGGATCCACCCCCTCCTGCCTCCTCTCCACCCTGGGTTCCTCCCCCTCCCTACCCAGATGTGCTCTTAGTCCTCCCACTCCTTGCCCCTCTCTGCCCACTCCTCCACCGCTGACTTAATGAGTCCAGGGGGCATAGCAGGGTCTGAGGGCAAAGCAGCAAGGCAGCTATTGTAGTGGTACTGACACAAATGGCTACTAATATAAGCAATGGCTACTTCTCCTCCTGACTGCCTAGACCTAGATAGGATTCATTGCACTGTCTATAAATAATGTTGACACTACAAGTCAAGAATGATTTTCTCACCCTGCCTCTCTCCTTCACATCCACAACACACATGTTAAGTTTGGAGTTTTCAAATCAGTGAAGCATCACAGTTTTGCATGAAGAAATGCGCATATCCAATTTACCATATACCTTGCTTTCTCCTGGAGTGATTTTCATAGTAATTTCCACAACTCTGGAGTGCCACCATGTACAGTATTGGGCTCAGCCTTGACAGAAATAAAACTGCCAGTTTGAGTTAGTGAAATATAAATTTAAAATGAAGGGAATTATCCATTCATGAGATACAGAGAAGTCTCAACAGCTTTCTGCTAAATGAGGTATAGCCAGGCTACCAATTAAGATCTCTTTGTGTGGTTAGCTAATTTATTGACCTTGTAATGGTCATCATTACAATAAGCCATAAAGATGTTGGTTTATTTTCCAGACTTGGCAGTGAGTATCTGGATTTGGTACAACAGCTTTCAACTAGCCTTTAATTGACATGATTGCTTAGGGATAATAATCCAGAAAAAAAAATTGTATTCATGCCAGCAATCTTAAATATAAAT
>JAJKFI010000003.1:24234857-24249671 GCA_029204185.1 Lerista edwardsae
TGTGTGTGTGTGTGTGTGTGTGTGTGTGTGTGTGTGTGTGTGTGTGTAAAGGAGGCAGGGCAACCTGAGAAAGAGGGAATAGGATCTGGCACATGGTACAGCCGGCAAGATAGCACCCCCTGCCTCCAAACTTTCCCTGCTCTTCCCTATTCATGCCAAAGCTTTGTCACCAACTTACCAACTTACCAGCACCAGTGGAAGCTTTGGCAGCTGTTGCTGCATGCATTGCACTGCTGCCCATTTCCAGCAGCAGCCCAGCAACACAGGACGACTTCTGGCTTTGCACCACTATAAAAGGTTTTGTGTAAGATTTGGATAAATAATTTTACTAGCAGGGAGATGAAAGTATCTCATAGCAGAACTAAAGAGAACATGAATTCTGGGATTCTTTCTTGGGCAGCTCAATCCTGAGTTGCCTGGTTGCTGCGGGCATAGCAGTAACCACATGAGGCGCCACAGGAAAAGGGGATGTTCGTCCCCTTCCCCCATGGTAAGGGCGTAGGGTGGTTGATGGGTCTTTTTGCCTCTGAGCTGGCTGTTTTGCTAGTGCAGAGGTGAGAGCCTCTGTGTCAGGCTGTGTGGCCCAACGTGAAGGATAAGATCAGCAGCAAAGGTTGTCACCAGTTCCACCCCATGCTCTGCCCCTCCCCCACCCAGTTCCACCCTCCTGCCGCATCCAAAAAGCATGCAATATCAGCGAGTGGTACACTTACTGCTTGGTGGTGTTTTGTTGCTGCCACCAGGCATGCGGGACTAGCGCTGGGCCAGCACTGGTGGGAATGGCTTACTGCCGGCACAAGAGGTGCTTTACGGCACTTTTTGCACCAGGGTATGCTCAGTAGTGGGATCTGGGAATTAACTAACGGAACGCTGGGCGGGGCTTCAGCGGGACTTACGCATCATTGGCTGCCCGTCCGATCGGTCCGCCGCCCGCCCTGGCCTCAGAGGGGTGCCGGCTCGCCGGGGGGGGCGGCTGGGGGGTGAGCTGGTTGATCAGACACGCAGCGGTGGGGCGCGCTCCCCAGAAGAAGCCCGCGCAGCGGGCGGGCAGCCGAAGGAACGAAACGGGCGGTCTGCCAATCACGCGTAAGTCCCGCCCAGCGTTCCGTTAGTCAATTCCCAGATCCCATTACTGGGTATGCTCATACTGCCAATGTTGTCAGGGTCAGGATTGGGCCCTTAGTCATTGGGAACTAAGGAGATATTTTCAGCTGGTGAGCTCTTGTGTTTCTTAGCCCATTGGCAATGGAAAGAAACAACATTGTCACCATGCTTTTGGATACAAGAAAAGTATCCCCCCTCAGGATAGGCGGGCAAGTGTTCTGATGCTAAACCCTGGCTCACAGCTTGAGTGTTCTCCCCCAAGTAGTACCCCCAGCATTGCATTCTCAGCTGTAAGCTCCTCTTTTGTCATTGTTCCTTCTCCTACATGAATGAGAATCAGCAGTGGTTTGCACAGCAGCATCTGCTCCTGTTTTCAGCCACATACACTAAAAAGCAACTGAGGGTAGAAGAATCTATTCGCCTGGTGGCTACCTTTATTAGAAGGTGAGCATGGTGGATAGTTAATGAGCAGCACAGATGTCACCTTCACTGGAAGGTGATGAAATCAGTGTATCAGAGTAGCCTGGTTCAATAGCCCGGGTTGAATGGGGACAGGATTATGCCAGCTAGCTACAGCTCCTGCTCCCCCTGTCAAACCTCCAAACTGAGAAACCTGTATGCAGGTCAGGAAGCAACAGTTAGAACTGGACATGGAACAACTGATTGGCTTAAAATTGGGAAAGTACGACAAGGCTGTATACTGTCACCCTGCTTATTTAACTTATATGCAGAGTACATCATAAGGAAGGCAGGGCTGGATGACTCACAAGCTGGAACCAAGATTGCTGGGAGAAATATCAACAACCTCAGATATGCAGATAATACCACTCTAATGGCAGAAAGTGAGGAAGACCTAAAGAACCTTCTGATGAGGGTGAAAGAAGAAAGTGCAAAAATTGGCTTGAAGCTCAACATAAAAAAAACTAAGATCATGGCAACCACTCCCCTCACTTCCTGGCAAATAGAAGGGGAAGAAATGGAAGCAGTGACAGACTTTATTTTCCTGGGCTCCAAGATCACCGCAGATGGTGACTGTAGCAATGAAATTAAAAGACGTTTACTTCTTGGGAGGAAAGCTATGGTGAACCTAGACAACTTAATCAAAAGCCGAGACATCACCCTGCCAACAAAGGTTTGCATAGTCAAAGCGATGGCTTTCCCAGTAGCAATGTATGGCTGTGAGAGCTGGACCATAAGAAAGGCAGAGCACCGAAGAATAGATGCTTTTGAACTATGGTGTTGGAGAAGACTCTTGAGAGTCACCTGGACTGCAATCGGTCAGTCCTCCAGGAAGTCAAACCTGATTGCTCCCTGGAAGGACAAATCCTGAAGCTGAAGCTCCAATACTTTGGCCACCTGATGAGAAGAGAGGACTCTTTAGAAAAGACCCTCATGCTTGGAAAGATTGAAGGCAAAAGGAGAAGGGGGCGGCAAAGGATGAGATGGTTAGATAGTGTAACCAAAGCGATGAACATGAAATTGGGCGAACTCCGGAAGCTAGTGGACGACAGGGAGGCCTGGCTTGCTGTGGTCCATGGGGTCAGGAAGAGTCAGACACGACTTAGTGACTGAACAACAACAAGTTATAAACACACATTTCTAGACTCTAGAGGACTCTGTTGGAAGGTGGACAATGAATGGTCTGAATTACCACACCCTTACTGGGTTTTCTTCAGCTTTGGAGAGCACACTCCAGAATTATGGGATTCTAAATTGGAGATACTTAGGTTAATGGAAATGCATTGTCTGTAGAGAGGTACTCAAAGCCCTTTTGTTATCCATGACATTACCTGTTGAGGAGTTAGTCAGAGAAAGACAAGTGCATTCTTTTCATGAGCTGTCTGGGAAAGGGAGTGACAGGCTGGCTTCAATATGCTCTTGGTGAAGAGATCGGATTATTTTTTGAAGTGTTTGTGGGACTCAGTGGGTTTACTTCCATTTCAATGTCTAACTTGAATTTATTTTCTTTTTTCCTCTGTATCTTTCATGACAAACTGCACACAGAACAATGTTTTATCTTGTGGCTAGAATCCACCACAGAGACAGGAATGCTTTTAGCCTACTGAAATCAGCTATGTACAGTACTGGATTGCAGCCTGTGGATCGACAAATAGACTTAGATTTTAGAAACCTTTATTGGCATAACACATACAAACAAAAGGTAGGTACAAGTGAAAAAAAACGTTTCGGCTATATGGTAAAAGAGAGGGTTTAAGTTTTGGGTTTAGATTTGGATACTGCTAATAAAAATTCCGCCACCAAATACGTAATGTCCGTCGAATAATCACTAAGAAGAATAACAAAAGGGTTAGAAAAGGCAGCAAAGAGGGAAGAAAGAAAGAGTTCAAGTAATTGGGTTCTTAAACTTGTATGGGCAGGACAACGAAGTAAAATATGCTCTAAGGTATCTGGCTCAGATGCACAGAAGTGGCACAATCTATTATGGCTAGGAATATTGAGGAACCTACCAAAGTGAACAGCAGACGGGAATATGTTCAACCTTGCTAACATGAAGGCCCTTCTTGCACTAAACTTGGTTAGCTTAACAAAATAATTCGAGGGTCAACCCAACGAAGGAGAGAGACCAAAGAAAAGAGGGGAACAGGTCGGGTTTAAGTTAGGAAGGAGGGTATTAAATTCTTGTTCCCAAAGTTTTGATTTAATAAGCTGGTGCGCAGTGTGAAGATTCATGTCGGCCAAAATTTTGGGGGAGAGACCCAAAGAAGATACCTTAGTTTCAAGAATTTTGAACCATTTAAAGGAAAAGGGATCTTTTAGTAAATCTAGGAGAATGGAATCAGAGTGAGAGTTAAGATGGATTTTAAGCCAGAACTTAAATGTAAGCGACCATGCAAAGGTAGATGGAAGGTGAGAACCTAATTCCAAAATCATAGTAGACAACCTGATAGAGTTTGGAACTCCAAGGATCGACAAATATGGGAGGAATAGGGGAGAGTGTGGTCAAGGGAGAATGGGGAGGGGAGGGGAAAGACAGTGGAGCAGGGCTTCTCCTGCAACAGAAACAACAAAGTCATCAACAGGAGCACTCAGGTGCTGCCTTTGAATTTTCTTTTTCCACACAGACTTTAACCAAGGAGAAACATCAGGCCCAGAAAGGGGCAACATGAGAAATTTGCATAGGGGCATATATTACTGTCTAGGGCAATGGTTCCCAAACTGTGGGTTGGGACCCACCAGTGGGCCACAAGCCAATTTCAGGTGGGTTGCAAAGCATCTAGAGCAGCCATATTGAAAATATGGGAAGATGTGATGCTGGAAAGAGGGAGGGCTATGTGGTCGTTTTGCTTGTGTCAGGGTTTCTAAATAGGATTTTCTTTTTCTTTCTGGTTCACTTTGCTATGGGGAAATGGCTGAGAAATAACCCAACTTATAGCTGCATTCTCAGGTCCCAGGCAGATTGTCATTCAGAAAAGTGGGTCCTGGCACTCAAATGTTTGAGAACCACTGGACTAGGGCTTTTGTCTTTCCCAAGGGCTACCTGAAAGACAGTATGTATGATGGATTCATTATGGATGTTTGTTTCTTTTCCATTGTTCACAGCCTTGTAATGCTTTTAGCTTTAAAAAACCAGGATAAAAAGCCCTTGATAATAATCATAACAACAACAATTGACTCTTCTGGGGACAAACACCTATGATGGGCATTACCTTCGTATACTTATCAGTTTCCAAACATATCGGGCTGGCAGACACTGAAAACAGATTGCCAGACAAGACAGACTTCCTCTTTTCGAGGAAAACAGTTTTTATGCTTTTACTTGCCAGGGCAGCATTTCTCAAATGCCTTTGGAAATGGTGGCAGTCAATTACATATTGATCAAAATATAGTACAACACTAGCTCCTGAATAAATTTCAATTTCAGTTTTGACTAGCATGTCAATTAGCAAAGAATGCTCAGACTTCTCAAATGCAGGAAGGATGGTGAAATCTAAATGTCTCCTACAGAAGGTGCAGAATACACCCCGTCACATTCCATGAGTTTGCTGTGGGTTTAAATTACCAGGATCAGGTGGGTAAAAATGAGGTCCCGTATGGATGCCCAGTGATTGTGCAGCATGTTTGGTTTATTTGTTGTTTCAGCAGTTGATGTCTCTCCACCGGTACATTTTACAGAGAATGCAATAAAATGTCTTTGCTTTTATGATGTGATAAATCCATGGAGAATGCTGACATATGATCTCACTACAAATAGCAAGTGCTGCTTTCATTAACAATATAAGGACCTTGATTTCACTGCTGTTGTCAGGAAACCTCCTGGTTGATAGCTGGTTGATAGTTGGCGAGGCAGCTGACTCTGGAGCAATTCCAGAGGGCACGGGCTTCAAAAGGACAGCTCAGCAACCTCCAACACATGTGCTTGTGTTTGTGGAGTGAGGGGACAGAAGAAATGGCAGAAATAAAGAGAGGAGAATGCAGTGACTGGGCTGCTCCAAACTGCAGCATTTCTCAAGCCTAATATCTCAGAGTAGCTTGGCAGGGGTGCCATAGCAGGAAACCGACGTGGAAAATAGTTTTCAGGTTGTGGAAGCGAGATTCCTTGCCAATTGAAAGATGGGCTCTTGGGTCTAGTTAGAAGAACTGAACTGCAAAATAGCAATGCCTTTTGAAAACAGAGGCAGATACATCCCTCAGTAAGGCAGGATGAAGCAGGCTGCCTCAGGCAAAAGACTGTGAGCCAGTTCTCAGCAGGGATGTGCAGTCAGGGGAGGCAGGGCCTCATTAGATCCAACAAGTTCACCACAAAGAAGCCCAAGGACCCAACAGGTTTAAAAACGTACCTTGCCTTTCCACTCTGCTGCTTTCCTCTCTAGCAGAGTCAGTGCAGGGCGCAACCCTAACCAACTTTCCAGGAAAGGGCAATGCAGCTCTAAGGTAAGGGAACAAACATCCCCTTACCTTGAGGAGGCCTCCGTGACTACTATTCCATTGCAGAATGCGGCACGTGCAGTGGTGTCATCTACAAACAAGGAACGGGAACACTGGGCGGGACTTGGGTGGGACTTCCACGTGATTGGCAGCCCGCCCGTTTTGTTCCGTGGCTGCCCTGGCCTCGGGGGGGGCTGCCCCCGGTTAGCGTGCCCCACCGCTGCTCGCCCAGGCTCTGGGGCACTGTAGGATAGCTTTGTATGTGCAGGGTTAATGGTGTGTCCTGGTATCCACTGATTTGGTATCCACAGTTTCAGTAATCCATATAGAGCATGGATATTGGGACTCCTATTTAAAAAATAGGGGAACATGAAACAAATCTGTCTTTTTTAACCTTGTTGCAGTAAAACCACTGATGTTCCCCTATCTATAAAAAGGTCTCCCCAGTGTCCACAGTTTCAGGTATCCATAGATAGTGGTGGTCAGTGGCGTAGCTAGGGCATTTTGCATCCGGGGTTACTTAATTTTTTTTACACCCACAGCAATATTTTTATTTTTAGCCATACCCTTTGCTAGCATTAAGGTATTACATTCTGGGGGGTTTCATTGAATTCCTGGTGAAATTCCAAATCCAACGGTATACAGCATGATGGTATTATTCCTTAAAACCACAATTTTGAAAATCACAATTTGTTCAAAAGTTTAATTTTTGGTTTTTACTTTTTTTTGGCCATTACTTTTCACAGAATAGAGACATTCTTACACTCCTTTTTTCAGTGAATTCCAGGTGGAATTCCACATTCAACAGTATATAGCATGACCATATTATGCCGTAAACTCGTGATTTTCAGGATTTGGGGTTCAATGGTGACACCCCCAAAGATGGCATCTGGGGCACTGCGCCCCCCCACCCCATAGGTAGCTACGCCACTGGTGGTGGTTCTAGAACAAAAACCCAGCGGATACCAGGGGACGCTTGTAGGCAATACTCCACATTTTCTGTCTGAAATGGTACAATCCAACGAGAGCTACATCACATGATTCTGCTCCACATGCATTTCAAGCAACTAGTTAGTCACACCATGATTTTGATATGGGAGCTAATCAAGCCTAAGAGGCAATTTCTCTAAGTCCCTGTCTCTTTAAGAGGTGAGACCGGGCTCCCAAGATTGAGAGGTCCTGCTGAGGTCCGCAAAACCCTCGAGCCCACCAATCTCTGCTCTTCGGGATCCCTGCTTTAGCTTACCAAGTTTAATGTCAATGAAAAGAATGCCAGCTGGACTTCCATGGTGGTTCCGGAAAGTATATTTATTGCAATAAAGATGCAACAGACCGCAAAGCGCGCATGCAAAAAAGGCACCCTAATTGCATGCCCAATTGACTGAAACAGGTACATTTATACGTTCATGCATGCAGGTGAAGAGAAAATAAAACATCCAATCAAATTTATTTGCCTAATCCTGCTTTGATTATTGGGGCACTGGGGGCTTTGGGACTTTTGATTGGTCAAAAGTGGGTTTGAGGAACTTCACGAGACATGCCCTTTTGCCTGAAGGGTGACCGGCACCCTGGAAGAAGAGCTAATCATTGGTGGACAAAAGGTTGAGGGTGACTGGCGCCCTGGCTAATTGCTGGGGAACAGAGGACAACCGCACTTGATTAAATTTTGGAAGGTGGGTGACAAAAGGCGTAAGGTCAATGGGGGGCAAAGATAGACACGTATCTTGCAAGCACAAAAGGACAATTCATTCTACAGACACATATTCCGACACACAAAGAAAAGAGGTAGTTCATTCTATTCCAATAGAAAGTTCATTCGAGTTCATATCATGCAAATGTTTTTGGTGGAGATTGTGGATGCTGGCGCCGAGGACGTAACCCAAGGATTTGGCTTGATGGCAGTGGCACATTCCCCAAAGGAGCTGCCATACATTTTGGTCACTGGCAGCCATTTTGTGTCTTCCCCTTTACAGTACGCACAAGCACGAAGCCCGACATGACAGCTCTCCCTTATACAGCACGTCCCCATTCACAAAACACAGTTTCCATTCATAAAACCCCGTTCATAAAGTCGGCCTTTCCCTTTAAGGGGAGATTTTGACAGTTTGAGGGTTTGACAGTTCCTTCGAACCACGTGGCCAGGGATTCTGGGGAAAGACCCGGCTGCTTCGAGGTTTGACAGCTGGCAAGCGGTGCTTTCGAGGAATCGGCTCGGGGGGGGGGGGGGTTGACAGCTCTGCCAGTTCACGTGGTTGGAGTTACTTGGGTGGCTGCTTGTTATCTCATTGACTTGTGGTTAACAGTTTGTATAAGGCATGTGTTGGGGTCAGACCGCAGGTCAGGAGGTATCTTAATCCTTTGACTGCCGGCTTGAGTGCTTGAGCTGGCTGGCTGGAGCTGCGAGTTCGAATCCTGGGTCCCCTCATTCTGTTGAAAATGGTCAGCAGGGGATCCGGGGGAGTTGCAGCTGAGAGTTTGATTCTTGCCAAGGCTCAGTCCTTTTTTTGTTGGTTACAGCTTGGCTGAGCTGTGTGCTCATGGCCAGGTGAAGGAGGCATGGTGGTTGCAGCGTGGCTGAGCTGCGTGCCTGCAGCCAGGTGGAGGAGCATGGCGGTTTCTGAGAGAATCACCCGGGGCGGGGGAGGGGTGTCCTCCTGCATCAATTTGAAATACTGTCAAGGATATTTATTAATTGCTCTTGGCTTACCAATAGCGATCCTTTTGACGATGTTCACTATTTCTTCACCATGATTCTGTTCAATTAAGCACTCCTTCACATCTATAGTGTGACTCATACTCTCCTTGCAGCAGGTTCTGGTTAAAAAAAAGCACCCGCAATCTGTCACCACACAGAATAGTCTTTCTTAAGTCCTTTTGTTAACTTTGTGCCTGTCACCTAGAATCAACTGCTCTTTGCAGGAAACTGAATCAAATGTGATCTCAAATTGTATATATCTCAAATTACAGATAAGGCTGACTAGGTTTACTGGCAGCTCTGCTAATTGTTCTGCTTTGCGATGAGTCACACCATGTTTACTGTCAAAATCTTCTTTCTCTGTCACTCCTGCATATAAGCTGCTAGCAGCTTTGGGAAAATGCTATGGAAATTGCTGGCCATTGAATGCAATATGAGATTCAGGCACACACATTTTTTTTTCCTTTTGCAGCCTGTGAAATAGACAAGGGTTTCAGTATGAAATTGGCTAGGAGAAAAAAAGTTAGAGAAAACTCTCATAAATTTGGAGTATGTTCACCATTGCCTCAATGTTTTCTGCCTTGCTATAAAGTTAAAAATAGGCTCCACAGTAACCTCATCACCATTTCTCTTTCTCCCATTCTAGCTTGTAGGAGTAAGTTCATTTTGGATTTATGTCTGTTTACACCTGTGGGTGTTTTGCCGTGGGCAGGAAGAAATTATTTAGGGAAAACTGCAGTTTCATTTAGATTAAAAAAAATTGGTGACTATAGGCTGTTGTATCTGGTAGTGGTACTAGTTCTATTTCATAACATACTTGCTTTTTATTTTATTTTACATAAGCCTGCTACACTTTGAACTGACAGGTAGCACTGAAGCCATTTTTCCCAGAAACATGAGGCTCCCGCTTGGTGTATAAATCATTTGCACTGAATTGCTTTTTGATTATCACAGTGTACCATATTTGAAACTGTATAGGATTTGGGTATTGTGAAACAATTGAAGAACTGGAAGCAAGGACTCAGTGCATTATGGGGAGGAGATTGTGGCAGCATGAGAAAAAAAATAGGCATACAAAGAATGGGAAAAGTGCACTTCACAGAACGGGAGGTGTCCTACGTGTGTATGTTTACCCCTGCTAACTGGGCAAGAGGCACTGTTTCAAGTGGTGTTCCTCTTCTGTTTAGCAGGGTGGACAGACCAGGCCTAGGAGGCCTCTGCAATTTAGGTTGGAACCTAATCCCTTTCCCTGGCCTAGACGGCCTTACGAGGGCAATTTGTATCCGCAATTTAATTGGCTCAGATCTGAGTAGCCCTCTAGGGGTGGTGGGCATGCAACATGGGGTAAGGGGGGAAATATTGGCAATGGTATAAATGGAATTCAAAGAGAATCATTGCTATTTTTTTAAAAAAAGTATGAACTTCTTTCCTGTTGAAAATATTTTGTCCAAGTATAATATCTTCCAGGTCAGCATTGCCTTGATTTTTCAGACGCAATTATACTGTATATTATTTGCAGTCAATTAAAACCGAGTAAAAATTGGCCTTGAAAAAGCAAGTAGCATATGCACAGAGTACTTTGTTAGATCGTATTACATCTAGAGTACTATTCACCGAGCTTTTAATGTTTAATGTTTTGTGAATGGTTACATGGATTTCAAATGAAAAAGTAAAAAAATCTGAGGATGCTGCGGGCTTTCAATATTTCACCAGTGTTAACTGTCTTTTTGTGTCATCCAACTTAGTAAATTAAAATCATTGTGCTAAATCTGATTTGAATCTTTTTCATGTGACAGATGTCAAAATGGGAGTGACTCATGGGAGCACTAGTGTGTCTTTGAACTGAATTTTGAAAAATTATCCTTATAAGATTTTTTTACTGGACTGGTTAAATGTTATCAACAAATTGAAGATGCAGACACTAGTGTAGCTATAGGGGATGGCATGGTAAATATTGCAGGTGCCACAATGATCCATGTAAGCGGCCCCTCCCACTAACAGAATGGCCCTGAATGGCTCTGAAATAGATAGCGCAATCCTAATTTGGAGTTAGGCTGGCACAGTTAGGCCAGCAAAGTTTGGCTGACACAAGGGACACCATAAAGTATATTTGGACCATTCTTGGGGTCAGGGAGGATGGCGCACGTCTGTGTGCTGGCCTCTCTGACTCCGAGAGTGGTAAAAACATATGTTACAGTGTCCCTTATGCCAGTCAAACTTTGCTGGCATAACTGCGCAGGCCTAACTCCAGGTTAGGATTGCGCTCTGAGTGGGAGGGGCTGCTTACATGGCAGGTTGTGGCACCTGCAGTACTTGCCACACCACCTCCTGTAGCTTTGCAACTGGATGCAGGGATAAGGAGTGCCAAGTGCTTCCCCTTCCTAATCCACTGGTCACCACTGGCCCTCGTTCCACATCCTGGATTCAGAAAGGAAGAATGACATGAAAAAGGAAAGATAGTGTGGACGGAGAGGGGATGCTCCAGCTGTCCACTCTCGTCTACACTTCCTATCCTGCTTCATTCACCTTTCCTCTTTGAATCCAGGAAGCAGGAGAAGGAGCAGCAGTGGAGGCAGGCAGCTAGACAGAATCTGTCCTCCTGCCAATCTGCCACCTGTGTCCACACCTTATTTTGTGGACTTTATTTTGTGGACTTTGTGGATTTTATTTTGAAGAATTTATACCCCACCTTTCCCATGCCGAAGCAAATGCCCAAGGCGGCTTACAAGGGCAGGCTCGTCTAAACCACCATTTTTCAATGGGGTTTTTACAAATGTACAGTATTCTGCGATTCACCGAATCCTCAGTCCCAGATGTAGCCTTCACAGTGTGGTTCTCTCCTCTGGCCATGTGACATGGAGCTGGACTCTGTGGGTGGGACTTCCGGTGTTGGAGGGAGCCGAGCAGACGCTCGACTCGGAGCTCCCTTCTCCCTCCCACAAGATGTTATTAGTTTTTTTCAGTTCCTAAACCTTGAGTTCCCCTTATTATGCTACTTATCATTTAATTGGTTTATACTTTTCCTGCCAAGATTTTGTTGCCGTTTGTTATCTATTCTCGCCTCGTTACCGCTTCGGAAGCTTCTGCCGGCAGCCGCCATTAAGGATTTATTGTTTTGAGTAGGGGTTATCCTTCTTCTCAATTAGAACACCATCTCTCGATGGGAAAGAAAAGGAATCTCTCCTTAGAACCAACGGAAGCACTCTCTCTCCAACCGAGCCTTAAACAATCTGGACTCAACACTTTTTATAAGACTTCTGCCCCTTCTATTTCCCTACCAAGTTTGTCTCCACCATGTTCTGAGAGCGATCGGTTTAACTTGGATTTTATATCTGAGGAAGTAACTTCTGCTCCTGAGCTCCAACCTTCTGAAGAAGTGAGCCCCAACCTCTCAGAAATTGTTGCTCTTTTGAGGAGTCATGCTGCCCTGACTGCTAAGATGGTCCAGCAGATTTTTATACAGCTCCAACAACTATTGGCCTTCATTCAGGGGTTCCATCATGATTTTTCTGCTGTGCTTGCATCACATTCTAAACTGGATTTTATCTCCAACCCTACTGTTCCTCAGAAGACTTTGCAGTCTTCACGCCGATTCTCAACCTATATTTGACGTCCTCATACTTCTGCTGAATCCTCATTCCAACTCATTTATGTACCCAACTGTGTAGCCCTTTCTGTTTTTCCCTATAAGCTTTATTCCTAATTGGAAATCTGTCAAAAATACTAAACTTCACTTGGCTGCACTTTTGAGGTTGCCTTTGTCCTACATTGATTTGGAGAAGATTACCAGATTACCTCCCTCTTGGAATTCAGATCGACTTCTCCTTTTTTTTCATTCAAAAAACATTCCAAAACTTCTGTTCGAGCAGGCCTTCCATCTTCAATGGGCCGGTATTGAACCTCAAAGATATTTTAGGAATGTTTCCATAGAGAGCCTGCTCCCATCTTATCCTAATAAAGTCTCCCGTGGAGAGTTACCCCTGGACTCCACAGTGTTATCTGAGCAGGGACCGGCTCAAGCATGTGACCATCGCTCTTCTCCTAAGGATTGTCTTTCACTGTCCCATGTCTCGTCACCTTTGAGGATTCCTTTTGTGACCTCTGGACCTCGCACTGACGCCCAGAAGAACTCTGTTGAAAGGCTGACTGGTCCACCTAGTACAGCTTTGTCCCCATGTCTTGACGCGCCCTGTCCACCTATGGAGCCCATGGATTGTGCTCAATCCGATAAGACTCTAGATCTAATGCCACCTGGATTTACAGTAAGGATGGCCAGGCCGACAAATGGATGTATTTCATTTGACCCCTGCTCAATTATTTCCCTTATGGATGACCCCGACTGATGATTGATGAATGATGATTGGCAATTCCAAGTTCTTGCCTGTTTAGAGCATGCTCATGTTGAACTATCTTTCGATTTTGGAAACAAGGTGTTAATTTTGATCCTTTCTACTTACTTACCTATTGAACGGAGAGCTTATCTTTGCAGCCTATTTAATTAATTGCCCATTTTTTGGTAATTCCTTGTTTTAGTATAATGTTTTTTTCCCTTTATTGGATGGTTTTAAATTATCCACACGGGTTATTTTTGGGTTGGCCGATGTCTCGAAGATATGTGTTATTTATTTAATTTTTCTTACATTTATTTAATTTTTCATTTTACTCTTCATAACTTATTTTAGGTTCAAAATTTCAGGCGGTCTTTTTTTAAGTTGCTAACTATCTGTGCCACCCATATTTGATATTTCCTGTTAGTCTGTTAGTTCCTTTTGATATATTTCCATTCTTATTTAATAGATTTTACCTGTCTTCCCTACCCGTGTTGTGTTGTGTAATGTTAGATGTTATTGTATATATGCCAATAAAGGTTTTCGAATTCGACATGGAGCTTCAGCAGGTGATTGTCAGTCCAGCCTGGACAGGTCCTCAAGGTTGGATTCCGTTCTTTTTGCTGGCTGGCCTTCTCCCAACATTCCTGCACTGGGAATCTTAGTCAGCCGTATGGATGAACTTCCCCTGCAAAGATGTATTTTCATCTTCTCCAATGAAAAGTCCTGCACTTTCTTTACAAACTGATATTCTGGCACTGTCTGTCCCCCTCTTTGGACCCCCCCCACTGTCCCCATTCCCTTCCCCCACTCACCCCATTTCCCTCTACCTTTTGTGTCCTCATGACAACCCTATGAGACAGGAGCCTGAGCAGGGCTGGCCTTAGGAGCTATGGGCAAAACAGTGAGGAGAGAACTGTTATATCAAGAACTCAGTTTTGCTAAGGCAGAACTATTATTGCATGGGATCCAAGCCTTCCCTTGCACAGGCTTGGAGAGGTTTCCCCACACCCATAAATTACCCCCATTGGGGTCATGACCAACAGGTTGAATATCACTGCTGTCTTAAAGGAATTCTTACATTTCTTTTAAAACTCTCCAGGTACAGATTCTTAGCAATGGAATTACATTGATCTGCTCCACAGATATGAACCTCAGCTGTGAGTCTCCACTGTGCAATTAATTCCGAAGGTCAGAAGGCCATTGAAGAGCTTCTACTTGGAGGATAGGAAGTCCTAGAAAGTCACATTATCAATGGCTTTCATTAGTGATTTCCTATAGCAAGCCTACATTTTTTGCGAAGAGGTAAGAAGGAAAATAAAAACAGAAAAATCAAATGTTATATAAGAATGGAACAATACATATGGATGCGTATGGAACAATACACATTTTAATTAAGTGAACAGTCAACTGAACTGAATCTAGGATGCTTTTATATGCCATATTGATGATGTGGCAGTTTATGGATATTTTCCTTTCTTTGTAATATAAGTTTATTTTGTTATTGTGGTAACTTGTTGATTTTGCCAATGAGGGCATTTCTACACTTTTTGAATTTCTTGCCGACTTCCCAGAATGCACCAGTAATACTGTCCTCTGCCTTTCCACTGGATCACAAGAACCCAGCTGCCCCTCAGATATCTATTCTTACCTCTTTTTAGCAGAGTTAGGCAAAAGACTGGTGCTTAACTGCTTCAAATACCAATACTGCAATTACAAGGGTTTCAAACAGGAAAGGCAAACAGGAAAGATACTCACATTAGCTACAAAGAACAAAACCATACCACTGTAATGTGATTG
>JAJKFI010000003.1:24260623-24271843 GCA_029204185.1 Lerista edwardsae
AATAATAATAATAATAATAATAATAATAATAATAATAATAATAATAATAATAATAATACTTGTATTTATATACCACCTTTCTTAAGATCACTAGATTTCTTTAATGACTGTAACTCAAGGCGATTTACATAGGCAGACTTTTATTCACAAACCTGAAGGTTTTTACAATTTACAGAAACATTCTATCTTTCAAGAACAACACTCATACAGATGGATTTTTCTGGATTTAGCCTTCTTTCTTATCCACCTGTCTGTCTTCTGCTGGCTGATAAGAGGCTTCCCTGCTCCCCCAGAGACGCAGCTGACCAGCAAACTCCTCCTCCCACGAGGCAACTGAAACTCAGCTTTTAATCAGCCGCAGTTTGCAAGGTCTGCCGCTCACAGAGACTTCTGGTAGTCTCGAGCTCACGACCTTTGGATCTTCAGCTGTTATCTTCGAGCAAATGGAAGCATTAACCCTGTCGGCTAAATCTTCTGCCCAATATCCACCCATCTACATACTTCGATTACTCCCTTGGCCCATAGAGGAACATAAGTTTGTAAATTAAGGATGATGCAACATTTTGGCCACAATCCTAACCTGGCCAGCACACAGACGTGCGCCATCCTCCCTGACTCCAAGAGTGGACCAAATGCACTTTGTGGTGGTCCTTGTGCCAGCCAAACTTTGCTGGCCTTACTGTGCCAGCCTAACTCCAGGTTAGGATTGCGCTCTTTGTTTCGGATCCTACTTGTTCACAAGATTTACTGCACGTAATGTCTCTTTGAAGGCATGTACGTGCAAGTTCCACAGATTTTTGGATCAAGTTGTAGAAGAATCTCAATAGATCTCTGTTTTTCTCCTCCCCTCCATCTTACTGAGCAGCCCTTGGAAGAAGCACACCACAGCAGCTGGAGGAATAAATGACTGCACACTTCCTATCTCCTCATCCAGCCTCCCATCACTTTGGTACTCAATCTTTTCAACAGCCTACTGAGCCATCAGACTGTAGATGCTCTGCCTCAGCAGAGAGGGATCACACCCTCTATATTATCTTCCAAGTTCTCAAGTGGTGCTCCATTATTGTGTCTTTGCCTGGGACGAAAAGAAATATTTTGTCAAGATTGACTATAACCTTCAAGACCAGAATATCCATTCTGAACTTTGACAAACACAATGTAACTTCAAAATTAGTTCCACAAATGTGGGGTATCTTTCAAGAAGTTTGAGAGAAAGCCTCAGCATGGCACGTTTTAATGAGAAGAAAACTGTCATTTGAAAATTAAAACATTATTTCTTGGTCACAACACCATCATCTTCCTTGAAACGAATGAAAACAACCAAGATCGGTCAAGCAGCCTCCATCTGCAGAACAGTTAAGAGCTCAGCCTGCTACTTGCTATGCTGAATCAAAGGACTACCAAGCAACAGTAGCCAGCCAGGTACATAGGTGGCATCAATTTCCTACTACCAGCCCCCACTATCTAGCAATCAGAGCCTCAATGCCTGTGGGTGTGAAAGCTTTCTCCCTTCTTAATATGTGCAGAGAATTTTCTGTAATTTATTTATTTTTCTTGCCTATATTTTCAAAACCATCCTTAGCAGCAGAGATGGCATCATCTAGCAGCAATGAATTTTGCAGGTTAATTATGCACTTTCTGAAGAAGAACTTTCTGACATCGGTCTTCAGATAGATATGAGAATGTGTTTTCCTTACCAGAATGCAGTTTTACTTTGAATAGGCAAATGCAGATAGGCGAACAAAGTACAAGCATGCCCCGGTATGCAGTGGGGTTCCATTCTGGACCCCACTGTGGGTACCTGAAACCATGGATACTGGGGATGTATTTAGGGGAACATCAGTGGTTTTGCTGCACAGGGTAAAAAAAATTGTTTAATGTTCTCCATGCTTTTTAATAGGCGTCCCAGTATCAATGGTATCCATGGATAACCGAAACAGTGGATACTGAATCAGCGGATACCGGGGAACGCCTGTAATATCCTTTTCTGGTGATTAGTAGAAAGCCAGAAAAGATGTTCAGGGGACAGAAAATCCCCACCATGTGGGACTGATTATTTGCAGCTGGGCATTCTGGTCTGGGTATGGAGCTAGTGGCCAGTTTGTGGTGGGTGATTTGTAGTGGCTAGTGGGTGATGCTATGGCTTCAATCCTATGCATACTAACCTGGAAGTTAGCCCCTTGGACATATGGAGGCTTACTTTGAATAAACATGCATGAGATTGCACTGCATGACTGAGGGTGCAACTCTAACATGGAGTTAGGCTGGCACAGTTAGGCCAGCAAAGTTTGGCCAGCACAAGGGACACTGTCAAGTACATTTGGACCACTCTCAGAGGCAGAGTGGCCAGCGCACAGACGTGCGCCATCCTCCCCGACTCCGAGAGTGGTCCAAACGCTCTTTACGGTGGCCTTTGTGCTGGCCAAATTTTGCTGGCCTAACTTCAGGTTAGGATTGACAACTTGCTCCAATGTCAAAGTGAGTCTGAGCCTTTGGCATGCCTCTGCAGGCTCTGAATAGCCAGGCAGGCTCTGCTTCCCAGAATCAAGAGTGCCTCGTTAAGGCCATACACTTTTGTTCACAGTCATGCACTCTTTTGTCTCTCCATGAACTCCTACAAGACTCTCTTGTAGGGAACAGGGGTCAGTGACTACAGTTTTTGGCGCAGTTCTTGTTGCGTTCCAGTTGATAGTTCAGTGGGGCTGAGCTACTGGTTCTGATGTCTGAATATGGCCTGTCCCATTCTCTGACTCCCTGGCTTGGGTTGTAAGTTGGCTAAGGTTATATAGATCCTCGATGGTTGCTATCCTTTCTAGTCCCCAAACCTGTTGGACACAGTGCCTATTCTAGTGCATGCCCAATTCACTGAATGGAGCCACAACAAATAAGCTCACCAGGAGCCTATTCACCACTGCCACTGACTCACTAATGAAATAATCAACCACATTGTTGGATTCATGAAGTGAACAGTGCTTCTGTCTCGCTCATGAGTGGGAAATGCCATTGCCTGTAAAATCATCTGTTTGGGCTGCATTAATGGCCTAGGAAATGGATTCTGCCTAATTCATGAAATGAGCAATGCCTTTTTTAATTCAGAAAGACCACGCATTGCATAAAAGATTAAGCAAGCAGTCGTCTTTTTTTTCCCCAGGTCTGTGAAATAATGTAGTCTAGGGAAGGAAAAAAAGCAGAAAATGATGTTTTATGAAATAGGCAATGAAAATTCCATGGAATAAACAATATCTCATTTATGAAATAAAATTCTTTTGCCTAATTTATTGAACAAGCTTTGCTACTTGCCAACCATTTTTTTTCTGATATTCCTTGGCGGTACACTTAATGCCTCCTACTTTCCATCTGCACTCCAAAAGGCAAATGGTCATTTTTTTTTTTTGCCTTTGCTTCCCAGACAAAACAACTTCAGTTGAGGGCCAGATGTTTTCAACTTATGTTTATTGGTTGCAAATCAACATTACGGCAATGAGATGCTTTCATCTCTTCAGAACAAAAATAGGGACATCCAATTAACAGCCCAATCCTAAAATGCCAAACAGCTACCGCTGCATCCTACGGGAGCCGGACAGACGATGTTCGTGTCCTTCCCCCAGGTAAGGTCACAGGCCTGCCACTCTGTCTCCTCAGGTCTGCACCAGTTATTTTACTGGCGCAGATTTGAGGGCCTCCGTGTCAGGCTGTGTGGCCCAACACAGAAATTAGGACCTAGTGATGGAGGACACCCCTGGTCCCATCCCGGTTCTACTCTCCCTCTCCCAGTTACGTCCACCCCCTGCAGGAGCTCACCGTCAGCAACAGTGTCACTTACCACCCTCCAGCCTAGTGTTGAGTCCTCCAGGTGCCGAGGCCTGTCACTGAGTTGGCACCAGCGCCACCTTATCACTGGTGCCATAGGATTGGGCCCTATTGACTTTACTATACTATGGACTTTACCTATGGACTTTACCTATGGAATTTACCATACTCTGTGCAGCACTGCAACATTTGCTGTGTCATTGCTTCAGTTACAACAGCAGAAGGGAACGTCTGCTGTCACAATGGGACAATAGGATTGGTCTTAGTGATGGTTTAACCCAAGCCAGTTCAACACAAATCAGCAGACTCCCTATGCAATATTAATTTCTGTGTAGAAATGAACATGGGGTTGGAGTATCAGGGTTGTAGAGAGTTTCCACACATTCAGGTCTACACATGTAGGCTCTTGTGCAAATGACACTCAGGACGCAATCCTAAACTGAGTTAGGCCAGCATAAGCTAAGCCAGCAAAGTTTGGCCAGCTCAAGGGACAGCATAAAGTATGTTTGGACCACTCTCGGAGTCAGTAAGGCCAGCACACAGATGTGAGCCATCCTCCCTGACTCCGAGAGTAGTCCAAACATGCTTTATGGTGGCCCTTGTGCTGGCCAAACTTTGCTGGCTTAGTTTATGCCGGCCTAACTCCAGTTTAGGATTGCGCTGTCAATGTGTGGTTTCAGGGATGGGGGCAAAAGAAAAATCCGTATTGCCTTGTCCATGTCATCATTTCTGCACAACCACTGAACAGCTTATGTTTCCTGGTACAGAGGAAAGAATCTATCATGTTTTCATTTCTGCTGCCAAAAAGTATTGCTCTTCCTGCGGCTCAGCTTTGAGTGACAGATTGTTTCTCTTATTATTTTTGCTCTTGGGGTAATCAGAGTTGGTATAGTCCCATGAGTATTCAAGTTGATTGCTTTTAACATTATACGGAGACAGGACTTAATGAAAACATTACCCAGAATGGCTGATAATTTATGATACCCCTCTGGGCCTTTCCCTGATGTAATTAGACTGCTGATGGAGACGATTGTTCACTATCTAAAATATATTCTTATGCACCTTGCCATCTTTTTTTTTTTTTTTACTCCACAAATTTGTCTAGTTGTTACATGGGATGGATTCTTTCAAAAACAATGGATGGCAATGATCTGTGCTGCATTTGATAAAGAAATGTGCTTGCTTCATCTACCACTAGCCAGACCTTCTCCATCATGCCTGTCAAATCTCTATACTCTTTCTCCACTCACTTCAGGTTAAGAAGTAGGAAAAAGCCAGTTCAGATGATACTCCATCCATAATCTCAAAGGTGTTGGGGAGAAGCATGGACATGCATACCTCCTTCCAGACCAGTGTGGCATCAATAGTCATGTCATGCCTTTTTTTCCTTTCAAAACCACCAATGTGGGTGCAGAAGGGATAACATGTATTATTAGGGTTGCAATCCTAACCAACTTTCCCGCTCCGACATAACTGTGCCAATGGGGCTTGCTCTGCATTCTGCAGTGAAGTAGTAGTCATAGAGGCCTCCTGAAGGTGGATTTGTCCCTCACCTCAGAGCTGCATTGCCCTTACCCCAGAGGCGGATCTAAGGGGGGGGGAAATCTGTAAGTTTTGCAAGAAGCCTTACCCTGTCATGTAAATCCCTCCTCTCCCTTGCTGCTGTAGCCAGTAAGCAACGCCAAGATGTTGCTGTTCCCTGTGAGGATTGGCTAGAACAGTGCAGGAGAGGAGTGTTTTCCACTGCAAGGTAAGGCTTCTTGCAAAACATAGAGATTTGCCCCCCCCCTTAGATCCGCCTCTGCCTTACCCTAGTGCTGGAAGGTTGGTTAAGATTGCACCCTAAGTGACAGTATATTGGGACAAGGAGGGAAGACCTGCATACGCATTCTCCCCCCTTCACGTATTAAAGAATTTGGTTGGAAAAATAATATACTCCACAGTATGCTGTAAAGCAGCGGTTCTCAAACTTCTTTAGCACTGGGACCACTTTTGAGAATGACCATCTGTCCAGGACCCACCAGAAGTGATGTCATGGCTGGAAGTGCCATCACTGTGACACCAAAGCCTGCTGCTTTCCTGATAATGCAGTAATAAGTTGGGTTATTTCTCAGCCATTTTCCAATAGCAAAGTGAATCAGAAAGAAAAAAGCCTATTTACAACCTTGACACAAGCAAAATGACCACACAGTTCTCCCCTTCCCAGCATCCCATCTTCCCATATTTTCATATGGCTATTCTAGGTGCTTCGTGACCCACCTGAAATTGGCTTGCGACGCACTGGTGCATCCCGGCCCACAATTTGGGAACCACTGCTGTAAAGCTTATAACCCTGTTAACAATGAGTTAAGTGCCCTGCTGCAAGGACACCCAAGATGGATGATGGACTCCCACAGCCTTGCATCTCCCAAAGAAAGGACTGTTATTTCCCCAACCACCACTTCTTCAGCATCTCCATCTGGATTGCAACAGAAGCAGCTCAAAGCCTTTGGATGCCTGGAGCATGACGGCAAATGCCACCTTTGTGCCTCCCCACAGATGATGCTTCTTCACCAGCCCTCTGCTTCCTTTTCACTGCTGCTGCCTCTTCTCCTCTATGACTGCTGCCTGGCTCAGCAGCAGCCGTCTCTTCTCTTACTTGGCACATTGCATTTGAAAAAGACTTTGTGAAAGGCGAAGATGGGGACAGAGTGGTGTGTTAGGGCATCTTCTGGGAGACTCTCTAGTCTGTCAATCTCTTCTTCCCCACTTCTGGTTCTGCTCCATTCCCCCAATTCCTTTTCAAATCTTATTAGCCTGGAGGAGGAGAGGCAGAAGTGGCGGCGGCAAAAAGATGGCACTGCCTACGCCATCTAAGGCAGCCTTCTCATGTTCGGGGTGGCCCTGCTTGGCAACTGGGGAAACAGCCGAAATTCCTTAGGGGCATGGAGCCAAGTAGTACAGCTTGAGGGGGGCAAATGGTAAATGCTGCAGGCACTATTACATGCCATGTAAGAGCCCCCTCCCAGTAGCTGTCAGAGTCGTTCTGGACAGTGATGGAAATGAGCAGACACTTGCTGAACAGTGCCTTCTGCATGTTGCTGTCACTGCCTGAAATGGCTCTGATGGCAAATATGCCCCTTACACTGGACATTGTAGTGCCTGCAGTACCCACCATTCCCCCTATCTGGCTAAGCTACTGATGGGCTATGACTTCTATTAACCTAATCAAACAGGAATCTTTTGACAAATTGGAGAATCCCTCCAGACTGAGGGAAAAGCCTGTGTGAAATAAAACCTCACACCCTCCAAAAATTTATTCATGTGCCTTAAGTACTTAGCCACTATACATTATTCAAGTTTTGATAAGCAGGCCCATTATTCTCCTCCTACCCATAGCATTTTTGAAGAAATGCCAATAACTTTAATCTCCAGAAGCCAGGATATTTCTTCATTCAATTGACTGATTTTGCTCATCTGGTCTTATAGAAAAAGATAAAGGTAATTGGTACAGGGCTTTTATTTTGCAATAAACAGGTTCTTGCAAAAGCCCCATATTCCTCCAGGGTCACTGCTATCATGTTCCCAGAAGGGCTAATTTTCACTTTTGAAGATCTATGAAGATGTCTGGAAATGCAGCAAAAAATATCGACCCAACAGAGCAGATTTCACAGATGAATGCCTTAAAGTGTGTCTTAATGATTTACAAATGACGTCTTACATGTTATCTAATTTCTTTTCAAGTTCTTCCACTAAAATAGCTGTTTACAGAAGAGGAGACCAATGTATTCACTAATAAATATACATCAGCAAAAATCTTCACTATTCACAGACACGTCAGCCCAGCTGGTCCCTGAGCACCATGGAAAAAGTAGGCCTTTCTGTTCGGTTTGCCTTTTGCAGTAGTCCGTGAAATGTGCTTGTTCGTTCCCTACAGTAATTGTGTACCAGGACTCTGACACAGAGAAGCTCACTTGGAAGTGCTAACTTGCATCAGTTGCAGAAGTGCCTGTCCCAGGCCCAAACATTGAGCCTGGGCATTGAGGAGTCTCCTCCCCCATCCCTGCAGCAATTTTCTCTGACCGTGATTTCTCATATCTGCCTCTGACCTGCACCAGAACCTTATGCTGCCTTGTTTCTGCTTGCCACTGCAGGCAATACAGTGGGACTCAGCAGAGATCTAACCGAGTCTGCAGGGAACTGACCAGGGTCCTGAAACTCCAGCTTGATTTGCCTACTCCTGTTTTCTCCTTGCTCAGACATTCTGAGGGCTCCCACCTGATGACAAAACTGGACACATATCGAACTGTAGACGAATCGGGGCTTCTGTGTGATCTGGAGCCCTGTTTGATCAGGATTCTAAATGGCATGGAAGTGCCTATGCTTGTGCATGTGTAAGAACTTTCATATGTTGATCATGTAGACATTGGCTTATAGAGAGTGAGTACCCTCTTGTTTCCCTTCCCGTCACAGAATACACACAAGAAGCCAGTAAGAAGGGTTTAGATTTAGATTGAGGTTATCAATGAATTGCTTCTGTTTCTCTTTTGAAAAAAATGAACCTATTCCCCAATGCACACTGAAGATCCTGGAACAACTGAGGATAAATGCTTAGCATCAACATTATTTTGTGTGTCATGGTGTTTTTTAAATCAAGGTGATCTGTCTCAGCTGCTAAGGCTTATGTTCATTTCCTGGTAAATCACTTTAGGAAAAAAAAGGCCATTTTAATAAGCTATTTGCTGCTTTCAGTCTTCGGCAGTTGATCTAGTATTGAGCGGAGAGAGCCTGTCAGGGTCCAGAATGATAATGCCTTTCTTTTGTTTATTGCAGAGTGAAGTTTTAAAGAAAGTAATAATTTAGTGTAAAGAAACTATGGCTGAACATCTCTCCCTTGGTATTCAGGAACATTCTCAGAGAAATAGTTCCCATGAGTTCTTTTCCAAGCAGGTTTCAACCCAGACACATAGCTTGTTCCCCTCTCGTATCTCATTTTTTATGATTTGGAAAAAAGGCACATTTCACATATTCAAAGTGCTTTCCTTTATCTTGCATGTGCATGTGTGTGCACGCACGCACGCACGCACGCACGCACGCACACACACACACACACACACACACACACACACACACACACACACAGAGAGAGAGAGAGAGAGAGAGAGAGAGAGAGAGAGAGAGAGAGAGAGCACAATCCTAACCTGGAGTTAGGCCGGCACAGTTAGCCAGCAAGTGCCAACCAAACTTTTTTGTTGCCAAAAAAGACACACTAAAGTATGTTTGGACCACTCTCAGGACACAATCCTAACCTTGAGTTAGGTTGGCATAGTTAAGCCAGCAAAGTTTGGCCAGCACAAGGGCCATTGTAAAGCGCGTTCGGACCACTCTCAGAGTCAAGGAGGATGGCGCACGTCTGTGTGCTGGCCAATCTGACTCAGAGAGTAGTCCAAACATACTTTACTGTGTCCCTTGTGCCAGCCAAAGTTTGCTGGCCTAAATCAAGATTAGGATTTCGCCCTCAGGGTCAGAGAGGTCAGCACACAGAGATGTGTACCATACTCCCCGACTCCGAGAGTGGTCCAAACATGCTTTACGGTGGCCCTTGTGCTACCCAAACTTTGTTGGCCTAACTGTGCCTGCCTATCTGCAGGTTAGGATTGCTCTCTCTCTCTCTCTCTCTCTCTCTCTCTCTCTCTCTCTCTCTCACACACACACACACACACACACACACACACACACACACACACACACACACAAAAAAAAAAAAAAAACCCTAGCTCAAGGTTGAAAATATCCTTTCCATGTGTAGAAGCAAACCTTACAAGCAGAAGAACAACCTTTGGATGCAATTCAATTTAATGGATACTACAGATCCAGATGAAATGAAACATTTTGATAAGTGTATTTCAACTTAAAATAAGAAATACACATCTCAAGCAACAGACCTCACCCACAGACATAGCTTTTTTAAAAAATCAAACTTTCTCGATTATTGTCTTAGCTTGATCTTTATTTTTCTTCTGTTGGTTGCAGTTTCCCTGGATGATGAGATGTTCAAAGCCTTTATTTTATTAGTGTTTATTTTACCACCATTGGTCTTGTGCATTCCTGAACACTAACCATTTATCAGATGATGCTGAACATAAGGACATGTGAAGTGTTGTTTTTCATGGCAAAATGAATGATTTTCACTAACAAAGCCATTGGCATATTGAATGAGCTTCCTTAATAAAACAACAGACCGGTAAATACATTCCATGGAAACCATTATATTTCACCAGGGTGCAGATTCTTTTACAGAGGCTTCGATGAAGGAAAAAGAAGATAAATTAGTGTGTTTTCTTACCTAAATAATATATCACATTATTTAAAAGACATCACTTCAGAATAATCTCACAGGCTTGATTGAACTCTATTGCCTTTCTTTCTTTCTTTCTTTCTTTCTTTCTTTCTTTCTTTCTTTCTTTCTTTCTTTCTTTCTTTCTTTCTTTCTTTCTTTCTTTCAACAGGATTTTTGGTGGCACTAATACTGCCCCCCATCCCAGCTTCCATCTGCCTGCCTTCCTGCCCCGGTCTCTGCCCCATTCATCCATCCCGCGCACCCACCCTGTGCTGATTTACCATCACCAGGGCTCCTTCACTGTGTGCTGGTGCGCAGACTTGGCCACATGCCACTGGTGGCGGCCAGGTCATGCTGAATGGCACATCACACTTTGTGGCAGGCGTAAAGGACCTTATGCTGCTGGAACTCTAGTTCTGGCAGTATAAGGTCCTATTAAGACTGAGCTGATAGACACCTTTATTGAAATGAGTTGGTGAGTGCAGCTTGGATAGGGGATCCTTCCTTTTGTGTCACTTAACAATTTTGTTTACTCCAAGACAGGAAGTTGCCAATATGTGGCTTGTGTTTCACAGGTCAAACATGCTATGCAAGCAAGGTGTGGCCATTAATTTCATTTTCTGAGGAATGAAAACAAGGCAAAATTTCGCCCGCCAGCTTCAGGCAGGGAAGTGGCTGCTCAGACCAACCAAATTGTGGCTTTCCCAGAAGCCTGTGAGATATGAGTCCTCTTGCCATCAGTCCAGATCAAAAGCCACAGTACCAACCTGCATTGTGTTCTCCTGGCAGGCCCCAGCAACCTGTTCACCTGTCTACAAATGTGTAACATGTCACACATTCTGAGAAAATGGGGGAAGGTTGTTAGGCAACATGAAACACATGTTATTGTCAATGTATCAGTGATTTGCCTTGAACATCTTACTTCTTCTGAGTGTACCATGGTTACCATGTTGCATTGTAATTTTAGCAAGGGCTGAATGGTCTCTGTAGAGGCACATTCAAATTGTTGTTGAAATACAAGGTAATTATTGATACCATTAACAATCTCTCTCTCTCTCTCTCTCTCTCTCTCTCTCTCTCTCTCTCTCTCT
>JAJKFI010000003.1:24285633-24297721 GCA_029204185.1 Lerista edwardsae
CTCTCTCTCTCTCTCTCTCTCTCTCTCTCTCTCTCTCTCTCTCTCTCTCTCTCTCTCTCAAAAGGAAGAGAGAACCTCTCTCATCACTTAAAAGGAACCTCTTTGCCCAGCTAGCAGGGGCAATAGATGGGTTCATGTCCCCATATTTCCATTTGATGTGCTCTTGTAGCTCTTTAGAAAAAAATAAGTGTTCCTTAAAATTGAAAGTGTTGAGAAGAGAAACTGTTTGAGAACCAGAGTACTCAATGTTGCCACTCCATTGATTTGTATGGGCCTAGTGACAATAGGCTGCAATTTGGAGAGGGGTTTTTTCCCTCTCCTTCCTGCAGTGCAACTCCCTACTCTTTTTTCCTCATTTATCAAGCTTTCAGTGCTGGTTCTGGGAGAGTGCACAATAGTCTGAAGAGAGGCAAATTGCTCCTGTTGATGCAAAGGAATGGCTGTCAGTAAATCCAAATGTTCCCCAGTTATTGAATTCTGCAGATTGATTCTGCATCAAGCATGAGACCAGGGGCATAGCTAAAGAAGTGCAGGGGGTTGCAATTGCACCGGGCAACCAACTTTAGGTGGGCAACAAGCAGAGCATGGAACCAGAGCATGGCCAAAATTATGAAAATCTTTGTATGTATGAATAATACCATCATGTTATATACAATGGACTGTCATCATGTTCCATTTGATGTGGAATTTCATGCAGAATGCAACGAAACACCAGAACATAATATCTTTATCAAATGATATGGCCAAAAAACCAGTAAACGAAAATGCAACAGTCATGTAAAAATTGTGGTTTTTTTAGGAATAATACTGTCATGCTATATATCATTTGATACAGAATTTCATGCAGAATGCAAGGAAACAAATTGGCCTGTAATGAAACAAATTGGCATGTAATATCTTCATTCTATTAAAAGTTATGGCCAAAAAGAAAGAAAATGAAAATACAACTGTGATGTCGCTTCCTGTTATGACATCACTTCTGGGGCATCATTTTGCCCTCTGTACTGTGCTACACTTTCATTAGTTACGCCAGTGCATGAAACACTAGATACTTCTCTGCAATCCAATGTTTGCTTGACTTTCTCCTTTAATTCTGTTGGGGAGCCATCATTTTGGGAGCAATAGTGACTGGTCAACATGACATAAGCACCCAGACATATATTTATTCATCATTTTTAATTGCATGGAAATATATTTTTTCACTGAAACATTGGGGCAGGTGTTTTTGTTCTTTTAAATCATTATACCTCTGCTATATATGTACACTTTACATTACAGTTTAAAACAAGACCCCTTCAGTTAAATCACCACTCTAGCATACAAAAGCCTCTCAGCCCATCAGAATAATTTCTCTGGTACAAGACTGTCATCTAGTGAATGGTTTGAGTGAGATATATACAGATGAATGGCAATGCTCCACCAGGTCAGCATTTCTTTTGGGGGGATTGTACTGCAGATCATTCAAAAGGCTGATTTTGTATAATATTTCTCTTTTTGAATGAAATGTGAGTGTCCATCATCAAAGGTCAAAAGTGTTTGGATTGGGATATGAAAGACTGGAGAGTTAGCTGCATCAAGCTTCTGTATTGTAATTTTGCATTTATTTGGTTGCTAACAGGTACTCCCAGTAGCTTTGCTGGGGGTGGGGTGGGAAGGTAAGTACTGCAGGAACAGCAATGTGCTGTGTAAGCGGACCTCCCACCAGTTGTGAACCTGGCCAATTCTATGCCCCGGTGCCAGGTCCACAGATCACCACCTCCCTGCCCCTTGCACGGCCCCTGCCACCACCACCCATACCATGCCACACATTTTGGAGCTGTTCAGAGGCAGTTGGAGGGCAGGAGGGGCAAATTCCACTTCTGCTGTTTGCCTCTGCAAGAGGGGATCCACTTCTGTACTAACCCCCCTGCTCCACCAGCACAGCGCCATGGGTATTTGCCCCCCCCTACAATAAAGGTAGGGGGCCTCCCACTGCCTCCCACTTGCCATCAGAGCCTTCTTTCCATTTGCCATTGGAGCCATTGGGCAGTGATGGCAATGTGTAGGAGACGCTGTTTGGTTTGATGATGAGCACCTGCACATATTTGTTGCCGCCCAGAATGGTTCTGACAGTGAGTGGAGGGGCCACTTCCATGGAGTATTGCGGCACCTGCCATACTTACGGTTTTGCCCCGCTCTAGCAATACTCCTGGGTGTTCCTTTGTATGGCATTGCTGAGTCACCTTTGGGACCAGGGACCTGGCTCCGGCTAAGATACCATTTTCTCTAGTAGCACCATGTTAGTAGCTGTGCTCAGATGACAGAGCATCACCTCATTGAATCAATTCTTTTCTACCAGTTTTTTATTACAAATTATTAGAGGGCCTAATGAAAACTGGAGGAAGTGAGGGGAATTTTAGCATGCGGCTCGCTGGTACATAAGCCTGGTGGGGAAAGTAGGTTCTTGGTAGTGCTTCTGAGACTATGTCTGCACTTAGCTTTCACCATAAGGTTGCAAAGAGCTTTTTTAACAACTCTTCCAGTCCAGTAGGTATGAGTTCATTGGTCCAGTTGCACCAGGAATCAGCCAAGTTGGATATTGCCTGGGGGCTCAAGACAATCAAAAGACTCACAGCCAACCCTTGAGTCTTTCCTGCCTAGTGTCCATAGCAACGGCAGCAGCACAGTCAGTACTGGATTGGGAGAGTTGCTCCATGCCTACCTGTGCTCCTCATCCAGCAATGTTCTCAAAGGAGACTTCCAAGTCATGGATGAAGGAAGTGGGAAGTGATAATGATGGTGCACCTTCACTGACAAATGGGGAAGACTCTTGGAAAACACTCCTCACCCAGTTAGCATTCTTGAAGTGCACAACTGCTGTGGTGTGCGTGAAGCCATGGTCCCAATGCCCATCAAAGCACTGCACTATGACTTGGGGGGATAACAAAAGTACTTGGTGGTCCCTTGACCACCCTTGAAATTGACGGTCCCTTGAAATCTGAAGAGATTCAGGGCGCAATCCTAACAGGGCACAGTTAGGCCAGCAAAGTTTGGCTGGCACAAGGGCCACCGTAAAGTGCGTTTGGACCACTCTCTGAGTCAGGGAGGATGGTGCACGTCTCTGTGTTGGCCTCTCTTACTCCAAGAGTAGTCCAAACATACTTTACAGTGTCCCTTGTGCCAGTCAAATGTTGCTGGCCTAACTGTGCCAGCCTAACTCCAAGTTAGGATTGCACTCACAGTTGAATCTAGAGCTTCAAGATATTACACAGTGAGAATCTGATCATAGACTGATAATGGCTTTCCAATTTGTTTCCTTGCTGCAGGAATCTGAGAGGAGGATGGAACATAACACCCTTGTCACTGTACGTTTTCTCTTGGGAAAACAAAAAAAAAATGTAATAATATATATTAAACAAAGATTTAATTTCCCCTTGGCATTCGATAACATCCTGATTGGATTTTTATTTGAAATTAAGAGTCCTGTCCACAATCAGGCTGAGACGGAACCATTAACAAACAAGTTTAAATAAAGATATTTGGGATTCATTGGGTTCAATATGAATATAGATTCTCATGTATAGAGTGGTATTATGAAAAGGACACTTACTGACGGGTCTCCGTCTTCTACTGTGAGCAATTAAGTAAAATTTAATTAAGCGAAATTAAAATTATCCGATAAGACAATTAAAGCGACACCGAATCTGAGCATTATCTACATTGTGCAGAGATGTTTGCTCCGATTTGCTTCAGCTGGGCTTTTATGTGCTTGCCATTTATAATCATGTGTTGGCCCTCAGCCAAACTTCCTTCCAGTTCTTTTCCTTCTCTAGCATCTCCATCATTTCCTGGGCTTTGGCTCACTCTGCCTGGCTGTTTGCATCCCTTGCTCCTCTCCTGACACATCTGCTATCATTCTCTTCTAGCCAGCCTCACATCCCCTTTGAGTGTTGTAGACACAAACAGCACAGAAATAATAGAACTGCAGCTTAAGAAGGCAAGGAAGAAGGCTTGGGGGGGGGGGACACACTGAAGGCGCAATCCTGAAAGGGCCCTTGGGCTGATGCTAGCAGAGGATCCAGTGGAGCTCTTCTTATGTTTGTATGTGTAAAGTGGCCCCACCCCTTCACCACCATTCATGGCTGCAAAAGCAAAGGCATCTCCTCCACTTTGCTTTCATAGCTGCGAATGGCTCTGAAGGCAAAAGCGGGCAGCTTTACACAAAACATAAGAAAAACCTTTCCTGGATCAGGCCAAGGGCCCACCTAGTCCAGCTTCCTGTATCCCACAGTGGCCCACCAGATACCTTAGGGAGCACACAAGACAACCAGGTACTTATAACCAGTGATGTCATTCAGGGGGAACGGACCAGAACGGGCGTTCTGGATCCTAACGGGCTCCGTGGCTGCTTCCGGGTTTTTTTTTTGGTTTTTTTTTTTCAACATTTGAATTTGAACTCAAAAGTGAGTTCCTGTTCCTAAATCATTTGAATGACACCACTGCTTATAACTCACTGCCACTCCCCTGCACTGGCATCCTGAGGTAGCCCACTACCCTTACACCACCCCCAAGGAAGACACCAGACTGAGGTTGGGGTTTAACTTTATTGAACACAAATGTAAATTTTGAAACCTACTGAATACCCGTCCCTCCCTCCCCAGTCTGAAAAATCTCTCAGGAATGCCTCTGCTGGAAGCATTTTCTAGAGTATTGAGTAAATTGGGCAGCTACTTCAGAAGGCTCCTGATCTCTTAATAGTGAGTGCTTCATTCTGTGATCTTTGCATATCCATTACTCTGTGAATTCACTTGCATTATAGTGTGCCGAAGTTATTACGTGGAAGAGTTTATCTTGCTGAAAGTCACCTCGTGTGGGGCTTTCTGTCATAGGGCGATAACAACAACAACATTATATTACTACTATTATGACCACCACCACCACTATTACGGACACCACTAATTCGACTAAAACTACAGCACTCCAAAGCCATCCAAAGCAGCTTTGGATGCACAGATGGCTGTTTCACTTGGCTTTTGTCTCCCTCCTTTCTTTGTGTCTGAAAGCAACTGCCAAGCAGTTAGAGGAACTCAGGTGAGGGAGAATGTGATTGTCAGTTCTGATCTCTCAGTGAGGCAAATTGCAGCTGAATGAAAGCTGTTAATTGCTTCTTCATTTGCTTTCTTCCCCAATCAGTGTGATTCTTGGCAGGGATTTATTTGGCTAGTTCTTTTTTTTTTTGCTGTTCCATGGAAGTTCTGTCATGGAGCTCTGAACACTTTAAAAGCCCATTTCGAAGGCAGCGATGAGGCAAATGGCCAGAGGTGGAAGGCTCTTGCAGGCCTCCAGAGGAAGAAGCTGGCTGCTACCCAAAGAAGCCTACTAGTGAAGAGGAGAAAAGAGATTAGACTTTCAATTAGTCCTTGGCCGAGCACATGTAAAGGATTGCTTCAGAACCGAAGAGTGTTTGTCCCCTTTTCTCTTTGTCCTGCTTTTCTTTTGGGATGCCACTTTTTTTTTTTTTTGAGGCAGGAGGTGGGAGAGGGTGGATCCAGTGGCAATGGTGCTGGATCTTCTCCCCTCTGTTTTAAACCTTCTGGCTCCTTTTCTCTCCTCAGACCTACCCCAACACAACAGATGGCAGAGGAGAAGCCCACAGATAGGGTTACCAGATACAAACTGGGACAGCGTGCCTATACCTTTAACCATTGTACAGAAGTGAAAATTTGGCCAGGTGCAGCTTTTGAAATCCTTCCATAATGAGCTGCATCTGCCCAAATTCCCGCTTCTATACAATGGTTAAAGGTATGGGCACTCTGTCCCAGGTTGTATCTGGTAACCCTACCCATCGACAGTTCAGGGCTTATGTGAAAATACAGGTGGGGCCTTTTTATCCGTGAGGATTCCATTCCCGGAACCCTTGCGTATTAAAAAAAATCCACAGGTAATTAAACCTGCGGATTTCCCTCCCCTTTTGTCAGGTCTGGAGGGCTTTCTAAGACTCCCTCTTAGGCTGTGCATGTTTGCACACAGCTTTGGCGGGGGTCAGAGTGGGGAATTTCCCCACACCCCACCCTCCAGACACCTGTGCTCTGCTCCGCTCTTTTCCTTAACCATTGTATGCATTAGGTTTTCTCACCTGCCTTATCCAGATGACACAGGGCAAGCTACTGTACTTTTTAAAAAGACACAAAGACTACTAATTAAATAACTGTGAAATATAACACTATAAAGGTCCACCTAATACTCCTACAAAATCACCTTTAAGAAATTAGACAGCCTATTCTTCCCTGCTTCTATGGTACGACTTAGGGCACTAGCCTAAGGTGAGTTAGGCCGGCATAAACTAAGCCAGCAAAGTTTGGCCAGCACAAGTAAAGTATGGCCAGCCGTAAACTATGTTCAGACCACTCTCGGAATCAGAGAGACCAGCACACAGATGTGTGCCATTCTCCCTGACTCCGAGAGTAGTCCAAACATGCTTTATGGTGGCCCTTTTGCTGGTCAAACTTTGCTGGCTTAGCTTATGCCACCCTAACTCTAATTTAGAATTGTGCTCTCAGTCTTTCTAATACAGGAACATTCACCTGAAGTGCCAACGCCTGAGACCCCCCTCAAAGTGTTAATGTGGCCATAATATACAAACCCTTCCCAAATAAAGAACCCTCAAGGCGCAGAAGATGGGGAAATCAGGCCTGGGAAGGGGCTGGGTCAGCGGCACTGGTGTACACTGTATCCTATTCCCTTTTCTGGGCGAGATATGCCAACATGGATCAACACGGACTTGCCAGCTACAGAGATGGCACAGGTCCAAGTTGAGATGTTTCTGCTACTGGAGCTTACCCCAGGGCAATGGGACAAATGTCTCCTTGAGGATACCTCCAGCAGCCAAAACTCCCCCATGGAATGCAGTGGAGCCAGGAGTTTAGATGGGGATTGGGCCATTGGTGAGAAAAGTAATAGCAATTTACTGTAAAAAATTGTTCTGGAAATAGGGGTAATCAGAGACGTAATTGAAACAGACTATAACAATGGACAGGCGTTTCTGATGCAGGTACATAATTGTGCTTTGTTGTTGTTGTTGTTCAGTCGCTAAGTCGTGTCCGACTCTTCGCGACCCCATGGACCACAGCACGCCAGGCCTCCCTGTCCTCCACTAGCTTCCTGAGTTCGCCCAATTTCATATTCATTGCTTCGGTGACACTATCTAACCATCTCATCCTCTGTCGCCCCCTTCTCCTTTTGCCCTCAATCTTTCCCAGCATGAGGGTCTTTTCTAAAGAGTCCTCTCTTCTCATCAGGTGGCCAAAGTATTGGAGCTTCAGCTTCAGCATTTGTCCTTCCAGGGAGCAATCAGGCTTGACTTCCTGGAGAATTGACCGATTGGATCTCTTTGCAGTCCAGGGGACTCTCAAGAGTCTTCTCCAACACCATAATTCAAAAGCATCGATTCTTCGACGCTCTGCCTTTCTTATGGTCCAGCTCTCACAGCCATACATGGCTACTGGGAAAACCATCGCTTTAACTATGCGAACCTTTGTTGGCAGGGTGATGTCTCGGCTTTTGATTAAGCTATCTAGGTTCACCATAGCTTTCTTCCCAAGAAGTAAACGTCTTTTAATTTCATGGCTGCAGTCACCATCTGCGGTGATCTTGGAGCCCAGGAAAATAAAGTCTGTCACTGCTTCCATTTCTTCCCCTCCTATTTGCCAGGAAGTGATGGGAGTGGTTGCCATGATCTTAGTCTTTTTAATGTTGAGCTTCAAACCAATTTTGGCACTTTCCTCTTTCACCCTCATCAAAAGGTTCTTTAGGTCTTCCTCACTTTCTGCCAGTAGAGTGGTATCGTCTGCATATCTGAGGTTGTTGATGTTTCTCCCAGCAATCTTGATTCCAGCTTGTGAGTCTTCCAGCCCTGCCTTCCTCATGATGTACTCTGCGTATAAGTTAAATAAGTATACAGTTAAATAAGTAAACAGTATACAGCCTTGTCGTACTCCTTTCCCTATTTGAAACCAGTCGGTTGTTCCATGTCCAGTTCTAACTGTTGCTTCCTGACCCGCATAAAGGTTTCTCAGAAGGCAGATCAGGTGGTCTGGAACTCCCATCTCTTCAAGAACTTGCCACAGTTTGTTGTGATCCACACAATCAAAGGCTTTAGCATAATCAATGAAGCAGAGGTAGATGTTTTTCTGGAACTCTCTTGCTTTCTCCATGATCCAGCGAAGGTTGGCAATTTGATCTCTAGTTCCCCTGCCTCTTCGGAAACCAGCTTGTACATCTGGTAGTTCTCGATTCACATACTGCTGAAGCCGAGCTTGTAGGATTTTGAGCATCACCTTGCTAGCATGTGAAATGAGTGCAATGGTGCGGTAATTCGAGCAATCTTTGGCATTGCCCTTCTTTGGGATTGGAATGTAAACTGATCTTTTCCAGTCTTGTGGCCACTGTTGGGTTTTCCAAATTTGCTGGCATATGGAGTGCAGCACTTTGACAGCATCATCTTTTAAGATTTTGAGTAATTCCGCTGGAATGCTGTCACCTCCACTAGCTTTGTTGTTAGTGAGGCTTTCTAAAGCCCACTTGACTTCACTCTCCAGGATGTCAGGTTCGAGCTCAGTGACTGTACCACTGTGGTTATCCGGAACATTTAGATCGGCCTTGTAGAGTTCCTCTGTGTATTCTTGCCACCTCTTCTGAATCTCATCTGCTTCTGTTAGGTCCTTGCCATTTTTGTCCTTTATTGTGCCTACCTTAGCATGAAATTGTCCTTTGACATCTCCAATTTTCTTGAAAAGATCTCTAGTCCTCCCCATTCTGTTGTTTTCCTCTATTTCTTTGCATTGCTCATTGAGAAAGGCCTTCCTATCTCTCCTTGCTGTTCTCTGGAAATCTGCATTCAGTTGGGTATATCTTTTCCTTTCTCCCTTGCTTTTGGCTTCTCTCCTTTCCTCAGCTATTTGTAAAGCCTCATCAGACAGCCACTTTGCCTTCTTGCATTTCTTCCTCTTTGGGATGGTTTTAGTTGCTGCCTCCTGTACAATGTTACAGACCTCCGTCCAAAGTTCTTCAGGCACTCTGTCTACCAAATCTAAGCCCCTAAATCTATTTGTCACCTCCACTGTATATTCGTAGGGGATCTGATTTAGGTCATACGTGGAGGGCCTAGCGGTTTTCCCTACTTTTTTCAGTTTAAGCCTGAATTTGGCAAGAAGAAGCTGATGATCTGAGCCACAGTCAGCTCCAGGTCTTGTTTTGACTGCCTGTATGGAACTTTTCCATCTTTGGCTGCAAAGAATGTAATCAATCTGATTTCGATGTAGACCATCTGGTGAAGTCCATGTGTACAGTCGCCGTTTGTGTTGCTGGAAAAGGGTGTTTGCTATGACTAATGTGTTCTCCTGACAGAACTCTATCAGTCTTTGCCCTGCTTCATTTTGTACTCCAAGACCAAACTTGCCTGTTATTCCTCTTACCTCTTGACTGCCTACTTTAGCATTCCAATCCCCTATGATGAGAAGGACATCGTTTTTGGGTGTTAATTCTAGAAGCTGTTCTAGGTCTTCATAGAAGCGGTCAACTTCTTCCTCATCAGCACCAGTGGTTGGGGCGTAGACTTGGATTACTGTGATGTTGAAAGGTTTGCCTTGGATCCGAATGGAAATCATTCTATCATTTTTGAGGTTATACCCCAGTACTGCTGTTCTCACTCTCTTGTTCACGATGAAGGCTACTCCATTTCTTCTAAGGGATTCCTGCCCACAGTAGCAAATATAATGGTCATCTGAATTAAATTCTCCCATTCCTGTCCACTTTAGTTCACTAACTCCCAGGATGTCGATGTTCAGCCTTGACAGCTCACGTTTGACCACATCTAGCTTGCCTTGATTCATAGATCTGACGTTCCAGGTTCCTATGTAGTATTGTTCTTTGCAGCATCGCACTTTCCTTTCACTTCCAGACACATCCACAGCTGAGCTTCCTTTCAGTTTTGGCCCAGCTACTTCACTCTTTCTGGAGCTACTAGTACTCGTGTTCTGCTCTTCCCCAGTAGCATAATGGACACCTTCCGACCTGAGGGGCTCATCTTCCAGCGTCATATCGTTTAGCCTTTTTGTTCTGTAATCCATGGGGTTTTCTTGGCAAGAGTACTGGAGTGGGTTGCCACTTCCTTCTCCAGCGGACCACGTTTAGTCAGAACTCTCTGCTGTGACCTGTCCATCTTGGGTAGCCCTACATGGCATAGCTCACAGCTTCATTGAGCTACTCAAGCCCCTTCGCCACGACAAGGCAGTGATCCATGAAAGGGAATTGTGCTTTACTCTGGCTGAACTGATTATGGTTTTGCTTAGAAAACAACTCATCAGGAAAAAAAAAGTCTATTGCCAACAGTTTCATTTGCTGAATAGTTCTTTATTTTCTGCTGCTCCAATGTTTGCTCCCACTCTTAGAAAATAAAGGTTGCCTTTGTCTTGTAGCTCATCCTCAGGATTCACATTCCTGGGTCACTGTAATTTGCTAGCGGCACAGCCACAGAAGTGTGCGTACTGGGAAGAAATAAATGAGTCAGAACTCTTTGAGAACATCTTCTGAAGATGGTGTGCATTGCTAAGTGCTTCTTTTGCAGGACACAAATAAAATAAATATACTAGGGACGTTCACAATGGCATAATGGCTCTCTTTGTACTTTCTGTGCCATTGCTCTCAGCTGGGAAAGTTGTCCCTTTAGTCAACTAGCGAATGGAAATAAAGAATTTCTGTAGAAATATGTCTGTTTCCAAACTGTGTCAGCTTTGTGAACCACTAAGTGAAACACAGGAGCTTAGCGGCCTTATCCTACACCTGCCATACCATAGCTTGCAGCTGCACCAACACAGCATGTGCTACAGTGAGGGTGACAATATGACCAACGAGAGGTAAGTTAAAAAATTCTTTACTGCTGTGACATCTCTGTAGATCTTCAAATTTCCTATTGGTTTCTTTGAGCCCATGCCAGCTATTTTGCTGGTGCAGGTCCAAGGAGAGGAAGGTGGTGGATCCAGGCCAGAAAAGGAGGACGGGATCCAGCATGCATGAGTGCTGCTGAGACCCTTCCCCACCTGACCTGGAATGCCCCCCCCCAGTTGGGCTACTTCCCACCTCAAACTACCCACAGCCTGCTCTGCCACCACATTACTTGCTCCAATTTGGCCAGCTGGTGCATGCAGGGAGCTTTAGACTCATTCATGCTCAGCAATGGCATGTCATTTATGGTGTCACCATCGCCACTGTTGGAACTAGTGTTCCGCCATCATAAATGGTGGATAGGAGATGGCCATTAATGTACATTTTACAGGTATCTTTATACAATGCATCTCAGGGACATTATTAGGAGATATCCCGAAGAGTGAGATGATAAGATTGCATGCTCAGAACCCAATCCTATCTAAGTTTCCAGCACCAATACAGATGTGTGAATGGGCATGCGCTGCAACCTGCATTGGGGAGAAAGTCATGGAGGCCTCCTCAAGGTAAGGAAATGTTTGTTCCCTTACCTAGGAGGTGCATTGCGGCTAGATCGGCACTGGAAAGTTGAATAGGATTGGGCCCCAAAATTATCAGCTGTCTGTTCTAATTTTTTAATTGTTGACTGGTCAGCTGAATAGGATGGTGCAAATGTGAAATGCTGAGTGACCAAGCAACATGGAATTGGGCATCAAAACATGCACTGTTGTGAGTTACCTTTTTTCTGCAAGGGTGGATTGCAAATGCCATTCAGCTAGCTCAAATTACTGTGAATGAGTTCCGCTAGCCAAGAGATCTGTATGAAGATGTAGAAACTTGGAGACTTTGAGCTGGCATACCTAACGGTATGCTGGCATTTTTGCAGCATAGGATTGGTTCGTAACTTAACTAGGGCTTAACATTTGCTAAGCTTCCACCTAGAAAAATAAAATGATGGAGACCCAGGGTCAGTTTGAGCTCATTGGCAATGCCATCCCCAGCTGAAGTGAGACAGAGGAAAACAGACATAGCATTGCTTCAGTAATGTTCTGAATACCTGACTTCTTCTTCTTCTTCTTCTTCTTCTTCTTCTTCTTCTTCTTCTTCTTCTTCTTCTTCTTCTTCTTCT
>JAJKFI010000003.1:24297731-24311088 GCA_029204185.1 Lerista edwardsae
CTTCTTCTTCTTCTTCTTCTTCTTCTTCTTCTTCTTCTTCTTCTTCTATCTTAGCTGGGGAGCAAGTCCTCCTCATAGCCAATTATGCTGCTGTAGGTGCCACTGGAGTCTGTGTGTCATTTATAATATGCTACCACTCTTGGCAATTGGTGGTGATGTTTCTAGCCTCATTGATAGTCAATCACTGGTTCTTTAGGTGCTGGATGAAGACTACTTCTCCTGACCTTTAAAAGGATCAGGTAATGTATTCCTTTTGGTTCTTCAGTGTAATCACTGTTTCTACTGCTATTTTTGTGGTTTTGAAATGATTTCATTGCTTTTAGTTAGATTTTTTTTTTTTTTTTTTTACAGGGAAGCTTTTGCCGAAAGGCAGGATAGAAGCCTTTCCAATAAATATTAATGTTACAAGGATTTGAAGTCATGCTGCAGGTGACATGATTTTTGCTTTTTTAAGTAGACCAAATCATGTTTTATGAATATAGAATGTCTTAGAACTGCACATTCCTGATTAGGCATCTGTGTTCCTGAAAAATCACATCAACACTGGAACTTGTTAATTTTTTGTGCTGACTGATGCCTACTTGGCTGAGTTGCTGCTCAAACAACAAAAAAGGTGTGAGTAGACTGTGTTAACATCTCTGCCTGATAAAGAAGGTATAAACTAAATAGCCCAAAGCATTGTAGGCAGCCAATTTTTTAAAAATTCTGTCTCATGTTGTGTGGAAAAACAACACAGATAAAAACCCTCAAATCTATTTGATTAATAAACAGTGAATAAATAACAGTATCTCTTTACTTGTAAGTGACAGTGTCATTCTGAGCATATTTACCAAAGTTCTCTGTAATATACCAAAGAGTGCTTGGACTGATCAGTCACAGCTTATCCTACAAGAGGCCAGTGGAGCAGTCCCATTCTGTGCTATTGCCTGTCTTTTGTCACCATCCTACAGGGGTGACATCAGAAGTTGGCTGGGAGAGGTGCCAACTGCAGACCCATGCCAACCCACCTGGCCAACCCAACCCTCAATGCTCAGTTTGGGTAGTAGTTGCACACCCAATTGACCATTAGGAAGAGTTGTGAGCAGCGATGGGATTCACAGATTGATAAGGGGAACGCTGGGCGGGACTAACGCGGGGCTTCTGCGTGATTGGCTGCCCGTCCGCAGCGTTCTGCAGCTGTCCTGGCCTCGGGGGGGGGGGCTACCCCCGGTTAGCGCACCCCACCGCTGCTTGCCCAGGCACCCGGTGTGACCCTCACCTGTCCCCCGTGGCAAGCGGGAGCCCCCCCCCCGAGGCCAGGACAGCTGCGGAACGCTGCAGACGGGCTGCCACTCAAGCGGAAGTCCTACCTAAGTCCCGCCCAGCGTTCCCTTTGTCAATTTGTGAATCCCATCGCTGGTTGTGAGGTACCATGGAGGACCCATAACAGGGATTCACCTAGAGCCCACAGCACCTGGGCCCAGTACTGCATACCATCGTAGATGGAGCTTTGGCTCGGTGGCAAGACATATGCCTTGTCCATATAAGATCTCAGAACTATGTTGGGTCAAACTCCCTATAGGGGCTCAAGGTGGAGTATAAATCATTGGATGAACTAAAAGATAAGCAAGCAAAGAGATTGAGCTACAAATTAAATCAAATTTGTGGTGGCTTGGATTGAAAAGGATTTCACCCTATGTTTAGTTAGTTATGCTAATTAAACTAAAGGTCCAATCCTATCCAACTTTCCAGCACTGAGACAGCTGTGGAATGAGAACTGCATCTTACAGTGTTTGGGCAGTCACGGAGGCCTCTTCATGGTAAGGGAACATTTATTCATTGCAGCTGCATCGGTGCTAGAAAGTTGGTTAGGATTGGGTCCTTAGGATACCATCCCTTGAATGCACAACTGCTGCATCACTCTATAACTCATTCTAGGTCCAAACCAGTTCTCATCCCTTTTCCTTCCAGCAAGGAGTACATCAAGACTGTTGCTAGGCAGTTTGGTACCTAAGAACACAACAGCATCTCCAGTCCGAAAGGATCTCAGACATAGTAGATGTATCCCAGTCTGAGAGCTGCTATTACGTAGATTAGACAATTCCAGTACAGTTGGGCTGATTTTCTGACTGAGTACAAAGCAGCTTCATTCAGTTAATGCAGCCTTTCTCAAACTGTGGTTCGGAACCTAGTTGGTGAGGTGTGGCCAGATTTCTAGTGAAGGTTCTTGCAGAGCCTCCAATGAAAACACAGGGAATGGAAAGATGGTTACCACTGCATCTTGTGGGAGCCATGGCAGGTATGGGAGTCTCTACAGGGGAAGCCCTGGCCTCCGAAATGAGGTTACTTGAGTGTTGGCTATTTTGCCAACAGAGATTGGGGTAGCCCCATGTTGGGCAGCCCAACCCAACTCAGGGTCTGGTGATGGAAGCCACGCCCCTGACAGGGCCCACTCCTCCCCTCCCCCACCAAGTTTCACACACTCCCTGCTTCCCTTCCACCCCAATGGGCCTGACCATTGGCTGGCCCTGCTGGAGCGCCAGTCAGTTGTACTGCCCTTGCTGAGGTGCAGCACCAACTGGCATGGGCCCAGTGCTGGTGGTACTTACTTTCTGCATGCGGTAAATGTGCTTTACGGCAGGTTTACGACATCCAGAGATGGAGGTATGAATGTAGCACCTTTGATAAGGCCCAAAGAATTGGGCCCTCAAGCTCTGAGGTTATTCAAAGCTCCTAACTACCCTGTAAAGAGCTGAGCTCCTGCAGTTTGCAAGATAGCTGCTATTTGCCCTGCAAACTGGTGAGCTGCAGTTTTCAAGCTTGTATAAATATGGGGAGATCAATGTTTGAGTGTCTTTTTTCTGGGTTCCCCCCCCCCAAGTCCATCAATGACAGATGGGGGGGGAGATGAGGGCAGGATCACTAAGGCTATTCATTAGGGGCACCTTATTACAAGAAATGGATCAAGTTTTTTTTTCAAAATAAATAAAATATCACTTCTTAATAAATAATTTCTTTCTAGATCACCTTTTTTTAAAAAACGTCTCATAAAAAAAACAATATAGTGTCAATTTAAAATGTGGGTCCTGGTGCTAATAACTTGAAGAACCAGTAAGTTAATGCATTTTACTATTACTAACAACTATTCCCTCCCCTCAAAGCAGCCATGCCACATAGTGTCCTATGGTGGGGCGGCAATCATGGAGGTTTCCTCATGGTAAGAGAGCTTTCATTCCCCATCCTGGGGCAAGGCTTTGCTGCCCAAATGTGTCTCCTCAGATCCGCGCCAGCTGTTTTGCTGCATCGTGCTCCTCTGGGGCCACTTCTAACCAAAGCATCATGTTCCACTTTAGCTAGCACGGGCTGTTTGCAAATCTCTGTTCTGCTTAGTAGGTACCAGGGATCAGACTGTTTCTATCAGTTGAGCAGATTCTGTACTTCTCTGCCAAGCACTAAGCTACCTCAACTCCAGGGACAAACAGAGGCCTGAGCGCACCCATGGCAGGGCGACAAAACCGCGCCCCCAGGACGTTGCCCTGCCCCCATGCATCATCCAGCCATGCCTCCCTGTGCCCGGAATGGCTCCATTTTGGAGCGAAACGGAGGCGAGGGAGAGCCCAAAGAGTGCACGGTTTCCTCTGCGGACTCCGCACAATGGCGCCCCGCCACCTCACCACCGCCCGGCGCCCATGGCTCGCGCCACCCCAGGCTACAGGGTAAATACGCCTCTGCTCAACTCTGACTGCTTCAGAAATACTCCAGACTCATTTTGTGCCAAGCTGTACTCT
This sequence comes from Lerista edwardsae, assembly GCA_029204185.1. Lineage (NCBI taxonomy): Eukaryota > Metazoa > Chordata > Lepidosauria > Squamata > Scincidae > Lerista > Lerista edwardsae. The sequence goes on from JAJKFI010000003.1 coordinate 24,301,499, forward strand.
TTGAAATATCTTTGACTGTCAGACTGCCACAGATTTTGCTGCTCTGCCTTCAAGTTAAGCTAAGTTTGACTTTCACCTGTTTTATTTATGAATAGTAGCTTAACTAGAACATTAAACACGAATGTGGTAGGAGTCGTACAATCTGTCGGCAACAATCTGTCCTGAACCCAAATTATAATTGACATTCTTTGCAAAGGAAAATCCTGACTGACATTTCTGGTGGCATCTGATCATACAGATGGCATAACGTATCATCAACTCACACTAGCCAGTTCCCGAACTGAAGACAAATGAACACATATCAGTGGAAGGATGGATTTATGCATGCTGCTCTTGTGATTTTAACATAACAGTGCTCACAGGAGAAGGAGAAGGTATGAGGATGGAAACAGATAAAATAGCTTGTACTAAAAAAGAATAATAATGGTTTAGTCTTGAAGAAGACTGACACATCACTTTAATATTACCAAAAGAGCTGGCAAGGGGAAAGCTTAATAAATAATAAGGCTCTGATTAAGAAGGCACAGAGGGACCAGTCCTTAATTCATCTTAGAGAGAGGGAATGTAGCCAAAATGAAATGTGTCACTCTCTTTGATAAAAAGGATCTCTGGGTATTCCTGAAGTGGTTTGGGGATCCTTGCTGGGACCCGGAGTTTCTTGAGCAGCACGGAGCACTGGCATAGCTAATGAAAGTGTAGCCCGGAGCAAAATGATGCCCTGGAAGTGATGTCACAACAGGACGTGACATCACAGTTGTATTTTCATGTTCTTGTTTTTTGGGCCATAACCTTTGATGAATGAAGATATTACATTCCATTTGTTTCATTGCATTCTGCGTGGAATGCTATATAACATGACAGTATTATTCCTAAAAACTGTGATTTTAACAAACCACGATTTTTGCATGACTGCAGTTTTCTGTGTTTTTGGCCATAAGATTTGGTAAAGATATTACACTCATGTTTGTTTCATTGCATTCTGCATTAAATTCCACATCAAGTGGTATGAAATTCCACATTGAATAATAACATGTTGGTATTATTTGGTATTATTCATACATATCAAGTTTTTCACAATTTTGGTCATTAGTGTCAAGCTCAGCTTGTTGCCCCCTAAAGCTTGTTGCCTAAAGCTTGTTGCATTTGTACCCCTTTGCATTTCTTTAGTTACGCCTCTGGCATGAAGAGACCCTTTCTTGACCCAACAGAATGGTGATGTACCAAGAAAGACTAACAACATGCTTACCAACATAATCCATTATTTTGGATTTTGGAAAGCTACCTATGTGCAGGTCTAGATATAGCTGCCTTAATTGGTGGGTCTGGAAGGACTCCCAAGACTTCTGTACTGGTGTGTAAATGTGTAACCTGGAGACTGAATGGAATCTAGGTGGGCACTTGTATGAGCCATGCTGACACAGTTACATGAAAAAGCCTTGATGTTGCTCATTGAATTGTTCCAGAATGTTACAACACTGAAAGGTAAAATGACAAGGTGACCCCAAATGTGCCAATGCAGCAGGCACATTTCTCATTGAGTACTGGGATAAAGACAGGATGCAGTGATCACATTGAAAGGCTAGGACAACCACATCAAATCAACATACAGCATAGCAGGTAGGTGAGGTGCAGAGATTACACAGAGAGGCTGCATTCATTGGAGACAATACAAACAAGGGGTGCATGGGAAGAGTAACATAACTGCATTTGCACAAATGGGATTCCTTCTGGGGGGCATGACTTTGAAGGAAAACAATGCTCAAGGGAGTTTGTGGCTTGATCTGAGTTCCAAGAACAAGTATGCAGAGTTCATATTGTCCATTTTAGGTGCAGATATTCCTAGTGAAACAGTCCATAATACAAGGCCAACATCAGTTAGTATGGGCAGGCAGAGCTGGCTTGGGTGGTGAAGCCTGGCATCAGATGTGTACATTGTTCATAATTGAATATAAGGGCATTATATAATAGCAAAAGAAAATTACAAGAAGCACACCATGTGCAACATTAAAGCTACCAGAATCAATGCATACAAACCATGCTTCCCAGCAACTGAATCTTTTCAGACTCACAGTTTTGTTTCTCAAGGTTTTCAGCTTACCATTTGTAGTTTGAAAATGGGTTTTTTAACTGCTTAGAGAAAGGATTATATCGCACCTGGGTGGTGTTTGAAGCTGTATCCTGTTACTCTTTAAAGCAGAAAGAGAAATGTTTTTTTCTGCAGACCTCTCCTTAGTGAAAAGTGAGGCAAAGGGATAACAGCTTGTGAAGAGGTGGTTTTTGATTATTTATGTATTGCTTCTAGGCTTTTGGTTGACAGATCTGCAGCTGCAAAACTCCATGTAGATCTAGACTTTGAAGGAACCAAAAGATTATCTAGTCCAAGGCCAGGAAAAAGACACTCCACATCAGAAGCCCCCATACCATGGTCCACGGCCAATTCTAGCCCACCATAAGATTTTATCTGGCAGCAGCAAAATATTTGCTATTTTGACTGATTATATTCAAGTGCCCCCGTTTCCACTGATTCGGTATCCACAGTTTCAGTTATCCATGGATACCGTGGATACTGGAATGCCTATTAAAAAGATAGGAGAACATTAAATCTCTCTTTTTTAAAAAACTACTGGTTGCAGCAAAACCACTGATGTTCCCCTATTTTAAAAAGGTGTCCCCAGTATCCATGGTTTCAGGAAGAGACATCACAGTTGTATTTTCATTTTCATTTTTTTTTTTGTTCATAACTTTGCATATAGTGAAGATTTGCATGGTATGATGCATGATGATATTCATGCATACCAAGATTTTCACAATTTTGGCCACTAGTTTCAAGCTCAGCTTGTTGCCCCCTTAAAGTTCTGTTGCCAGGTGCAATTCCACCCCCCTGCACTTCTTTAGCTACGCCTGTTACCATCAATTCTCCTGAGCAGAAAAGGAAATGTTTGGAGAAATTTGGTCATATTTGGCAAACTGTTAACTCTAAAATGCTCCTGTCTTCTAACATTCCTTCTGCAGTTATGAGGCCATATATGTAGATATATATGAAGATTGTAGATCAATTGTAGAACTGTTTAAAAGAATTCGGAAGGATACATTTCTCCTCCCCCTCCTCTGGAAGCCATTAAACAGGTCACTTGCATGGCTGTGACTGCTGAAGCAAATGTAAGTTTCAATATCCTGATTTCTCTTAGTAGCAGTGAACACGACCTGAAACCCACCAGTCTGAGACAGACATTCTCTCTGTCATGTATTATTTCCAAAGACACAGGATACAGAGAGCTTCAGGGACAACCAAGTTCAGAGTTAGGTTTAGGAGCTTATTGCAATTTGATACGCACAAAAAGGCACAATTAAAATTTTACTGACTGTTTCAACCTTGACATTTCAAAACATCTGAGTGTTGCCTTGTAGTAGCACAGAGTGCTATGTGGAATATGCTAATTAAGTTAAAATAATGAATTTCGCACGCACGCACGCACACGCGCGCGCACACACACACACACACACACATGTAGGGGTGTCAGCAAAAATGCTGCTTTATTAAAGTCCTGAACATTAGCACAGCTGTTCATTTAGCAGCAATCAGATTTTCATAGATTCACAGCCCAATTCTATTCAGGACCTGTGCTGGTGGAATGCATGTTCTGAAAGTGTGCGCTGTTGCAAAAGTGCCACAAATTCTTTGCAATAGTGCTAGTAGCCAAGTAGGGACAGTGGAGCCCTCCAATGTGTGCCAGCGGCCATTGGGTCATTGGTCAGACCAGGTAAGTCTAGCACAGGAGCAGAGAATAGGGAAGATGAGTTTGAACATGGCAAGGGAAAGGTGGAACAGGGTGGTGATGGTACAAGTCCAAGGAGACTTGCAAGTCCAAAGACTTGCCCCATGGTAAGCTCCTGCTGGCCTGCCTGCTCCAATGTAGGTTAGAATTGGGCTATGAGTTAGTGTTGCTATTTCTGCATTCTTAATGAGTCAGAGAGGGAGGATAAGACAATAGTAAGCTAATAGTTTCCTTCCAAAAGCAACCTGCTGAGGGGATACCTTAGGTGAAATTTCTAGGTCACACTGTTAACTCACTATACTCAACTAAATGCCAAGAAATAAAATCTTCACAAGCAAGGTTCTCAGTGTTATGTTAAATTGACTATGCTAAATGGGTAAGCAACTAGAGTTGCACATCAATCTTATGAGGGCAGTTGATCCTTGAAGCTATCAAGCTTGGCAGATGGTTGCAAAACCTCTATGTTTCAGAAGTGGCTGGCCCATGAAGATTGCAGAATGCATTCAAAGTCGTTTATCTGAAATTGGTACTTGGAGTGGAGCATCAACAAACCACGGTGCCCCTGCAGGATAATAAAATATGACTATATATGAGCTCTTGAAGGACATGGTAGCCATGCCGCAGACAGATAAACTGGCAATTCACTCATCAGAGTCTTACAGTGCAATCCTAACCTGGAGTTAAGCAGGCACAGTTAGGTCAGCAAAGTTTGTCCGGCACAAGGACCACCGTAAAGCGCATTTATACAACTCTGGGAGTCAGGGAGGATGGCGCACATCTGTGTGCTGGTCTCTCTGAGGGTGCAATCCTAAACTGAGTTAGGCCGGCATAAGCTAAGCGATCAACATTTGGCCAGCACAAAGGACACTGTAAAGTATGTTTGGACCACTCTCAGAGTCAGAGAGGCCAGCACAAGATGTGAGCCATCTTCCCTGACTCCGAGAGTAATTCAAACACCTGTTATGGTGGCCCTTGTACTGGCCAAACTTTGCTGGCTTAGTTTATGCTGTCTTAACTCCAGTTTAGGATTGCGCTCTGAGTGTGGTCCAAACATACATTACTGTGTACCTTGTGCCAGCCAAACTTGCTGGCCTAACTGTGCCAGCCTAACTCCAGGTTAGGCTTGTACCCTTAATGATTCTTTGGTTTTGGTTTTTTTCTGAATATGACCTAATATGAATTAAATCTACCGTCTACCTTGAAGTTTCGGACAAACGTGCTGGGATTATGAATAAGTATACGGTCAAATGCTGAGACATTCCACAAAGTAAATTAGCTAAAGGGCTGTTTACAACTGTGACAGACTATAGAAGGTTGAGACAGATTTGATGGAGGCTAAAGGATAAACAAGGCTGCATGATGGGATGTCAATACCTGTGACAGCAACTGTTAATCAGGAGGAGAGGGGCAAAGACGCAGAGCTGAAGGAGAAAGAAGGGCAAACCACTGTAATCTGTGGCTGATTTTATTAAAGGCAAATTGACTTTAATAGATAGTTATAGTTCGTTATCTTTATTACAGTCAAAGACCAGCTTTAGACTTTAATAGATATTTATTGGCTTTGTATCTCCAAAATGAACAGTTGTAATTGTGGCAAATTCTTTTTTTAACTGAGCAACACATACATTCATTGAATTGTGAAACAATCATATATTTGATTTTTTAAAAACAGTTTCCTGAACAAAGGAATGAACCACATAGCAAATATCCACACATGCCGATCTTCGAGGACAATAAAAGAATTACAGAGGCTGTGCTAATTTTTCATCACTGCGTGCTTCTATTTAGAGCACTTGGAGAGCAGCACTTTAAGGTTGCAACCACTTCAGTGGATTTGAGTTTGTTCAGGTTTCTAGGACTGTGTATTGCCTGCAACTTGCCCATAGCCATCTAAAAGGCCTGGCCTCATGGGACTGCATGGTTGTACTGAGTCTTGTCTCAGCCGGTTCCTTCTCACCGAATTGCAAACAAGACCCAGAATTCAGAATCAGCTTGAGGATTGCAAGTGTCAATTTCCAACATGTCAGTGTTCTCTGGTTCTTCTGGTCCTGACCTTGTTGAGATAACTTCAAGAAGGGCTGTAGTTCAGTAGTAGGACACAGAGTTTGAATGAGGGACAGCCTGAAATTTCGAGCTAGAGGCAAGTGGATGGAATTTCAGTACAACAAAAACGTTTTACCTGATCCACCCAACATTGACAAAGTTTTTTTTTTTTCATTTTTTTCTGCTTCTGATCCAACCATGTGGTCGTATGCCCACCTCCCAAGCCCGCCCCGGTGCCCCCCCAAGCCCCCCCTCCCCCTTCCACCAATCCCCGTCCCGATACGGGACAGAGAATCCCTTGCGCCGACCGTCTTCGGTTGGCGCAAGGGAGGCACTCTGTCGGCGCTCTGAAGGTGACGCTACGAGTAGCATCTGCTTCAGAGATGGAGCACCAACATGGGGGTGCTGCTTGGCGCTCCCGCGTCGGCGCTCTGCCCCATGTGTTGGCGCTATGACGTAGCATCAATGCAAGGGACATGCTAGGATTGCACTGTGAGGCAGATATGCTGTTGTGAGAGAACAGAGCTACAAGGAGTCACTGTTGCTGTTAACGAGAGGCCATGAGAGGTTGAAGAGGCTACGACCCATTTCATTGGCTACAGCAGCTGTGAACCTTCTGGCTTCCAGGGAGCACCCCAGAATGCCTTGCAGAGTCCAGGTAATGTTGGCACATGACCCACATTGGTGGCCACAGCACACCCCAGAATGCTTTGCGGCTTCTGGATAGTGCCAGGACACAAGCCATCAAAAATCAGGTCATGGCTCAGTGGTGAGTTGTGACCCACAGTTTGAGAACTGCTGGATATCGTATAGAACAGTGATCTCTTAGCTGGTGGTTCTGAAGTCTTGTGTTTGCAATTACTGGTCTCCATGTGTAGCTCCCACAGCGATAGCAGCTTTTACTCAGTCTGTGCTCGGCAATCTGTGCCAATCATCAAGGATTGTTGCACCTCAGACAGTGAATGCTGGAGACATGTGTCTTTCCTGCTTTGTCATGATGATTGCAAAGCCAATAATTCAATGAAGGTATGGAACAACAGTCTTTTATAGATGGCATCAGCAATCCATGTTTCTGTGAAAAACCAGAAAAAAACATTATGAACATACAGTAAATGTCTGTCAGGACACACTTGGAAAAGAGCAGAAAATATCCAACGTGGCTATGGAGCGTGATGCAAATCAGGAGCAGGATTGCTAAATTCAGATACAAGCCCATAGGCACAGCTGCTGATCTGCCATTCATACTTTTTTGGCTGCTATTCCCCTGCTTATCACTTCAAGAAATAACACAAGGGCAGCAAAATAGCAGAGACAAATCCATCAGATGCGTCTAATGACTTTGAATTAAGTAGATGGGTTGCTTCAATCAATACAGCTGCATGCTGTTTAATATGCAAAATGGCAGACCTGTTCCTTTTTATATACTGTGGATATTTTTCTTTTCTAAAGGAAGCATTAAAAAGTCATGGCTTTATAAATCAATGTGGCTTTTAACATCCTGTCAGAATTCTAAATGATGTTTTATGTCTTTTTTGGGTTGGTGATAGGGCAGGTGGGGAAGGACAGCTTTAGATCTGATCTATAGCCCAGGCAAAAATGATAATGCTTGCAATGGTCGTGGTTAAGCATTTACCCCCCATCCCAGAAATAAGCACGCAAGACCAGGCTTTGGATGCTAATGGGCCACTTTATTAAATTTTATTCAACTACTAGCTTGTCCTAGTAATGGTGTTGCCCGGGTATTTATTTATCCCAAGCTTCTATTAGACAGGAAAAGGAATGAATTCTATCTATAGTGTAAAATCGAAGTAATTTTATGTACAGGAAATTGAAAGTATAAGTACAGTATAAAAATTATAAAGTAAAATCTTTTACAAATTCACTATAATATTAATTTAACTCAGAATTTGATTATAAACAACATTTTTACCTCCAGGAGCAAGAATAAATAAATTCTTGGGTGAACCCACCCTTGAGCAAGCAACATAAAATTGTCCGTGGACAAACATGGCGATCTCAAATCCACTCCACAGTACTTAATAAACTGCCCCTCTGACTTGTTGATCGTGATTGAGAATGCAAGTCTCACTGGAAATTGCAATCTCTTAAAATTAAAATTAAAATCTGTCGGAATGAGTGTTATCCGTAGAATAAAAACTGTTTCACCCTCTCCCTTTCTTGTTAAGATAGTCGCTTCAATTACAGTACCCAGCATCTTCTTGACACACAGCCTTGTGCCGTTGCAAAGTTTTGGCGGGTCGAGGTTCCGTAGTAAAATAATTGGAGAACCCACTGTAAGTAAAAGATGATGTGGCGGCAATCCAGCCAGATCAAGTGGGTTTAGGAAGTCTGTTGGGAAATTGATGACCTCACAGGCATCTACTACGGTATCAACAGGCTTGTATTCGGCGACTATGCCTGGTAACATGGCAAGTATTTGATTGGAGTCCAAGACCGGGGCATAACGATTTCTAAAAATTTCCAGAAGTTCTACAGAGTTCTATTTGTTCCATTCGACTACACTTGGGCTTAAATGTCATTGGGACTGTCACCAATCAGCTTAGCGACCCCGAACACTATGGATTTGACACTAATGTTGGTCATTTTGGACATTTTATTTTTCACCCTTTCTCACCCCCCATGCTGATGGGGGCCGAACGTGGACTTAAACGGCATCGGGAGTGTCACCGTTCATCTCAACGACCCCAAAAACTATGGATTCTACACTAACATCGGCCGTTTTCTATTATTTTTACATGTCACCCCCTTCCCACTCCCACCCCTAGGGGTGCTAGGGGTGTCTTACCCCCACAGTATTTCTAGAAGTGGGATGAGTTGTGAAATCTGAAATCAAACGGGGTCCTCTATGCCTCCATCAGCGTGCTGCGGATATTCTATTTCCAAGTACTGTATCTTGCACCCCTTCTCACCCCCCATGCTGATGGGGGCTGAACTTGGACTTACACAGCATCAGGAGTGTCACCGTTCATCTCACCAACCCCGAAAACTATGGATTTGACACTAATATCGGCTGTTTTTGATTATTTTACATGTCACCCCCTTCGCACCCCCATCCCTAGGGGTGCTAGGGATATCTTACCCCCACAGCATTTCTTTCCAGATTGTAAGGCATATGTGTACCAAGTTTGGTGAAAATCGCTCCAGGCATTCCAGAGTTATGCTGGAACATACACACATATGCACACACATACATCCGATTTTATATATATAGATTTACTGCAATCCTATAGCCACTTTCCAGGGAGCAAGCCCCACTAAACACAATGGAACTTACTTCTGAATAGTCCTGTCTAGGATTGTGGGTTTAGTCCCAAAATGAGCCCATGAAAGAGGGATGTTGATCCATTGCTACTTTCTGTCTAGTAATTCATTATGCCAACCAATAAGAAAGCTGTTATCTTAAGAAACGAGACTTGCATATTGTAGTTTTATCTATTTTTTTAAAAAAAATGACATATGTAATTACACTGATAAAGACCATGATAATAAACATAAGAAGGGCCACTCCCTTTCCATCCCAGCTTCCATGCAGCTCCTCCATAGCCTCCCCATATGCCATAACCCATGCAACTGCCAAAGGTCTCGCATTCTCAGCAGTGGCTTCCAGGGGCCTCGAGAAGTGCGTTTGTGATCGTGCGTGTGCATGTATATGCATGTGTTTATGTGAGTGCCCGCATGCATGCATGCATGCATGCATGCATGCATCTATCTATCTATCTATCTATCTATCTATCTATCTATCTATCTATC
>JAJKFI010000003.1:24311098-24353381 GCA_029204185.1 Lerista edwardsae
ATCTATCTATCTATCTATCTATCTATCTATCTATCTATCTATCTATCTATCTATCTATCTATCTATCTATCTATGAATAAAAGAATGCAAACATTCCATTTCATGTGTTCATAGTAAATGCATGAACTGCTGTGAACATTTTTATTCATTGGAATGAAATTTTGCTTAGCAGGGATTGGGAAGAACCTGAGTGACAGTCTAAATTTTAGAAGCTGTCATGCTTCATTTTGAAATAGAATTGGTCCCTATTTCAATTGGGGACCAATTGGGGAGCGGGAACTTCATAGTTATGCAAATATCCAAAAATGTAAATGTGGAAGTGTCATGAACTTCATGTCTTCAAAGATTTTCTTGAATTGTGTGTGCCTTAGTAATTACACTAAAAATAGCTAGAATTACTAACTTCCAGGAGGAGACCATTTGGGGGATGGGATAATTTTTTTTCATCCATTGTCAAGAGTAAGTATAATCTGCTAAAAAGGCCATGTTTTCCATGAAACAGTGCCAAAGACTTAGGGAGCTCAGTCCCAGAATATTGAGCAGTCTGAATAGCAACAAGCGTCCAAATATTTGAAATGCTTTTTCTTTGGTAATAAAAAGCTCATAAGCCTATTTTATTTCTTTGACTGAGCTTAGAAAATGCCGAGAGGTTGATAACTGAATGCAAAATAGAAAAATACTCAGATTGCTCAAAAATCACAGGTAGAGTGTTGATGACTTAGGGAAAAAATTACATTGAGTCCTTGAATTAGGGACAGCTGCACTTGTGCGTTTGTGCAGGGACAGTATATTCTTTAGTGGCGTTTTCACACGGGTACATTAGAGCTAGGCAAACAAAATCTCAACGTTTTAATATACGTGCTTTTCAACTTACATACACCCCCCCCCCCCCGGAATCTAACTAGCATCTACTGTATGTAGAGGACTGTTTGCAGCAGCGACTACTGAAGCCTCCATCAGTGCCGGTAAGTTGACCGTGGAGGTGTGTCATGGCCAGGAAGAAGGAGCACAGGGGAGTTTATGGACAGATTGGGGGAGGGCAGGGAGTGAGGAAGGAGGAGTGGATCTCAGAGGTCCTGGTGTGTGCCAGATTCTTGTCACGATTTGAATCTAAGTAGAGCTTTTGGTCATGCCATGATATGGCCTCAGACAGAGACAGGCCTGAACCAAAGTTTGCCCAGCATGGCAAACAGGTCTTCCGGCTAGGTAAAAGAGCCAAGTCATTCTCCTCATGACTATAATTATTTACACCTGTAGTGTAAGGGTCATGTGCAGAGGGCAGTAATCTGCTACTCCACCCCTCAGCAACAGTCCAGGGATTGGACAAGAATCTGTATAAAGCTAGTAACAAACCAGTCTATTTGTGTTCTGCTAAGGACCAAGTGCAGCGAAGCGCTATGTCCATTTTGATATGCACGCTGGCTATGTGATGTGTGCTATCGTGTATTTTGCCTGAACAAGTTTCCCTGCGAGGAACCTTATGTTTGCTGGACTCTCTTTCTTTTCTGTAAATACTTTGAGCCAATTTGCTCTAATACACTTGATGTGTGAAACAGCTTCTTGTGTCCTTCAAGTCTTTCCTAACCTCCTCTGCATTCATGAGGTGGGAGTAAGCTTTGTTCCTGTACCAGGAAGAGTTGTTGGGCTGCTACGCTGAGCTCTGTTCGTAGCTGGCGCTTTTGGGCAAGCTTCCCCCACTGCTGCGGGGTTAACTATTTTCAACAATTCTATCCCCTCTTTCCCAATTTGCCACAACCTTCTTCTCCCTGTGGACATGCACAAACAAAATGGCTGGTGCAGGTCCAAGGTGACCCATAGGTGAACAGGCAGCCTGCCAAGAGATAAATAATTTTTTTTTTTTACTTGTCTCCTCCTGGCTGTCCAATTTCCCACCACTACCTCCACCACCACGGGATGCAGCACGAACTCCATGAGCGCACCTGCAGAGATCCCAAAGGTGGGGATAGCATTGGCAGTTGGATCAGTAAAACAGCCCAGGTGAAATGGTTAATCCACATTTCCCCAGCACAGCACCCACTATACAGCGGGCACAGATTCTAGTTCCCTGAGTGGCCCGAATCGGGGCTGGGTGGGCCAGGGACTGGGGTTTGGATGCGGCCTAACAGTTGCATCCAAGCTCCGCCCCTCCCCCCAGGCTGACCTGTCTCCTGGCCCACCCACCCAATTCCGCTCTCCATCCCACCTTCCTCCTGCCCAGAGGAGCCATTACACTGGCCGAACATGCGTCAATGCTGCATGCTTTGCACTGGCGCTCATGTGCTTTACATGTGCCCAACAGTGTTGGGCCGATGCAAGCTGCTTATGTCAGCTCTAAGACACACTTCGATTGTGCTGCCCAAGAAAAATAAAAACATTGGGAGAGCCAAATGTGTGTAATGTGGCTCTGAGGCAGAGTAAAATGGATTAAGTTGGATTTGGCTAGCCAGGCTTGACAGAACTGGGACAGTTATTACAGAAATTGAGATCCGCTTCCCTGAGTGAATTGGAACAGCTTCCAAGCAACGATGGTGCTGCATTCGCTCTGAGTTAGAATGATGTTAGTTAGAGTGAGTTCTGCGTTAGAATTCATTCTGAGTTAGAATGAATCATCAGAATGATGATTGCTTTTTAGCTTGGTACCACTGAAAGCTGTCTTCTTTCATTAGGAATACCTGATTCTTACTAATGCGCCAAGACTTAAAACTGCTGTATTGTTTTCAACAGAAATGCTCATGTGATGAGCAGCTATGAGAAAGCCCATACAATGAAAGTATGAATGTCTTTGCCAAACTTTGGCTGGAATCTGTGGTTTACCTTGCTCTCAAGGATGCTCTTTTCCAAGCACTTGCTTGTATCTTAATGGCATCAGGGTTCAATTTCTTGCATTCAGTGACTGACCTTAACTTAGAAAGTCAGGGACACTTTTTGTTTCATCTGACCTTTGCATTTAATTCATGTCTTGTGCATGGCTAAAGAAAGTACCCAAATAATCACTGGGGTGGAAATAATGAATGAAGCCCACTGTAATGATAAAAGTCAAGGAATCTCTAACCAGCTGATATGAAATGTCACAAATCCAATTCCTCCTTCATAAAAAAAGAAGCCCTTAAAATATATAGTAAAAGAGCTTGTTGTAATATATTTCAGACATTTTGGGCATAATCCTAACCAACTTTCCAGCACTGGAGTATTTTTGCTACATAATTTATTAAAAAATGCATCAAAACCACATGCAATAAATAATTTAATACAGTAATTAAAATACTGCGTAAAACTATACAGGAATATAACAAAATCAAAATGTGTTTATTTGCAGCGTGGCTTTGTAGAATAGGAAGGAGGCTGTCTTTTGATTTTCCAGAATGATGGATATGTACTTCAGCTTTGGCTTTTCCCAGTTAGATTTTATTTAAATTAATTAATGTAATTTAATCCAAAAGCAAGGGCTAGGTGCAGAGGTTGGACGAGCACAAATATCTCCTGATTTCCTTAGGATGCAATTTTAGGCATACTTTCCTGGGAATAAGCACCACTGAACACAGTGGGACTTACTTCTGAGTAGACATGCATAGGGTTGTGCTGTTAATGGCCCAGCGTGCCACATGTGTGTGAGCTGAGGATGGTACGATAGGAAGAACACCAGGACTTTGTCCATTCATTCTGTACCAGTGCTGTAGACACGTGGGGATGTACTGTGTCCTACAGCCCCATTCTAACCTTTTCTAGCACCATCGCTAGCCATAGCAAAAGGGCTAAGAAGCATGATGACTTGGAATGGGCTGCACTGGTGAGAAGACCTGTGCCATCCCACTAGCACTGTATCCAGCCTGTTGGCCACTGGAACAGGTAAGTTCTGTGCAAGGCAGAAGAAGGGTGGGGATGGAGCAGTTCAAGCCCAGGATGGGGGCAGGGAGGGAGAAGCCAGCCTCCACTGTATCCTGACCCCTGCCTTGGACCTACTTGGACCTACACCAGTGGTTTAACAGGCACAGAGCTTAGTAACCTGGTTAGGCAGGCTGGGCCTCAACACAGGGAACAAATGTTACCCCAAGGAGACCTCCAGCCTGTCCAAAATCAGCACTGGATACAGTATAGGCCATACAACCCAACTATGCCAGCACTGAGTAGTATAGAAAGAGCTGCTAGAAGAGAAAACCATGATACATTTTCTAATCTCCAAGTTAAATATCCAAGAGAAAAACAACATAAAGCTACACTGATTAAAACTTTGTGGTTGCTATAGTGATTATGTTCTTTACTTGTCTTGATATGGTTTTGCCCAAGTTGTACAGTTAAGAAAACAGAATGGAGGAATTCTCATTATTATGCTAATATTTTTTATTTCTTAATGCTTGAAAATTTGCATTTAATGTGGCCGATCTCCTTCTTTCCTGCCTTTGGTAGCAGTCCAAGCTTCTATATAAACATGTCTTGCCAATTGGGATAAAAACTCTTCTTTGACGAGTTTTTTTTTTTTTTGAATCAGCTCCTTCTAAAGCTACAAAATAATGCTTCACCATTTTTAGTCATGACCCAAATTCAGTTTTGCCCAGAATTCTGCCAAATTCACTCTACGTTGTTTGGCAAGTTGTGTAGACAACAATGGCACCTATACTAGGAAGGTTATCAACCTGTTTCCCCATTCATTTGCCCATTATTTTTCCTCTTGGATCTGGAGAAATTGCAACTCAGTGTCCACTGAGTAGCTTCTGAGCATCCTCATTGCTTCATCCCTGAAAATGACACCCAGCATCGGCAGTGCAATCACACTGCATGCTCTGGGCACCATTGGATTAGGCCTTAAGGGAATGAGGGCGCAATTCTAACCTGGAGAGCAATCCTAACCTGGAATTAGGCCAACACAGAACAGCCAAGTTTGGCTGGCACAAGAGCCACCATAAAGTGCATTTGGGCCACTCTTGGAGGATGGCACACGTCTGTGTGCTGGCCTCTTTGATTCCGAGAGTGGTCCAAATATATTTTGCAGTGTCCCTTGTGCCAGCCAAACTTTGCTGTCCTAACTGTGCCGGCCTAACTTCAGGGTAGGATTGCTCCCTAAATCTGGTAAAGATCTATGAATATGCCCTTTAAAAAAATTCTAATCCCACAACAGTGTCAAATTGAATGCATATGGCTTCAGCTAAAGAGTGCATGCTTTTAAATTCACTGAATTTCTTCATATATATTCCTGCACAGTAACCATTTTGGGTCAGCTTAAGTTTTCATCCAGAAAATAATAGCCGTTTAGCCAATTGGCTGGTCAATTCAAATTGCATTATGCTGCTGCTGCTGTTATTCACTACTATATTCTGTGCAGTTCATCCCGTTTTATTATCTGATGAAAAATACGAGAATATAACAGAGGCTGCTTAAAATTCATACCTAGAGGAGATGCATCATTGGATTCCCTGAGGCATATATGCCTTTGGGTCAGTTCACTGTAGGTTGAGGTGCTAATTGAGGACACAGCCAGCAGTTGGTTGCTTCATATAATGAGAAGTCAGGCCTGGATGTAGTGGCTGAGTCTGCTTCCTTGAGTTTGGGTTGTCATCCATTTTAACAGAGTAGCCTGAAATCAAGCCAGATCCAGGAATTACAGGTTAGAGAAGCTTTCTTTGTCTGACTGGCAATGAAAGAAAAGGGCCCAGAGCAAAACTGATGCAGAATGTGGTATTAAGAAATGTGGAGGCTTCAGTGGAGGAGTTCATTGAAGCAGCCATGTTGAAAGTGAGAAGATGTTAGGAACTGAGACTCAAACACCAGTAATAACATTCATAGCATGACTTCAGAGCCCTATTCAGCTCATCGCGGGAACCCCATTGTCTATGCTGCACTAGCCTGTCTGTCCACAATCACAACCTCTATATTTAGCAATGTTCTTAGACAACTTCCATATATCCCCTTTTTGCTCCTTCTCCAGGGAGCTCTGTCTGGTGTAGTGGCTCGGGATTTGGCTTGGGCCAGGCACTGAAAGGAAGAAAAGCATCAGCAGCACTTCAACAAGGTTGATAGGCCAGCCCTGTACCTACCACTTCTACTGTTCTTGCAAGATAGGACAATTAATTGGATGGAATTTGGTTAGTTCATCTTGCTGAGCTATTGAAAGGCATCTCTTCTGCTCCTTCTTCTTGTGTGGGGTAGCTCAGCTGCCCACTGAGCCCACTCAGCTCTGCTCACTGTGGGTTCTACTGTGGCTGCTCCTGGTCACAGCTTTGTCCATAAAGGTCCTAGCATCTCCCCCTTCTCACTGTGAATCCCATGCTGGACTGCTCCTGGTCTTGGCTGTCTCTACTGGACTCCTCAGTTGGCAGGGTTGTACTCATCTTCAGCAAAATAAACTGCTTTGGTTGTAATTACTTTGTATATGGGTTGGTTATTCTGTCTCCTTTGCAGTCTTGCGCATAAGTGATCATCACACACATTTGGCACATTGTGAGAGCAAGCAGCACTGGTGGGGAGGACAGTACCACCCCAGCAACGCTGTATCCAGAAGCCCGCTATTCTAACTTCATTCTAGCCTACGTATCTCCAGCTAGTGCCCAACTAGTGCTAGATACAGGATTGGGCTGCCCAGTCATCCTCTAGTTGCCTACATGGCTGGTCATCTCTGGGAGTCTGGAAGAGAACTTCCAGACCAGATAACTTCCTGGGTAACTTCTTCTATTCCTACTTTATCGTTTGAAGTTTGAAAGCATGAAGGCTCCAGTGTCAACCTACGTCATGCTGCATGCAACTCTCTCCATAATTAAATACCTTCATAACAGCCTTGAAAGAGAAACATGAAGATAATAGGCAAGGCGAACGTAAGTTTTATGGATGTCACTGTAACCTTTATTTTTTAATTCACTTCAACAAGGCAGCATTTGTTTAAAAAAAAAGATATATTTAGTATCTTCATGTGGGCAGGACAAAGTGAGGCAAGATTCACAGGAAAGAACCTACATTTCTTCCAGATGATTCCTATATTCTAAAACTACTTAAGAACTACTCACACCATCATGGACCCCCTATCCAGGCAAAGGGTCAGGGGAAGCAGGATTGCATCCATTGAATCTGTCCCTATTGCAACCTTCCTGCATTCCCTGTACCTGTCAACATAATTTTTAGGCATGAAGGTCAAGGACAAAATTAGCTGGTGCAATTCTACTCCTCTCTCATCGAATCCCTTATTTGGTAATGAATCCCTGTTGGTGAAGATGAACCTATGAACAGTTTTCTTATACCTTGGTAACTCCATTTTGAAAAGTGTTTGTAACAAATCTTTCCCCGGACACCATCCGTCTTGGGGAAAGATTGGGGGGAGACTTCACCACGTGAGGCCTTCTAGGCTAGACAGTCCATGAGACCCTATGATTTAAGTCCCTCAAATTCAATGGTAACCTCACTCCTGCCAATAAAACAAATCGGGTTTCCGCATGTTGACTTACATTGCCATAAAATGACCATAGTGAGGAAATAGCTTCATTTTTGACTACGCATAAATAAATCGCAACAAATCAGGTTTCAATGGAGAAACCAGGAATGCTGGATCAAGCAGAGACAGTGCAATCCAACGGCGCCCTAGAGCCAACACAAGCTGCTTGCGTAGGCTCTACGGTGTTGTGTAAGTGCCATAAAGCACTTTTGCGCCAGCACAAGGTGAGCAGAGCTGACACAAGTAGTCACCCTGCAGCGCTGGAGCACCCCCAAGGTAGGTGCTCGTTCGGCTGGCGCAGCTAAGTTCAGCTGGTACAGGTGCAGCTAAGGTGCAGCTTAGGTGCAGCTAAGTTCGGCTGGCGCAGGGGCTAATCAGGGCCGGGGGGAGGTGGGAGGGAAGGCAGAACGAGACAGGGGGAAGGTGTTCTAGGGGGTGGACCAGCCTGGGGAGGGAAGTGGGATCTGGATGTGGCCATTAGTCCACATCTAAATGCCCATCCCCAGGTTGTGAGGCCCTGATTTGGGTTGCGTGGTAAGCTCGGACCTGCACCAGCTATATAGCGGACACAGATCTGACTAGCCCATAGGGTTGGCTGGCGCCCACCCCGGGCAAAGGGACGAACGTGCCCTTGACCCATGGAGGTTCCAACCTGCTCCCAATCTGAGCTGGATACAGCACAGGCCCGCTGGCCTGCCTGTTCCAGTGCACCTTGGGATGGCACCATCAGGAAGAGCTTGCTACGTGTTGCTGATTATTTTCAGCCCCTGGAAGTGTGTAAAATATACAATGTGACTCTCATACTGAAACATTTGCTATGTCTGAAAGATAGCACAAGGTGTCCTATGCTACACCAAGGTAAATATGACCTTAGCTGCACTTTTCTTTCACTCTTTACAACCCCCCTAAATATATACAGAGGGTTTGATGATTGGCAGATGCTCAGGCTATCACAATAGTATCCAATTACTCCAGATACAGCAGGTCAGAAATTTTTCTTCTGGTGCTGAATACTTGTTTTCATATGCATGGTTCAAACTGCCTTTTAAGAGTGTGCATGAATTTGGGTTTGCTTTATTTTTCCATTCATTTTCTTTGCCAAATGCTTCCTGTGTTCAGTTATTCATTAAAATAGTGTTTCTTCTGCCATTATTCCATTGCAAACACTTTTGTTTTGTTAAGGGGAAAGTTCTTTGTTTTGCAGTCTCAGGAACAACATCTTTTCTATTAAAAAATGGTTACACTTTAAATAGGCTGCACCAGCATCAGAGCACCATTGCACACTCCAACATTTTCCACACACAATGCCCTAGACTGGCAAATGGCAGTCTGGGATAATGATGTGCAGAGTGAAAAGCAGAGGACAGAGGAAAAGGTAAGCACTTCCTCCTAGCCTAGCCACTCCCCCCCCCCAATAATCCCCCTACTCCCCATAATTCATTAGATTCACAATTGGTAATCTGTGTTTGCTGGCATAATACAGTTCTCTATCCTGTAGGTGGTGAAGTTTGAGGATGTGGACAGGCTCCGGTGGCCTCCCAACTTGTGCTGGATACGGCATAGGCCCGCCAAACTTGGTGTTCCCGCACAAGTTAGGATTCAATCAATCAATCGGTACTTATGTACCACTTTTCAACACAGGTTCACAAAGCAAAGCAGGTTCACACAGGCAAATTGTAATAATAAAGTTAAATGACTCCCTGTCCCAAAGGGCTCACAATCTAAAAAATGCTAAACCCCACCAGCAACAGCCACTAGAAAAGACACTGCGCAGGGGTGAAGCGGGACAATTACTCTCCCCCTGCTAAATATAAGAGGAGCATCACTTGAAAAAGTGCCTCTTGCCCAGTTAACAAGAATTGCGCCCTTAATTGTTTTATCACTGTTGCTTATTTTTACTGTATATTTTATAGTTCTATGGTTTTATTTTAATTGTTTTTATGTATTTTAAAGAGATGTTAGCCATCTTGAGTGCCATTTGGGAAAAGAAAGGTGGTTTATAAATCAAACAAGCAAGGAAGCAAATAATATCCTTTAGAAAGTGGTCTGTGCTGTTCACAATGAGAAACATACATAAGCACAACAACTTATTATTTGCAGTGGCGATAGAATTGAGTGGTGGGTGTATTGCTGAATTCAGAGAAACTCAGATCTGCCAAAGCTCAGGGGTATAATGGGCTACTCAGTAACACCAAATAAGCAATCAAACAGGGATATGTTTGAAATGTGTGTTGATCCATGAAACCATGATTGCTTTAATGTCACCGTTTAGAAATGTTGTACAGCTTTTTCTACAGCAATGAGAACTGCAAGAGAGGGTGTGTGCCTGAACCAAGGCTTGGCAGGAACATTTTTAGATGTCAAATATTCAAGCAGGGTGTATATTGATTTCAGCTATTGCAGATGGTTAGAGCTTGAGAATCAACGTGCAAAGCTTATTGAGGGCCCAATCCTATCCAAGTTTCTGGTGCCAATTCAGCTGCAGTGCAGCCCCAAGGCAGGCAAACAAACATTCCCTTACCTTGAGGAGGCCTTCTGGACTTCTGCACCATCACAGAATGCAACACATACACCATTGGGACTGCTACATCAGGGCTGGAAAACTGGATAGGATGTGCCCTAAATGGCCTTGCATGTTCAAGGTCCCAGGTTCCATGTGTGACATCTCCAGGTTGGGTATAGAAAAATTCCCAGAGAGCATCTGTCTGCCTGTGTAGGCAATACTGACCTGGATGGATCAAGGTTCTGACTGAGGGCGCAATCCTAAACTGAGCTAGGCCGGCATAAGCTAAGCCAGCAAAGTTTGGCCAGCACAAGGGATACTGTAAAATATGTTTGGACCACTCTCAGAGTCAGGGAAGCCAGCACACAGACGTGTGCCATCCTCCTTACTCTGAGAGTGGTCCAAACAGGCTTTATGGTGGCCCTTGTGCTGGACAAACTTTGCTGGCTTAGTTTATGCTGGCCTAACTCCAGTTTAGGATTGCACTCTCAGTAAAAGTAAGTTTCCTATGTCTTTTTTAAAAAAAATTAAACATCATAATTCTTTTCATGATAATGAAATCAATCAATCAATTGTATTTATATACCGCTTTTCAACACAAGGTTCACAAAGTGGTTTACAGGCAAGAAATAATTATAAAGTTAAATGGTTCCCTATCCCAAAGGGTCCACAATTTAAAAAATGCAGAATACCACCAGCAACAGCCACTAGAAAAGACACTGCGCAGGGGTGAAGAGGGACAATTACTCTCCCCCTGCTAAATATAAGAGGAACACCACTTGAAAAAGTGCCTCTTGCCCAGTTAGCAGAGGTAGTATGTGAAAAAAAATCAAGTATGTGAAAAAAAATGTTGGAACAACATCAAACACAAGAAAGGTCTGGGATCTGAAGCAAAAAGGGTACATTTCAAATGGAGTTCTACTTTAGTCACATTTATCTGAAAATTTTGGGAGATAAATTTAAATGTGACTGCAAAATATAAATTGTCCAAGGAAAAACTAGAGGGTTTTGTTTTTTTTAAAATAGAAACTTGCAATATATAGATGCCAGTTAAGTTGGCTCAAGTCCTATGAGAAAAGGTGGAGGGAATTCGGTATGTTTAGCCTAGAGAAGACAAAGCAGAGAGGGGATATGGTAGCACTCTTCAAATACCTGAAGGGATGTCATATAGAAGAAGAGACAAATTTGTTCTCATCTGCCTCCGACAGTAGAACTACCTCCAATGGGTATAAACTGCAAGAGAGGAGATTCCTGTTGGACATCAGGATGAAATTCCTGACTGTAAGGGTGGAATAGATTACAGAGGAAGGTGGTGGCTTCTCTCTCACTGGAGACCTTCAACAAAGGCTCAACAGGTACCTGCTGGAGATGATCTAGGAGGATATCCTGCTACAGTCAGGGAGTTGGATTCGACGACCAACTCTATGATTCCAAGTCTATGATTCTATAAGTTTAAAAAATAACTTAAGGTGTATGACCTATGGGCTATTAAACCTAAGTAAACTTGGAGTTGATAGATTCCACTTTAGCTTACTTGGAACTGACTTAGGTTAGTCACAGTGGTGTTCTGAGGGGGGACAAAATGCTAAGTTTTGCAGAAGGCTGAGTTCCTGTGTAACGTGGCCCCTCCCTTTTGCCTCCAGAGCCATTTGTGGTGCTGGAAGCTGGCTTGGAGGTTGTAATGTGGAAGGGCCACATTACACAGGAGCTCAGGCTCCTGCACAAATTAATGTTTTGCCCCTCTATATGAATGCCACTGGTTAGTCAGAATTAGCTTGTTCCATTTGTTTCAAATGTCAGCAGTTATGACTAACTAACTAACCAGATCAGGGTCATTACAAATTGAGGGCATAGTATAGCCAATGTTAGACAAGCATTCTATTGATTTCCAAGTCTATTGACTTATTTCTGTACCGATTAACACTCTCAGTGAAATCAATTGGACTTGAAATGTTTAACAGTGACTGAACATATTCTCTTAATAAATATACTCAAAAGGTGCTGTATTGGAAAAGGCAGGAGATACCCCAAGGAGGAAGGGAATGGTATTAGCAATGCCCCCTTGTCCCAGATAAACCAGGGATTATAGGGTTAACCCCCAAGGTATTTGCAAGCCTCAGAAGCACAGCTGTAGGCTGATAAGGCCCCTGGCTATGAAGGGAGGTTAGCACAGGTGCAGATGAGTGTGGCTGATGAATTAAAGCCTGCCCACTGATTGGCTGGCCTCAATATGAAGTTGGAGGCAAGAGCTAGAGGAGTAGGACCTGGGTAGGTGCTGGATGGGGATTGACTGCCAGCTGGACGGACTGACTGGCTAAAGGAAGGTAAGCTTATTGTGGGAAATTATTGGGAACTGTTGTATGGCTGCCATGCCCCTGGAGCCACCAAGTGGAGGAGGCAGTTGTGGCTTGGGCAAGCTGACTGCTTATTGTTTGTTGGTGGGGTTTGTTGGTGCTAAATTAGGGTATTTTAAGCTAAGCCGGTGATGAGGGCAGTCTAGAGGAGGCTGGCCAGCCAGTGATCCCAAGCTGCTGGAAGAGAGGAGGCCCAGTGGGTGACTGAACCCCCTCCCTCTTGCCTATCTTAAGGCCGCTCTGGAGGGGAAACTAGTTAGCCTAGTGTGGGCATCGGGGCCCTTGGGGAGGCCCAGCAAGGAATTTGGCAGAACAGGTGCTCTCTGGTACACTCAGATATCAGGGAAGAAGGAGACTGACAGCTCAGTCCTGATGAGCGCTGGCACAGCAGGGCCATCTGGAAAATATATATAAGTGCTGCCTATCATCATTGGTGCACTAGGAACAATATCCCCAAACTTTGATAAATATCTAATACAACTAGAAATACCAGCAATAACACCTGCTGAGCTACAATGGACTGCTATCATCGGAACTGCTTCAGTTCTTCACCAATATCTGCAAGATTCTTATGTCTCTGGTTGAGACCCGACCCTCACAGGCAACGCCAGCTCGTGATTCTGTGATTTAATGTTTGTGTTGTAACACCGTACATCATTAGCTGTGTATTTTTTTAAAAAGCGGTCTCCAAACCATGGACCACTAAGTGCTGAAAAAAACACCCAGGCATGGCATTTTTTTCTTCCGCACTGCAGCCTCCTATATTTCCAGCGAATTGTCTCAAAAACTCACGGTGGACAGCTGCTTTCACTGCCCATCGCCCCAGCCAGCTCTGCACCTGGATTTCTGGGCAGAAGCAGTTGCGTGGTGCGCTTCTGAGATGACAGGCTGGAAAGACAGGAGGCTGTAGTGCAGAGCAGAAAGTGCTACCTCAGACAACTTTGCCAGCATGCCAGATCTGGTTGTTCTGCCAAATTCCCTGCCGGACCACCCCAAGGGCCCTAATGCCCACACTAGGCTAACTAGTTTCCCCACAGAACAGCCTCAGAGATAGGCAAGAGGGAGGGGGTTCAGTCACCCACTGGGCCTCCTCTCTTCCAGCAGCTTTGATTGGGATCAGAGGCGTTTCTACAGGGATGGCAAAGCTCTAAGTTTTGCAAGAAGCCTTACCCTGTCGTGTAAATCCCTCCTCTCCCTTGCTGCTGTAGCCAGTAAGCAACGCCAAGATTGGCTAAAACGGTGCAGGAGAGGAGTAATCACTGCAAGGTAAGGCTTCTTGCAAAACTTAGAGCTTTGCCATCCCTGTAGAAACGCCACTGATTGGGATCACAGGCTGGCCAGCCTCCTCCAGGCTGCCCTCATCACTGGCTTAGCTCTGAACTACTCTTAGTAACACCACCAAACCCCACCACCAAACAGTCAGCTTGCCCAAGCCATAACTCCCTCCTCCACTTGGTGGCTCCAGGGGTGTGGCAGACATACAGTTCCCAATGGTCCCAAAACAACCTTACCTTAGCCAGTTCCGCAGTCCTTCAGGCAGGCAATCCATCCAGCACTCCATCCGTCCAACACCTACCTGGTGCCCTCCTCCAGCACCTTCCCAGATGCCTTTCCTATCCAGGTGCTTTACTGTAGCTCCTGCCTCCAATTTTATACTGAGGCCAGCCAATCAGTGGGCAGGCTTTAATTCATCAGCCACACCCATCTGCACCTGTGCTAACCTCTCTTCATAGCCGGAGAGCTCATCAGCCTGCAGCTGTGTTCCTGCTGCAGGAGTTCTGGGATTAACCCCATGGTTTACCTGGTTTACCTGGACAAGGGGCAATTGCTGATACTATTCCCTATCTCCTCGGGGTATCTCTTGCCTTTTCCAATACACTGGTTGAGGCGTGTTGCCTGCTGCTCTACTAAATAGAGTTGCAGCCCAGCCTGAGCGATATTTTTTCCCACCACCCCTTCTGCCAGTTACAAGACCTGGTGTAGCATAATGTCTAAGTTTGTAAACTGTAAAGCAGAACTTGATTTCCCTTGTTCAAATCTATCCTCTACCATGAAATAGCTAGGTGGCCTTAGGCAAGCTACTGTCTCTCATCCTTGGCGCCTCAGCAGTAATGAAGGGGTGTGTGTGATTGCTTCCAGGGTTGTGATAAGGAGTCCATCAAGGTAATACACAATGTTCTGACTCAGGCAGCTGGATGCAGTCACCAGCCAGGTAGCATGGCTTGCCATAGGCATCACCCCCTGTTCTTTAAGTCCCAGGCTGAAAAGCTACTCTATCTCTGGTGGGCTACCATGTATAACTATGCATGGCAGGTCACAAATTGTCCAAACTTGTTAATGCTACTGAGGGCATAATTCTAACCGACTTTCCAGCAGTGACATAGCTGTGCCAATGGGGCATGTGTTGCATCCTGAAGTGGAATAGTGGTCATGGGGGCCTCCTCCAGGTAAGGGAATATTTGTTCCCTTACTTCAGAGTGCATTGCATTGCCCTGACAATACTAACTAAAGCTGGTTAGTATTGTGCCCTTAGGCTATTAGTCCATCCATCTCAATACCGTCCACACTGATTGGCAGTGATTCTCCAGGGTTTCAGACAGGGGTCCTTCCCAGCCCCACCTGAAGATGCCAGGAAGTGAACCTGGGGGTCTTCTGCCTATAAAGCACGTGCCCTATGACTGAGAGCCCAAGCCTATATTTATCTACTCAGAAGTAAATTTCATTGTAGTCAATGAGGCTTACTCCCTGGTAACTGTGGATAGGATTGTAAAATGAGATATAATCCCTTTAAACAACCCATTAGTTTTAGGAATAAGCTTTATCAATCATAGCAACATTATGCAGAATCTCTTAACTCCCCTGGAAAAGTTGTTGGAGTCCTCTGTTTAATCTAGCTTTACATGCTTCCAGGGAAGGGGGTTTGCATTTTAATGAGCCAAACATGTTTTACATGCAGCAATAAATAGTACACTCACAAAGGGATAAAGGAAGAATTAGTACATCTATCTTCTTAACGTTTCTCCACAAAGAAAAACAAATAATGCATAGTCCCCCAAGGAAAGTATCAGGAGGCAATTATCACTGGTAAGGGTAATTAGGAGTCCAGAAACAGATTAGAAATAACATTTGCTTACCAGGGCTGCAATTCACAAGGCATTTCCTTCGGACTAGACCTACAATAATCTATGAACTTCATCGAGATGGCTCCCGGACTTGTTGTTTTATCTAGATTTCCCAGGAGTTGCACTGAATTAACTATAAGAAGTTATACAGAACTCTCCTTGCACGTTCAGAACAAAAAGTACAAATGGATTCTGTGTATCCTGAGGCCACTTACCTAGCCGAGTCTTCTGGTTTTCCTTTTTCCTCTGAACATTTGAAAGTGTAGTTTTAGTATTTTATGGATAGGGCCACCAGATACCAACTGGGAGAGAGTGCCTATACCTTTAACCATTGTATAAAAGAGGGAATTTGGACAGGTGCAGCTCATCATGTTTCAAAAGCTGCACGTGCCCAAATTCCTTCTTCTATTCAAAGGTTTAAGGTATAGGCACTCTGCCGGGCAGTGCAATCCTCTAATGGACGTAGCGCCAACACAACGTCATTGCATCGGTGCTACGTCATTAGCGCTGACGTGGGGGAGCCGAGCAACACCCCTGTGTTGGCACTAACACTCCGAAGCCAACGCTACTTGTTGAAGTACCGACAGGGAGCCGGTCGGCAGAGGGAGGAACCGTCCCGTTCTGCTATTTAGTGGGTGTAGATCTGAGGAGTGCATAGGGAAGGCTGTAGCCTCCCCTACAGTAAGGGTGTACACTCCCTTGCCATGGGGAGGCTCCAGCCTCACCTATACTGTGTTGGATTCAGCACTGGCCACCCAGCCTCCCTAATCCGGCACAGTATAGGATTGCGCCCCCAGGTTGTACCTGGTAACCGTAGTCATGGATCAGTAGTTAAGACAAAGTATTTCATTTTGTCTATACAATGCCAGCATCAAATTGCGAGGGCTCCTGGGACAATGACCTGTAAAGCTACTTCTCACAGAAGTGAGAACAGGCATGCCATGGTATCCACCACCACCCCCACCCCCACACACACACAAGGGATACCTGAAACTGTGAATACTGGGGATGGCTTTTTAAAGATAGGGGAACATCAGTGGTTTTGCTGCAACAAGCTAAAAAAAGAAAGATTTGTTTACTGCCCCTCTCTTTTTAACAGGTGGCCCAGTATCCATGGTATCTGTGGATAACTGAAACTGTGGATACTGTATTGGTGGATAGTGGCGCATGCCTGTATTCTTCGTTCAATCTGATCCATAAATTTTCTGAGTAAAAAACAGAATCTGATTCATATTAAACAGTACAATTTGCTGAAAAAAAATGATTGAAAATAATGTGGTGCACAGAATTTGGCCTGCAAAAAGAGATCAGGTACAAGAGAAATAGGGCAATTTCTCAGTAGATTTAACAGAATAAATTATCAAATTTAGTAGGTTATTGCTGTGAGCCTATCTTAGGATAAGAAGCCTGTCCCAATTTCCAACTCCATTAATTTACCACAAAAGTCATTTTTGTTCCATTTCTCCTTGATGCTATACAAATATGAGGAAAAAGTCCATAGAACTTTTATCTTATTAAAAAACAAAACCTGTATCTGCTCTGTGCGGTAATGTAGGGTTGCAAGGTTGAAGAATATAAGATATAGTTGATACCATATAGTCACCATATATATGATACCATATAGGCTTTCAATGTATGCGCATGGTGTTGGTGGCATTGTGGCAGCAGGCCCTGCCCCTCCTTCCGCAGATTGAATGCCGGAACACAAGGCTCTTCCTGTGTATAGGATAGTGTTCACTGGAGAACACTAGCCATGGCAACCTTGCAAAGCTATGGTTTCTGATTGCATGGACAAATCTCTCTGCCAGATGTGATCTCAATACGTTGGTGAAACTATTTCTTTCCAAGGGATTGTAACAGTCAACTGGTCTGGTTTCCAATATCATTATAAATGACTGCCAGCTCTCGGGATATCACAATGCAATACTGCAAGACAAGACAATTGCAATGAGAGAAAATGCTGGAAAACTAGTTCTGAACTTAGGCTGCAATCCTATGCACACTTTCCTGAGAGTAAGTGACTACAAGGGGACTTGCTTCTGAGTAAACATGCACAGGATTGGGCTGTGAATCACCTTTTTTTTTTTTTTTGCTTTTACCATCCAGAAAGGAATATCAGCATCTGGCGCAGATTAATTAGATTTGTTTCAATATTCAAAAGACCACAACAGATGCACCGTGCATGAGAACAGTACATCTATAAATAAAAACAGCATGAATGGTGGTAGTAAACAGCAGTGACATTGGCTTTGACTGCATGGCAAACATGACTGGAATTGTCACATATTTACAATGGATCATTGTTATCAATTATACAACCTCAAAAGAACAAACGGTGAACGATTGCCCTCAAACGATTGTCGTGCTATGACTGGAGACCAGAATGAGAAATTGTGCATAATGCAAAAAGTGTTGCAGAACCGAGGGCAGGTTGGGCACATTTCTAGTCTAGACAGACTTAACGAGTCTAATTTGATATGGAAAACCTTGATTTCCCCAGGTGGTCTTGCTTTGTGTTGATGTAAAATATTAGTGTTTCTCTTGCAAGCCCTTTATTCAGGTGTCAAAACAGTAATTTAAATGCCTGGCTTCAGACATGCAATTGTGAAAACCTTTGTTGTCAAAGACACAACCAAAGGTAACGGAAGACTTACAGCTAAACACTAGCAAGGAATTCACATTTTTTTTTGTCCACAGGAGTAAATGGGTCATGTTCTGCTTCATGTTGTCCCATCTATGAGATCTAGGTAGATCATAACTCCTTAGGCTGATTTATGTAT
Organism: Lerista edwardsae; assembly: GCA_029204185.1. NCBI lineage: Eukaryota > Metazoa > Chordata > Lepidosauria > Squamata > Scincidae > Lerista > Lerista edwardsae. Next base: position 24,329,272 of record JAJKFI010000003.1, read on the forward strand.
TATTTTGTTTCTAACCCCCATCCAGTGACTGATTCAGGTTGCATTTTGAAAAGACACTTTTTCATCTTCCTGTGATTTAATCTCCTCCTGTGTGTCCTGAATGGAAATCACCCCCAGCTTACTATATACATTTGTACGAGCAGCTGTTCCAGACTGGAACAGGCAGCTGGTTATTAACCTCAAGCAGGAATGGGCGCTCAGAGAAGCAAAAAAAGAAAAAAGAGAGTACTGAAATTGCTATTTAGTGAAGGTGCTTGAAGTAGAAGCCTATTGTAAGATGGGTGGTTTTTGTTCTTTTTTTGTTCTTTTGTTTTTTGGAAGGAATGACTTCATTCTTATGAGAACATGGCCACGGTAAACCAATAACATAAAATAGAGTCTACAAGATGGCAATTCGGCAACCATATAGATGTTTTAAACACGCATTTCTCAAGCTAAAAGCTGTTCTTCTTTGGAAAAAGAGAATCCAGGTCCCTTGGAGGAAAGTGCCAGCAGCATTAAAAAAAAAATGGAGCAGAGCTGACAAAACTGAACTGCTGGAATCGTAACTTTTCTGACTTTCCTCCTCCAAAGAATTGACTGCAGTGGTGAATCATGCTCTACTTTATGTTCAGAATGCATATGTTTACCATACAAGATGTTTGCAGGGACCCTAGAAAAATGGGCTTTGATCGGTCCCTTGTCAAGTGTTTGGAGTTTCATGTCTATTTCATAAATCCTGAGGCTATCAGAACCCAAAGATAATCTAGTTCACATTTGCTTTAAGGAACAATTATTCTCTCTCTCTCTCTCTCTCTCTCTCTCTCTCTCTCTCTCTCTCTCTCAAACTGATTTAGTAGGTTAGTGTCTGCAGAAATGTGGACATCTTTTTTTTTTCCAAAGGTTCTTACAATGTATCTGTGCCAATTGTCTTTGAAAGCATTGAGGTATCCAAATTACAGTGCATCTGATACTTGTCTAAAACTACAATTGGATATCCCATAAGAAGAACTTATTGTATCAGCCCAGTGGTTCATGTAGCCCAGTGAGTTTCAACGTTTTTCTTCTTATGACAAGCTTCTTTATGAGTTTTTCTATGGTCTTCACTTCTTGTAATGTCACTTCTGGTTTCTGGGAGACTCTCCCAGGTTCTGTGGGTCTGTTTCTAGGGCAACTATCTATAGTATGAAATCTCTCTTTTCCTCCACTGGCTGTTTTTCAAATAAAGGCAAGGAAGTGCTGGGACTATACAACGGGCAGCCCAATCCTATACAGCAGTTGTATTCAAACTTTTTAGAATGGCACTTGTATCGGGACCCACCGGAAGTGATGTCAGTAACCTGGAAGTGATACTGTGGCAGGAAGTGACATCATCAAGCAGGAAGTGCTGTCATTGCAACATAATAAAATGACACTCCTGAAATGCAAATTGGCATTTTTGGACTGCAGCAATTGTACAACCATGAAACACCCCTGACAGAAAGCAAGATTAGGACAAATTATTATGTAAAAGCACTACACTAAAAGCAATTTAAAAAAAAATACCTTCACTTGAAAATGCAACTCACAAAAGGAATCACTCACAAAAGGAATATAACAAGAGGAAGGTCTGCATTTTCCAAGATGGCTGCTCCCAGCTTTCTGCGACTCACCTGACTTCGGGTCCCGACCCACAGTTTGAATAACAGTGCTATACATCATGGCCCATGCTTTATCCAGCACTGGTTTGGAGCACGCTAGAGGTCTCCTTGGGGTAAGGGAACCTTTGGTCCCTTGTAGACCCTCAGCCAGCCCAATAGGGCTACTCAGATCTACAACAATGAAATATCTGGCATAAGACCAAGAATGCCCCTGCTTGGGGGAAAAGGGTTGGGCGGGGGAGAGAATAGGATGCTACATAAGCCAATGCCAACAATGCCACCCCCTTCCAGGCCTGATCCAGGTCCTCTCTGCCTTCAGTGTCACTGAGTAGAATTCAAGTTATCCTTCCCTGGAGCAAGTGCTCGTCCTCTGGAGCAAGCTTGATGCTACTTAGGGCGCAATCCTAAACTGGAATTAGGCTGGCACAGTTAGGCCAGCACAGTTTGGCCAGCGCAAGGGACACCGTAAAGTATGCTTGGACCACTCTCGGAGTCAGAGAGGCCAGCACACAGATGTGCATCATTCTCCCTGACTCCGAGAGTGGTCCAAACGTGCTTTACAATGGCCCTTGTGCCAGCCAAACTTTTCTGGCCTAACTGTGCTGGCCTAACTCCAGGTTAGGATTGTTCCCTTAGTGTCTTCTGCATTTTTAGGTTAAGATGTTAAAATTTAGCATCACAGTATCACATGCACTTGTACAGCTATATACAGCTCTGAATGCAGTGTGTACATACACACACATTGCATTCAAAGCTGTGTGTGTCTGTGTGTCTGCAACTTAGCAACGTAAAAGTAAAATAATTTTGAATATTTGTGAAAAAGTGGGCCCTTGTGTAATACAACTGTCAAAGCAGATATTTAACATCAAAGATATGAAGGGCCCAATTCTATTCAGCATTCCAGGGTAGATTTAACCCTGGTTAAACTCTGGTGCCACCAGGGTTTACACTGCAACCTACAGTGGGGAGCAGTCACAGAGGCCTCCTCAAAGTAAGGGAACACTTGTTCCCTTACCTCAGGGCTGCATAGCAGCTGCATCAGTGCTGGAAAGTTGGATATGATTGGGCTTTAAATAAAATTTCTCTTATTGGGCGTTAGGAACTGCATGCAATTGAGACAGCAGTGCAAATCATCTGGCTAACTATTCAATCAAAATCAGTGAGCCTAAGAATTGTTGACATATACTTATGGATCATTGTGTAAAATGAGTTAGTGGCTAATCAGTTGAGCTCTCAGGGACTAGAGTTTTCCCTTCAGATTGCAGGGGCCATTAGCAATTGGACTCTTTCTAGAACGAGCTGGATATTTATGCAGAGATTATGCAGAGTGAAGTACTCATTTGCTTGTTGAATTATCGTACTTGCTAGTCATGAATACTCTTGACAACTGTTGGGTAATAATGGAACACACCAATTCTTTTGACATACTTATTTCTTGTTCATTTCATAAAATAAATGCATACTTTATTTCCAAAAATTGGTCGCAGATGCTCATTGTGGGTGATACTGAACCAGGGACATTGTGATTGCAACTAACATTGGATCGTCCCTACAGCAGCTCACAACACAATCCTAACTGGTGCTTACAATGAAGCAATGATGGTCCAGGGCAGTGTTATACAAACTGTGGGTTGAAACTCACTTGGTGAGTCACAATCTGATGTAAGGTGGGTCACGGAAAGCTGGCAGCAGCCATCTTGTAAAATGTAGACCTTACTCTTATTATATTCCTTTTGTGAGTTTTAACAATTTGAATTTTCAAGTGAGGGTATTACACAAAACATAATGTAAAAGCACTGAACTAAAAACAAAATTTTAAAAACCCTCGAAGATTGGAGGCTCAATCCTGAGCCCCTCAGCATGGGCAGTACAAGCGTAATACCCGCAATGATGCTGCAAAATGTGCTGTAAGCCACATGCAGCATGGGCGGAAAGTAAGCTCTTACTGCCCACGCTGTGGCTCTGCTGGCTCCTTGCCACCAAGAGGCAGCAACGCGACACCGGCAAGAGGTAAGTTTACCCCACTGGGTGAGGCAGGAAGGAGTTCCGAGGCGGGGGTGGGGTAGTGTGGGGGTGGGGCCAGCGGCAAGCTTCACCACCAATCCTGACCATAGTGTAGGGCCACACAGCCCTACATGGGTGCCCTCGTCTCTGCTGCCCAGCATAGAGGTGAGTAGACCACTTGCCTGCCCGCCCATGCCCTTACCAGGAAGAAAGGGGATGAACATCCCCTTCTCCTGTGGAGCTTTCTGTGGCTCCCTCCTGGCTATCGCTGCTCGCTCAGGTGGCCGGGCAGATCAGGTTTGGGCTGCCCAACTGTTGACATCCAGAAAAGGCATATAGCAAGAGTAAGGTCTGCAGCTTCCAAGATGGCTGCTTACAGCTCTCTGCGACTCACCCGGCATCAGGTCACAATGCACCAAGAGGATCCTGACCCACAGTTTGAGAAACACTGATATAAATTACTGCATGCTAACACAAAGAATCTGCTTAAATTATGTTCCCATTTCACCTCCTGTTCTCTTAACAGTTGCCTCCCTGTTTCAGTATAATGGGTGTATGGCTGTGAAACATTCAACATTTGTGGTTTCTTGCAGCACAATGAAGTGAAACCTGTTAAACTTCACCTTAACAACAACAAAAAGGGTCTCACGCAGGATATTCACAACTTTCAGTTTTGCATTTCAAAAGCTGCAGAATTGACACTACCAGAGAAGAGGTTAATCAGACTACCCACATGAAATGGAATGATCGAGTTACCATGAAAGAATCTTGATACCTCAAAAATACACACTCCAGGACTCCACACTTGTACAGTTGTTTTTCATCCCTGTGATTGTGACAAAGCTGAGAAGAGTACACTTCACCAGCATGCTCTGATTGCCACCTGGTGGAATGGGAGCAGAACTTCATCTTCAGATGTGTTTGGATTAAGATTTTTGCAGCACTGCTTACAAAAGGATTTAGGGCATCACTGCTGCATCACCAATAGCTCCTTCCCCAACATGTGGACAACAAAAGAAGCAAGGAACTAAGGACATCAAAACTCAGGACTGCCCCCACAATAGGATTTACTGATAACATTTCCTCAACATGAGTTCAAACTGTCTACAGTGAAATCACTTGTATGTCACCTCTGAACTCCACCTTTTAATACTCCAGACAGGTTGGGACCCATTTTAACCAGTGGCGCATTTGCAGACCAGTGCTACATGAGGCGCTTAAGAAAAAAACTCACCTCACTAATGTTTCTGAAACTTTTTTCTATGAGAAGCAGAGAGCTGATACTGTTTTTTGAACTTTTCCCAGAGCGCTACAGTCACTCCCACTGCGGGTTAAACCACTGAGCTGTTGACCGGAAGGTTGGAGTGAGCTCCCGTTGCTTGTCCCAGCTTCTGCCAACCTAGAAGTTCGAAAGCATGTAAAAATGTGAGTAGATAAATAGGTAACACTTCGTTGGGAAGGTAACGGTGTTCCGTGTGCCTTGGTGTATAGTCATGTCGGCCACATGACCATGGAAACTTGTCCTAGGACAAACACCAGCTCTTTGGTTTAGAAACGGAGATGAGCACCACCCCCTACAGTCGGTCATGACTAGACCATTCTGTTGTGGGGAAGCCTTTACCTTTTAGTGTCATCTCATTTTATGCACCAAGGTGGCAAAGATAACTATTTTTGTTATTTTGAGGTTCTTGAATTGTTAGCAGGTTATCCCCCCCTCATTGTAAGTCAAAATTAAACTTTGGCATACTTTGTATGATGAGGGACTTGTAATCCATCTTGTTTGCAATCCTTCAGTTACAGGTAGATACTTGTAATCAGCTGTCAAACAGTGAAAAAAAAAGTGGTTTGCAAACAAACCATTGGCAAGAAAAGCCGTTAGCGCTTTTGTGCGCTAACAGCCACATTATTCCATCTCTCACTGACGGAGAGGCTGGGGCTTGACAGCCGATTGGCTGTTGGGCTGCATGGAGGCGGGACTACAGCCTCAACACGGGCATGCTGCCCGTGCAAGATTCAGAGCGCAATCCTAAACTGAAGTTAGGGCAGCATAAACTAAGCCAGCAAAGTTTGGCCAGCACAAGGGCCACCATAAAGCATGTTTGGAACACTCTCGGAGTCAGGGAGGATGGCGTACCATCCAGTTTAGTACCCCATTTAGTTTAGTACCCACTTTAGTACCCCACAGCATGAAAGTGGGGAGGCATCCCCTCCCCCATTTGCATTCAGTTAGTCCATGTTGCAAATCCTGTGTGTATGTTTTGATAATAAAATGGCCCAAGTTCAAGCCACAGTCCGCTGAATTTTGAGGGTGCATGGGTAAAAGCAATACAATTCCCAGTTTTCAGTCATATATTTCACTTTTCATATACTGTATTTCATAATTCCATCCCCCAAAGAATATTGAAATGAGATTACAGCTTCTCCTTTTGGTGGGGCTGGGCCCTGTCTTTGTCACAGAGTTGAACTGAGTGGTTCACGTTCACCTCTGATTCAGGTGTATGGAAACACCTTGAATTTGTTTTTACAATGCATTTCTCTCCTCTAGGCGGGCTAAGAAAGATGTTGCAACAATGCAAGTTTGGCAATGATGTGGCAAGTTTGGCAATGCTTTTAGACAAGGAAATCAATTCTAAATACTGAGTACTTTGAGAGAAGGATTTTGCACTGCAAGAAAATTTTAGAAGTATCAAAATGTGTCATATTCCAACTAAATGTATACAATACTTGATGCCTCATTGGGCCAACAAGCTTTGGTAAGACTTGAGTCTGTGCATTTGACCTCACATGTCAGCATTGCTCAGTTTTAGTATGGACATTAAGTTTGAGATACATATCTTATAAAGAAAATGTTTTCCAACCCTTGTGTTTTGCCATGTGCTGCCATCTTGTGGTTCATTTTGAATGCTGTCTTTTCCAGCTCCCAAGCTATCTGTCTTCCCATGTGACTGCAGCACACATGTATTTTGAGGCTGGCTAGGAGAGGGATTGACAAAATGCACCCACCTCAATTCAGAATGAGCTTGGTCTTTCCAAGTCTTTTTGGAAACTTTTGGGGGAAATACCTGGACTAAGAATTTCCACTAAAGTTTTGGAAAGACCTCTACAATGACTAGCCCTCTATTCCTCAATATTCCACCCCCTTTCCTTCCACCACCCCCCCACCCACTCTCCCACATTTTTCCATATGCAAACTGGGGAGGAGGAAGAGGAGGGAAAAACAGAACAAAAGCATACAAAAGCTTGATGCTGTCCCTACACTTCCCATTATTTGTAATGAACGTTTCTGAGCATGAATCTCTTCCACGCTCAATCAGCATTCAAGAACAATCCATTTGTCCCATGTGAATTTCACCTTGGCTCCAATCAGAAGCGTAGTGACAGCTTCTGCCACCACTATGACTCCTGGCATCACCTCCAAGTGTGCAGACAGGGAAGTCGTTGGCAGGAACGCAATGATGTCGTCACGTCATCACCAGTTAGGCCCAGGATGTGAGCTGCACTCACTTTTTTACTGCACTCTGATCTTGGAATGCATGCATTTAATAAGTAGCAGAGTCAGCCTCTTAACCCTGCTGCTTTTCACGGCACTCCAGTTTCCGAACACAGCAAAAAAGTGCCAGTGGCAGCTGCAGAGACCTGCCGCTTTTTCACTTTACTTCAGTCTCAAAATTCAGCGAAAAAGCAGCTGAGCCAGCCACTTGGACAAGTGGCTTTTTCATGTCACTTATAGTGCAATCCTAACCAATTTTCCAGCACTGGGATAACGGCAATGCAGCTACAAGATAAGAGAACAAACATTCCCTTACTCTGTGACTACTATTCCACTGCAGAATGCAGCACATGCTCCATGGGCACAGTTGTGTCAGTGCTGGAAAATTGATTAGGATTGCGCCCTTAGTGTGCAGTCCTAACCTGGAGTCAGGCTGGCAGAGTTAGGCCAGCAAAGTTTGGCCAACACACCGTAAAGTATGTTTGCACCCCCTCTTGGAATCAGAGAGGCCAACTCACAGACATGTGCCATCCTCCCTGACTCCAAGAGTGATCCAAACATGCTTTACAGTGACTTTTATGCCAGCCAAACTTTGCTGGCCTAACTCCAGGTTAGGAGTGTGCCCTTAGAGATGGCAGCAGTGTGTATGGCTTTCCAAAATGGCTGCCACCCGCTTCTTTTTCCTTTGGAGGATTGAAGCTTCCAAAGAAGAAGGAATGTGGGGCAGTAGTGAGGTCACAAAGCCACAACGCGAACTTGTCTGGTTCCCATTTGGCACCCCCTCCAATGCCACCAGCCCAAGCAAGTAACACACTCAGCAGAGGGGGTGGAAGTTCCAAGTGGCCCCATAGAACTGGCTGGGGCGTTATTTGGGATAAGGAAAAAAATATCCACTTACCCCAAGGAGACCTCTAGCTAGCTCCCAATTAGCACTGGATACAGAGCCAGTGCTAGTTCGGATTGGGCTGTGACCATGTACTGTACTCACTTCCCTGTCTCACTTCTTTGGGTTGTGTAACCATGCAAGCTTTTTTGTTTTCTTTCACAAGATGTGCAGCTTTACTGTATTTCACCCACATCACATTCAGTATCGAGTTCCGTACTTAGGGCACCTCCTATCTACTACTCAGAATTTACTCAGCCATACGTCACATTATAATCAGTGGGGCTTACTCCCAAGTAAGTGGGGATAGGATTGCAGGCTTAGTCTTCAATCACAGCTACCAGTTCAATTAACAGCAATTAAAATAATCTTGACATTCATATAGCAAAACTCAGAAATGCATGATTTGAACAGAAGTGAAAAAATAAAGCCTGATTCTATGTCCCAACCATTTGACTGAATAGAAAGAGATAAATCATGCATGACACAAAAAAAGAGAATTAGATGGTTCCTTGCTGAAATGGAACCCCATAAGTAGAGAAGCAAGAACATAAGAAGAGTTCTGCTGGATCAGGCTAGGGGCCCATCCAGTCCAGCTTCTTGTATCTCACAATGTCCCTCTAGATGCCTCTGGAAGCACACATGAATGTCCTGCCTGTTTTGACCATTAACGTGGTTGATCTCATTTTCACCCAGACAACATTGCATGTAATCACTGTCACCAGGCTACAGTTCCATGCTTATTGCAGGAAGAGATTGTGACAAGCACTAGAGGAGACTCCCTTGCCAACTCTACCTCGAAACCCAACATTGAGGCCAAGTTCTTTCTGTTGATTGCAGAGCAGTTGTCTTCAAACATTTTCCCCCACAACTCAGTGTATATATTATATACTCTAATGACCCTGTTCTGTGCTTACAGCCTAATTCTATCCAGGGTTGGGCCTGAACACGCAGGGGTTTATGACAGAGGATCAGAGTTGTAAAATGGCTTCCGACGGCCATTTTGTGCATGCTGCCGCGACTGGCAGAAACATAGGAGGCCTGTCACTGGAACAGCAAAGGTAGGTGGGGTGGAATGGGGCAGGGAGGGAGAGGAACAAGGGTGGTCTCAGGCAGGACAGAGAATGGGGAGGGAGGCGGATCCGGGGAGTATCAGCAGTAATTGCATTCCCCAATATCTCTTATCCCTGATCACTGCAGTTTAATGCCTTGAACATACACTTGCTAAACAGCAGGCATATATCCAAAGAATCCCATGGCCATCATGGATGCTTTCCCTGGGTAAATTCATTTATGCTGAGGAGTCTGGAGACCTTTCCAACTGCCTTCCCCCACCCAGTGGTGTCATCTACTCTCTCGCAAGCCGGAACGCTGGGCAGGACTTGAGTGATTGACAGCCCATCGACTCACTTCCGGTTTCTTCGCGCGCCCCGCGCAGCTTTCCCTCGCCTTGGAGGGAGCGCCTGCTCGCCAGGGGGGATGGGTGGGGGGCGCGCCGGGTGCCTGGGTGAGCAGGCGCCCCCTCCGAGGCAAGGGAAAGCCGCGCGGGGCGCGCGAAGAAACCGGAAGTGAGTCGACGGGCTGTCAATCACTCAAGTCCCGCCCAGCGTTCCGGCTTGCGAGAGAGTAGATGACACCACTGCCCCCACCCCAATGCAGAACACATTCTGTTGGTGTGGCTGCATTGGATTTCAGTAGGATTGGGCTCTGCATCTGAAAATATCTGACATCATGTAATATTAAATAAGATAATAGCTAAGCTACTTTAAAGCTTTTGACTCAGTCAAGGCGTACTCTATTAATTTAAGGTAATTCTTAATTCGTTGCATGCAGTATTTAATTGTATAAATTGTACACACACACACACACACACACACACACACACACACATGCCACTAAGCATGCCACTAAGATAACTAATAGTTAATTGAGGGCTCAATTCTAATAAACTTTCCTGCACTAGGGTAAGGGCAATTAAGTTTTGTAGTGGGGGGACAAACATTCCCTAACCTTGGGGAGGCCTCCATCACTACCCCTTGACTGCAGGATGCAGCATCTGTCTTGTTGGCACAGCTATGTCAGTGCTGGAAAGTTGGTTAGGATTGTGCCCTGAATGAACTATTGACAGACAGTTCAATTCCTGGGGTGCTCTGCAAATATGTTGACCCTTTGACCAGTGAAAAGCATCTTGTGATCTGTACTTTGAAGAACACGGCTGTAGCACATTATTTCACAGCAGCTGTGATGCTGAAAACTCCATGAGGAGATACAAAGATTCAGAACCTTCGACTGCTATATAGGAGTTACTGTCTCGACCTCCAACTTTTAAAAACCAAAATGCAACAAGAACCTTCGAATATAATGGCAGCCGTTATGAAAAAAGTACAAAAAACAGGCAGGTGGAAAAACCAGTTGTATTGAAATGGCAGTGTGGAAAGAGTGGAAAAAGAAATAAGTATTAAGATGCAAATTTGGTAGGAAAAAAAAACCTGACACATATATAAAATACGTAAATGACCTTCAGAACCACCAAAGGCAGAGTATCTTGAGTGTTCATGGGTTTGAAGAAAAAAAATCTGATTTATTGAAGGTCTCAACTAGCATATAATTCTTGAAAGAACCCAGAGGGTGGCACTTCTCCTGCCTGGTAAGTGCCAAGAGATAAGAGCTCTAGATTTTGTCTCACCAGTGTCAGAGATAAAATATATGCAGCAGCTTGTCAGAGATAGAACTTAAGGCACAAAGAAGCTCAGAGCACCGTATAATGAGATCTGTGAGCAGAAACACTGAGAGAGTTAGAACTGTGCCCTGCTACTGAGACTCTGAGAGATGGCTCAGGTCTGTTATCATTGATCTTTCCTCTGCAAACTGGTTGGGTCTAAGGGATTAGAAAATATGACAAATGCGGCCGAACTCCAGACTGGCATTACTGACACAGCCAGGACTGTTTGCAGAGCAGTCTCAAGGAGGACAGGAAAATGAGGAAAACACAGCCGCTCTCTCTCCATAAGATCGTCATACCCTGCAAAGGCCAATGAGGAAAGCACATATACAGAGCTATCACTCAGGGACTTTACATTACTGTAATTCAGTGGTGTCCAAACTCTGGGTCGGGACCCACCAGTGGGTCGCAAGTCAATTTCAGGTGAGTCATGAAGCACCTAGAGCAGCCATATTGAAAATATAGGAAGATGGGATGCTGGAAACGGGGAGGGGTGTGTGGTTGTTTTGCTTGTGTCAGGGTTGTAAATAGACTTTTTTTCCCCCAATTCCCTGTGCTATTGGAAAATGGCTGAGAAATAACCCAACTTATTACTGCGTTATCAGGAAAGCAGCAAACTCTTGTGTCACAATGATGGCATTTCCGGCCATGACATCACTTCTGGTGGGTCCTGGACAAAACTGTCATTCTAAAAAGTGGGGCCTGGTGCTGACCGCTGCTGTAGTTAATAATGAACAGATAGCTTGATTTGCCTGGGTTCTGTCTACCGTTACAGGGAGAATGGGAGCATGCTAGAACACTGCATCTCTTGTGCCAACATGCTCTTGAATCCTGATCCTCTGTCCTCCATTTCAACAGCAGGATGTTGTACTCAAGAAAGAGATTTCCCCACAATGAAAAATCCTCTGCAGTCAAACACTGTGCCTACGGAGCAGGTCAGGATGATCATTGAATTAATGAATATGACTCGTGGCTGACTAGGAAGCAGGAAGACCTGCACCCAAACCTTTGGGTGTGATATGCTGACAAATGTCACAATCCACCAGCGCAACGCACAAGAAATGGCTTGCCATTCTTCTGTGGCTTGCTAGCGATAGCATGGCTAGCAAGCTATTGCTAACAGGGGAGGATTGTGGACAGTGTGGTGCAGGGAGCAGGCCAGGCAGGAGGCAATTTGGGGGAGTAAGAGGAGCACCTTGGCAGCAGTGGCACAGGCCAAGATTATATCCCCCTTTTCCAGCCTGGGCTCATACCCTGAGTTTCTTCAGACGTGCACTGGCAAAAGAGCTTGTGTGGGTCTGAGACATCTTATTGGAGACTAGAGGCCCACTAAAAGGTATGCAAAAAAGATTTTTAATTACCTATCCTGGGCTGTCTGGTCACACACACCACAGTGTGAAGTCTCTCAGAAACACTGCCTGCTATGGGCTGACAGGGGATAAGATTGGGCCATAACCAGTGGTGTCATCTAAATGATTTAAGAACAGGTACTCACTTTTGATTGGCACGTGTCGGGACCCGCCCACCGGAAGTGACGTCATAAGCCAGAAGTGATGTCGTGGCAGGAAGTGACATGAAAAAGCCCTTTTTGGGAGCACTATCACAAGAGATGGCACTGCTCCCTGCCCATCCCCAGACTCCGCCCCAGCTTCCGGAGTTGGTAAGGTTGTGATGGGGGCAGGGAGGTGTGACAGTGAAGGGTGGAGAGCGGGGAAACTGGGCAGGGAGGGGAGAAATGAGGTGGAGAGGCTGCAGGGGGTAGTGGGGAGGATCCGGCAGAGACCGCATGCCCCAGATCCTATGTCTTCATTTTGTATTCATCCAGCCCCCCTTTTTTCCTCAGACTTGCACCAGTTACTGGCATCGGTCTGAGGAGACCCTTGCAGAGTGAGAGGCTTACAATTGGGTAAGGGCAGTGAAGTCATTCAGGGGGAACGGACCAGAACGGGCGTTCCGGATCCTAACGGGCTCCGTGGCTGGTTCCGGGTTCCCGACAAGTGCCAATCAAAAGTGAGTTCCTGTTCCTAAATCATTTGAATGACACCACTGGGTAAGGGGATTTAAACCTCCTGATCTGCCTCTTTGAATACAGTGTGCTCCTTTTTGGTGAGTGGGGCAAGGATAGGATTGGGCCCTAAATCTCTCTCTCTCCCCCCCCCACCTTCTATTTTATTATTACTGTATTTCTTAATGAAAGTGACAAGGTGGTGCAATAACCAGTTATCTCATAGAGTAATTGTAAGAAACTGTCTTAGAAATTGATTTCCTGGGAAGTGCGTACAATACAGATTCATTAGAACAAAATATGCACAATCGGTATTAATTATACCACAATTAATGTGGAAGGACTATTCAGTCCCATGAAATTGTAAATATAATCTAGGCTCTGCAGTCATTTTTCCAGATTTCTTTTTTGCAGATAATACACTTGAAACACCACTGATGTTACATACAGGCGCAAGCAGCCGTAACCCTTGGTTTCATTTGATCCCCGTCATCTCTACTACTACTATACCTTCCTCCATGCCCTTAGCAATGTCCACCCCTAGTTTGCAGCAGTCTATTGTCTCTTATGCCACCCTGTTTATCAACATCCTGTTTATCCTGGAACAATTGAAAGTACAAGTCAAGGGGTGTTACTTGTTTTCTGTCTGTTTTTGGAAAGTAAGATATGTGAGATTGTATTTGGTGTGTTGGTGCAGCATTGAGCAAATATCTTGTGACAGATCTTCAACTGACACATTTGAATGCTTGCTAGGGAGATAAAGCAGGATATAAATTTGTAAATGGATAAATAAGGGAGCAATCCAACATTCCAACATTGACATAACTGTGCCAATGGGGCATGTGCTGCATCCTGCAGTGGAGCAGTAGTCACGGAGGCCTCCTCAGGAGGGAATGTTTGTTCTCTTACCTCAGATCTGCATTGTCCTTACCCCGGTGCTGGAAAGTTGGTTAGGGTTGTGCCCCAAATAAAATAAATGAACAAAAAGCCCTTATGTCTCCAGGGTTCTGTCATCCCAAGGAAATGGAGCGTACAAAGCCTGGCCTGAAAAACTCTTACAATTTGTGGAATGAGAAATGCATAAAACCATTACGGTCTGTTAAACATTTTGTCTACCGGGTTGTATCTCAAACTATTATGATAGGAATATTTTTAAAAGTAAAAGGACGCACAATTGCATAAGGTTCCACTGCTAGATCAAAGGCCCATTAGACTCGGAACCCTGTGTCCTACAGTGGCCAAACAGAAGGCTCTGGAGATGCATCTTTCAAGTTGGACATGAAAGCAAGAGCCATCAATTCCTCCTGGAAACCCTCTGGCATTCAAAGGTATATTCCCTCTGAACTTCAAGGCAGCATAGAACTACCATGACCGGTAGCCAATGATAGATTTGTCCTCCATGAATCTGAGCAATCCTCTTTTAAAGCCATCTCAGCTTGTAACCATCAACACAACTTGTGGCAGCAAATACCATGTGTTAATTATGCATTGTATAAAGCAATAGCTCAACATTTTTTTTTAATTACAGAGGGACTATGCCCTCATCACAATGATGACACATCATTCTCTAGTAGCCCATCATTCTCTAGTAGCACAACTCTGGTCTGAACAGCACTCGTAATCATAAATGTGCTCATTGGGGAAGTTTGAGGGGTGAGGGGGACATCTGCATTCTGATGATACATGGCTATGCATTGTAAATTTCTTATGCAATAAAAAAACTCATCTGAAAATTCCATACAAATACCATCAATATGCTCTCTGCTCGCAAATCCTTTTGTATGCCTATCACAAGTTTTACTTGAATTCTTGGGAAGCTCCACTAGATGGCAGGACTAACTTGGAAACCAAATCACTTAGATTTAATTTAACCAGCTCCTCTGGCCATTTTCTTATTATAGTCGAGCAATGCAAAAAGCCACATTTCAGCTTGGTGTATTTAATTTGGAATCAATAATATCCACCCTACTGCCGTGTAAAGTATCAAGTGGAAAAAATGTTAACCGTTTCTAATATTAAAAATCAAATTAAAGTCACATTTCCCAGACATTTCTGAGTAAACATCATTAAGAATGCATTTCCTTCCCCATTCGAACCTCAAGCAGGCTTGTCTTTTCTCAAATGCCTTCTGGCTGCAGTGTGGGTTTGTGGGGCGGGAAAAACAGCACATAGCTCTCATTTATGGTTCCTTGTAACAAAGGTGGGCCCTAACCTCCTGCCAAATATCTTAGCAGCAGGTAGTGACATTTTCCATGAAAATAATGTATGAAGCCAGCCTCTCCAAATGCATCCTAGCTACACGGTTACTGGCACTTCAGAGAAATGCTGCAACATTGATCTGGAGGCTAAAGTGAACCATAAAGAGCTGACACATTCTCATGGGGCTTCATCATCTCGGTTGGGAAGGAGAAAGAAGAACCCTGTACAGTGAGCTTACGGTGATGGGGAAGAATAGGAAACCCATAAATGAACGGTTGCTATCAGTGTGGGCCACCGCCACCTGCCTGTCATGTCGCTGTTAACTAGCTTGTAAGGTGCATGACAGCATTCGTGTTGCCAGTGAACAGAAATGAGTGCAGGTAAGTCAGCTCCTGTCATCTCAAAGCAATTCAGTCATTATATTCCAAACATGTTAACAGGGAGAGCAGGGGCATTACTGGTAGCCATGCCCTGACATCTATGCACACTGCCCCCCCCCCACACTGATGTTTCCACGTTTGGTGGGACAGAGTTCTTCAGGAACTTTGCCTGTGGCTTAGAAAGGCAGTGTCCTGGCATCCATTTTTTGTGCATGAGTTCTGGGTAAAAGAGACAGAGGCGGATCTACAGGGAAGGCAAAGCTCTAAGTGTTGCAAGAAGCCTTACCCTGTCATGTAAATCCCTCCTCTCCCTTGCTGCTGTAGCCAGTAAGCAACGCCAAGATGTTGCTTTTCCCTGTGAGGATTGGCTAGAACAGTGCAGGAGAGGAGTGGTTTCCACTGCAAGGTAAGGCTTCTTGCAAAACTTAGAGCTTTGCCCTCCCTTAGATCTGCCTCTGAAAAGAGATCAGCATGGCAGGTTGGCACCCATATATATTGGCACACAAAACTGGTGCTGTGTTAACTGGCAGCAATATTTAGAGTGTCACTTATAAGGGCATGGCATAGGCATTAATTTAAAAAAATGATGATAAAAGGTTGCTCTGTAACACTCCAAAAGCCCAAGATGATAACGTTCTTCTTTGTGGTACCACAAGGCTTGTGGCCGAGGCCCCATCAAGCTCATACTGACCCTGCATATTTGGCTGTAGCTTTTATTTCCTTTTATTGTATGTAGCTTTTATTACCTAAGTTCATGTCTTTTCTCTCCCTGTTAAAGCCCCAGTGTGCCTATATGCACATTGATGAAGCTCTGCAGAACAGCAATCTTGAGATTGCGGAATCCTGACCTGGAGTTAGGCTGGCACAGTTAGGCCAGCAAAGGTTGGCTGGCGCAAGGGACACCGTAAAGTGCATTTGGACCACTCTTGGAGTAAGGGAGGATGGCGCACATCTGTGTGCTGGCCTCTCTGACACAGAGGGTGGTCCAAGCATACTTTACAGTGTCCCTTGTGCTGGCCAAACGTTGCTGCCCTAACTGTGCCGGCCTAACTCCAAATTTGGATTGTGCCCTCAGTGACAAGCAACCTCAGCCGATTATTATGAAGGCAATAAGGCTGTACTCCTATTTACAGGTATTATTGTAAGCAGTGGCATAACAAGTGGGGTGGTGGCATGTCCCAGGTAACATGCTGAAATGTCACATGAGGCCCATGTGACCAGATGGCTGTGGTCACTTTTTTGCGCTTTAATCACTTAGAAACACTAATGCGGGTGTCAAAAATAAGGGCTGGAAGTCGGATAAGGCCCGCAGAAGCTCTTTAGCCAGCCCTTGAGCTCTTTGAGCACCACCACCAGCTGCTGAGCTGTGCTGAGCTGTCACTGCTGACAAGGGCAGCCCATGTGATAATTGGGCTCTTCCATTCCGTAAAAAAATACAATCATGATCTGTGTATTTTCTCTTGTCACATGTCGCTAATGAGTTTCCATGTGAGAAAAAGTGCTTATTTCTGGTCATGTCCAGATTGCCATCACTTTCTTTAGCAGGCATCAGGAACACTATTCAGCCTGCTGTATTAAATGAGTTGCCAACTTTGCATTAAGAGGTAGTGGAAAGGTGAAGCAAGGGAGGAGGAGGAAGGAGCAGCGAGCTGATTAGGACCTGTTGAGACCCTAAGATGCAGGGGCAGCATGATCTGCCCACCACCCCTTCTTCCTCCTTTGGGGCTCTTATTGAGCCTCCAAACTGAGGCCAGATTGAGAAGCCACCACATCCTCCTCTTCCAGGAGAACCCAGAAGTGATGTCGCAACATCACGTTACATCACGACATGGAGAGCGCAATCCTAACCTGGATTTAGGCCAGCATAAACTAAGCCGGCAAAGTTTGGCTAGCACAAGGGCCACCATAAAGCATGTTTGGACTACTCTCGAGGTCAGGGTGGATGGTCCACGTCTGTGTGCTGGCCTTTCTGACTCCGAGAGTGGTCCAAACATACTTTATGGTGTCCCTTGTGCTGGCCAAACTTTGCTGGCTTAGTTTATGCTGGCCTAACTCCAGGTTAGAATACCATTCTGAGTGACATCATAATGTCACCACTCCAGGTTCCAGGGTCCCCTAGCTACAGTGCTGTTTGTGAGTAACTCCTTTTGAATACAGTAAGATATGTATTTGAGTAACTATGCATAAGATTCCACTATTAGTCCCCTCTGCTCTTTCTGAAAGGAAATTGACCCTATGATCTCTGCCTTACATTCTGGCTGCCTCTGTAAAGGGAACATTAACTATTTAGACATTTAATTGCTCAGAATCCTCACATTTGCAACATTGTCCTCAATTATTCTACTCTGCTCCTTCAGCCAGTTGGAATAAGTCCCTTATGGTATTCCTCTCATCCTGCATCAACTGTCTCCCTCCCCACCTTTAATGCTATTTGAAAGCATATCTTTTTTCTCTCTTGCTTGTGTCTTTTAAATAATAAATAAAAGGGAAGACCTAAATAAAGCCTGAAAAACAGGCTGATGAAAGTTGCAAAGGGAAGTACTTAAAAAGAGAAAGACGGAAAGCCTGTCATTGCCTCTTATTGACTTTTGTGATCTCTTTATTAGCAAAAGTCTGTGAATCCTTCCATTGCCATAAGAAGAAATAGCACCGATTTTAAGGATTCCGGCAGAAGAGGAGAATAAGTTATTTGTGTTATGTTTGCCATCCTTGAACTGTTCGAATATGCTAAGATTTGCACCCCAAGATTTAATTACTTGGCTCTAATCAATATCAAAATGAACTCACGCCACATTTCTCCCAGCCCATAAAACTCCTTCAGCTACCCCCTACGTTTCTACCAATAGGCTACTTTGGCTGATCCATTATTAATTTTTTCATGGGTCCTTCTTGGTCCTGTCTTTTCAAGCCACTCATAAGAACATAAGAACATAAGATGAGCCCTGCTGGATCAAGCCAAAGGCCCATCTAGTCCAGCTTCCTGGATCTCACAGTGGCCCACCAGGTGCCTCAGGGAGCTCAGTAGACAACAAGATGCCTGCATCCTGTGGCCACTCCCTTGCACCTGGCATTCTGAGGTAGCCTACTATTACTGTAAGGAGGTTGCATCATGGCCTATAGCCCACGATGGACTTTTCCTCCAGAAATCTGTCCAGTCCCCTTTTAAAGGCACCCAGGCCAGATGCCATCACCACCTCCTGAGGCAAAGAGTTCCATAGCTTAATGACCTGCTGGGTAAATAAGTATTTCCTTTTATCTGTTTTAACTCTCCCAACACTCAATTTCCGTGGATGCCCCCTGGTTCTGATATTGTGAAAGAGGGAAAAGAACATCCCTCTATTGACTCTATCCCTCCCGTGCATAATTTTATATGTCAAAAAACCATTGAGAGTGGTCTCAAGAGACCATTCTGACCTGCTGCAATTACATGCACCTGCTGCATTTATCATGCTTCCCCCTCTCTGGCTACACAGCTCCAACCCTGCTCTTACATCCCTTCTTCTAAGGCTTGGCTCTTGCATCCATCCACTGTGCACCATGCAGTACGAAACTGCCGAATCAGAATTTATCCGTAAATCAGATGCTTAGCCATAAGGGTACATGCGTGAAGGGCTTCCATCACTTATTATTCTCTCCTACTGGAGGAGTTTGCCTGTTGAGACAGTGAGAAGTGACAGAGAACTCCTCTTGGTCCGCAGCCACAATCTCACCCCCTCCAACCCCCATGCAGAACCCCTCTATGTCATGATGTAGTGTTGGGGCAAGAACTGGCTAGTGGGGAGGTGCCAACCCACCCAAGCAAAATTCTTTTACTCCTTTTACTCCTTTTGCTATGTGGATAAGAGATAACCATTTGGGTTAGGTTTGATGATCACTGTGTGCATGTAGCCACTTCATCAGTTGGACCTCAGTTTTGCCAAACCAATTAGGGAGGACAATGAAGTTCACCAGTTTAAAGCACCAGCCTAAAGCACTACGTTTTAAAGCAGCCTATTGTGCATAGTATGCAGCCTAAGGGCGCAATCCTAACCAGAAGTTAGGCCAGCAAAGTTTGGCTGGTACAAGGGACACCGTAAAGTATGTTTGGCTCACTCCTGGAGTCAGAGAGGCCAGCACACAGATGTGCGTCATCTTCCCTGACTCTGAGAGTGGTCCAAATACGCTTTATGGTGGCCTGGTGCCGGCCAAAATGTGCTGGACTGAGTGTGCTGGCCTAACTCCACGTTAGGATTGTGCTCTAAGTAGTTCTATGCACTCTGTAGTAATTTACCACTTGGAAAATGATCATCTCTATTCAGGAAATGCTCATCTGTATTCAATTTCCATAGTGCGTTGCTGCCTTCCTTTTCAGAAGCAACTTTCCACTCCCTTCCTGTCTGCCCTATTACCAGGCCTTGTGCAGGATTTTTCCCCACAGGCAAATTAAGGTTCACTTCCCTTATCAATGCTGCAGTCTTCAATCACTGATAGGGTTCTCCTGCACTCAATAAGTATGTTTGAGCATTCCATGATGTCAGATCAGCTCTTCCAATGATTTAAGCAGGGTTCTCTGACAGTCACACAGGCAAAAGAAGTTTTTCATCAATTTCTTAAACACTCCCCACAAAACACATACAGGTGGCACATCTAGCTCTGGTACCTGGCATTCTACCAAAGGTGCTTGTGCAAACTTCTTAAGAGTATCAATTGGCTCAGGATGATCTCAGAGATTCCATGCCCCTCAGAGGCTCACTTGGCCAGGACAATCTCCAAATCAGCACCAGAAGCAGCGGGAAGTTCCGATATGCCATTGGGAACTGGTGAGGGTGCAATGGGGGTCCCAGTGCAGAGCTTTACCGCAAATTCCTGGCAACCTGGTGACAACACAGAATTGACTGTATCTTTGATCCCAATTCTTCTTCTACTACTACTAAATGGTTTTCCTTTTTGCAAGATTTGTGATATCACAAATCTGGCCTGTTACAAAGAAACTAGCGGAGGGGTGGTGGTGTATAAAAAAACACTGGAAAAAAAGAAAAGAAAAAATAGTGCAAGAACAGACTGGGACTATTATATGAAGATTAGCAAATAATGTAACCAAAGGGGCATGTGTAAATGGGGGTTGTTGTTTTTTAACCAGTTTCCCCAAAGAAATGTTGAGCTGAAAGTGTTCATTTGCTACTGCTGAAAGTGTTCATTTGCAATGCAGAAAATGTATATATGATAGTGTGATTTCTTTCCAGCACAATAAAAAAAGACTGATTAATCGCTGCATTGCTTTGTGCATTGCTTGCGTTCTGACTCTAGAGAAATTGGAAATGTGTAAAATGAAGCATTCCTGACCTACCCTTGACAGGGACCCACACAGGGCTCGCCAAGGATATCTGCAATATATCAAAAGCTTTCTGCAGAGCAGTCACGTATGAAGGATTAGTTGCTAGGAATATTCTTAGTTTTACTTCCTAGCTGAATTGTTTTCATGACATAGGATCCAGTCTTTAAGCTATAGCAGAAAACGCTCTCTCTCCCGCCCTCTCTCCCGCCCTCTCTCCCTCTCCCTCTCCCTCTCCCTCTCCCTCTCTCTCTCTCTCTCTCTCTCTCTCTCTTTCTCTCTCTCTTTCAGTTTTTACTTTGCACATAGAAGACTGAACCTAAAATCCCAGTCCCTTGCAGATACATCTTGGAAGAGACATAAGATATGCGGCCAAGTAATGTTAGAAAAGTCCGGCGGGCGGGAAAGCGGCGGAATGCTGCGTGACGCAATGGGTGGACTGCCGATCAAACATAAGTCCCGCCCAGCGTACTGGCTGGATAGCACTACTGGGAGTGGCACTATATTATCTTGGGTTTGAGCTGATCCTAATGGTGAATGTAGGCAACCATCAGATATACTGTATGTGAGCTACTTAACAAAATGACCAACTGGCAAAGAGCTACCGTGATCCCCACATATTTAACTGTAGGGCAAAAAATCACCAGAGCAAGGCAGCAGGACAGGGGATCCTGCCAAGAAGCAACACACACGCACACACACGCACACACACACACACACAGAGAGAGGGGGGGATCATTAACAAATACAGCCTTCATGGTCCTGGTTTCCCCCCCCCCCCCAATATTTAATTGGGAAAAAATATCCAGAGCATGGGAGCAGGTCATCCAGCTGTGCTTTTAAGAAAGTTCCCCTCCCATGATGCTCTGGGGAGGAGAAGGAGCCATTTTTCACTTCCTTTCCTTTCCCTCCACACTTTGTCTGCTCTGCCTTTCACATAATGGAGAAGCTGCTGCTTCCACTACCCTGTCTGGCAGGCAGTCACACTTTGAGCAGCCGCCTCCAGAGAGTACATGCCAGCCAGGAGCTCGTGAGCTCCAGGACTCCAGGCTAGCAAATGGAAAAGGCAGGGCTGGCTGGCCTTCCTGGCTGCTTTGCAGCCGCAGCGCCTGCTGCTGCTCTGAGGCGAAAAGGACTGTGAGCTACCAATAACCATCCTGGGAGCTAATGGTAGCTTGCAAGTCCCACAGTGCCTACCCCTGATGATCTACATCAGTGGTATTCAAACGTTTTAGACCGGGACCCACTTTTCGGAATGGCACTTGTGTCAGGACCCACCAGAAGTGATGGAATTAACCTGGAAGTGATGTTGTGGCAGGAAGTGACATCATCAAGCAGGAAGTGCTGTCATTGTAACATAATAAAATGGCACTCCTGAAATGCAAATTGGCATTCTTGGACTGCAGCAATTGTACAACGATGAAACATCCTTCACCGAAAGCAAGATGAGGACAAAATATGATGTAAAACCAGTGAACTAAAAACATTTTTTTAAAAAACTTTCACTTGAAAATTCAAACCGTTAACACTCACAATCAATCAATCAATCAATCAATCAATCAATCAATCAATCAATCACTAGTATTTATATACCGCTTTTCAACACAAAGTTCACAAAGCGGTTTACAGGCAAATAATAACATTAAAGTTAAATGGCTCCCTGTCCCAAAAGGGCTCACAATCTAGAAGAATGGAGAACACCACCAGCAACAGCCACAAGAAAGACACTGTGCTGGGGTGAAGAGGGACAATTCCTCTCCCCCTGCTAAATATAAGAGGACACCACTTGAAAAAGTGCCTCTTGCCCAGTTAGCAGGGGTTGCCCAGTTAGCACAAAAGGAATATAACAAGAATAAGGTCTGCAGTTTCCAAGATGGCTTCTCCCAGTTTTCTGCAACCCATCTGACATTGGGTCGCGACCCACAAAGTGGGTCCCAACCCACAATTTGAATAAGATGAGCAGTGTAATCCTATAGCGCGTGCAGCGCCGGCACAACGGGGTTGAGCCAGTGCTGCATGCACCGATTGGCATTGGCGCTAAGGCCACAGGGCCGGCGATGCTGGCAGCGCTGGCCCTGTAGCGCCCACGCAGTACCTCCCTGGTGTCGGCTGAAGCTGGCCAGCGCAAGGGAGGCACCATAACAGCGCACCCCAGGGATTGGCGGGAGGCGGGCGGAATGTGGGCGGGACATTCAGGCCCCGATTCAGGCTGCGCAGTCTCCTCGGAACTGCACCTGCTCTTTAGCGGGCGCAGATTCCTGGAGCACACAGGGGAGGCTGGAGCCTCCCTTACAGTAAGGGAACGAATGTTCCCTTGCCACAGGAGGCTCCAACTTCCCCAACCCAGCATTGGAAATGGCGCTGGGCGGCTGGCCTTGCCATTCTGGTGCTGGGTAGGACTGCGCCCTGATCTACATTCTACATTACAGGACCGTATAATCCCAAATGCCGTTTTCCATGAATTCTTCCATATAGACAGTCTTGTAACCTTTAGCGGTTTGGATTTTTTTCTTCCTCGAAGACGAGGTCTTATGAATATTATTACTGTGCTCAGCCGATTGCGAGAAAGAGCATTGAGCAGACGTACAGAGTTGTGTGCGTATTATTACATTGCTCTCTGAAGTTGATATCATTACTGCGAGTTCAGAATAATTATACAGCACCAAATGAAATGCTGGAACAAGGAGGAATATCAACTCTGTGGGATGTTTTGTATCTTTTACTGTATCATTAATTGCACGACAATGCAAAAATTGCACGTCTCATTTGAAGAACCCAACCTTTTCCACATCGCTGAGCACAAATGTAGTATAAGGCAAAGTCATTTTCTTTAGTTATTTCAGGGCTGTCAGGCACAGGCAATTTTAGAAACTAAGCAGGGAACCCTTCAAAACCAAGCAAAAGTCAAGTGACTAATAATTCCCATATACAACTTGAATGTATGCAGGAACTTGCATCATGCAAATGACAATCGAAACATAAAAAGCTTGAATCTTGAACAAATGATATTCCTGGAGCAGGTCTGAGTTGACCCATTGCGGCTGCTGGGGCTTACCCAATGCCTCCTTACCCAAGGCGACTTGTAGCAGCTGGAATTCCCCCACAGAGTGCAGCATAGCCCACTCCAGTGCCATTGCATTGGGGTGTGTGGACTTGGGATTCGACTGCACCCTTGGTTGTGACTGTTGAGTGTGGTCCATTTCCCATTACATTAATGGCAAAACCTGATCTGATCTCAAATTCATCTGGCTTGCACGCAATGCCTCAAATTAATAGAAAGTCTTCACGGTTTATAGCCATACAACACTACTTCTAGCAGAATAGTGTTATCTATGGTAGCGATCCACACTATAATATTTGCTGGCTTGTCTATTGCAAGGGTGGAAACAACAAGCATACTCTGTTCCTTGGCCAGATGCTTTTTAGGTGAATGATCCACCAACTGGAGAATGAAACATGAAGGCCAAATTACATCAAACCAAGGATAGCCGGAGGTA
>JAJKFI010000003.1:24353391-24445502 GCA_029204185.1 Lerista edwardsae
AGCAGACAAGCATATATTTTATGAGACACTAAAATCGTCCTGTAACAAGAACTACCTGGAAAGATTTACGTATAGGAAATTCAATAACCATTTTAGGTCAATTTTCCCTGTGTCTTATAGTGATAGAAATCTATAGTACCTCTACTGCATCAATCATATCACCCCAGATTTATTAAACCCAAGTAACGTAGCAGGAAAAAAAAATTTCTTCCAAATCAAGAAATATAAATGCTATTAAATTCTATAATGTGGGATTGGAGGATCGGCAGGCAGCCGTGCCAGAAATCTACCAGGGTGCCTGAACCATTGCTGGTTTCCTAACTTTCCTGAGCATGGAGTTGGAGGGAGAGTGCCGCAGGGGGAGGTGAGCGTCGCGGGCACTGGCTGCAGCAGGGCGCAGCAGTGCAGAAAAACCCGTGCGGTTTTCGGCCCCCTCGCCCTCCTTTGCACTCAAATCACTCCTCAATGGAGCGCTTCCAGGTGCAGGGAGGTGTGGCTGGGCGATGCATGCAGGTGGGGCAGCAGCACTGGCGCGCCCCACCCCAGGTGAGCTATGAGCGGAGAACGGCTCTGCCTGAGAAAGACAATGAGACTCCCCCCTGCATTTATTTAAAGGCGCTTCTGCCTATAAGACATTGTGTTGCCAGTCACCCTGACTGTTCATAAGCATCATCACCTTCTTTAATGGTGTTTTACTAATTAATATGAGGCCCCTTCTTCCTCTGCTCTGCTCACTGGCTCGCCCATTAATCACCAGCCCCAGTCTTGTCATTCCTGCACAGCAGTTGCACTCCCTAATGCTTCTATCCTTTGCATCCTGACAAGTTCACCATTCAAATCCTTCAACAAAAAAATAGGGTGGGGGGAGGAGAAGGACGGGAAGAGAAATATTCCATAATCTCCCAAGTCTGCAAGCATAATACATAACATAAATAACAGCGCAATCCTAGAGGGGGCGGAGCGTTGAAGCAACATTGTCGTTTCGGCACTCCGCCATTCGCGCCAATACGGGAGCACCTAGCAGCACCCCCGCGTCAGTGCTAAAGCAACAGGACTGGCGCTGCTGGCAGCGCCGGTCCTGTTGCACTTGCGCAGAGCTTCCCTCGCGTCAGCCGAAGCTGGCTGGTGTGAAGGATTCTCTGTCCCGTATCAGGATGGGGATTGGTGGGAGAAGGAAGGGGGGGACTTGGGCGGGACCTGGACAGGCTTGGCAGGTGGCCGTACGGCCACTTCCTAAGCCTGTCAGGGAAGCCACGAGGCCCTGATTCGGGCCACGCAGTCTCCTCGGATCTGCGCCCACTCTTTAGTGGGCGCAGATCCAAGGAGCACATAGGGGAGGCTGGAGTCTCCCCTACATCAAGGGAGTGCTCTTTAATGGGCACAGATCCGAGGAGCACATAGGGGAGGCTGGAGCCTCCCCTACGGTAAGGGAGCACATGCTCCCTTGCCGCAGGGAGGCTCCAGCCTCTCCTAAGCAGCGTCAGAATGATTTTTGGTCACTGGATAAACATTCTTTTATAGTGCATAAATCCAATTTTTTGATTGCATTCTTTTTAACATATGTACTGTATTTATGATAGTATAAAGAGACTTAGAGACACACTGCCATTCGTTGGGTGATTCCATGCATTGTAGGAATTTCTGGAGTTGCTGAACTCAGTAGTGCTATTTTCAGTAGCTGTGCACACCTCTCCACACCTGGATAGGATTGGACTATCCAGAAGTTAAACATGTGGACAAATATAAAACAAATATTCCTCCAACACAACTAATGGGTCTGAGAAATCAGTGAATAGTAATGGGCACTAGGAATGAAGAAGAAAAAAACCCTTTGGTTCTAAACTCTACCCCATAAATCATTTTTCTGCTTTACTTGTAGTTTGTGGCTCAGAGGAAAAAACCACTTGAGAGTGGCATCAGCAGAAATTATATACAATCGTCTTCAGAGCGCAGTCCTAACCTGGAGTTAGGAAAGAAACCTGGAGCTAGGCCAGCAAAGTTTGGCCAGCCCCAGGGACACTGTAAAGTACTGTATGTTTGGACTACTCCTGGAGTCAGAGCGGCCAGCACACAGATGTGCGCATTCCTCCCTGACTCCAAGAGTGGTCCAAACGTGCTTTATGATGTGTCCCTTGTGCCGGCCAAACTGGTCTAACTGTGCTGGCCTAACTGCAGGTTAGGATTGTGTTCTCAGTCAAAGAATGTGGTTTGTTGATTATATGGTCTTACATGCTTGTGCCCCACTTTTCAGAACAGTGAGAAAGTCCCGGGGTACAGTGTCACCTAGGTTCTCACATCCTTCGGAGCAGAGATCACTAGGTTTAGATATCACTTGGTATTTTGAGTCATATGCAGGCTGACCATATAATGGAACACAAAAAGTTACATCTTCAAGGTTTGACTAGCTTTCTTCCTTATCTTCCATCACATCAGGGGTTCCTAAACTGTGAGCTGCAGAAAGCAGCCAGGGGAGCCGCAAAATCCTTTTGAAAAACCTGCTGCCTGTACAATGTAAAGGGTTGAACCCCTAATTTGGAGCTATGGCCAATGCCCAGTGGGTCAAAGGAGATGCCAGGCAAAAACATTTGGGGACAACTGCATTACAGCCTCTTTCTCACAGATCAAAGCATAGTTTCTTCCATTGCCCAGAATCTGCCAGTCATGCAGCCTTTCTGTTGACCACCTGAGAGCGAGAATCCCGCCCCACTCAGCATTAGTCCTCCTCTCGGGTTTTTGAGAGCCTCTGGACGGTACCTCTCTCTGTAATTGTTGACTATCAGCTAGCCCCCAGGGAATGAGAGAACAGCTGGTCAGTCTATATGGGTAGCGGTAACTCTACACCATCAACACATTCTGCAGCAACACCCGCACAATCGCACAACTCAGTGACGGGGAGACAAGGGTGCAGGTGCAACAACAAGAACTCTATTGTGGAGATGATTTTGCAACTATAAGGAAGAAAAAGAATTTTAAAAGCAATGCAATGTTCCTTAGCCATTCATATGACTCCACATGCTTATACACCACTCTTACTCAGTGGTGTCATTAGACCAGGATGGGGGGGGGATGCTCCAGGCACAAGGGCACATCGCCACACCACCCAAGCCTGTTACATTTGGTGCACTTTGGGCCCAGACACTGCACACTTTTGCCATGTTTTTACTGCTCACTAGAGGGAGTGTGCAGCAGCTGGGCCCAAAGCAGTCTGATGGTCATCGAAGGGAGGTGGACTTTTCACATTTAAATCAATGCAAGAGCCCAGTAGGTCAAGGGGCAGTGTGATTACATCATTATGTCACCCTGAACTTCCAGAACATCAAGCTCCAGGTAAGTGCCACCACTCCAGGTGCAATCCATGATACACACAAGAGAAAAATCTGATCTGTCATCAATCTGATGACACAAGACCAGAAAAGAGAAGAGGGCTTTGGGGGTTGATGGCTGGCCAAGGACCAAGGTTGTCTATCCTCGTTCTGCAGATTTGCATGCGAAGCATTTCAGGACTCATAAGACTAGATTGCCAAGACCAAGTGATCTCCTGGATCAAAAGCAAGATGCAAAAGGTAGAGAGGGCTGAGAAGCAAACCCAGGGGATTAGCTGTTGCTGCAGCTGATTCAGGAGGAAAGGAAAAGTCAGCTACTTCCTGTGCCAAATTGCTCGAGTGCCTTGCTTGTGCCACCCATAATTGTCGTATTTTAGGAGATCAGGATCTGCAATTGCATCCAGAAAACACTTCCATGTTTCAGTGCTGGAAATGTGGGCCTATAGCAGTAGTGTCATGCTATGCAGCATCATGTTTGCAAGCCACTTACTACACTAATTGACCTGACAGTATGGAGAGTTTTCATGGCGTCGTCAGCTTTCCCCAAGAATGCATGCCACTGACGTGGGGAATCTCCTAAAGAAAAGGCCAGGCCACCAGGGGCTTGCAAGTGTAATGTTCTTGGCATGCAACCAATGCCTTGAGTTTTGAGCAGCATCACACCTGGGGAAACAATATGAGTATTTGCCCACTGGATATGTTGACGAAGCATGAAGTCAATGAGCGTTAATCCAGCAGAATAGCATTTGCAGCATACATACACCAGCTCATTTCGAAATACTTAACAAGGTGTTCATTCAGTACTAAAACTCCAGGCATAACATGCGGAAAACACCAACATTATCCTAACTATATTGGTGTGAAGATCCATCCCCATTTCCAGCAGATGTGAATGGCAATGTTGCTTATGAATCGATTAGGTACGACTCGGGAAGAATATACCAGTGTAACAATTACAATTTTTTTTCCTTCTGCAGTGCCATGTTTGAAGCTCTGATTTCATTTGGGCTTATTGCATTGCCAAAAGAACATTCGTGTTAAATTGTCCATTCTAAAGGAAAGCTTCAAGAGTGTAACATAAGGTAATTGGGTTTCTTTATATCAGCTTGCAAAGGTTAAAGCACGCTTCCATACATTTTACCCAGCTTTGACCTTGTCATCTTTGATCTCAGATCTTTAATTTTCATATTATCTACCAATCGGGTTAATATACACTGGTATGTGCTCCTTAAAAGGAGAAAAAGATACCAAGCTGTGTGTAAATCATGCATAAATGTCCTGCCAACTTAATTAACGCAGTTAGATTCAAATGAAAGTCTTTTGTCACAGCAATTAACAAAAATTAGCATGCCATTACAGAATGTAGATTCGCTTTCTCCATTCTATATTCAAAATGAACCCTTGCGAAGTATGAAATGAAATGTGCTGAATATAATGAGATCATAATTTTAGAGACAGTATAAGGAAGCTACAATCGAAAAATGTAAGAAAAGGAAGTCACAGTTAGGCAGTTGAATTGCATGTCACGCTGGGGGTCTAAGGGTGGAAGGAGAATTTATAAACAGATCCATGGCATTCCCAGTGCCACGGTTCCCTTGCAGGGGTCTTTTCAGGTGGCAATGGGGGGAAAGGGTGTTGCTTAACCAGTGATGTCATGCAGGGGGTACGCGGGGGTACGCGAGTACCGGTTTCTAGGATTACGGCTGGCCCTGCCCATTCGCCCGCCCACTCGTCGACTCCACCCCCTGCAACGTTTGAATTTCCTGCACGTTTGAGTTGCCTGCACGTTCTCAGAGCCAGGCAGGCAGCGAGCTGCTCTGAAAAATGAGCTGCTCTGGGGTTTTGGAACTGTTGGGTCACTTTAACATGATGCCAGGCCTCCTTAACATGTTCTGGGGGTGCTGTGGAATACTGTTGCAACTGTTGGGTCAGTTTAAAATTGTCTGAGGCCTCAAAAAGGGCTTTTTTCATGTCACTTCCTGCCACGACATCACTTCCGGCTTATGATGTCACTTCCGGTGGGCGGGTCCCGACACATGCCAATCAAAAGTGAGTACCTGTTCTTAAATCATTTAGATGACACCACTGTGCTTAACCCTTCAGGCCTCTTGATCCTCCCCTGCAAAATTCTTCCCTTCTCATTTGGAAGGCTCTCTTCTTTAACTTGTGTCCAAAACCAGATTAGACCAAGCATGGCCTCAGGGTGCAATCCTAAACTGAGTTAGGCCGGCATAAAGTAAGCCAGCAAAGTTTGGCCAGCACAAGATCCACTGTAAAGTATGTTTGAACCACTCTCAGAGTCAGAGAGGCCAGCACACAGATGGGCACCATCCCCCCCTGACTCAGAGTGGTCCAAACACGCTTTATGGTGACCCTTGTGCTGGCTAAACTTTGCTGGCTTAGTTTATGCTGGCCTAACTCTGTTTAGGATTGCGCTCTCAGAGAGCATTTAGAAGGAAGAATTAGAGGGTGTGGAAGGATTAACCTACAGGTGTGCCCCAGTATCCACTGATTTGGTATCCCAGTTAGCTATGGATACTGGGACACCTATTAAAAAGATAGGGGAACATTAAATAAATCTCTTTTTTTTTTTACCTTGTTGCAGCAAAACTACTGATGTCCCCCTATCTTTAAAAAGGCATCCCCAGTATACAGAGGCCTGTAGAGTGGGTCAGCAGCCCAGCATGACCCAGAAGAGGCATCTGGGCCCTCCCCACACCTCCAGAATAGGTCCAAATTGGAGCTTACCAGAGGCAAGGGCAGGTGGGAGGGCCCATCTGGCGTGGACTCACAACCCATCAGTGGGTTGCAACCCACAGTTTTGGAAACACTGCGCTAGCCCAAATCTATGTTTAGGTTACAATCCTAAGCATGCTTTCCTGGGAGTAATCGCTACAGAACACAATGGAGCATTCTTGTAAACGTGCATAGGATTCAATCACTAGTCAATCACTAGTATTTATATACCGCTTTTCAATACAAAGTTCACAAAGCGGTTTACAGGCAAATAATAACATTAAAGTTAAATGGCTCCCTGTCCCAAAAGGACTCACAATCTAAAAGAATGGAGAACACCACCAGCAACAGCCACGAGAAAGACACTGTGCTGGGGTGAAGAGGGACAATTGCTCTCCCCCTGCTAAATATAAGAGGACACCACTCGAAAAAGTGCCTCTTGCCCAGTTAGCAGGGGCTAACTCTCTATAGCGTCTCTATAAGGATGCAATCCTAACCTGTGCTGGAACAGACAGAACCTGCAGGGCTGCCTGAGTTGTGACTAACTCACAACTCAGCTAAGAGTAAGGGGATTTTAGTCTCAAGTGCCGAGGGCTAACTAATAGAGCTACTTGGATCTACGCCATAGATTTTGCAGGTGCGGCCCATGTATGACAGATCAGGCCAGGGCTGGGGATTAAGATACTGCCTAGATCACCCAGGTTGGTTCCTCCCTCCAGGGCCTGATCTGCTTCCCAGACTGCCCTCCCCACACCCTTCCCGTGCCTTCCTCTTGCTCAGAACCA
Organism: Lerista edwardsae; assembly: GCA_029204185.1. Classification (NCBI taxonomy): domain Eukaryota; kingdom Metazoa; phylum Chordata; class Lepidosauria; order Squamata; family Scincidae; genus Lerista; species Lerista edwardsae. The sequence goes on from JAJKFI010000003.1 coordinate 24,360,236, forward strand.
CCTCCATTCTGCTTTCCCATGGCCCTCTCCTGCCCCCCCTGTGCCAGCCTGCCCAGGTTGGCACAAACTCACCCTATGCTGGTGCTGCTGAGCCAGCACACATCCAAGCACTGAGTCAGCTTCCTCCTGAGTAGTCACTTTATGGCATGCTCACGACACCCGGGAGCCAGCACGGCTCAGGGCAGCTTCAGTAATGCGCTGTAAGATTGCAGTTCATTACACACTTACCAGGAAGCAAGTCCCATTAAACTCAGTGGTGGGGGTTATTTCTGAGCAGGCAGGCATAGGACTATGATGTAAGTTAATGAGGCAGACTTTCTTGAACCTGCTTATTGTGCACGAAGAATACTTTTATATGGGAAGAAAAAGCTGTGGTGTAAGAGCTTGTATTTGACAAGGCATATTATTTATTATTATTTATTATTTATTAGATTTCTATCCCGCCTTTTCGCCCGAAGGCACCCAAGGCGGCATTACAATATAAAATTCAACACAAAAAACAATTTAAAAACAATATTAAAACAATACAATAAAACAAAATTAAAACAAAGCAATAAAATTTAAAAACAACAAGCCCTGTGGATCATAAGGTATAAAATATAAAAGTGAACCAGCCAGCCAGCCTGTCAACAGTTAAAGGCTTTTTGAAATAAAAAGGTCTTCAGCCCCCGCCGAAATGTTAACAAAGAGGGAGCAGTTCTCAATTCTAAGGGGAGGGTATTCCAAAGTTGGGGGGCCACCACCGAGAAGGCCCTCTTCCTGGCCGCCGCCCCTCTCACTTCTCCTGGTGGCGGCACAGTCAAAAGGGCCCCCCCCCCAGATGATCTAAGAGTACGGGTAGGATTATATGGAAGGAGGCGGTCCTTAAGAGGGTATAAAAGGGTAAAAATGAATAAGATTGCTTAGAGACTGACCTGGTTTGTCATCAATGCCATATTTTCCCCTGAAAGAGAAAAAAAAAGTAAGAGTGAAATCTATGATGCCTATTGAAGAAGGAAGCTAAAGTAAAAGAAGATTCATGCTTTTGGTCCCCAGGTGAAGAAGATAGCATAGATTTTGTGCATCAACAGCAGATGGCCATATTCATAAAAAGGCAATGGTCAATCCAAGGGAATTCAATTTAACCAGAAAAGAACATTACTGACAATTCTACCATCTTCCTACACTCCTGGATAGCTCAGTGACAACATTAAAATAAGGTCTCATCTTGGCTTCAGAGGTTAAGATGCTGATAGCAGCTCAAAGTAGTAATAAGGTCCCCTGGGATGACTGTATTCATGGAGACATTCCTGCTCAACCTTGCCCTAAGGGCAACTTTATTTTTTTACCTTTGAAGATTCCAGTCTTGAGTCACCAGATGGCTGTTCATTGATCAGAATTGCCTTTTTTCCCCTTTAAAGAAATAATCCCATGAGTCCTGCTGCTTAATAACCAGTTGTTTTATTGCTACAATAGCTAACCTTTATTTTAAATGACTATTAAGGGAACCATCTCTTTGGTGAACACACACACACACACACACACACACACACACACACACACGTTTCTTTAAAATAATATAAAAGGGGGTATTTTATAGAATGATTTTCCACCTTTAGGAATGATTTTATAAAAACTTTTCCCCAGCACAGACAAGAATTTGTAACTTTGGTGAAAAATGTAAAGTCAGAGCTTTACACCAGGATTGGACAGTGAGGGTTAGACTAGGGAAATGTATAACCACTGAAAGGATGAAGTCAGGGAAGGTTGATTTCTTCTGCCTGTCCTGTGCAATGCATGTATTTAAAAAGCATCTTCAACAAAAGGATTAAAAAGAGGTCAAGAAAACGGCAGAACTTGGAAACTTACAACCATGATGATGTAAAGGTGAAACGCTTCAACACATAACTGTTCCAATGAGGCTTTTGATTTGATGGTACAAGCCACCATCTACAACGGATCAGCTTTTTAGAGCGCAGTCCTAACCTGGAGTTAGGCTGGCACAGTTAGGCCAAGAACGTTTGGCCAGCACAAGGGCCACGGTAAAGCCCATTTGGACCACTTTTGGCACCAGGGAGGATGGTGCACACCTGTGTGCTGGCCTCTCTGACTCCTAGAGTGGTCAAAACACGCTTTACGGTGGCCCTGATGCTGGCCAAACTTTGCTGGCCTAACTGTGCCAGCTTAACTCCAGTTTAGGATTGTGTCCTTAAAGACTTAAAGCACCATGCGGACACTTGAGGAGTCCATCAAAAGCAGAAAAGAAAAAATATTATTATCTGCATTATTTATAATTTAAAAATACTAATAATGTAGACATTGTGGTGGAAGTTAAGTGCTAAAGCCCCTAATCTTTCCAAGCAGTTATATTGTGTTTCACATTTCCCCACGACTGAATGGACTAGTTGTGACCAACTGTAGGGGGCAGTGCTCATCTCTGTTTCTAAGCCGAAGACAGTTTCCATGGTCATGTGGCCGTTACCTTCCCACCAAAGTGGTACCTATTTCTCTACTTGCATATTTATGTGCTTTTGAACTGCTAGGTTGGCAGGAGCTGGGACAAGCAACGGGAGCTCACGCCATCATGTGGTCTCGAACTGCTAACGTTCCGGTCAGCAAGCTCAACGGTTTAACCAGCAGCGGCACCATGTGCACAATTCTTGCACATCCCCAAAATCAACCAAACCTATTGCATTTGTTGTAACATCAAGTGATCCCATGGAGTATTTGGAAGGGAAGAAACCTGAAACATTTATCACAATGTTTGTGGGTGACTACAGTACACTGGTGCTTGTAGTTTACACTGAAGTATCAAACGGCCAAGGAATACACATATGATTCCCTTATTAGTGCTTGGATCTGCTGTGGTATGTCTCCCTAATGCCACACAGGTGGCTTCCAAGATGCATATTATCAACCATTTGATGGGAACTGTGGTAGCATGCAGTAGTGTACAGGAAGCCTATGACATCTCACAATGAATGGAAGATATTTTGGATCATCTTTTGAAATAACCATACTGGTTGACCCTCGGAAAAGGATTCAACCCTCTTGAAACAGGTTGGCCCAATGAACACCTTTATATGCCTTGAGATTTCCATTATTCATCTGACAGCACAACCTTATGTGTGTCTACTCTGAAGTAAGTCCCACTGAGGTCAATGGGACTTACTCCCAGGTCAACGGGAATAGGATTGCAGCCTCACTCTTCCTGGACAAGTTCAGAGTGATAGTTTTTTTTTTTTTTCCTCCCTCAAAAGTATAAGTGAACTTTTGCTTTCCATTTCTTTACGTTGCCATCTCAGTAAATTATTATGATTTATTAGGTTTCTGCAACATTTGGGGAAAAAACGCATCCGAAAACATTTCCTTGGCAAGGCCACATAGCACAATAAAAATAATTATGCCAACAGCTCCTGCATTTACCTCACTGCAACTATAAACTTATTACTGTAAAATTAACTATTATATGTTAGGAAAATGGTGCATGCTTTTTCTCTTTATACCTTCCTGAACGACAGCAATAAATACAAAGACAGATGGTAAAATAATTGCACTCTGTAATTATTAAGGCTGATAAGAAAACGACATCATCAACAGTTGTGAAAACTCCCATCACAGCCAACCTTACCTTTGCTGCTACTCCCACACGCAGTGCAGGGAAAAAAGTACCACTGGATAGCGATCATGGCTTAAATGGCAAAGACAAATGGGATCTTGGAAATCTGGCCTGCAAAAATAATTTTAATTAACAGACAAGCAAGTCAATATGGGCTTATTAACATAATTAGTTGTCAAAAATGCACACTTAATCCTGCTCTAATTAGTTATTTGAAATCTGACTTTTTTTTCAAGGAACTTCTGATTCAAAAATGGCTGAATGAGTGCCAGAGAATGGGGAATCCAGATACCACCGATACATACTGGATGATATTGTATTGTGTTCAATTAAGTCAGACCAACAATCATGGCCGCTAACTTAGCTGGCTCTAAAGATGGATTAGAGCTGTGGTTTAAAAACTTGTTACCACCGGAACCCACTTTTAGAATGACGATCTTTACAGGACCCACCAGAAGTGATGGTCATGGATGGAAGTGCCGTCACCATGACGCCAGAGCCTGCTACTTTCCTGAGAATGCAGCAATAAGTTGGGCTATTTCCCAACCATTTTCCAATAGCAAAGTGAATCAGAAAGAAAAAAAACACCCCTATTTACAACCTTGACCCAAGCAAAATAGCCACACACCCCTTCCCCTTTCCAGTGTTCCATTCTCCCATATTTTCAATGATGGCTGTCCTAGGTGCTACGCAACCCACCTATAATTGGCTTGCGACCCACCTAGTGTGTCCTGACCCACAATTTGAGAAACACTGGAGTAGAGAAATTCATGGAGGACAAATCTGTCAGTGGCTTTCAGTTATGATGGCTATGCGCAATCAGTGGCAGTATGCCCACAGTTGCATGGAAGCAATGGTGGGAGAGGGGTTTGCCTCCATTTTATGCTGATGGGCTTCTCAGAAGCAACTGGGTGACTGATGTGGGAGATTTGATTCTGGTGCTATGTTATACTTTTGCATAAAGTCACATATTATTTTAAAAAATCTAGGGAAGCAAAATTCTAGATATTGAAGAATTAGGAGATACTGGCTTCTCTTTATGAGCTGTTTGGAATTACTGTTTTTACCCTTTCATGGATCACTGCCTTGTCGTGGCGAAGGGGCTTGAGTAGCTCAATGAAGCTGTGAGCTATGCCATGTAGGGCTACCCAAGATGGACAGGTCACAGCAGAGAGTTCTGACTAAACGTGGTCCGCTGGAGAAGGAAGTGGCAACCCACTCCAGTACTCTTGCCAAGAAAACCCCATGGATTACAGAACAAAAAGGCTAAACGATATGACACTGGAAGATGAGACCCTCAGGTCGGAAGGTGTCCATTATGCTACTGGGGAAGAGCAGAACACAAGTACTAGTAGCTCCAGAAAGAGTGAAGTAGCTGGGCCAAAACTGAAAGGAAGCTCAGCTGTGGATGTGTCTGGAAGTGAAAGGAAAGTGCGATGCTGCAAAGAACAATACTACATAGGAACCTGGAACGTCAGATCTATGAATCAAGGCAAGCTAGATGTGGTCAAACGTGAGATGTCAAGGCTGAACATCGACATCCTGGGAGTTAGTGAACTAAAGTGGACAGGAATGGGAGAATTTAATTCAGATGACCATTATATTTGCTACTGTGGGCAGGAATCCCTTAGAAGAAATGGAGTAGCCTTCATAGTGAACAAGAGAGTGAGAACAGCAGTACTGGGGTATAACCTCAAAAATGATAGAATGATTTCCATTAGGATCCAAGGCAAACCTTTCAACATCACAGTAATCCAAGTCTACGCCCCAACCACTGGTGCTGATGAGGAAGAAGTTGACCGCTTCTATGAAGACCTAGAACAGCTTCTAGAATTAACACCCAAAAAAGATGTCCTTCTCATCATAGGGGATTGGAATGCTAAAGTAGGCAGTCAAGAGGTAAGAGGAATAACAGGCAAGTTTGGTCTTGGAGTACAAAATGAAGCAGGGCAAAGACTGATAGAGTTCTGTCAGGAGAACACATTAGTCATAGCAAACACTCTTTTCCAGCAACACAAACGGCGACTGTACACATGGACTTCACCAGATGGTCTACATCGAAATCAGATTGATTACATTCTTTGCAGCCAAAGATGGAAAAGTTCCATACAGGCAGTCAAAACAAGACCTGGAGCTGACTGTGGCTCAGATCATCAGCTTCTTCTTGCCAAATTCAGGCTTAAACTGAAAAAAGTAGGGAAAACCGCTAGGCCCTCCACGTATGACCTAAATCAGATCCCCTACGAATATACAGTGGAGGTGACAAATAGATTTAGGGGCTTAGATTTGGTAGACAGAGTGCCTGAAGAACTTTGGACGGAGGTCTGTAACATTGTACAGGAGGCAGCAACTAAAACCATCCCAAAGAGGAAGAAATGCAAGAAGGCAAAGTGGCTGTCTGACGAGGCTTTACAAATAGCTGAGGAAAGGAGAGAAGCCAAAAGCAAGGGAGAAAGGAAAAGATATACCCAACTGAATGCAGATTTCCAGAGAACAGCAAGGAGAGATAGGAAGGCCTTTCTAAATGAGCAATGCAAAGAAATAGAGGAAAACAACAGAATGGGGAGGACTAGAGATCTTTTCAAGAAAATTGGAGATGTCAAAGGACAATTTCATGCTAAGGTAGGCACAATAAAGGACAAAAATGGCAAGGACCTAACAGAAGCAGATGAGATTCAGAAGAGGTGGCAGAATACACAGAGGAACTCTATAAGGCCGATCTCAATGTTCCTGATAACCACAGTGGTACAGTCACTGAGCTCGAACCTGACATCCTGGAGAGTGAAGTCAAGTGGGCTTTAGAAAGCCTCACTAACAACAAAGCTAGTGGAGGTGACAGCATTCCAGCAGAATTACTCAAAATCTTAAAAGATGATGCTGTCCAAGTGCTGCTCTCCATATGCCAGCAAATTTGGAAAACCCAACAGTGGCCACAAGACTGGAAAAGATCAGTTTACATTCCAATCCCAAAGAAGGGCAATGCCAAAGATTGCTCGAACTACCGCACCATTGCACTCATTTCACATGCTAGCAAGGTCATGCTCAAAATCCTACAAGCTCGGCTTCAGCAGTATGTGAATCGAGAACTACCAGATGTACAAGCTGGTTTCCGAAGAGGCAGAGGAACTAGAGATCAAATTGCCAACCTTCGCTGGATCATGGAGAAAGCAAGAGAGTTCCAGAAAAACATCTACCTCTGCTTCATTGATTATGCTAAAGCCTTTGATTGTGTGGATCACAACAAACTGTGGCAAGTTCTTGAAGAGATGGGAGTTCCAGACCACCTGATCTGCCTTCTGAGAAACCTTTATGCGGGTCAGGAAGCAACCGTTAGAACTGGACATGGAACAACCGACTGGTTTAAAATTGGGAAAGGAGTACGACAAGGCTGTATATTGTCACCCTGCTTATTTAACTTATACGCAGAGTACATCATGAGGAAGGCAGGGCTGGATGACTCACAAGCTGGAATCAAGATTGCTGGGAGAAACATCAACAACCTCAGATATGCAGACGATACCACTCTACTGGCAGAAAGTGAGGAAGACCTAAAGAACCTTTTGATGAGGGTGAAAGAGGAAAGTGCCAAAATTGGCTTGAAGCTCAACATTAAAAAGACTAAGATCATGGCAACCACTCCCATCACTTCCTGGCAAATAGGAGGGGAAGAAATGGAAGCAGTGACAGACTTTATTTTCCTGGGCTCCAAGATCACCGCAGATGGTGACTGCAGCCATGAAATTAAAAGACGTTTACTTCTTGGGAAGAAAGCTATGGTGAACCTAGATAGCTTAATCAAAAGCCGAGACATCACCCTGCCAACAAAGGTTCGCATAGTCAAAGCGATGGTTTTCCCAGTAGCCATGTATGGCTGTGAGAGCTGGACCATAAGAAAGGCAGAGCGTCGAAGAATCGATGCTTTTGAATTATGGTGTTGGAGAAGACTCTTGAGAGTCCCCTGGACTGCAAAGAGATCCAATCGGTCAATTCTCCAGGAAGTCAAGCCTGATTGCTCCCTGGAAGGACAAATGCTGAAGCTGAAGCTCCAATACTTTGGCCACCTGATGAGAAGAGAGGACTCTTTAGAAAAGACCCTCATGCTGGGAAAGATTGAAGGCAAAAGGAGAAGGGGGCGACAGAGGATGAGATGGTTAGATAGTGTCACCGAAGCAATGAATATGAAATTGGGTGAACTCAGGAAGCTAGTGGAGGACAGGGAGGCCTGGCGTGCTGTGGTCCATGGGGTCGCGAAGAGTCGGACACGACTTAGCGACTGAACAACAACAACAACAACAATGTCAAGAGAAAGATTATTTTCAGGGAGAATTGTATATGACACCGATCTGTCTGGAAAAGTTGTCATTTACAGTACAGTATATTAATGTAAACCATATTAAGTTGGTTTTTGCTTATTTATTTAAGGTGTTATACCACCTTTCAAGATTTCTCAAGACGGTTTACATTTGCAGGCTGTTCATAAACCCCATTTTTTTCTTTTTTTAATTTTTAATTTTTATTTATTGGATATGGGATGGGTATAAGGAAAGACAAAGGTATAAGGTAAGACAAGAAGTATGAACATAGGGTAACAACCGTTGAAGTACTTCCATTCAGACATCATCCTATTCTAAAAGTTATTCTCTAATCATCAATATCTTGGGAATGCATCTACAGTATCTATTACCGATTATGCTTTTTACGTATTTCAAATATACTTTTTATATTATTCTTATCATGTCAGCATTGTTTATCAATCTAGTCGTAAAATGGTTTCCAATATTGCTTAATTCTGTCTAAATTTCCTTCATTCAATCTTTTAGTCAACACATCCATTTCAGCTATTTCATATATTTTATCTATCAAATATTCTAACTTCGATATCTCGGTGCTTTTCCATTTTTGTGCAAGAAGTATCCTAGGTGCTGTTATAATATGTACAATGACATGTTTCCTTTTTACATCTTGTATGTCTGAGTTCTCTATAGCCTCCAATGGCAAGAGCCTGTGAATTGACATTGCTGCCCAAAATGGCTCTGACGGCGCGTGGATGGGCACTTACATGGCACAGTGCAGTGCCTGCAAGTACTTAGCGGGTGCCCCATCTCACTATGCTGAAGACCGTGATTTGCAACCCCCAATACTTTGAACACTAGTGTCCTCTTTTCTGTGTTAGAAGTGCTTGAATTATGTGTGCTTCCTCTTTCAGTGTTTTGTTCCGTATGAAACAGCTCTGAGTAGGGTGAATTATGTGTATGTTCATGACAGCGTGTGCTCCTAAGTATGTTGGACTACCCTGGATTAAAATCTCTGCTCAGCTGCAAAATTTACTGGATAACCCTGAACCCTGTGATACAGAGCCAGCGAAGGCTCTGATTGCGCCTGAGGTGGGCGGGGACGAAAGACATCACTGCGCCCTCTGCACAGCCTCAGTGTGCCCCCTGCTTCTGGAATTGCTCCATTTTGGAGCATAATGGAGGCGAGGGCAGGCAGGAGGGGCCAGCTCCATGCCAGCTCCGTTTTTTATGTGGCGCACCCAGCTCCCTCACCGGTGCCCACGGCAGCCACTACACGCCCAATGGGCGTGATGCCTCTTCTGTGATAATCTCTCAGTCTAACCTACCTCATGATATTGCTGTGAAAATCACATTCCTCTGACCTCTTTGAGGGAAGGACGGCATGAAAAAATATTCTCCAGCTCTCTGTTGGGGCTTACTCCTAGGTAAATTGCACAGGATTGTACCTTTTATAAAGCTCCTTATTACCAGCCCTTAATTTTTCAGGGACAGAATGGATTACGAATACTAATAGATGTTCAAAATGGAAATACCCAAATTGTACTTCTTTCATTCTCTTTGTAACTCATGCTCACGGCACTTGAATTCCATGGGAATTCGCCCTTGTCAGGCCTGGTGACCTGGGAAGCCTTCTGGTTCCGTTACGTGAGCTAGCAGGAAAGAAAGCCAGGGAAAAACACATAATCAGCCTGGTGGAGAGGCAGGTCAGCCTGCTCCAGATTTAAAAAATTGTGGCGAAGCCAGTCGTGAATCAGTCGCTTATTGAAGCCAGCTGGGGCCCTGTTGCCTCCTTGTTTCACCTGATCCCTCTTAGGTTGGAGGCGAGCAGTTCCTGTAGCTTGCAAGATAACATGGTGGTTCTGGAAGAAGCGTTTGTACCATTCTGCCATTGCGAGGGTTTCCAATCTTTCTTGACTGGTGGCTCCCTTGACCTACTGGTCCATTGGTTGCATCCAGTGGTGTTATTCTGCCGGAACGCAGGGCGAGACATCCAGGTGATCAACAGCCTGCCCATTGCGTTCCGCAGCGTTACACCGTTTGCGTAACCAATTACGCCGCTTGCGTACATTATGCAAATGGCATAACGCTGCAGAACGCGAGGGGCAGGCTGTCGATCACCCGGATGTCCCGCCCAGCGTTCCGGCAGAATAACACCATGGTTGCATCCCCTCCCAATTAGGGCTACAATCCTATATACTACTCGGACTTTGGGACCTCTGTATGTATTGGTGGAAGCAGGATGGGAGCAGGGGGGGAGGCCGCATCAATTCTGCAGCAGTCGCAGCATCACCAGGAGCAAGGTGTTTTTTTTTCCTTATCTGCAGGTCACACTAGCCTCTAAGAGGGCCAGGAGATTGGTAGCCCTTTCTGCAGCCCTCTCCGATGCTCCAAATAGCTCAAATCAGTGATTGGAGCGCAATTCCAATTTTTGCATGAAAATCTGAGTGTGTTCTGATTGGAATGATTTGGATCATTGGGGAGGCCCGCAGAGGGCACTGGGTGCCTCCTGGACCCTCCTGGAGACCAGCACAACTCCCAGATAAGGTAAATAAACTTTTCTCCCAGTGGCAGTGTGATTGTGGCACTGCTATCAGGACACCCATTTCTGGGCCACTGGTTCCATTTCCGGTTCCCCTGGTGAATCATGACCCACCTGTTTGGAAACTGCTGCTATAAACAATATAGAATGGCAGGTTTTTCTAGAGAATTCTGCAGCTGCCCGGGCTAGTTTCCACGGCTATTCTGGGAGCCATGGCTCACAGTTTGGGAACCACAGTACTATAGTGAGATGCCTGGTACCCCCACTTCTTTGGTTATGTATCGGCAAAAGTTCACTACAAAGTGAATCTCTCGGCTTTGCTTAATGAGGAATGTTTGCTATAGTGGAATGTAAGAAGTGGCTTTCGATCATATCAGTCAATTGGTTCCTCAAGATCAGTATCGACAGCACCAATTGGCAGCGCCTCTCCAGGGTCTCAAATGGGCATTTCCCCATTTTCCATGAAGATGCCAGATTGAACCTGAAACTGTAGCATAGCTATGGAGTGCAGTGGGGGTAAGTATTGCAGGCACTGCAATGCGCCATGGAACTTGCCCAATATTGTGCTTTGCCATTGCTGCCCAGGATGGCCCCGATAGTGAGTGGGAGGGGCCAATTACAAAGGGTATGGTGGCACCTACAATACTTACACTGCCCCTGTAGCTACACTACTGACCTGAGACTTTCTGCATGCAAAGCATGTGCTCTCCCAGTGAGCCACAGCCCCTCCCCTCACAAAGTACATAATCCTGTCTATGTAATTAAATGAAGACACAAATGCTATTTAAGGTTCACAGAAGGTGGGAAGAAAGATACATGGCCAGCTTTGAATCGCTCCTCCTGCAATCAAATAGGATGCCAACAAGGCGCAGGTGTATACCACATAAACAACTAAAATTGCGATTGTGATGGATGTGATTATTATTCATCTCAAATGGTCCTTTTTTCCCTGACTATTCTAATTAGGTAGTTTCCAGCTGCTCAACATTTGCTGCTGAGATGCACCATCAGAGAATCGCATCTAAAATAATTCTGCCATTGAAAGCAGCTTTCTCTCCAAATGAAATTGCAGGTAGCAAGGCAGGCCATTAAGTGAGGCCTGATACAGAAAGCAGCGACTGAGAAATGTCAAAAGGACTCCTTAAAGCAAAGGCTTTTATGTAAAAAGAGAGAAGCGAGTCAGGCAAAGGCCACACGTAGATGATTCCCACTGGGGCATCAAGCTTTGGAGAACCCACCAGGAAATTTCTTTGACACCTACTTTATTGGCAGTCTACGATCAGTTAATTTAATACAATTGTTTTAATAGAACAATGTTATTTTCATCATGCTCTGGTTGGCAATAGTTTTATTTTTCCCATTTGCTCACCAATTTACCCGTTGACTGACTCAATTTTTGCTATTTAAATCTGACCCATTGCAATCTGTCATACATTTAATGGAACTCATTTTGGGGTGTTTTTAATTTTTTATTATGATGCAGTGGCATCACTAGCTAGGTACGGACTGCACCAGGTGACACCACTAGGAAGAGTGACACTGGAGACACTGTGGCAGGCAGCTGGCACAGAAGCACTGCGGCGCCTGGCTGGTCTTGTGAGAGGATGGGGCAGGAGCAAGATTAGAAGGGATGGAGCTATGGGGATGACACCATTGGCACAATGGGTGACCAAGCCTACTTCCAACCACAGTGTTCAGTTTTAAATTAGAAATAAAAAGGCAGTATTGTTATCACAAGGGCAAGTGAGCTTACAATGGTACTACTTAAGATGATATTTTTGTTTGTCTTTCCAAAGCACCAAGAAGCCCGTGGGGGGTACATCATACTTAGTCCCAGGGTCTAAAAGGGGTCCCAGGAGCCAAAGAAGGGGCGTAGGGAATGTTCCAGAATCCCAGAAAATGTTTGTATATGTTGTGTGAAAACTAGCATTCACATTTTGTGTATGCTTACATACAGTGGTGTCATCTACTCCCCAGTAGACGGTTCGCTGGGCGGGAGTAGGGCGTGATTGACAGTCCGTCGATTCACTTCCGGCAGGCGCCCCCTCCGAGGCGAGGGAAAGCCGCGCGGGGCGTGCGAAGAAACCGGAAGTGCCCTTGCTAGGCCCACCCCTGTTGTACTCCCTGACAAAATTCCTCTCAGAGCCATGTAGCCATCACCCCCTCCTCTGGAGCCCACCAATTTCATTCAAGCAGCTGAGAAGCCACTCTCCTCATCCATCACCAGAAAGGCAGTCTGATCTCAGTAGATAACTGCTTTGGCTTCCCAGACCGCCCTCATTTTCCATTCCTCCTCCTTTCTCAGTCACCAAGGAGGATTCCAGAACCACTCTAGGGAATAGGACCACAAGTCAGTGATACAATAAAGCTCCAACATGGATTCAGACCTGAGAGATTGTTGGTGGTGATAGTTTCTTCTGAATTACAGCTAGCCTCTGGACCAGAAATGGATGAAATGGGCCACTGGCCATATCAAATCCAGCCAGGCATGTAATATGACAAGCACTAAGTTGGGCCCAGAAAAGTTCCCAATATTTGTCACATTACTTCTTCTCTTGATGCTGAGTGTTCTGGGAATGGAAGCATAATATGATGGGAGCACATACAGTGGGCCTTCCTTACCTATGGGGGTTTGGTTCCAGAACCTCCCATGGATAAAAAATTGGATGTTCAGATTCACTTACCCACAGACCTGTTAGCAAGATCAGCACAGCCACAGAACAGCTGTTCAGCACAGTGTCAGCCACGTCCCATGAGACCAGAAAGGAAGTGCTATCAGCATTACTGCAGATCAGGTGTTGGCGCAAAAATTGTTGCAGCTTTTGGAATACTTTAGATTTCAGAATTCCAGATGAGGGGTGCCCAGTATGGAGATGACAAAATAATTCCTTCTTTGCATTGTATATTTTAGGGCCAAATCCTATCCAGTTTTCCAGTGCTCTCCAGTTTTCCAGAGGTCAAAAGGGTGTGGGGGATAGTCATGGAGGTCTCATCAATGTAAGGAAACATTTGTTCCCTCAGGGCTGCATTATGGCTACATCAGTTGGATAGAATGTTGGGTAGAATTGGGCCCTTAATCTTGTATATTTTGTACTAATTTTATTGAGTGCTGTAAGCAGCCTTGAGTTTCTGGAAGGGCAGGTTATAAACAGGTTATAAAGTTTAGGATTGCGCTCTCACACGCATTGTGATGCTTTTCAAGCCCTCTGGCAAAATGCAAAAAGCGTTTGCATTTTGCATTATAAACGTTTTAAAGAAATAAAACAAATCTCCCCTTTTCTGCTCTTCTCTCTTGCAGAAAACATTAGAAGCACTGAAAAAGGAAACATGAGATTTTGAGATTTATTTGGAGGCAGACTTTACACAGAAAACGTCCCAGGATAACATCCAGAATGAAATCTCTTGTCATCTTCGTACAACAAAATATGAAAATAATTAGTAAATCCACATTTTCAAGAGATCCAAAGTTAATATTTGAGCTTAATTTTTTAAAGACATGCAACATTGTAATCTGTGCTTCTCATAAAAGGTATTTTTATATTAGCTGAAATATTCCGCTGATGTTACATTGGGAGCCTCATGAAAAGAACTAATTAGGTTGGAATCTTAGCACAGGGTCTGAACTTAATGCTTAGTGGGAACAAACAGGCATCGCTAATGAGAAGACAAGATAGATTGCTTCTATTGTTATATTCTGCAGGAGTCAACAGAAATCTAACAAAGCATCTATAAGCTGTATATAAAGAACATGTAACCAAAGCTGTTCTTGATTTATGCTCCATGGTAGAAAAAGGGCAAGTCACAAGAATGTGACTTCATGGAATGGAAAGAACAAGAATGGCACTGAAATATTCCTCCAATGCTAAATGCCAAATACAATATATATCCTCATTTGGGAGTGTACGTAATGTTAGACGTACCGTTAGATGTTAGGAGTAATGTTAGACAATGGACACCCAAATTCTATCCTGTATTGGAACTGGCAGGCCGGCTGGCCTGAACTGTATCCAGCTCAGGGTCAGAGGTGGCTGCAGTGCAATTAGAGTAAGGGGAATTATATCCCCTTGCCCCATGCAGCACAGCAACCTCAGTAGGGCTACTTGGATCTGTGACAGTGAAATTGCTGGCACAAATCCAAGCAGCCTAGTGTAACACCAGGCTGCTCGGGATGGGAGGATACAGCCTAGGTTGCCCAGGCCAGTCCCCAGTGGTGCAATTCAAATGAATTAACAACCGGTTCTATGACGTCATAGCCAGAGCCAAAACAAACAAACAACCGAAGCCAACCGAGGTAAGCGAGTGGGCGGGGCCCGGCCATTTAACAACAGGTTCTATAGAACCTGGGCAAACCCCCTGAATTTCACTACTGCCAGTCCCCCCTCCCAGGCCCTGTCTGCCAACCAGCCCACAATCCCCCTCCTTCCCCTGCCTCACAACACCTCTGTCCCACCCTCACCCTCTCCAAACCCCCATTCTGGCCTTCCTTGGCTGGTGCAAAGGTTCCAGGGCTGGATCCAGCACAGGCAGACTGGCGCACATTCTCCCAGCAATCTAGCCTACTCACAAGGAGGCACAAATGTGCCTTACAGCATGTTTGCAACACTCCCAAGCTGACGTAAGGGACCTACGCCAGCCCATCTTGCAGGTAGGATTGCACTCTTGGGGGCTAAAGCCACAGACATCTGGTGCTTTTGTACTTCAGACAATGATTATTTCATTAAAATAGAATTACTAGCTCTACATTTGATAAAAATTCCCTTTGAATTTTCAAATCAGTGGTGGTTTTAATTATCTTTCCAACGCACCTATAAGCACAAAAGTATTGTTTTCAAACACTGTCATCAAATACAGGTGTGCCCCAGTATCCACTGATTCCACAGTTTCAGTTATCCACGGATACCATGGATACTGAGATGCCTATTAAAAGGATAGGGGAACATTAAACAAATCTCGTTTTTACCTTGTTGCAGCAAAACCATTGATATTCCCCTATCCTTAAAAAGGCATCACCAATATCCATGGTTTCAGGTATCCACAGTGGGGTCCAGAACAAAGCCCCAGCAAAAGTTTCCCAGTTTGGAGGGCATGCTCTGCTTTTTGGCCAACAGACCACACAATTTTGAATACAGGAGGCATTTATTTGTGTTAACTTCTTGATAAAAGAAATATATCTGCTTCTTCCCTGTGCATGTCTATGTAGGAATGGAGGTCGGTTTGCCCAATTTGATTAACGGAAGGAAGCAGACAGATGGGGACTGCCAGGTGCCTATGGAGCATGATGGTCCAATGTGGATGGTACCTAATGGCACTAACTTCCCCATAGCCATGCACTGCATATTGGGTTGTAAACATAATGAAGGATAATTAAGCATGTGGCTGCAGTGTGAGAAGAAGCAACTGATTAAGCTAACTCAGGGCGCAATCCTAAACTGAGTTAGGCCGGCATAAGCTAAGCCAGCAAAGTTTGGCCAGCACAAGGGCCACCGTAAAGCATGTTTGGACTACTCTTGGAGTCAGGGAGTATGACTCATGCCTGTGTTCTGGCCTCTCTGACTCCGAGAGTGGTCCAAACATACTTTACGGTGGCCCTTGTGCTGGCCAAACTTTGCTGGCTTAGCTTATGCCAGCCTATCTCCAGTTTAGGATTGCGCTCTCACACGCATTTCAAGCCCTCTGTCAAAATGCAAAAAGCGATTCCAATGTCAGAAGTAAGATTCCAGAAGGTGGTATTTGGAATATTTTCCCTTCCAACTTCTACTTGAAGGAAGGCACTCCAGCGATGGGTTGTTGTGTTTCACCTTCTCCTTGAAATATTTTTTCGCAATTCATTATTTCTCAAACTGCACACTTCCTGTCGAAAACAAAGGTCTCTATTCATATATTTGTTGTTTGCTACAGATGTAAAAAAAAAAAAGAGTTGTCTTCAGAGGGCATATCGGTGACTGTTCTATGCACTGCTCAGTAAACAAATGCAGATGAGGAGTCGTCTTCTTTTTGGGGAATGAAATGACAAGGGCAGAACAGGCAACCTTTGAAAAGAATCCAGTCAGAGTTGCTCTTAAACAATTGGTGTGAATGTGCAAGGAAAATCAATACAAAATCCAAAGCAGATCTAGTTGCAAAGCTGATGAAAATGGTATTAATTTGAGGGCTGCCTTCCAAAGCGCTTTTATAAACGCAATTCTCTTATCTCACCGCACTGTAAGAGCAGGGCAGGATCACTAAGATACTCTTGTGCATCAGAGTAAAAATGCATTGAATAGCACGATCAAACAGATGCATTATTATTTATATAGAGCACTGGCTCCCAACCTGTGGTCTGTGAACCACAGGAGGTCCACAAGACGCTGAGAAGTGGTCCTCGATGTCTCAGGGAGGAAAAAAAGATGGACTTTGCTCACTTTCAGCATCTCAGTGAGCAGTGTCATAGCTAGGGCCTCTGGCACCCAAGGGCCATCAATTTTTAACACTCAGCCATAAGAACATAAGTAGATCCCAACTGGATCAGGCTAAAGGCCCATCTAGTCCTGCTTCCTGTATCTCTCAGTGGCCCATCAGATGCATCTGGGAGCACACAAGACAACTAGATACCTGCATCTTGTTGCCACTCCCCTGCATCTGGCATTCTGAGGTAGCTTACTTCTAAAGTATGGCGGTTGCACTACCCATCATGGCTTGTAGCCTGCAATGGACTTTTCCTCCAGAAATCTGTCTAGTCCCCTTTTAAAGGCACCTAGGCCAGATGCCATCACCACCTCCTCTGGCAAGCGAGTGTTACCAAAAATGCCTTTCTAAGGCTTCCAGATCCACTATCAGGGGTGGAGGTTGACAGAGCTTCAAGGTGTGGTATTGGGGAAAACTGACCCCCATGCCCCCCCTTAGCTACACCACTGCCGCTGAGTCAGTGCTCCCCCCAAACCACCAGAGAGGGCAGAGAAAGGACCACCTGTAGGCCAGAGAAAGGACCACAGAGAAAGGACCACCTGTAGGCCAGAGAAAGGACCACAACTAGCAACAAAATCAGCAACCCACAAATCTTATCTATAAGTCATAAATCTAATAAATCTCTAATCTTTAATCTTCTCTAATCATTGCAAATAGTATTTTTTTTTTTTTGTGCAGGGGTGGGGGGTTGCATGTGGTTCCTGATTATTCCAATTTTTGTCTCAGTGGTCCGAGGGCTCCTTAAGGATGGGAACTGCTCCCTCTTTAATAACATTTCGGTGGGGGCTGAAGACCTTTTTATTTCAAAAAGCTTTTAATTGTTGACAGGCAGGCTGGCTGGTGTGTTATATTTTATCTTATGATCCACAGGGCTTGTTTTTAAATCCTATTGTTTTGTTTTAATTTTGTTTTACTATATTGTTTTAATATTGTTTTTTAATGTTAAATTTTATATTTCCATGTAATGCCGCCTTGGGTGCCTTCGGGCATAAAGGCGGGATAAAAATCTAATAAATAATAAATAATAATAATAATAACCACAGATGTAGAGCCAAACTAGCAACAACCATGGGAGCATCTGTGCTGTTATGATTTATGGCAGCTGCTGCCTCCCCCCCTGCAAGTACCACCTTAGACCAAGGGGGCCACTACAGTCCGCTAGAGGGCTATCCCTGTGTGCAAGACAACATAGGAGAACACTGTGTTCAAGACAACACAGGCACTAGAGAACAGACTTCTGGGTGCACAACCCTTTCAATATCCAAAGCAGAGAGTTTCATGTTGTTTGAGGAGAATGCAAGACACTAGAACAATAATTCCTTCCCAAACTCATGAAAAGAAGTAAATACTTGTCTACACTTGAGGACGTAGAAAAGGATGTAGATGCTCATGTCATATGGAATGTGTCAGGCAGCGAAATCCTATCCCTCCCCTTGCGTCGACGCTACATCATAGTGTCGATGCAAGGGGTGGAGTGCCAGCACACGGAAGCCAAGCAGCACCCCCGCATCAGTGCTCCAGCTCTGAAGCCAAAGCTACTTGTATTGTCGGCTTCAGTGCGCTGATGGAGAGCCTCCCTTGTGCCAACCGAAGCCAGCTGGCGCAAGGGTGTCTCCATCCCATATTGGGACGGGGATTGGTGGGAGGGAGGGAGGTGGAGGGCAGGACTTGGGTGGGACGTGGGCGGGCTTGGGAGGTGGCCATATGGCCACATCCTAAGCCGGTTCACGAGGCCTCAAGGCCCCAATTTGGGCCGCGCAGTCTCCTGAGATCTGCGCCCGCTCTTTAGCAGGCGCAGATCCAAGGAGTACATAGGGGAGGCTGGAGCCTCCCCTGTGGTAAGGAACACTTCCTTGCCATGGGCGGGGGGGGGGGGGCTCCAGCTTCTCCTATACAGTGTTGGATATGGCACTGCCAAGTTGGCCTCACCATTCTGGCACTGCATAGGATTGCGCCCTCATACTGATGGGCAAATGCCATCAGTCAAGCTAAGAAAGATTAAACATACCTGTTTCTTTCTTCTTGCTCTATCTTAGGTCTGGCTTTGAGAAAGACCGTATAGTACGTTACTTGCTTTGTATGCAGAAGGTCATGCATCTACCTAAGACAGGGATCAGCAACCCTTTTGGCAAATGGGTCAGATCTTTGGCAATGACATCATGTCATCACCAAACTTCTATCCCGGAAGTGGCTGTGTGGACCTCAGCTTTGGAGGCAACGTTCCCATCCAATGTGCCATGTGCCAACAGTGAATGGCAGGACCCCCTGCATAGTGGCACAGGACTTTGTAAGCCTGGACAGGGGCTCTGCCATTCATTGTCTTGTGCATGGCCAATGGGAAGGGAGGTTCGCCTCACAAGTCAAGCTCTGCCCAGATTTGGCCCACGTAAGAGAAAGGGCTATGGTCTCGATGATAAGCTGGCTCATTTCTCCTCATTCATTTGAATAAATATGGTAGCCAATTCTGGGAAGACAGAGAAATAGGATTTGATCTGAGTAAGGCTGCATGGAAGTTAAAGACCAGCCAAGAGCCAAGGATCTTTTGGGGCTGATTTTAACGTTGCTTGCAGATGTGTGCTGTCTGACATCGTTCCAATGGCTCAACATGAAATCAAGTGACAGCATAAGCCTTCATTTATTTCTTCTTCAAAGGATGTCCAAAACCATTTATCACTGTGTCCTGGAAACTTCTCTCACTGTTTTGGGAAGTGGAGCATGAGCACCTATAAATATGATCCTTGTAGGTACAAGCATGGAGATTTCTGGGGGCAACCTTGTTTATTTGCTCTGTAGCCATGGCTCCTCCATGGGGTGCCCCAAAAATTAGTATGCAGAACTCCAGTGCTGCATAAGGCCAGATATTTTCAGATCATGGCTCCAGCTTGCATGCTAATTGCCCTTCCTCAATATTGCTCATCAGTCATCATTATGCATTTCATAGCTTATTGTCCACTATCAATTTCCAGTGGTAAACCTTCATCTTAGTTAGGATTTTGTTTTTGGCTACTTTTTTTTGTGAGAATTAGAAAATAATTGAGGCTGCCGATGAATCTGCAGCTAAGCATTTTGAATTAATCATGACAATATTTGTTAGTGAATTTAACTCAAAGATCTAGAAATTTTTCAACAACCAATTAGATGGCAAGGCATTCCCTATTGGTATGTAAAACACGGTTTATATATTCATTTCAGTGGAGCTAATAATCACCCGAAAATATTTAAATCCCTGGCATTCCCCCCTGTGACTAAGATAGTTCTTGGAATTTGAAACTAAGCAGTTGCAGTCTTATCTTGCAATGCAGGGGTTATCTTGCAATGCAGGGGTTTGGGTTATTTCAGCATTGCCTCAGTGACCATTTTGAGATCTGCTGTATAAAATATCTAGGTACATACAGATATGATATATGGATCTTTGCAGATATAGTTATGAAACTATTGATGTTTAAAAACAGGAAAGCATTTATGAACAAGGAAGTATTCAGAATAAACACCAGATACTTTGGGTACCTCATTAAGGGTGCAAACCTGGGCTCCCCTTTGCATTGTCCCTACATGGTAACGTCAACGCAAAGCACATAGCACTGAGGAGGAATGCCGAGCGGCACCCTGCGTCGGCACTAATGTACCAAGACTGGCGCTGCCTGCAGCACCTGCTTTGGTGTGTTCGCGCTGCGCATCCTCTGTGCCAGCCGAAGCCGGCTGGTGCAGAGGAGGGACAAGGTGGGGGAGGGGAGGGGGAGGGAAGGTGAGTTCTTGGGCAGGCATTGGGTGGGTGGTGGGTGGTGGGTGGGCCAGCAGGCATGCTGGCCTGGAAAGGGGAGCAGGCCCAGGATTCGGCCATAAGGCCGAATCCTAGGCCTATTCCCCAGGCCGGGCGGCCCCAATTCAGAACACGTGGTCTCTGTGGATCTGCACCTGCTAAACAGCAGGCACAGATATGATGAGTTCATAGGGGAGGCTAGTGTCTCCTTGTGTGCAAGGGCACAAACCAGTGGTGTCATGCAGGAGGAATGCGCCGGAACGGCCGTTCCTGAATCTAATTAGGGATAGCTCCACCCACCCGCCACCATTCGTCGCCACCTACGTGATGGACGCGGCACTGCGACACGCCCCTGGCCTTGGAGGGGGCGCCTGCTCGCCGGGGGGGGACAGGTGGGGGATGCGCTGGGTGCCCAAGCAAGCAGCGGCGGGGTGCGTCCACCGGGGCAGCCCACGTGGCGGGTGGGAAGGCGGCGGAACCGACGGGACAGGCTGCCAATCAAAGGTGAGTCCTGGTCACTGTTCCAGTTCCTGGATCAGTTAGATCCCACCGCTGGCACAAACGTGTTCTGTATAGCACAGGTCTGCCGGCCGGCCTGATCTACCACTGCTTAGGATTGTATTTAGGATTGTGCCTTATGCTTAGGGTGCATAAGCTAAAGAAAAAGTGAGTATCTTGTTTAACATGGTGTATTGGAAAAGGCAGGAGCTACCCCAAGGAGTGAGGGAATGATATCAGCAATGGCTCCTTGTCCAGATAAGCCAGGGATTACAGGGTTAACCCCCAAGGTCTTTGCTAGCCTCGAGAGCACAGCTGCAGGCTGTGAAAGAAGGTTAGCACAGGTGCAGGTGGGTGTGGCTGATGAATTAAAGCCTGCCCACTGATTGGCTGGCCTCAGTATAAAGCTAGAGGCAGGAGCTGGAGAAAGGAGGCTGGATAGGTACTGGAGGATGGTAACTGGGAAGTTGCTGGATGAGGACCTTGGTAAGGTGCAGGATGGATGGACTGCTGGATGGACTGCCTGCCTGCCTGTTGGACAGACTGCCTGAAGGACTGATGGACAGACGGATGGATTGCTAGACTGGCTAAGGGAAGCTCATTGTAGGGAACATGCGTGTGTGTGCGTGTATGTTTGCCACGCCCTGGAGCCACCAAGTGGAAGAGGCAGTTGAGGCTTGGGCAAGCTGACTTGGTGGTGGGGTTTGTTTGGAGCTAAGCCAGTGATGAGGGCAGTCTGGAGGAGGCTGACCAGCCAGTGATCCCGAACAAGCTGCTAAAAGAGAGGATGCCCAGTGGGCGACTGACCCCCTCCCTCTTGCGTATCTTTGAGGCTGCTCTGTGGGGAAACTAGTAGTGTGGGCATTAGGGCCCTTGGGGAGGCCCAGCAGGGAGAATTTGGCGGAACACATGGTTTTGTGCGCAGTTCTAACCAAATTTCCAGCCCTGACATAGCTGTGCCAATGGACATGGGCTGCATCCTGCAGTGGGGAGGGGGGGCAGTCACGGAAGCTTCCTCAAGGTTAGGCAATGTTTGTTTCCTTATCTCAGAGCTGTATTGCCCTTATCTCAGTGCTGGAAAGTTGGTTAAGATTGCATCTTTAGTAAACACATTTTCTTTTCCAAAAGTAGGATAAAAAAAAATTGAGAAGTAACCATGTATTTTAAAATGTACACCTAAACACAGGGGGGAAAAAACAAAAATACTGATTGCACAAAAGAAAAGCAACATTTTGCATTAATTTTCATAAAATGACTCGAATTGAATTGCAAAAATTCTGGTTTTTTGTGACTCACCCGTCAACTTGTGGGGTCGCTGATTCATGAACCGACTCATAACCTGAGCTTAGTGACTTCTGTGCATTCCTGTTACTCTCCTGGTATGCAACCACCTGGGACAGGTATTTTCCCTCCCTTCACGTCTTCCCACTCCTCAAGAAACTGACTAAACAGATATAATCTTGGTGATAGGCCCATCCTGCTAACTTCCTGGTTTCTCACATTCTTCCCATGTGTAATGTGATTTGCTGTTCTCTTATTATCCCAGGCCTGTTAATATCTCTTTTACTGAGCTTCGGTGGGAGTCTAGAAATTTGTGTCCATGTCTTATCAGGTCCAGTTTTCCTAACCAATTCAGCATTGACTCTCAGGTAATGCAGAAGCCTCACTAGGTACTGGGTACTGAGTCTGTCATTCCTTTGGTCCATAAAAACCCTCCTTGCCTCCAACTCCTGACTCTGCATCTCATTTGAGCCAGGTAAGCCATTTGACTCTTCTTTCTCTCCAGCTGTGAACCATGCCACTTCTCTTCCTGTGTTGTGCTGATAGAATTTCCTCAAGATGCGGGAAGCTTTAAAAAAAAATAGTGTGCACAGACACAAGGGATGGATGAACAGTAGGAATGGGCTTTACAGGACCTGGTTTCTGAGACGCCCTTTCTGAGACAACCTTCATGCATTCTTTCTGAGACAACAGTGACAGAGTAAAAGGGTTGAAAAAAGCCATACTCAGCACTACCAGAACCAACTGTTCAATTGTTAGTCAGGTGAGTGCAGTTTTCAGATTTAAGGACAAAGCTATAGTCACATTGTCCTTGAGAACTGGAAGTCTAAAAATGGCATTTCTAAAAAAAGCTAGTGGAAATCTTCCTGCCGAAACAGCAAAGTTCTTACAGTATATTGCAAATCTTTCTTAATGCTTTGTTTTCCCCCCACTAAAATAGGAAAAATATGTATAGAGAGAGAGAGAGAGGCATGGCAATATCCTGTTTATTGCAGTAATTAAAAAAGAAAAAAGATCGCCCTTCTGTAGTTTCGTTACAAGATTCTCAGCCTGCTCTTCATCATCGGTTCATTGTAGTTGTCCTCTGCTTTGTCTGTTCTGTATCAGAGTTCTTCTGAACGCTTGACTCCATGATCAGTTAGCGAACCAGGATTAATAACTCCAGTATAGCATCAACAGTACATTAATCACACATTCATAAGGCATAATTGAAAAACAACACATTGTCATGAGTCAAAGATAAGAAATAAGAGTTGGTATGACCTGTATCTTGTATTTCTGCATTGAGCAGACAATGCACTGCATGGACGAACCAGGGGGAGAGACTGGGCTGGATCCGGCATGCCGAAAAAGCTATCTGGGCGCAGCACAATGCTTTCCGTTCCACACTGCAGCCTCCTATCTTTCCAGCTGATCATCTCAGAAATGCTCGGATGGCTTTTTTGGCATGCAGCGGTCCATGGTTTGGAGACCTCTGTTTTAGATTATGATTCTGTTATATTTAGCAGAGGAATATTTATAGTTAGCAGCAGAAGACATTCATCACAACATAGCAGTGTGTGTTTAGACTTGTGAGCCCCTTTGGGACAATAACTTTAAATTGAGTTGGGATTATTTGATTGAATTCAATTGTCTGAACATTTATTGGGACTGCAACTTTTAACCAAAAGGTTAAAATGCTAAAAGATGGATTATGCTCATAGGCATACTCTCAAGCAAGGTTGCCTCAAAACCCCCTAGAGCCTGAGGTGGCGTGCCAAATGCTTCCCCTTACCTGGTGAAGTGCCACCCTCTGTTCCTCCAACTCTTTGACCCATGCTCTCCTCTCCTTCACATGTCCATCTTGGTTTCCTTTCCCAATACAGATCAGTGTATTTCCAAACAGGAAATTGATGGATGGAAATGGACAACCATTCTGCTGCCTGAGGTCGCTGCTTCAGTTGGCCTGTTAAATGGGCTGGCCCTGGTCTCAAGGTACAAATGAGAGTGCAATCCTAAACTGGAGTTAAGCCGGCATAAGCTAAACCAGCAAAGTTTGGCCAGCACAACGGCCACCATAAAGCATGTTTGGACTATTCTCGGCGGCCAGAAGGATGGCTCACATCTGTGTGCTGGCCTCTCTGTATCTGAGAGTGATCCAAACATACTTTATGGTGTCCCTTGTGCTGGCCAAACTTTGCTGCCTTAGCTTATGCCAGCCTAATTCAGTTTAGGATTGCACCCTGAATGAATTGGTGACTTGAGGGCACAAATCATAGGCTGCCCTGTTGGCTCCTTCAGAGAAAATAAAGCCACCTACTACTACTACTACTACTACTACTACTACTACTACTACTACTGTAGTAGTAATAGTAGTTTCTTGGGATCAACTAACAGCCCAATCCTGTGCATATCTACTCAGACATAAATCCCACTGGGTTTAATGAGAGTTATTCCCAGGTAAGTGTGCATAGGATTGCAGCCTAAATTGTCACAAAAGAGTGAATACACTTTTGAATCCTTCAAACTAATTTAGGCTGCAACACTGTGGCTACTTTCCTTGGAGTAAGCCCCATTGAACAAAATGAGACTTACTTCTGAGTAAGTATTCCTAGACTACGAGGAATCTAGGTGGATTATGTATCTTGTTGACATGAATACCACTGTAACTCATCAATTGCCTCTAAAAACCATAGAAAATGCTT
Organism: Lerista edwardsae; assembly: GCA_029204185.1. Taxonomy (NCBI): domain Eukaryota; kingdom Metazoa; phylum Chordata; class Lepidosauria; order Squamata; family Scincidae; genus Lerista; species Lerista edwardsae. The sequence continues at coordinate 24,385,335 of JAJKFI010000003.1, forward strand.
CCTTTTCGTTCACCATTGCTTCCATATCCTATACATTGGAAAGCAGACACCAAAATGAAACTAAAAAATTAACTATTCCAAGAGTAAAACAACTGATTACCTGTCAAAGAATGAGAAACGATCCATCCATCTTCCCTTAAAAATCCAGATTGCTTTAAATTCCTACTTAAAACCATAATTGTTATTGTACATAGGTTGCTGCTTTATTTTCCATTCTCTGTGTGATTGTTAAAGCTAATAAGATCATACTAAGGAGGAAAAACATGTTTATATTGGCAATAGTGCAGTACACATGTGAAATGGCAAGAAAACAAAGCAGTTATTTTGGAGAAAAAGTAAAATGACAGTGCAGGCTGACTGACTGACTGCTCAGTTTTGTATCACAGCCATAAATTCACTGTTTGTATGTTCATAGGGTCCAAACTATATTCTTGTAATACTTCAACATTTATTTCCAGGATTTATATCCCATAATTCCCAGTAAAACATAGGGTGCTCAAGGTGGCTGCGAGCTTGTAGTGATCTTGGCTGCATAACAGTCTTCCCAGCAATCAAGAAAACTGGTGCAGAACTTTCTATGAAATGTGGTTCAAAAATAAAGCAAATACGCAGAAAATGGGAAGGAAGGAGAACTGTCTGGGCACCTGCAGAATTATAGTTATGTGACAATTGTTGTCCAGGCTGGCTTTGTTATTTTGGGCTGTTTTCTTGCAAGTCAGTCCCACTGAGTTCAAGGGGGAAAAGAGTATCAGGTTAAGGGCCCAATCCAGAGCCTGTTACCTCGGGCTGTATGCTCGTACTGCCCAGGCAACTGTCATGCATGGTGCCATACAGCACCTCCAACTGTGGTGGTAAGCCCTTACCACTGGCACTGGGACGTGCCCACGTGTGCCCTGGAGGGAGCACCGATCACCACTGGAGGGAGTTAGCCACTCGCAGCCAATGTAGCTTTTGGAACTGAGCGGGGCGGGGGGGGGCTGGGGGCATTCCTGGGCAGGAGAAGGGTGGAGCAGGGCAGGACAGGGGGCAACTCTTGCCGCTGGTTCCTGACCTCTAAGTAAGGCCATGGGCCTTACCTTACTCGGAGGCCCTCACTTCTGCACCTGCTAAAAAGCGGGTGCAGGAGCCCCATCGCCTGCCCTGCGTCCTTAATGCAGGGAAACCGCAGAGCCTCCCGGGGCTGCCTGGCTGCCGTGAGATGCAGCAGTAGCTGCCTCGCTACCGCTGTACTCCTAGGCAGTCGGGCAGTTCAGGATGGGGCTGTAAGTGTGGATAGGATTTTTGCCTTAGATGTATAAACATGTCCTGTTCAAACCTGACCTGTAGCTTACTTGACTGATATTTATTTGAAAAATTTATACCCCGCCTTTCCCATGCTGAAGCAAATGCCCAAGGTGGCTTACATGAGCAGACTAGTCTAAACGAACAATTTTTCAATGGGGTTTTTACAAATTTACAGTATTATGATTCACCAAATCCTTAGTCCCAGATGTAGCCTTGACTGTGTGGTTCTCTCCTCTGGCTGCATGCCATTGAGCTTCAAATAATATAGATTATCAAGGCTGGCCTTAGGAGCTGCAGAGCCCAATGAAAAACATTTTTTTGCGAGGGCCCCCCTACTCATTAGGATGAGTGGCAGCAGTGAAGCACCTGGCAGCAGCATCACCACCAACTGCTTCCATGCCAGAGCATCAGCTACAGAGCGAGGTGTCAGCTGTGGTCATGGGCACCACTCGCCATCCCAGAGACACGGGACCCAATTCAGCCAAATTGGTAAAATTGCTCTCCGGCCAGTCCTGCAGATGATGAATGTCCAATGGGGCTTAGATGGATGCTGGGCCACTCAAGAATGTTGTCACTCAAGGGAACAGTTGAGGAGGCCAGGTGGGATGGCAATATCAAGGGAATGGAAGGGGTGTAGTCCCTGCTGAAATAGTAGCGGGGGGGGGTAGTAGAAAATGGGAGGGAGGCAGAGTGGACATAAGACACTGAACATGAGTATAACCTCAGTTCTTGGGATCTGAAACAAGGGGACTCCAAGTAGGCTGGATCGCAGAAGACTGGATCATCTGCTTCTCAGAGGCATACCTAGAGATGGCATCATAGCACTAAGTTTTACAAGCAGCTTCTCCCCCTCCTCTTTGTAGCCATGTGAAGCCATCATAGCCACAGTTTTGCTCTAGCCACTGGGAACGGCTCCAAAAAGGAGGGGGAGCAGCCGCTTGCAAAACTTAGTGCTGTGATCCCCTTCTAGGTATGCTTCTGCTCCTTCTCTTACTCTCCTACCAGAGTTTTCTAGCTAGGCTCTCTCAGTGCAGATCTGCTGGAAATTGCCCCATAGGAAGGGTTTGAAGAGGCAACTGTACCAGAGATGGCCAGGCCACTAAAGAGATAGCATCTTACCTATTAGGGTAGCTTTAAAGCAATGAATCTGTTTGCAAACATATTAAGAAAACCAAGCCAAATTCAAGTTGAGATGTTTACAGGGCATCTACACACTTATTTAGCAGTAAGTGCCACTATATTCAATGGAGCTTACTCTCAGATCAGTGCATATAGGATTAGAATGTTGTGATTTTTCATGAGACTTCCAGAGGGAACACATTTTTTTAAACAAAAGTCAGGTTGTGGACTTATGATTGACTATGAAAGACAACAGGAAATATTAATGCAATATTTTAGGCATGGAAGTGTCCTTGCTGGCATATTATATATTAATCAAAATAATGTGTTCCTTGTGGGTGTTATTTCTTTTCCACTTTTTCATTTCTTTGGACAGCATTAAGATCAGCTCTGAATTAATCTTTTTTTTCTTTTTCTTTTTTTTGCTGCGATGAATTTTGCACAAGTTTAGTTCAATTTGACATTTACGGAATGCCAAAGAGCATTTTGCAGAAAAACTCCAACAGCACGTTCTGTGGCCTTCGTAGAAAAATGGTAAAAGGAAATTAACAGTTGTCAAGATGCGATACATACCTTCATATTCATCCCATTCCATTGTTCCTATGAGCTTAGGCAGCTTTTGCAAGGGTTTCCCATTCAGATAGGGATCACCGCTGTACCTACTTAGCTGCAACAGTGATGCAGCAACAGGTGCTCCCATTCTACCAGCTGTGGGGAGCTGGAGATGCTGATGAGAATTTGAGCCAGCACAATTTGATTCTAAACTAAAAATTGCTCTGACTGGATCATTTCCCAGAATTCTGGGTATGACTGTCAAAGAGGTGGCATTATTGTATTTTTCTGCCCTCTTTGTTGATGGTGCAAATTCATGTTCCTGCCCAGTGATGGGCCTAGCAGGGCGTCCAGGGGGTAACAAGGGCAGAAGCAGCACCGGAGCTGCTGCCGCCACTCGACCACCTGCCAGAGCTGCCACAAGGTCAAAGTGAGTAGCATTCGGCCCTCCCTCCTGCAAGCCCCTGTGCTGTGAGCGCTCCAAAATGGAGCATGAGGTGGTGGTGGTGTGACGGGATTGGAGCCACTGATGGGGAGTCAGAGCCAGGGGCAGTGATGGTGGAGCATCAGCTGGATATGCCACTGTTCCTGCCTGATAGCTTTTACTTCTGTGTGTGCAGGGAACATGTGTGCACCCATGCACTTGGTGCTGGGTGCCTGCCAAAAGAGCACAGCCCAGGCCAGTTCCGTGATGCCAGAAGCAGGAATGATGGCAAGAGGCCTCAGATCCACAGGCCTAGAGGAAGGTCACACTTTCGATGATCCAAGCAATCATCCTCCCCCAGTCTATCAGACTGGCCTGCTGCAAATACCAATAAATGACCACTTTTATTGGCGGTCAGTGAATGCTGGTGCTGGTTCAGTGAGTGTTACCCTGTGACCAAAGCCACCTCCGAGTTTCTTGGCTCAGGGAAAGTAAGTTACTCACCAGATCAAAGAAGCATCTCCAAATCAAGCTGTCCTCACCAACTCCATTTACCTCAATCAAGGAGGGGTTTTAATGCAGCAACCAACCTCCTGAGACAACATCCTCAGCCAGGTGCAAAGATAAAGGCAGCACCCATCAAGGATCTTGGAAAAACCATCAGAGGCCATCATATCACAAACCAGTAGGGTAGCAAAGGTGGGGTAGAGAGCGGTTTGTCCTGGGTGTCAAGTACATCTGGGGTTTCAAACATGCCACTGAGCAGCTGGTAGACCTGGCCTCCTGGGAGGGATCTCCAGGTGGAGGCCAGCTGTATCCTTTACTTTGCTCAAAAGGAAGGGTAGACCTGGTCTCCACCTTAAGAACGCCTGGTGGAGGTGACATACATATACTGACCATTCAAAGGTCCTCCAGCCTCTCAAGGTGGGGGCCAGGTCGACCTATGGCTTTGAGTCGTGGGTAGACCTGATCTCCATCAAGAGATCACAAGGTGGAGGCCAAGTTTACCCTTCTCTTTGAGCAGCCGCCTTGGCTGTCCAATAGCTACATCACTGCAAAGAACAGTCCTCTTATGAGTACATAAGGACTCGGCGAAAAGTGTATAAAAACCTGGGTCACTAGAGTCTTGCATCTTCACTTAACTTTTGTTCATCATCATCCCACCTTGCTTTTGGTTTGCCATGTGTTTGACCTGCCGGGTGCTGAATAAAGCCATCCCTACTCCAGGAAGGTGATTTGGGAAGTGCTGGAAGCCTACATAAAAAGAGACCAGAGGAAATTCTCCCTTCCCCATTATTATTAGTACAGGATTCCTAAAACATGGGAATTGCCTTGATGTTTAAAAGACTTGAGAAAGATTTATTCATCCAGACAGTATAATCAGACTATCAAAGAAATGAGGCACTGGTCACAATCGCCACAAATACAGACCTTATTTCAGAGACTGTAGATGCATGCAAGAGATAAGCTGGCTGAATGATACGCTGGAGATTGCGATTTCAATAGCAATTTACCAGAAAGTTAAAAGCAAAGAACCTTCCTTTCACAGAGGAATGTAGATTAGGTTTGCTGCAGAAAATCAGTTTATTTACTTGAACAGTGACACAATTTCCTTCTAATATACACACGCAGAATATGTAGGAACAAGAATATGATTTTGTGCCACAGCATTTGAGACTATCTCAACGTGCTTTTGGGATATCCACCCTGTTCTCAAAGTAATATGTTTGTCGATCTGGTAATCAGATCTAAAAAGGGGTAGAGTATAAGAGTCTGAAGAGTGGGAGAAGCATGATGCGCATCTCCATAAGGATAGTGTTTGTGTCCCTGGATTTTTGAAACAGTGAAATTTCCACATTTTAACATTTACTGTGGACTCAGTTGATTAAAAAGAAAAGACGTACTATCTCAGTGTTTTAGTAAGGTCACCTGAAAATTCCTTTCAATGCATCCCCGCTTATCTTCTACATCACACAATGAAAAGAAGGGAATGTTGGATGCAGATTTTCTCCATCTCAAAGATTGCTGCCACAACCAGGCACTTTCCAATGAATATCATTATCATACCCATAAAAAGGAAACAGAATCCATAATGAACGCAACTGAATTCACGGAAGGTTTAAAAGGTGTCTCAGCTAGCAAACGGTCCCAGCACATCATCCTTTTTTCAATCTGAGATACGCAGAGTTTTTAACAACAAAGAAGCCAAACCCCCACCAAAGAGGCTGTTTGTAAAACGTCACCACACTCAAATGACACTCTGAACAGGCTTGACTCTCTCTTAGGATGAGGCCGTGCCAGGCACCAGTCTTGCACATAGCTCGGATTCTTGATTCCACTGCCCCTGAACAAGCAGAAAGGAGGGAATCATTAGCATGGCTGCGCCAGCCGTTTCCTCCTGCGCTTGCTGTAAGACAGCTTGCGCTGTTTGCCTCCTGTCTGCCTGGAAAGGAGGCTTCCCTAAGGTGACTACAAAGGTATACCTAGGCACGTGCAAGTAGGATGCAGGCAGTGGTGTCATCTAAATGATTTAAGAACAGGAACTCACTTTTGATTGGCATGTGTCAGGACCCGCCCACCGGAAGTGACGTCATAAGCCGGAGGCTGGCGGAGTGCAAGTCTACCCGTGGCTGGTTCCTAGCCAGCGACAATGTCAGCAATGAGTGGGCGGAGCCAGCCAGTTCTGTACACTGCCTGGCGCCTACAGAACAGAAAGTGAAGAATTCCCCCCTTCCCAATTGCAGCTCCAATAGCAATGGGGACAGTCTCCCAAAGAAGCCTCACACCCAGAGCGCCAGTGAAACGCTCTGGACTGGAGAGACAGCGGCGAAAGCCTTTCCTTGGTCTTCGCAGCTAGGCGAGGTGGAGTTATTCAGAATTGCCAGGGAAGTTGACAAGTCGCCCCCCTAGGAATCCGGAGTCGCTCCCTTTAACACTCTGAGTGCCAACCAAGAAGAAAACTCCAACCAAGAAGAAAAGCTCTTTGCAGAGGAATTGGGAGGGGGGAGGAGGTAGAGTGAAGTGGGCGGAGTCATCCCTAATTTTAACAAGTGGAAATGAGTTCCCCCACGTTCCCCCTGCATGACATCACTGGATGCAGGCATTTCTTATCTTGTGTTACCTAAGGCCTTTGGCCTGATCCAGCATTGTTCTTCATATATTGTGTTCTTATCCTACCGACGCTGCAGTAGCAGGTAAATGTTGCTTCTGACAGTGGAAGGAGGGCATTCCAGAGGCAGAGAGGGGTGTATTGGGGGGGGGAGGGGGAAAGGCAATTCAGGCCCAGGAAGGGGCAGGAATGGCAGAACAGTGTGTCCTAATCCTTATCAATCAATCAATCAATCAATCAATCAATCAATCAATCAATCAACAGGTACTTATATACCGCTTTTCAACACGAAGTTCACAAAGTGGTTTACAGGCAAATCTATATATATAAAGAAGAGCCTGGGTGTGTGTGTGTGTGTGTGTGTATGTATGTATGTATGTATGTCTGTCTCGCATAGGCTCCGCAACGCCTGGAGCGATCGCCACGAAACTCGGCACGCATACACCTTGCGGCCTGGCGACAAACACTGCGGGGGTCAGGCCCCCCTAGCGCCCCCGGGGGTGGGGGTACACGGGGGTCCCCGCATGAAAACAGTCAAAAACGGCCAAAATCGGCATCAAATCCACAGTTTCTGGGGTCGCCGAGATGAGCGGCGATGACCCTGATGCCATTGGAGTCCGGGTTCAGCCCCCCCTTGACATGGGGGGCAAGAAGGGGTGCGAAACAAAATGTCTGCATGCCCCGCTGGAACGCCTGGACCGATTGGCACCAAACTCAGCATGCGGAAGCCTAGCGGCCTGACCACAAACACTGCGGGGGTTGGGGGCCCCTAGCACCCCCGGGGGTGGGGGTACGTGGGGGTCCCCGCGTGAAAACGGTCAAAACTGGCCAATATCGGAGTCAAATCCACAGTTTCCGGGGTCGCCGAGATGAGCGGTGATGCTCCCGACGCTGTTGGAGTCCGGGTTCAGCCCCCCTCGACATGGGGGGCAAGAAGGGGTGCGAAACAAAACGTCTGCCGTGCCCCGCTGTGATGCCTGGACCGATTGGCACCAAACTCGGCATGCGGAAGCCTAGTGGCCTGGCCACAAACACTGCAGGGGTCAGGGCCCCCTAGCACCCCCAGGGGTGGGGGTACGCAGGGGTCCCCGCGTGAAAATGGTCAAAAATGGCCAAAATTGGCATCAAATCCATAGTTTCCGGGGGCGCCGGGATGAGCGTCGACGCTCCCGATGCCATTCGAGTCTGCGTTCGCCCCCCCTTGGCATGGGGTGCGAGAAGGGGTGCGAAACAAAATGTCCGCCATGCCCTGCTGGAACGCCTGGACTGATCGACACGAAACTTGGCACGCATACACCTTGTGGCCTGGTGACAAACACTGCGGGGGTCAGACCCCCCCTAGCGCCCCTGGGGGTAGGGGTACGCAGGGGTCCCCACATGAAGACGGCCGAAAACGGCCGAAATCGGCATTGAGTCCATAGCTTTCGGGTCACCGAGACAAGCGGCGACACTCCTGACGCCGGTGGAGTCCAGGTTCAGCCCCCCCCTCGGTATGGGGGGCAGGAAGGGGTGTAAAACACAGTGTCCGCCATGCCCTGCTGGAACGCCTGGACCGATTTGCACCAAACTCGGCATGCGGAAGCCTAGCGGCCTGGCCACAAACACTGCGGGGATCGGGGCCCCCTAGCACCCCCAGGGGCAGGGGTGCGCAGGAGGCCCCACGCGAAGACGGCTGAAAACGGCCGAAAACGGCGTCGACTCCATAGTTTCCAGGGTCGCCGAGACGAGTGCCGACATTCCTGATGCCAGTGGAGTCCAGGTTCAGGCCCCCCCTCGGCACAGGGGGCCAGAAGGGGTGCGAAACAAAACGCCCGCCATGCCCTGCTGGAACGCCTGGAGCGATGCGCACCAAACCTGGCACATGTGTGCCTTGCGGCCTGGCGACAAACACTGCAGGGGTCAGGCCCCCCTGGCGCCCCCGGGGATGGGGGTACATGGGGGTCCCCACGTGAAAACAGTCGAAAATGGCCGAAATCGGCATCGAATGTGTAGTTTCTGGGGTTGCCGGGGTGAGTGGCGACGCTCCCAACACCATTGGAGTCCAGGTTCAGCCCCCCCTCGGTGTGGGGGGCGAGAAAGGGTGCAAAACACAGCGTCCGCCATGCCCTGCTGTGACGCCTGCAGCGATTGGTGCCAGACGCGGCACGCACGTGCCTTGCGGCCTGGCGACAAACACTGCGGGGGTCAGCCCCCCCTAGCGCCCCTGGGGGTGGGAGTGTGTGGGGGCCCCCGTGTGAGAACGGTTGAAAACGGATGAAATCGGCGTCGGATCCGTAGTTTCTGGGGTCGCTGAGGCGAGTAGCAATGCTCCTGACACGGTTGGAGTCTGGGTTCGGCCCCCGTCAGCATGGGGGGTGAGAAGGGGTGCAAAACTCAAACTCTGGAAGATCATTTTGTTACCCGGGCAACGCCGGGTAACAAAAAGCTAGTAGTAATAATAAAGTTAAAGTTAAATGGCTTCCTGTCCCAAAAGGGCTCACAATCTAAAAAAAGAGGCATCCCGCCAGCAACAGCCACTAGAAAGACTGCGCAGGGGTGAAGAGGGACAGTTACTCTCCCCCTGCTAAATATAAGAGGAACACCACTGGAAAAAGTGCCTCTTGTCCAGTTAGCAGGGGTTCATCCCATGCATGAAAGCCCTATATGGGACTACTCAGTTCTGCAAAAGCTAAGTAGCTGGTGCAGATCCAAGGCACCCCATTGAGCAGTCTGGGGCATTACACACAGTAAGGGGACAAATGTTCCCCTGCTCTCCCCCTCCCGCCTGCTCAAATCCAGTACTATAGTGTGGCCCCTGTGGACCCACTCTGCCAGTGTTGGATTAGGATTGAGCTGTAGTAAGCATTTATGTAAAAACCACTCAAATTAGCAAAGGAAGGTGGCTTTTAACACAGCCCCGGCACATGCCGTTTCACTAGACCACTTGTTTCACTAAACAACTTGGACGTGGCTTCCCAGGGAAAGCGTCGTGTTCCACTTCACACTTGAGCGACAGCACTGCCACTCCACATAGCAAAATGGTCTGCAGCCCTCTCCCATCCGTCTCCCTGAGCTGAGTGCAGCCTTGAGGATGACCTCCTGTGCCTTGTACCAGCGCGTTTGACTGCCAAGTAGTCCACTTGAAAAAGCGATTCTGCCGATAATTTTTCCGAGTGTCACTCCAAACTGGAAGCGCTCAAAATGGCATTGCCAGGCAATAAGATAACCTCCTTTCACCCTGCTGCTGACAGCAACTTGTTTGTCTAAACAAATGGGAAGGGGAAGGAGAGAGGACAAAGAGGAGAGTTTACCAAGCAGAGTACACAATTCAAAATGCGTACCAGCAGCTCTCACGACAGGGTGCGCCTGAGATTGTCGCATGGCTTGGATCGATGTGTCTGGGAGGCAGCAGTTATATGTGTGGCTGACCTAACCATCTAAAATAAATTTACTTCCGTTAATCATGTTAGCAATGATCACAGGCTTCGCAGCTGTCCAAACAATAGCGTTCCTCTCAAATCAGCAAGTCTACAGAATTCCTCTGTATTCACAAAACATATACAGTGGGCCCTCAACATACGCGGGGGTTCTGTGCCGGAAGTGCCTTTTTTGTGCCTTTCTGTTCCGGAAGTGCCTCAATGGCCATTCTGCAGAGGCTGCAGGCGGGTGGCCTCTGCGGGCCTCAAAAAACCCTTTGGACCCAACAGTTCGCACAGCTCCAGTCTGGTTCAGAGGGTCCAGGTGGGCCTGGGGCACTGACGGCAGCAGGTTTTCAAATCCGCGAATGTCCAACCCGCGGATAATGCAGGCCCACTTGTTTACACAATTTTACTTACATACGATACATAAACATACACCAGGTATTGTTTATCGGCCTGATGCTCCATATCTGTTTTATAAAAGAACAAAAGTTTTTATTGTTAGCGTCGGCATCAACAAGGCCGATCTGATGGTATGATTTTTTTTTTAAAGAAACGAAACTATGCAGTGCCTGGTCACCTGAATTGGAACTATAGCACAGGTGAAGAGATGGTGTAATCCATACCATGTGCCCCATACCTTGGTCTTGAGCCATACCATAGATCCTGATTTTCCATGGTCCTGATCCATGGATTTTCCCCAAACAGCCTCTTCTCGCTGTCTTGCCCAGCAGCTCCTAAGGCCAGCCCTGCTCAGCGTCCTGGGTTGTTGTAAAGACGCATTTGGTAGGGGAAAATGGTGCAGGTGGGAGCGCAGGGGGTGGATAGCAATGGGGACAGGTCAGGTACTGGGATGGGGCGGGATTGGCGGTGGGTCTCCAGCCTCATCCTTCAGTTATTTATCTATTTCTAGGAGTCACTGCACAAAAAACGTTGAAGACCACTGCGCTAGATAAGCCGCAAATTAGTGAAGTCTGAGAAGAATGGGGAACAAACCTCAGCAACTGAGACTTTTCATTTGGAGTGAGAATGGAAAAAAGCCAGGAATTTGTCACTGACAAGCAGACATGCACAGAAGGAAAAAGTAGAGCAGAATGGCCTTGCCTATGATTTTCTTTTCAAGGGAAGAGGTCTGCGTCTTCAAGTTTGCTTACAGCAGAAATATTTATTCTGAGAACAGAAAGGAAAATGCCATTCTTTACTGTCCCCATTCTTTACTGGCCCAATTAGGAACACTCTTTGCAGGGGCCCCATATTCACAGGCAAGATCTGTAGAATCTGAGAGATATTTATAAAATTTACTATTATATAGACTTTATATCTCTGTGGTAGACTGGAAAGCAATCAACACGTGCACTTAATGGACCAAATGGATCTAAGCACATTTTAATCTGAAATGCCTTACAAAGCTAGGTAGATTACCCTAGTGCAGGGTGACCTGCACTAGGCATGGAACCCAATTGAGAGCCATTGTTCCAATTGGCTTAAAGCCAGCCCTGTTTGCTCTCATATGAAAAGCAACAGCAATGTTCACCAACATGTTCTATTCCAAATGGGTAGGTATGCCATTCAAAAATGCTAGGAATAATTACAATGATCAGTCCAGGCATACAGGGTAAACCTGTCCATGAAACTAATTGAGGCAGTCACCTCAATTAGTGGATGAGGGCAACACTTGCCCCTGCAGCATCTGCTTGCCTCTACTGCTCCTCCCTCCCATTCCTTGGATTTGAAAAGGAAGAGGGGAAGCGAGAGAAACAAAGAAGCACACAGGAGGAATGTGGTGGGCCATCTGGAGCACACCCGATCACCTTTTTCTCCTCCGCACTTCCTCTTCTGTTCTTTTCAAATCCAGGGGGAGGAGGAGGAGGAGCAGAAACTATGACTAAGGGTGCAATACAATCCTAACCTGGAGTTGGGCCAGCACAGTTGACACTCTCGAAGTCAGGAAGGATTGGGCATGTCTGTGTGCTGGCCTCTCTGACTCTTGAGAGGGGTCCAAACATGTTTTATGGTGTCCCTTGTGCCAGCCAAACTTTGCTGGTTTAACTATGCCGGCCTAACTCCAGGTTAGGATTGCGCCCTCAGTAGCATAGCCAGAGGGGACGGCACTGTCAGTGCTACAGGCCGTACAATGCTCCATGTAAGCAGCCCCTGTTACTAGCCATTACTCGCCATTGAAGCCATTCCAAGCAGCGACAGCAATGTGCACGTGCTTGCAATCAGTGAGTGCCTGTGCATTGCTGTTGCTGCCCAGAATGGCTCTGGCAGCAAGTGGGAAGGTGCGCGTATGTGATGCATTGCACTGCCTGCAGTACTTACTATGCTCCCCTCTGGCTGTGCTACTGCTATGACTGACACCCCACTAAGAAAGACAGGGCAGCATTTGGCAAGCATGCTCCATTGCTAGGAGATCTTGGGCCAGCCCTACAGTGAACAACGAATTCAAACTGATGAAGAAAAGCCTCCTGAAGTTATGTGTTCTTCAAATGATTACTTTCTAGCTTGGTTTGCTAGTGCCATTTGATTATTCCGTGAGTATTACAATACAGGCATGATCCTAACCAGCAAAATCCTTGCCAGTACCAGAGTAAGAATAATGCAGCTCTGAACTGAGAGAACAAACATAGCCTTACAAGGAAGCCTCCATGACTGCCCCCCAACTGCAGGATGCAGCACATGCCCCATTGGCACAACTATGTCAGTGCTGGCAAGTTGGTTAGTATTGTGCCCTAAATCTCTTTCACCAATAAGCATAACTTTGGTTTCAGTGGTTAGTTTTGCCCCAGTGTTTAACTGACCATAGCTTTCTTACATTTCTATCTTCCTATTGGCCTTGCTCATTCTGTTTCTAATGGAATTAGTTGTTTAATAAGAATGTGTTCCTATTAACTTCATTAGGTGTTAGATCAGGGCCTAAGAAATTACTTGATCTTGCTCTAATTGAGGTCAGCGTTGAAGGAGGCAAAAGTCCTAAATGGCCAATGCAATAAGCCATCATGCATAATGTATCACTAAATGTTTTGTTCAATTATTGTGACAAATGTAGCTTTCCCTTCACATTAATTTATTCATGACATTCCATAATAAGCTTGGCCTGAGCATCTGTAGATTTTTTTTAAATTCATTTCACTAGATGTTCCAGATGCTGCTTGTATATATTGAATCTTCAGATCTAAACAGCATGCGATCGTATGCGCGCGCGCGCGCGCGCACACACACACACACACACACACACACGCAAGCTTTGCAGAGGCTTTTATGACTTCCTCAGCACTGCAGAATATGGGGGACACCTCATTGGCATGTCTGGGTCACTGCTGGAAAGTTGGATGGGATTTGACCCCCAATCTCCTCAAGACTAGACTACTGTAATGAACTCTTCGAAGAACTATCCGTGAGCACTTGTTTAGATGTTAAGAACGCTCTGTGTGCGTCAGAGGGTCAAAAGACCCTCTCAAACTCTATGTGACATATCTAGATAAGAAATCAATGAAAAGAGGAAGCTCCTGCTTTGTGTTCGCCTAGCATGTAGGCTGCCTGCTTGCCTGCCTGCCCGCCACTTTTTGCTCTTATAGCATCTATAAAAGTAAGGAACAGACTGTTAATGAAGAAAATGAAAGATTGCACCCTTGGTGTAAACTGACAAACTGACCAGAAAAGCCGTTAGCGCTTCTGCATACTAATGGCTGCATTGCCCCGCCCCTAGGATATGGGCAGGCTAAGACTTGACAGCCATTGGCTTCTGGGCCACAGGGAGGCGGGGATCGCAACCTCCGGCATGGGCATGTTGCCTGCGCAAACCCAGTGCAGTCCCGGACGGCCGCCCTTTAACTAGTCTGAGATTAGCTGGTCGCTTGTAGAGGGCCAGGTAGGAATTTTTTGCTGTCTTCCTGATTGGCCCTTGGAAGGTGGTTTTTTCACCTACCCCAGACTGGTTTAGGTATGTGTTTTCAGGGCAGTGGTTTGAGTTTAGTTAGTTTTGGCCACTTGGCATGAGAAGTGCGGGGTAAGGGAAGACCAGACAGCTCACAGTGTCCATGCTGGGACAGCAAGGTTGGGGGGGGGGGGGGTCTCGGCAGTGCCGATGATGCCTACCTGGCTCAAAGACCAGCTGGGAAGAACCCTTGACTGGCCGTGCGCTGGCCAACTGCCCGGCTCAGTGTAATGCCAGAACCTGGACTTGTATGATTCGCCCAATGAGATCAACAGGGGTTTAGGCAGCTAGGACTGTTCATCCCAGCTTAGGTCTCTACACCTTGAAAAGGTACCCCCCCCCTTTTCATTCAGTTAGTCCCTTGTTGTAAATCCTGTGTAAATAACATTTGAATAAAGTGGACCAAGTAACATCCAAGCTACAGTCTGCTGTCTTTATTTGAGGGTGCATGGGTAATTATTTCTCAGACATAAATCACATGTGGTCTATAACACAATGGTGGGACAGACTCTGCTACTCCCCTAAATGACCTTTTGTTCATTGAATGCCAAATTCAATCATTCTGGTCTATGTTGTTGTTGTTGTTGTTTGTTTGTTTTTCAAATCAGAGAACAATCTTAACCTGGAGTTAGGCTAGCACAGTTAGGCCAGCCAAGTTAGGCCACAAGTTAGGCCAGCACAAGGGACACCATAAAGAATATTTGGACCACTCTTGGAATCAGAGATGCCAGCACACAAACATGTGCCGTCCTCCCTGACTCAGATTGTGGTCCAAATGCACTTCACGGAGGCCCTTCTGCCTGCCAAACTTGGCTGGCCTAACTGTGCTGACCTAACTCCAGGTTAGGATTGCTCTGTCATTCTCATAAGTGGATTGAGAATGTCAACAATTTTAATTCCATTTACAGTAACCTATATCACTAGTTCCAAAAACTCCACTGGATTTTGCTAAACGCCCTGCCAAATTCTCACGTATTTTTTTTTAACAGGATTAGGTTTTACCCCCTCTGGGCATTACTTATTCATATGAATCATTTTTTGGTGACAAAAATTGTAATGAGAACCATCTAGAATAAAATCCATCCTGTAGTTACAAGACAGGATAATGGAAATGGCTCCCAACTAAATTGGTGTCATTACAGGCATAAGAAGAAGCATAGTCTATGTTTTCCATGGTAATATGCATAACTACAGTCACACACAGTCTCCCATTACCAGCCACTGATGCCAAGGCTATTTATTAGTTTTGGGGGAAGAAAAAGAATAAAGGCAAGACAAGTGGAGAACAGAGAAGCACTTCTAGACATGTTTAAGGCACATCATTGATGAGAGAACTGTGGACTGACATCCTAGATGCAATAAGGCATCTTGCCTTGCAGATTATAACTATGATTCACAATTTTGCTGCCGCCACCAAGCATTTATTGTATGCCCATATTAAGAACAGCCTTGCTGGATCAGGCCAAAGGCCCATCTAGTCTAGTTTCCTGTATCTCACAGTGGCTCACCAGATGCCTCAGGGAGCACACAAGACAACCAGATACTTATAACTCACTGCCACTCCCCTGCATCTGGCATTCTGAGGTAGCCTACTACCCTTACACCACTCCTAAGGAAGACACTGGACTGTGGTTGGGGTTTAACTTTATTAAACACAAGTGACTAATTTTTAAGTCATGAAACACTGTCCCTTCCATTGCCAGTCTGGGATAGTAAAAAAAAAAAATACCCTGACATCCATGGGCAATTCGGATGGCAGGAAAAAATGCCTACCCGGCCTTCATGGTGAGCAACCAGATAATCTCAGACTGGACATACATACCCATCATAGCTTGTAACTTGTGAAGGTGTTTTCTTCCATAAATCTGTCCAATCCCCTTTTAAAGGCATCTAGGCCAGACACCATCACCACATCTTGTGGTAAGGAGTTCCATATTCTGTTACATGCAAGGATCCTAGAAGGAGTGTCACCATTCATAAGACTACAGTAACTCCAGGATAAAATAGTCTGTTGCCCATATTAACATCAAGATTGAGGCAAAGAAGCAGGTACAAATCTATCTTCTCACTTTAACAATTTGCATTCCATCTTGTGCTTGCTGTACCAATGACGTTTCCATGCCAAACCTATCAGTAGTGTAGCTAGAGGGGAGACAAAATGGTAAGTACTGCAGGCACAGCAATGTGCCATGTAAGTGGACGATTCCACTTGCAGGTAACACAGCAGACAACACAGTGGGCCCCTCCCATTTGCAGGCAATACAAAGAATACATCAGGCAGAATGGGAGATAAATGTCAGCAGTATAGCTAGAAGGGAGCAGAATGGTAAGTACTGTGGGCGCTGCAATGTGCCATGTAAGCAACCCTTTCCACTCACTGTCCGTGCCATTCTGGGCAGCAATGGCAATGCACAGGAGATGCCATTTGGTTCTGCAAGCTCCTGCATATTGCCATCACTGCCCAGAATGGCTCTGACGTTGAGTGGGAAGGGCTGCTTTCACGATGCATTGCAGCGCCTGCACTACTTATCATTTTGCCCCTCTAGCTACGCTACTGAAACTTACCTTCCATTCAGCCTGATGTATTGTTTGGACCCTCCTCAACTGCAGAAATGACAACAGTGAGCCTCTTAAAGAGAGCACAAGCAGTTTCTCTCTCCTTCCGAATGCATGTTTTGAGTGAGCCCAGAGCAGAAAATGCCACGCTCCCTCTGGTATGACAATACAATATGTTGTATAGCTCCTATTTTCAGCTGATTATCAGCCTTGACTGCAAATGAGATTACCATGCATTCTGAAGGTTTTTTTTTTTTTTAAGATTACTGTGCAGTCTATGCATGCTTTTAACTCCTGTAATCTTCCTTCCACAGGCACTAGAAAGCATTTTGTGAGCCTGTACAGCTCCTCTGTTTTTCATTGATTTGCTTTCTCTGGTGTCCTG
This sequence comes from Lerista edwardsae, assembly GCA_029204185.1. Taxonomy (NCBI): domain Eukaryota; kingdom Metazoa; phylum Chordata; class Lepidosauria; order Squamata; family Scincidae; genus Lerista; species Lerista edwardsae. The sequence goes on from JAJKFI010000003.1 coordinate 24,402,099, forward strand.
GACAAGAGTAAACACTGCCAGAGAAAGTGCCTGCTTTTGGCTTGGCTTCATTACCTTTTAACAAAGTTGAACCATTTTAATTGTGACTCAGGAAACTCACTAGGACACACACTTCGAAATCCTTGCTCTACGACATCAGCTGGGGAAGAAGGAACAGCACTGACACAATCAGCAGGTGATTTTGCAAAGATATAGCACATTTTGCAAATATCTAGGACAGTGGTTCTCAAGTTTTTTAGCACCAGGACCCACTTTTAAGATGGACAATCTGTCTGGGACCCACCAGCAGAGATATCATGTCTAGAATAGTGTCATTGTGGCACCAGAGCCTGCTGTTTTCCTGAGAATGCAGCAATAAGTTGGGTTCTTTCTCAGTCATTTTCCAATAGCAAAGTGAATCAGAAAGGAAAAAGCCAATTTACAATCTCAACACAGACAAAATAGCCACGCGGTCTTTCCCCTTTCCAGTGTCCCATCTTCTCATATTTTCAATATGGCTGTCCTAGGTGCTTTGCGACCCACTTGAAATTGGTTTGCGACCCACTGGTGGGTCCTAGGACATGAGGCAACCACTCTGCCTCCTGTTGACTGTTTTCTCCTTTCTCTAGTTCATATCCTGATTTTTTCCCTGTTTCCTGCCCTTCACATGATGGCTTATGTGGTCGGAGGTGGAGTAGGGGGAGCAGTTAGACAATAGGAATTCAACTCTCTATTTCCCAGAAAAGGGGAGCACAGAAGCAGGGTGGAGTAGGGGGCGTAACAGGGCAGGGAGGTTGCAGGAGGAGGTGGGTCAAGTGGCAATGGTGCATTCCCTTTTCTGCAGTCTTCCTGCTTGGACTTGTGCCAGTGATTTCATTAGGAGAAAAGTCCAAGGAAACCCATTGCAAAGAAGAAGGGCTATGGAGGTGTAAAATCCCCACGCCGCCCACCCTCCCTGATATAGCATGTTCATTTTTTGTGCAATTGCACAAGTGGGTGGAGGAGCAGGATAGGACTGGGCTCAGAAATTGGCAGAATGTATGGATGAGGTCCTCACAGTTGCAAGTGGTCCTCACTTGACAAGGGACAATGCATGAACAAAGGCTTTCATGCACACTTTTTCTCTATGGTATGTTCAAGAGTTTGCTGTAAGAAGGAATCAGCTTCATCCAATATCTGTGACTGCCTGAATATTCCCAGTGGAAGTCCCAATCGACAAATCTGCAGCAAATGGTTGGCATATCTGTTGGTCCATCTTTTCTACCTCTTGAATAAGGGAAAGGACATACAACAAAGGACATATAACAAAGCATCCTTCTATCACCTGCTCAGTGGAGACAAAGGAGGCTTCCACAACCATTGCTGAAATCAGCATTTCTCCACGAAGAATTTTACATTTTTGTTTTTGTTTTTCAGGTTTTCCCCTATGGCATATGTTGTTATATATTACATTTGGCATATATGGCTCATATAAATTCAACATACAGAATTTTCAACATATGGAAACATATAATTTAACTTATATAATTTTCAACATATAGAAACAAATTCTGAACAGAATACTGTATAGTAAAAGACAAAACAGACCTAGCTTATTTAGGACGCAAAAGGTTTTATAAAGGGCTTATTCTTGTAAACTTAATTGCTGCTGCAGGAGACATTTTAAGGTCTGATAATAACGATTTTTGTTGTTGTAGTGAAACTGGGTTGCAATTTTTGCACTTCTAATTGGATAAAAAAGGAAGGCTGTTGCAATGTTAAGGCTGCTATTATTTTTCTTATCTAACATCATCTGTGACACGTTTATTTTAGTGTGTTCTTTCTGCTTTTTTCCTCAGTGTCAGTGTTAATAATGGACTCTGATCTAGTTTAAACATCTCTTGTCATTCTCACCCTGAACAAGAGTTTTTGCACCAGCTCCTTTTTTGAGCCGAATGTCCACATTTTATCTCCTTCAAACTCATAATTTGTGTTTGTATATATCATTAACTACTTCCATTAAAATTATTATTTTTACCATCTGATTTGGAACACATTTTCCTATTGACTTGGCTTTCATGCAAATGTGTGCAGCCATGGGATTGTGAATGCAGCTGAAAAACACTTTGCTGCTTTGAAAAGAGTACCATGGTTCATGGTAATACTAGCTTAAAGAAATAAGTTAGCCAGAAGAATCTTGAGCAAGGCTCAACTTCCAGGTCATTCTCAGAACAGAAAAGCAATAGATACTAGACAATAGAATACCTAAACACCTATCATGGCTTTGTGTGCCAAATGCTGCAGGTATCAGGAAGTATTGGTCCAGCCTTGTATTGAACCTGAAAGTTGGGATATTAATGGAATAAAATAACATATGGTGACTTTAAATCAGTGGTGTCATTCAAATGATTTAGGAACAGGAACTCACTTTTGATTGGCACTTGTCGGGAACCCGGAACCAGCCACGGAGCCCGTTAGTATCCGGAACGCCTATTCTGGTCCGTTCCCCCTGAATGACATCACTGCTTTAAATCCTAATTCCTCTGCTTATCACTTACAAATACGGTCAGCATAGAACCAAGTGTGAAATTTATTCTTTCCAGTCCCTCATTCGTTTCAAGGTGGCTCACACTTGGCTTCACTTTGGTTATCTGAGGTTGCCAAAGGGTTGCCAGGCGGCTACTCCTGCATTCTGAGGCAACCAGGCAGCCATAGGAAGCTCCAGGGGAGAAGGGGAGGTTCCTTTTCCCACAGTAAGGTTGCAAGCAGGCAAGTGGCCTGCTCGCCTCTCCGCCGGCTATTTAGCTGGCGCAGAGGTGAAGGCCTCTGTGTTGGGCCGGGTGGCCTGACACAGAGGTCAGGAACCAGCAGCGAGAGTAGCCGCTGGTCCTACCCCCCCACTCCGTTCCTCCCCATCCAAAAAGGGCACGACGCCGGCCAGCGATGCACTCACTGCTCACCAGCTTGCATTGCCATCTCGGAGCAGGATGGGGAGGGCATTAGCTGGGTGGTCACCCAGCACTGGTGGTAATGGCTTCCCGCTAGCACTGGAGGTGCCTTATGGCACCTTTTGAGGCACAGTTGCAGGTAGTATGCTTGTACCGTCCATGCTATATGTGATAGGAACCGGCCATTAATCAACGGGTACTTTTTCCTGAATGGTTCCCAATTTTCCGAAAAGATATTTTCCCCTGAAATATATTATTAGTGAATGTATTTCAGGGTCCTTAGACTGTTATTGGCATATTTCCTCCCATGATCAGGCTATGACTATTTTTTACTGTCCTTATGTATCCGAGGACATCTGCTGCTACATTTGCTTTCCAAGTTTATTATGAACGGTGAATGTAAATTCAGATAATTGTTAATCCCATCCTACAAGTGACTTTCTAGATTGTGCTATAAGAACATAAGAAGAGCCCTGCTGGATCAGGCCAAAGGCCCATCTAAAAAGCTTCCTGTATCTCACAGCAGCCCACCAGCCATTGCAGCCTGCTATGATCTGTGAATGCTGTACCTTGAAACTGAAGTTAAGATGTTTTGAGGACTTTCTTTATAGCCAACAACCATGTTCAGTTACTAAGCACTTGGGTTTTTTTAAACTGTTGACTTTCACAAGCTACAAATCTGTGCTTACATTGAGAATCCACTTGTTCAAACTCACCACCAAGCTCTGGGGGAAGACGAGTTAGAATGCATGTACAGGGAAGATCTAGGAATTTTAGGTTTGCTTACCAGAGTCCATTTTACAGAGACTCAGATGCTTTCAGGTGCTCTGCTCTCCACACCCATGTATGTATGTATGTATGTATGTATGTATGCATGCATGCATGCATGCATGCATGCATGCATGCATGTATTATTTATTTATTTATTTATTTATTTATTTATTTATTTATTTATTTAAAATTCTATCCCATTTTCAAATCCAAAAAATATTTGCAAAAGTAGTGTACAATAAGACTAATAAAGACAAATAAAGACAAAAGCCACACTAAATTACAGCAGCAGATAAAAATGGAGTCAAATAGCAATAAGGGTAAAAGATAAAGGCTTCCCCATGACCGAATTGTCTATTCATGACTGACTGTAGTGGGACTGTAGTGCTCATCTCCGTTTCTAAGCCGAAGAGCTGGCGTTTGTCTGAAGGCAAGTTTCTGTGGTCATGTGGCCAGCATGACTATATGCCAAGGCACACAGAATGCCATCACCTTCCCACCTATTAATCTACAATACTTGCATTTTCACGTGTTTTGGAACTGCTAGGTTGGCAGGAGCTGGGACAAGCAATGGGAGCTCACGCTGTTGCATGGTCTTGAACTGCCAACCTTCTGATCAGCAAGCTCAGCAGCAGCAGTTTAACCTGCAGCACCACCACGTCCCTTATCAAAGCAATACAAATTATCAAAGCAGCATCGGGCCATAAGGATAGAATCATCATAGAGTTGGAAGCTTCCAGATGGGAGCTTTGGGTCAGAACTGGCAAGGTTCTGTACAGCGATGCTCTTTTCCATTCCTTCGAAGGTTGACCTTCCATTTTTGCCACTCCTCAATCAGTTACATGAATGTCATCATCAGATAAAGTACTTACAAAGTCAGAGAAAAATGCCTCTGCACTGAACCCATCATCATCCTGTAAAGAACGCATTAAATAACAAGGACAATTGTAATCTTGATCGTGTTTGTTTTATTAAAAAAAAATGGCATGTTGCTTTGGTCACTTTATTCCAGAACAAGTGGAACAGAGAGTGGCTAATTTTCAAGACGGTAATGGGCTTTAAGATTAGAAACAGTCTGAGCCCTTGTGATTGTACCTGAAAAGTTTAGATAAACTGAGAAAACAAAATTGGGTGAAAATTATGTGGCTGCTTTTTTGAGAGATTTCTCTTTGGGTACACAGTTAAATATTGGTAGACATTTTACAAAAGAATTAAATGCTATAATCATGTTTTATTTCATTGACTAATCAGATGTTTAATCTGCATTTTTGTCCATTGGTCACAAAGCAGCTTAAGAAGGAATTAAATGTGCTAAATTTGAAGTATGTGGGTTTTGCCCTTGGTGTTTCTGCTTCCCAAAAAAAGAAAAAGAAAATGTCATTCCTGTCTGTGCTGCAGAACAAAGTGGAATTCTGAACCAAACCCTCTCTTCTGTTCATAGCATATCATATAATGACATGGGCAGCCCAATCCAGAACTGCTTGGCTGCCACTGGAGTTCGTTCCCTTTCCCTGGAGAAAGCCCCGTCGCCTGCAATGGGGCTTCTCAGCTCACTGCTGGCTCTTTTGCTGGCGGTGATCTGAACAGCTCTGTGTCAGGCTGCCCAAGTCTCCACCACTGGATCCACCCCCATCACGAGGCCACCCCACCCTTCTCCCTGCCCAGGACCTCCCTCCTGCCCAGCCCAGAATCTCTGCAATGCCAGTGAAGGTAACCTTACTTCTCACTGATGTTGCATCACCACCGCTGATGCACAGTAAGTATATTAAGTGGGTAGCGAAATAAGTAGCTTCTGTGCTGCCTGGCCAGATCTCTGTGTACAGCCTCTCTCTTCCATAAAGCCTGAGTCAAGCCTGCTTGAAACTCTGGCATGATAGAGCTACAGTCAGTCCTCATTATCTGCTAGGTTTAGGTTCTTGAAAATACTTCTGGATAGCTAATTCACAGATAACAAACCATTGATCCTATGGGATCAATGGGGTTAGGTGCAAGGGGTACCTTATCTGCCATCACCGTAATCCAGCAGACCCCCTCAGGAAACCAGCAGAGGCCAGCAGGAAGTGCCAAAAGATCCCTGAATGCTGCAGAGACCTTCAAGGGACTTTCAGAATGGCACCTATGACCAGCATGGACTCCTTAAACATGGCCGGTGGATATTTCTGCCTGCCATTTTAAAGGGGTTAGTGCTGGCCGCAGATGTCATTCTGAAGGTACCTGCAGCCTTTGGAAGGTCGCTGCATAGTGGAGAAAGAGGACAGAGGTGCGGATAATGAGGAAAGTAGAAATTCTGCCCTTGCAGGCAAACAAATTCTCAGACAGGGAGTTTGCATATAAAGAGGAATGACTGTACTTACAAAACATGCAGTGGATCTCTCCACATTACAATGGAGACATGTAAAACAAGTGTTTGAGGCTGCTGCTCTGTGTGTCTGCACTGGGTAATTCTGATTGAAACTGTAAGCTGCCTTGTATCTGCCAAGGGAGAAAGGCAGGATTTATAAAAGAAAATAAATATTAAAAGCTAAGGAGGCCAGACTCCCTATGGCCCACTTGTAATTGATGCAGCATTGCTTAGATTAGCATCTGGAATGCTTTTATTTCTTTTATGTGGTTCAAAACTGCCCAGTCTGGTCAGACGTTTAGTAGCTTTTTTGCATGACTGTTTGAATACTTTTATATAGGAAAGGTGGGCCAAGAACCCACAGAAAATGTGTGTGACACATCTATCTATCCCAGTGATATTTAAACTGTGAGACCCACTTGGTGAGTCGCAACATGATGTCAGGTGGGTCGGGAAAGCTAGGAGCAGCCATCTTGGAAGCTGCAGACCTTACTCTTGTTATATCCCTTTTGTGATTGTTAACAGTTTGAATTTTCAAGTGAGGTTTTTTTTTAATTTTGTTTTTAGTTCAGTGCTTTTACATAATATTTTGTCCTCATCTTGCTTTCTGTCAGGGATGTTTCATGGTTGTACGATTGTTGCAGTCCAAGAATGCCAATTTGCATTTCAGGTGTGTCATTTTATTACCCTGCACCCCCCCCCCCAATAAATAACCACACAAGACCAGTGCTTGAACTAACAGGGCCACTTTATTAACTATTTACAGCATTTAAGATAAATAACGTGCAGCTGAATAAAACCCCAAGCATGTGGGACTGTGGGGAAACGGCTTTAGCCGTCTACCTCCCCGGGTGATCTGGATGATCAACGGGCGTGCCACCATCTGAATCCAGACTTCAGCTCATTGCTTCAAGCTGAAGTCCATCCTCGCTGACCCAAAGGTCAAGGCAACGTGCCCAAGACAGAATCACCCCGACCCACAGCCATAGGGGTAGCCATTATGAATCCGATCAGGGTACGACCCACCGCTCAACAAGCCGGAAGAGCAATTTATGAGCATCCCGGCTGGTCCCCAACCGTGTTGCCTCAGAATGGACGCAGATGCAGAACCTACCTGCCTACCCCCCGCACGCTACCTGCCAGGGCAAAGTGACCGTTAACTAAGAACACCCTGAACCCCGCCTCAGACTGGGCTAGGCGAAAAAACTAGCAGCTAAGAGCCAATTAAGCTGAAGGCAAAAAATTCTTACCTGGCCCCCAAGCGACCAGCTATCTCAGCCTGATGACGGGAGGGTGGGAGGGAATCGCCGATCGGAGCCTCGAATGAGGTGGGGGTGGGGTGAGCACACATACAAAGCTTCCCTGCCCCCAGATCAGTTACCTCATTGGCCCATTGAAGCCCTGCTCGTGTGTGTCCGAGTGGGCAGGGCAAATGAGGCTATGTGCGTGGCGCGCAACCGTTATTATATCACAATGACAGCACTTCCTACTTGATGATGTCACTAACTGCCACAACATTACTTCCAGGTTAATGACATCACTTCTGGTGGGTCCTGACATGAGTGCTATTCTAAAAAGTGGGTCCATGTCTAAAAAGTGTGAATACTACTGATCTATCCCAAACTATTCACTAATTTTCAGTTTTCTTGCTTTCCTGACATTTTCTTTTCTTGGAATTTGAAGGACATTATATGAGTTGTTCACCACAGAATGGACACATACATGTGTGTGTGTGTGTGTGTGTGTGTGTGTGTGTGTGTGTGTGTGTGTTCTTTCATGGATAACTTAAGAATAACTAAATTCCCTATGAATAACTAAACCCAAATTAAAAAAAACCCAGCAGTGATTATTCGCAGGTACCCAAAGAGCAACATTTTCATAGTTATTCCACACTGCCTGAGGGCTGGAAAAAGGTAACATAATCAGAGTACATATCACAATGGAGACCTTTTATAGGCATAAATAATACCCATGGAGGCAAATGAAAAGGAAACAAAAATAGGTTCAAATCAAAGTCTCTGGGGAGCCTGAGAAACTATTATGGCCAGAGAAAACATGAAGCCTCCAAACAATGAGCATGTGAGTAAACCACATCCCACAAAGAGCATTGGAGAAGGTCTATATGTGCTTTCATTAATGGCAGTGACAGCTATTGTGGTCAAAAGTGTCAGCCGCTATTCAGAACTCCTGAAAGAGAACAATGTCTGGGCACAAAAAAACCCTCACTCAGCAGGCCTTCTGCACACAGGTCTTTCCAGATATAATGCTGTGTCAAAGGTACCAAGCAAGGCCAGTGGAGAATTTGTCAAGCATATCTTTATAGGCAAGATATTCCCATGGCTTTTCTGAGGCTTCCTCCATAGAAAGGAAGAGAAAGACAAAAGAAAACAAAGGCGATGTTTTGGTACTTTCCTCCATGTCTTTATGTCAAAAAAAATAAGACAGCAAAAACATGAATGGAAGGTGGCTTGTTATTCTACAGCACATAGAATGATGGTCTGCTGAAAGGAAAACTTAGGGTTTTGCCATTAATCTTGGGAGATCCCTGGAATAGCAAAAAATAGAAATAGAAAAAAGCTTGGTTGTCTTGTATTAGAAAAAAATTATCTAAAAACACAGATAACATTCTTCTCCTTGATGCGTGGGTGAAAGCCTTTTTCATGCCAGCTGGACTTTTGTTGATAATTTCTGAGGGAACTTGATGACATTTGTATGATAGGGGACTATTGTAGGTATAACAAACAAGGCATGGTGAGGGTATAATTTCCTTTTAGCCAAAACGTAGCCTTGGGAAGTTATTTTCAATGACTAGGATCCACCCTCCAATTTATAGAAGCGTAATATAGTCATAGGGACGTGGTGGCGCTGTGGGTTAAACTGCTGCTGCTGGGCTTTCTGACCGGAAGGTTGGGAATTCGAGACTACGCAGCAGAGTCAGCTTCCATTGCTTGTCCCAGCTCCTGCCGAGCAGTTCGAAAGCACCTAAAAATGCAAGTAGATAAATAGGGACCACTTCGGTGGGAAGGTAACGGCGTTCCGTGCGCTGCGGCGTAGAGTCATGCCGGCCACATGACCACAGAAGCTTGTACTTGGACAAACGCCAGCTCTACAGGCTTAGAAACGGAGATGAGCACCGCCCCCTACAGTTGGCCACGACTAAACCATTCGATCGTGGGGAAACCTTTACCTTTGTTACCTTTAATATAGTAATGCCCCGGTATCACAGGGGATAGGTTATGGAGGGGCCCTGCGGATACCTGAAACCATGGATAAGATGTTTATCGGATAAGATGTCTTCGGCGGGGTCTGAAGGCCTTTTTATTCAAACAAGCTTTTAACTGCTGACATGCTGGCTGGCATTTTAAACTGCAACTATGGATCCATGGGGCCTGACCATTTGTTTAAATACTGTAATAACATGGTTTTGTCTCATGTTGTATTGTTTTTATTTTAATGTTTTTGTGGTTTTTGCATTTTTTTAATGTTGTAAGCCGCTTTGGGTGCCCATGGGGCAAAAAGGCGGGGTATAAATCCTATAAATAAATAAATAAATAAATAAATAAATAAATAAATAAATAAAAAGAGGGAACCTATGTTAATTTTGGTGGTGAGCAACCCATGACATCTTTGTGTCTTCGCCACACTTTGAGTGTTTGCCATGCCCCTCCCCCAGGAGCTGCAAAGCACAGATTGGGGACCACTGCCATAGATTTAATGCACTGGTAGCCTTGTCACTGGTGCTGATGAGAGCACGATTAAAGGCACAAGACAGTAGTGTTCAAACTTTTTAGCCTGGGATTCACTTTTTAGAATGGCACTTTTTAGAGTCGGGACCCACCAGAAGTGAGGTCATTAATCTGGAAGTGATGTTGTGGCAGGAAGGGACATGATCAAGCAGGAAGTGCTGTCATTGTAACATAATAAAATGACACTCCTGAAATGCAAATTGGCATTCTCGGACTGCAGCAATTGTACAACCATGAAATATCCCTGGCAGAAAGCAAGATCAGGATAAAACTGATGTAAAAACACTGAACTAAAAACAAAACAAAATAAACCCTCACTTGAAAATTCAAACTGTTAACACTCGCAAATGGAATATAACAGGAGTAAAGTCTGCAGCTTTCAAGATGGCTGCTCCCAGCTTTTCACGACCCGCTTGACATCAGGTTGCAACCCACAGTGGGTCCTGACCCATAGTTTGAAGAACACTGGTGTGAGGTATAAAGTGGAAAAAGTGAAAAAAGTGGTTCCATAGCTGCTCCACAATAAACAAGTCAACCAGTTTCACTAATAATCCTCATGCTTGTCTCTTCCCCTTATATAAGAACTCACATGCACAGTGATGGGTCATTTACCTGTCAATATGATGTTTACTGCAAGCTGATGCTTTTGCTTTCATCCCTACGTGTTTCTCTAACCCAAGAGCTCCACAGAAGCATCTGATTTTTCAAAGGGAGGTCAAAAGAAGCAGTTCAGTTGTAATGTTGACTTTTGATGTCAATAGTACCAAATGCAATCATTCGCGTTCCCAGTCAGCAAACTCAGCTGATCAACAGACTTTCTTGCTTCATGTTGTTTCCTAATGATGCTCTTGAGGGAATGGGCATGTTGGACATGTTTCAGAGTCTGTTAGGCAGTTAATTCGATTTCAGCTATTTTGTTTTTTGCAATCATGTCTTTAAGCAGTTGGCATGCTTTGCTTTTCGTGCACTCAACAATCCTCTATCCCTTGCTTTGTCTAAACCTTGTTTTATGGGTGATGTTTCAGGGTAACTCAGAATTAAAAGCCACTTCCAACTTTCTGACATGGACTAATCTCCATGTTGGAAAAGATGTATATTTTTTAAACATAGGAATGATGGCAGCTGTATTGTTTGCCGGGGAAATATGGAATGGCAGGGTACGAAATGAACTGTGCCTGATCCATGTGCCAGTGACTGAAAACAGAACTGCATTAGCGTCATACATTACGATGTTAACACTTTTTCCTGATCTCTGAAAGTTGACTTTTGTGATTGAAAAGGTAATGTATGATGTGGTGCTAAGAATATCATTGCTGAAAGGTAGGTGACAGGTGTACAGTTTAGACCAGTGGTTCCCAAAGTGGTGGTTTGGGACCCACCACTCTAGGAGGCACTGACTTCTGCTCCTTCATGGGGCGGGGAGAAGGAGAAGGCAGCCATGCAATCCCCAGAATCACGCTGCAGCCCTGGGGAAACCAGGGATTTTTACACCACCCCCTGGCAGTGCTGGCATATAGGGCCCCAGGGAGTTCCCTGCAGGGCTTTCCAAGCCTCTGAATTCATTTAAAACACGGCCAACCCTGATTTCGCGATTGCAAACCGTAAGTGGGTCACAATTGCATTTCAGGGTACAATTCTAACCTGGAGTTAGGCCGGCACCACTAGGCCAGCAAAGTTTGACCAGCACAAGGTCCACCGTAAAGCTTGTTTGGGCCACTCCCTCAGGGAGGGTGGCACACGTTTGTGTGCTGGTCTCTCTGATTCTGAGGGCACAATCCTAATCTGAGTTAGGCCAGCATAAACTAAGACAGCAAAGTTTGGCCAGCACAAGGGACACCGTAAAGTATGTTTGGACCACTCTCAGAGTCAGAGAGGCCAGCATACAGATGTGAGCCATCCTCCCTGACTCCGAAAGTAGTCCAAAAATGCTTTATGGTGGCCCTTGTGCTGGCCAAACTTAGCTGGCTTAGTTTATGCCGGCCTAACTCCAGTTTAGGATTGCGCTCTGAGAGTGATCCAAACATACTTTCCGGTGTCCCTTGTGCTGGCCAAACTTTGTGGCCTAACTGTGCCAACCGAACTCCAGGTTCGGATGGCGCTCTTAAACATATTTTCCTCCTTGGGGAGCCCTGCAGGAGGCTCCCCAGAGCTTCCTGTATCCCCTGAATTCCAGCACAAGAGGGGTAAGTGTAAAAAAGCCCTTTCCCAGGCCAGCAGCACAATTCTGGGATTGTGTTGCTGCCTTTTCCCAGTGCCCAACATTTACAGGGAATTTGAAAACTACTAGGTTAGATAATATTCCAACAGGTCTGGTTCAGTTAAGTGAGGAGAATGAACTCATGTGAATGACTGACTGATTGAATGAATGAATGAATGAGAGTGTGCATATTTCCTCATCACCCCCTGAGGCACCACCCCCTCCGCCCTGCAATTATGTGAGGGCAGCTCCTGTGGGCTATCCCTAAATGCATGGAACAAATATTGCTCTAAATGGTATTTGCACACATATAGGACACTTTGGATTATCTGCCTCACACTATTACAGGGCCAATGGGACAATGCTTCTGGTAGTGGGAAGTGTGCCTTCATGCTTCTTCATCATGCACTTGGACTGGGTCATTCAGAGTATAATCCACACCAGTCCATAAATTTAGGCTTCTAAATTCTGTTTTCATGATACACCAAGCAGATTCGGGAGAAATGCATACACTTGTTACCTTTGTGTAACTGAATTGGCTTCCAATATTCCGATGATCAACAGCATTTGGGATGTTGAGTCTGAGCTGTCAATAGTGGGTAAAGGGAAGCACTGGTCCATGGCCAATGGTGATGGATGGTGAGTATTGAATTCAGGCTATGTCAGAGGCATGTACAGTGCCACAAAGAATACTGAAGTATAGTTCCCTGCCAACAACCAATGGAAGATGGATCAAGTTCATTTTTCTTTCTGAATCGCTGATATGTGCTTCAAAACTTTGAAGACTAAACTTTTGTACTTATAAAATAAAAGTTGATATTCTCGGGATGCCTGATTTTGCATCTGTTACAATATTCAGCGCTAGCCTGGTGAATTTGTATCTGTCCAGGATATATGCAGGCGTGAATATATAAATATTAAAGTATCACACTCTTCCTTGTTGCTAGCTCCTGCTCTCTCTGCATATTCAACCTGATCCAAGAGTTTCATGTATTTGTTTTTGTTTATTTTACTGAAAACCTTACCTTCCAAAACAATGATTACTTTTGGGCTCAGGACCCAGGCAGCCCAATCCTGAACTCAGCAGTGCCCAGGGCTCCAGTGGGACCAAAATGGCAACCGCTGGATCCTGAGCCTGCCGGGATACTACCAGAGGTCTATTTGGGGGAAGAGAGCATTTGTTGCCTTACCCTTGGAGACCACAGCCAGTGGCAATGGGTCTCCTTGGTTCTGCATCTGTGCTTGAATGGGCACAGAGTCGAGGAAGCCAGTATCGGGCCACCCAGTTCAGGAGCGGGTTCAGGATTCGCCAGCAGAGGCTGCTGCCATCTCTGCCCCCTTCCAGGCCCGATCCTCCCCACCCAGTTCCATTCCTTCCCCTCCCCGAAAAGCACTTACTGCTGGAATGCCAGCCAGCCTTCCTCTTGGCACTGAGGCCCAGCAGTGACAGGTGCTGGCCCCGCACTCGCACTCCCTCCTCTCGCAGTGCCACATGTATAACACTTAGCCAGTGTTATAACATGTATAACACTTAGCCAGTGTCACTGGCAGTGTGTGCTGCCAGTGACAAGGGCTTCAGGATTGGGCCCCATGCGTGTACCTGGAGGTTGAGCTTGCCTGCTTCTGCAGTCACTTCTTTGGTGGGTTCAGTTCTGCCTATGAAAAGACAGCATATGCTGAGTGGTCTCCCTCCCACAGTGAATGTATGAGCACATTGAAGAATACATTGGACTTTGGAGATGAACAGTGATGTCTGCAGTCCAGACTAACACAACTGGAAGGTCAATTATAAATCTCTTATCTGGGTGATTTGAGTGAGGCACAGTTAGTACATTCCAGGCGCCCAGATGAGAGCTCTATAATTTACTTTCCAGAAATATTTATCCTTTTCATGAGACTCAGAGCGCAATCCTATACTGCGCTAGAATGCCGAGGCTGGCCGGCCAACGCCATATCCAGTGCAGGATAGGAGAGGCGGGAGCCTCCCCGTGGCAAGGGAGCATTCGCTCCCTTACCGTAGGGGAAGCTCCAGCCTCTCCTATGTGCTCCTCGGATCTGTGCCTGCTAAATAGCGGGTGCAGATCCAAGGAGACTGCAAGGCCCGAATCAGGGCTACACAACTCCCTGTATGGCCGCCTCCCAAGCCCCCCCCTGTCCCCCCCCCAACCCCCCCCCCCCCCCCCACAATCCTGTCCCAGAATGGGATAGTTCCTCCCTCGCACTGACCAGCTTCAGTTGGCTTCAGACCGGCTTCAGCTGACCACTACGCATAGCGTCGGCTTCAGAGCATTAGCACTGATGCGGGGGTGCTGCTTGGTGCTACGTCCTTTGTAGGATTGACTATCAGTGAGGTTGTGGAAGAGTAACATTAGTTAAGGCCCAACGAACTGATAGCCCAATCCAATTTATGGCAGTAGAACAGAGTTCTCCATGCCTTGGTAGATAACATCTAAACTTATGCAATACTTGGATCTGTCTTTGAAGATGTCTCGGTTTCAGAAACTTCAGATTAGTGGCTGCTGGACTGCTAACTAGAAACAGCCTTAGGAAACACATCTCACCAATTTTGAAATACAGGTGAGCCCCCCATATCCATGGATCCTATATCCGTAGTTTCAATTATCCACAGATCATGGGGGTCCTACCTTCCTTTATTCTTAGTTGGTGTTACAAAAAATAAAAAATAAAATAAAATAAACCTTCATGCTTGGGTGGTGGGAAGGGGAGAACCCTAGAAACATAGGACTCCCTCTTATCCATGGAGCCAGAACCTATCCCCTGTGGATATTGAGGTACACATGCACCTCCTTAGACTGCTGGTGCATTTTGGAGCACAGCTCAAAGTCCTTCAACTTACCTTTAAAAATCCTGTATGACTTGGGACCTAGGTATCCTTGGGAACATCTCCCCCCAAGTATACCTGCCTGTGTATCATTGGAAGCCTTTCTTTGATTACTGTACCCCACTGAAGATAGGTGAAGTGATAAGTGAAGGTCATTTTCAGCTATTGTGCCTCACTTATGGAATAATCTTTATAGCAGTGCCCTGTATTACTATTGAGTTGTTTTAGAGCCCAATCCTCTCCGATTTTCCAGCACTGGTGCTGCAAAGTGCAGCCCCGAGGTAAGGAAACAAACGTTCCCATACCTTGAGGAGATCTTTGCAGGCTGCAGCACAAATCTCATTGGCATGGCTACACCAGCACAGGAAAATTGGATAGGATTGCGCCCTTAATGTCAGAGAAGGGTGGTGATGGCACAGCAGTTGTGGAACTCTCTTATGGTCTAAGAACTGCTTATTCTTTAGAGATATTCCAGTGGGAGTTGAAGACTTATTTTTTATTTATATTAGCATTTTAGGGCGTAACCCTAACCAACTTCCCAGCACCGGGTAAGGACAATGCAGCTTTGAAGTGAGGGAACAAACATTCCCTTACCTTGAGAGGCCTCTGCCCTCAATGGTAGGATGCAGCACTTGCCCCATTGGCACAGCTGTGACAGTCCTGGAAAGCTGGTTAAGATTGCACCAGCTATGGGATTCACAAATTGACAAGGGGAACGCTGGGCGGGGACTTAGGCGGGACTTCCGCTTGAGTGGCAGCCCGTCCGCAGCGTTCCGCAGCTGTCCTGGCTTCGGGGGGGCTCCCACTCGCCGCGGGGGACAGGTGAGGGTCGCGCTGGGTGCCTGGGCAAGCAGCGGTGGGACGCGCTAACGGGGGGGCAGCCCTCCGAGGCCAGGACAGCTGCGGAACACTGCGGACGGGCAGCCAATCACACGGAAGCCCCGTGTTAGTCCCGCCCAGCGTTCCCCTTGTCAATCTGTGAATCCCATCACTGGATTGCACCCTTAGTGTGATAGGGTATTGAGTTGGCTGGGTTGGTGGGTCTTACTCACTGCTTACTGCTTTTTTTCCTGTGATATTTATGTGATACTTTTATTGCCGCTATTGAACTGTTTTTAGCCGTGCTATTCTGATTTAGTGAATAATATCTAGGCTGCTGCTTATGGGTGTGAATGTTTTGCTGCTGTGGGTGTGCTATGTGCTGGCATGTTATGGCACTTGAATTTATTGTAGAAATTTTATGGTATTTTTATATTGTCGTTTTATTGGTTTGGATATGTATTTATTGTATTGTTAGCCCCTGGATGGGGGGGGGGAAGGGTAGGATACAACTCTTTAAAATAAAATAAATAAATAAATTAAGCTGCCTGGAGAGTATTCACATATAATAGCTGCATATCATTTTTTCTAAATAATAAAGTACAGAAACACTTTTCATTGCATTTCCTCCACTTTGCTGTCTTGTCATACCACCCTGCAAACTGATTTTTAAACTTATCCAGAAGGAGGTGCTTTACCTTGAATTAGATCAGTGGTTCATCTCAATCAGAGTGCAATCTTAACCTGGAGTTAGGCTGGCACAGTTAGGCCAGCCAAGTTCGGCTGGCCCAAGGGCCAAACATAAAGCATGTTTTGACCACTCTCGGAGTCAGAGAGGATGGCGCATGTCAGTGTGCTGTCCAGGGGTGTAGCTAATGAAAGTGTAGCCCAGTGCAAAGGGCAAAATGTTGTCCCGGAAATGACATCAGAACAAGAAGAGACATCACAGTTGTATTTTCGTTTTCTCTAGGTTTTTTGGCCATAACGTTTGATAGAGTACAAATATTATACTCTGGTTTGTTTCATTGCATTCTGCATTAAATTTCCTTTTCAATGATATATGACATGATGGTATTATACATACTGTACATGCCAAGATTGTCATCATTTTGGCCACTAGTGTCAAGCTCAGTTTGTTGCCCTCCTAAAGCTTGATGCCCAGTGCAACTGCAACCCCCTGCACTGCTTTAACTACACCCCTGATGCTGGCCTCTCCAAGGGTGGTCCAAACATACTTTACAGTGTCCCTTGTGCTGGCCAAACTTTGCTGGCCTAACTGTGCCAGCCTAACTCCAGGTTCGGATTGCGCCCTTAGTATTGTCTCTGCTCATCGGCAGGGTTTCAAACAAGAGTCTTTCCCAGCCCTACCTGAGATCATCTACCTGTAAAGCATATGTTTGACCCCCAATCTCTGCTCCTTTCCCATGTGGAGTCTGTTCAGTGAAAAGTAAAATCAAACTGGGCACATCATTTCTTATGTGCAATTAAAAAAAAAAACTCTCATTCCATCGAAGCTGGACATTGCAACTCTTACAAATGAATGCCGAACATGAAGCTTTTGAAATGGAGCAAATAAAAGAGCAACTATTCTGCACAGTTAATTGAAGTTTTGTCTGCTTATGTTCCAGAGGGCAGATCTGGCAACATAAGGGAAGGAAGTCAATCTGGAAAAGCGAGTATACATGGTTTGCAATTTGTCAGCTAGAGAACTTTTAATTGTTTTTTAAAGAGAAGACTAATGAACTAGGACAATGATTTATAAACAATCTATTTCTCAATACTTAAAAAAAATATATCACTTTGAATTTTAGTGAGTTCATTAAAACTTTAATTATTTAATGACAATTGCCAAGAGACCATCAAAGTTAATAGTGTTGTCTTTCTTTACAGCATTGTTTGTTTGCAACACTCAGGCAGGCAACCTGAATAAAACATGACTTAATTTGTGTTATAGCCGCAAAACCAAAAGTTCTGATAAATAAAAATATCCTCTTGGAAAATGCACATTTATGGTAGCAATAACTTGTACACGTTCCATTCAACCCAACTTGTCAAAAAGAAAACAGTGGCCTTGCAGCATACTTGTGATACATGATTATATTTAAAATGTCCACACTTCTCTAGAGGATATTTGGCTGCCTAGCAATCCAGATTTTAATTGTGCAGTGATTTGCTAAAATCCCAAGAAGGATGCTCTTTGCATGCTTCTCACATTTTCAGTTAGGTTAACTTGTGAAAAGTACTGCACTTCACTATAATGAATATTTTGCAGGCTGCTTGATTAGATTCCTTATAATAATTTGCAGTATGAGTCCTCTTTTTATTATGTGGGGCAATAAAATGTGCCATTGATTACAACTTAGTTAATTCTTTACATGCAGGTGTGCATGTATTCTGGTATGTAGTGGCTTTAGTTCTTCCATTCTTGAAGGCTGCAATCCTGCCTCTATTTGGTGCATGTGAAGGTCTTGTTTCACTTGCACCACTTGTGTTGGCAGTGTGTAATGTTGCACAAGACTGAAAAGCCAAGACCCTTGTCAGGGAACATTCTGATAAATATGTAGAGCCTTTGGGAAGGGGCTGTAGCTCGGTGGTGGAGCATATGCTTTCCATGCAAAAGATCACAGGTTAAATTCTTGGTGTCTCTAGGTAGGGCTAGGAAAGACCCCTGATTGACATCCTGGACAGCTACTGCCAATCAATATATCACAGATCAGTTGTTCCCAAACTATGGGTTGGGACCCACCAGTGGAAATTGCAAGCCAATTTCAGGTGGATCACAAAGCACCTAGAGCAGCCATATTGAAAATATGGAAAGATGGGGTCCTGGAAAGGGGGAAGGCTGTGTAGTTGTTTTCTTTGTGTAAAGGTTGTAAATAGAATTTTTTTTCTTTCTGATTCACTTTGCTATTGGAAAATGGCTGAGAAATAACCCAATTTATTGCTGCATTTGCAGGAGAACAGCAGGTTCTGGCATCATAATGACAGCACTTCCAGCCATGACATCATTTCCTGTGGATCCCAGACAGATTGTTGTTCTAAAAAGTGGGTCCTGGTGCTACCACTGCTGTAGACAATGCTGAATATGTGTACCAAATGATTGTATAAACTGCCATTTTGTAATATGCTCCACCTTCCTAAGCCAACGTTTTACACTGGTAGCTCCTGAAACCATAAGGTCCGCTCACCCATAGTAGTGTATTATATGTCCTGCAATGGAGCTTCTATATATGTGGGATTCGTTCTTCTTCACTTAAATTCAGTGATGTGTGATGTGGTGGGGGTGGAATGTGAGGCAGACCCACCCCACTGAAAAGCACGGACACCTCTGTGATCATGCAAACACTTACAACCATGGGCTTGCAGCTGGAGCCCATAGGTTGTAAGTGTTTGCGGGATCACAGCCACCCCAGCAGCAGTGGTGGCACTTTTCAAAGAACTCAAAGGGATGGTTCTGCCTCAGCTTCCACCCAGCGATGGGATCTACAAATGACTTGGGGGAACGGAGGGCGGGACTTAGATGGGACTACCACTTGATTGGCAGCCTGTCTGTGCACTTCCGCTTCCCCTCCCGGCCACCCTCCCCCCCCCCGAACAAGCAGGTGCCCCCCCCAGGCCAGGGACAGCTGCGGGGTGAGCGGAACAAAAGCGGAAGTGCACGGACAGGCTGCCAATCAAGCGGTAGTCCCACCTAAGTCCCACCCTCCGTTCCCCCAAGTCATTTGTAGATCCTATTGCTGCTTCCACCCCTGTACTGCATGTCACTGCTGAAATTAAAGGATCTCTGCAGGTGAATCTCTTTGCACAGAGCGAAGAGCTGCTACCCTCCAGCAAGTCTTCGTGTCTAATTAGGGTTGCCAGGTGCAAACTGGGACAGAGTGCTTATACCTTTAACCATTGTACAGAAGAGGGAGTTTGGCAGGTGCAGCTTTTGAAGCCCTTCCATGATGAGCTTCACCTGCCCAAATTCCCTCTTCCATACAATGGTTAAAGGTATAGGCACTCTGTCCTACTTTGTATCTGGTAACCCTATGTCTAATGGAACTCCATATGTCAATAAACTGCAGTATAACTACTGTGGGTCATATAATCTGTATAATGTCAGTAGTATGAAATATAACGTGCTACAACCAAAAGCCAGATTTTCTACAGCTATGCTATTGTTGCTATTTGAGCTTAAATTGAATAATTGGAATATGTGAGGAATCTCTAAACATAATACGAAACATTTTTACGGGGACATATCATAAAGGAATCTCAAGGTGCCTTACAATGCGATCAAAAAGAAAATCAATCTTGCTCAGCTATAAACTAAATTGAAATAGAAACCTTTGCCCTTTCTCTTACAATCACTTATAGGCGGTCCTTATTTGAGAAATTTAGAAGGTACTGCCACATTAGAGCAAGAGTATTACATTGAAACAAGTCAGGCTGAGTTTGCCTTGAGAATTGCAAGAAAATTCTAAACAGAAGAGGATGTTAAACTAAGGTTTAGGAATATGTCATTAAGGAACAGAAAATAGTGGGCAGCCCAGTTCTGTGGTACCTGGGCATCCGCAGAAGCAGAAGCAGCCAAATGGCTAACACTGCATCCTATGGTTGCCACAGCAGCCATAGGACACACCTTGGAAGAAGGAGACGTTCATCTCCTTCCCCTGGTAAAGGCAGAGGCCCACTTATGGGTCTCCTCAAGTTTGCGCTGGCTATCTTGCGGGCGCAGACTTGAGGGCCTCCATGTTGAACTGTACGGCCTGATACAGAAGTTAGGATCTGGCAGTGGAGGCCATCACCAGTTCCACCCCTCCACCCCTCCCAGAATTTGTGCAACAGCATACGTACTGCTGGCTCCAGGAAGTGGGCTCAGATGCTGAGCCAAAACCAGCAGTAAGGCCTTACTGCTGGCATTGGAGGTGCCTTACAGCACCTTTATGACATGAGCGCCAGCGGTATGCTTGTACCACCAGCGCTGGGCATGATAGGATTGGGCCTTAAGGCTGTACTCCTATGCACACTTACATGAGAGTGAGCCCCCCCCCCACTGAACACACAGGGACTTAATCCTGAGTAAGCATGCATAAGGTTGGCCTATTAGACTGCAATTTTGGGTACACTTATTTGGGTGTAAGCTCCAATGAACTCAGTGGAAACATTCACGGACACAGTGTGTGTGTACAACTATATATGCAAGAAGTGAGTTTCCTAGCAAGCCACTGTCTTGTGGCAGGAAAAGCTTGACGCTCCCATCATGTTATCACTTGTAACCGATGCCCTTTGCCTCTGAAGTCATGTGGTGGTTAGCCAGGATGGTCACCGGTTAAATGCAGGGCAATGAGTAGGATTTAGTGTGCACCTTGAGGTAAACAAGAGGGAGAACCAGAACTGATCTCAAGAGGCCGTCTAGGTGTAAGATAGTAAACTTTCAGGCTTGAATCATGAAGGGCGCAATTCTAACCAACTTTCCAGCACTGGGGTAAAGCCAGACATGTCATGTAGTGGGTATGCGGGGTACGCGAGTACCCGTTCCTAGGATTAGGGCTGGCCCCGCCCATTTGCCCGCCCACTTGTCGACTCCGTCGGCGCTCCGCTCTGCCCCCTGCAACGTTTGAATTGCCTGCATGTTTGAGTTGCCTGCATGTTCTCAGAGCCAGGCAGGCAGGCAGGCAGGCAGCAGAGCGAGGGAGACCGACGGCAGCAGCAGCGTGAGCAAGTAGGCTGCCTGGGGCTCCCTCCTGAGGAGGCGCGGCAGTTCCTGGGGGGGGAATCGGTAGCCCGCATGGTGGCCCTAGAGAAGCCCCAGGACTCCCGGGCCTTCTCCGGGGCCGTTGTGCGGCCTACCGAGGAGGCGTGATGGTTCCTGGGGGGGGGATCAGTAGCCCGCACAGGGGTGTGCCAATCAAAATGTGAGTACCTGTTGCTAAATCATTTAGATGCCATTACTGGGTAAGCCCAACACAGCTCCAAGGTAACAAACATTTCCATATCTTGAGGAGGCCTCTGTGATTGCTCCCCCTCCAACTGCAGGATGCAGCACATGCCCCACAGCTATGTCAGTGCTGGAAAGCTGGTTAGGATTGCACCTGAAGTCTATCTCAAGGCTGTCAGGCTTAGGGTAGGCAGGGAAATGTGACTGCCTTGACTCCCTTTCCAGGGGTTTGTGTTGAAAAGCTGGGGTCGTCTGGAGGCAACCTTAATTTGGAAGCTAGGTGGTGTCACCTGAGAGGGAGGAGCTTCACTAGGGTCAGTGCCTACACTCAAATGGGGGGAAGAGTTTTGCATAGTTAAGCTATAACTGCTATAAAAACCAAAGCTTTGCCTAATCCTGTGGAATCTGAGGCCTCTTGCCATTAGTTCCCAATTCAAGCCCCCCAAAACTGGCCTGGGACATGCTCTCCTGGCCTGCACCCAATGCCATGCACACATGCAAACAAAAAGTGTCAGGCAACAATATAATTGAAGTAATATGGAGGGATCCTTTAGGACTGTGATCTATGTG
This sequence comes from Lerista edwardsae, assembly GCA_029204185.1. Lineage (NCBI taxonomy): Eukaryota > Metazoa > Chordata > Lepidosauria > Squamata > Scincidae > Lerista > Lerista edwardsae. The sequence continues at coordinate 24,424,214 of JAJKFI010000003.1, forward strand.
GTTACATTAAGAGTGCAATCCTAACCTGGAGTTAGGCCAGCACAGTTAGGCCAGCAAAGTTTGGCAGGCACAAGGGCCACCATAAAGCACATTTGGACCACTTTTGGAGTCAGGGAGGATGACAAACATCTCTGTGTTACCCTCTCTGACTCCAAGAGTGGTCCAAACATACTTTACAGCATCCCTGTGCTGGCCAAACTTTGCTGGCCTAACTGTGCCGGCCTAACTCCTGGTTACGATTGCATTTAACCCAGGAAAAGTGATATTAGCATCTTATTAGGAACATATAAATGTGGATCGCTTCAGAAAATGATAGTAAAAATCTTCACAAACGGAAATGTTGACTTGAGATAACCAACAGAAATACCATGAACGGCCTAATTTCAGAGGTAATTTCTGTTAAAAGGTTGAGGATGTATTTTTTCTTTGGTTATTCCGCTAAGAAACTGGGGGTGCTTATTAGTGAACTCACAGTACCATTTTCAGTATATCATTCTTACATTTTTATGATCCTTTGAGTTCATTGTTACTCATAAATTTGCAATGGAAATAGTCTTCATTGAGCTAAGTTCAATTGTGCCGCACAACGAGATCTTTGCAAGTGTACAGAATACGCAAAATCATTTGTGTGATTACAACATCATGAGAAGTAAAACTATTTTTTAACTGCTGGCTGAACACTAGTTGACCCCAGCTTGTTCTGCTGGTCATATGGAAGCTGTTGTGTATTCGTTCAGTACCACAAACCACTTTCATGTATGAATAATGCTTTTGCTTGACTGTTCGTGTAACCAGCTAGTTTTAGTTTACAAATAGGTTTCAATTTAAATACCTGAAGCTGTACACACTTTCCTTAGAGTAAGTCTCATTGAATTCAATAGGACTTACCTCTGAGTAGACAGGCGTAGGCTTGCTCAGTAAGACTCTTAATTTCAAGAGATTTCAGAGATAGTAAGGCTCTACTTAGATTGAAGCACTCCCACATTTGCAGTTGATTGAAATAGATACAGTTACACCCAAGTAAATTCAGAATTAAACAAGTCATTTCTTGTAGTTGAGCTGCTTAGATTCATACCAGTGATGTCATCTGGTAATGAAGAACAGGAACGCTGGGCGGGACTTACGCATGATTGGCTGCCCATTCATTCCATTCCGCGGCTGCCCTGGCCTCGGCGGGGCGCCTGCTTGCTGGGGGAAACGGGTGGGGGGTGCGCCGGGTGCCTGGGCGAGCAGCGGTGGGGCATGCCAACCGGGGGCAGCCCCCCCCGAGGCCAGGGCAGCCGCGGAACGGAACGGATGGGCTGCCAATCATGCGTAAGTCCCGCCCAGAGTTCCCATTCCAGATGACATCACTGATTCATACCAATTAAATACTGTAGTCTAATCCAGCGGTTCCCAAACAGTGGGTTCTGACCTGTACTGTAGAGGGTCACGAGCCAATTTCTGGAGGTTCACAAACCCAGTGTTTAGCGGGTTGAAGTCCCATGCAGGCATCCAGATCTGCCATTCCACTATTCTCCTTCCTTTGCACAGTAAATTAGATCAGAGGCCTCACCTCCCAGGTTTTGCACAGACAGGAGTTCAGCAAGCTAAGCTCTGAATGAGCTTTGGGTGGTGGGCCAGGTCTGGCTTGGTGGCTGTAGGTTGCTAATCTCTGGTTTAGAACATGTGCAAAACTGTTGGTCAGCTGCCAGTTGGTGGAGAGAAGACTGGTTATCTTGTTCTTGACTATTTGCCTCTTGCCCTGCCACCACTGCAGCAACATGAGGGTGTGGCAAGTGAGGCAGAACTGTCTTCCTGGAGTTCTTTGAAACATGACGCCACTGCTGTGATAATCAAACACAAACCACAGGTTTTGAGCATCTGGAGCATGTGGGTTGTGTTTACAGGATCACAACCACTGCAGCAGCAGTGGAGGCACTTTTCAAAGAACTGCGGTAGTGCAATTCTGCCTCACCTACCACACCTGCACTGTACTGCACCAACTTTGTCTTGTCTCTGTCCTACTGGTTGTGTCTCTATCTACCTTCTTATCCTGAAGGCTTCATCTGTGCGACTCTCAGGGTGCAATCCTAACCTGGAGTTAGACCTACACAGTTAGCCAGCAAAGTTTGGCAGGCACAAGGGCAGGGGCGTTTCTACAGGGATGGCAAAGCTCTAAGTTTTGCAAGAAGCCTTACCCTGTCATGTAAATCCCTCCTCTCCCTTGCTGCTGTAGCCAGTAAGCAACGCCAAGATGTTGCTGTTCCCTGTGAGGATTGGCTAAAACGGTGCAGGAGAGGAGTGATTTATACTGCAAGGGAAGGCTTCTTGCAAAACTTAGAGCTTTGCCATCCCTGTAGAAACGCCACTGCACAAGGGCCACTGTAAAATATGTTTGGACCACTCTCAGACTCAGATTGGCCAGCACATAGATGTGCACCATTCCTCTGACTCCAAGAGTGGTCCAAATGCACTTTACAGTGGCCCTTGTGCTGGCCAAATTTTGCTGGTGAACGGTGCTGGCCTAACTCCAGGTTAGGACTGTGCTCTGACTTGCACAAGAGGAAAAGGTATGACGTTCTAAATGAGGTGAAGTGATAGCAGGATGAGGATTCCAGACTAAACCATACAAAAAACTGCTGTGGTAATCAACCTATTGTCCAACCCAAGCATTTTCTATGAAGTCCATGATGAATGACCTAAAATGGCATTATATTTCCTTCATCTGCTTCCACACTCCATGTTCCAAGCAGCTGCGTGGTATCACATACGCACAACACAATTACAAGGAATCTGGGGGTAAATTAGGATGGATAGGAACACTGGAAGAACAAATTAGAGGCAATCATTTCTTCAATCTCACTGTGCAATTTGATAGACAAGTTGAGCACAAAGAAGTTTCTGCGGCTCTTTTTTTTCCTGACTATACAGTGAAAATGATGTTAACGTCCATCGAATGTTAGTAACAAAAAGGGGAGCAAAATAAGGAGAAACTTAATACTAGCTTCAGGAAAGCAAAGGAACAAGTAATGTGCATATAACTCCTAAATTAGATACATTAAGGAGATGGTCCCATCCCCAGCCGGAGAAAATTAAAAACAGGCCCTTTGAAAGTATTCATTAAAAAACTGTGAAAGGGATCGCACACTGGCGGAATAGAGATTAAGCAGTATCTATGCTGCAGTCTTGAAATCTATTATTTTGCTTTGTGGAGAAGCAGAGATAACCTTTTGCATATATAAAGCTACAAGAATGAAATTTGATTTCTATGTTAGCTTTAGTAATGGATTTCATGAATCTATAGGCACTGGCAGGGAACCAAGTTCCGAGAAATACATTGCAATAAATGAAATATATATATTTTTATAATTAGTCATGGATAATTGAAAGCGCAATCCCATCCCAGGCTGGAATAGGCAGTTCTGACATGCCTGCCCCATATCCAGCCCAAGGTTGGGACTGGCTGCCACGCAACATGGGGAAAGGGGAAAACATTCCCCTCACACCAGGTATTGCTCAGCTGCCCAGATGGGGATATTCAGAGCTGTACCAGTGAAATCACCGGCACAGCTCCAAGCAGCCGGATCGCGGCTGACTGAGCCAGGAACAGGAATTAGCATCCAGCCCAAGTGCCGGATCCTGCTGCCACTCCCCTCCTCACGCCAGCCCACCCACTGGTCTGCCAATCTTCCCCCTCCCCTTCTTGCCTCCCACCACCTCCCCGAGCCCCTGTGCTGGCCTCTGTTGGCCAGCCTTACCTTTTTGGCATGAGGCCTGGGTCATGTGCCAGCCTCCCTGTTTTCCAAAATGGCACCCTTATGGTGTGTGCCGGGGTGAGCCTGTCTTGGACACGTTGCCTCGACCTTCGGGTCGGCGAGGATGTACTTCAGCTTGAAACAACGAGCTGAAGTCTGGAGTCAGATGGGTTGACGCCCGTGATCATCCTGATCAACCAGGGAGGTAGACGGCTAGTGCCCGTTTCCCCATAGGCCCGCACGCTTTTCTGTGAGTTAATTCAGCTGCAAGTCCTTTGATAAACTTTGTAAATAATTAATAAAGTGGCCCTGTTAGACCAAGCTCTGGTCTCGTGTCGTTATTCCTGGGGGGTGCAGGGTAATAACGGTTGCGTGCTTGCACGCAGCCCTATTTGCCCTGTCCCCTCCGAACGCACGTGAACAGGGCTTGAATGGGCCAATGGGGACCCAGTCAGGGGGCAGGGGACCTTGGAGTGTCGGTTCTCACCCTGCCCCCGCCTCATTCTGGCTCTGACCGGCGATTCCCTCCCACCCTCCCATCATCAGGCTGAGATAGCTGGTCGCTATGGGGCCGGGTAGGAATTTTTTGCCTCCAGGTTGATTGGCTCTTAGCTGTTGGTTTTTTCGCCTACCCCAGTCTGAGGTGGGTATTAGGGTGGTATAGTTAATGGTCACTTCCCTGGCAGGTAGCGTGCGGTGGGTAGGCAGGTAGGCCTTCGGCGTCCATTCTGAGGCAACACGGTTGGGGATCGGCCGGGCTGCTCATAAGCTGCCTTTCCGGCTCGTTGAGTGGTGGGTCATACCCTGATCGGATTCATAATGGCTACCCTTATGGTGTGTGCCGGGGTGAGCCTGTCTTGGACACGTTGCCTCGACCTTCGGGTCAGCGAGGATGGACTTCAGCTTGGAGGAACGAGCTGAAGTCTGGAGTCAGATGGGTTGACGCCCGTGATCATCCTGATCAACCGGGGAGGTAGACGGCTAGTGCCCGTTTCCCCATAGGCCCGCACGCTTTTCTGTGAGTTAATTCAGCTGCAAGTCCTTTGATAAACTTTGTAAATAATTAATAAAGTGGCCCTGTTAGACCAAGCTCTGGTCTCGTGTCGTTATTCCTGGGGGGTGCAGGGTAAATAATGCTCCTAAGCATTCGGAGAACACAAGAGTACCATTTTCAATTAAGGGGAAGCCATGACGCCAAACCCTGCTTTGTTACATCACTGGGGTCCACCTCAGGTTTGGGGTCATTCCAAAGCAACCCTACTGGCAAAGGAGGGCAACCTGATGTTCAAGAAATCTCTGATCCCTTCTTTGCAGGTGTCCAGGTAAGCTTTGCTTCCTTGAAAATCAGTGTGCCAAAAAAAAACAAGGGACATGCACATAGGATTTCTTCCACCTTTATACCTTCTACCTTTATTTTTTTAGTACACTATCTCTATCCATATTTTATTTCCCATCCAGTTCCCCAGTCTGTATATTAGCCCTGTGATTTTCTAACTTGGAGAAACCATTGTCTTGGCTTCCGCTTCAGCCCTATTTACTGGTTTAGTATAAATGAAGGTTTTGGCAGTAAACATTATAAGTGAGCTGTATTAACACCATTAGCATCATTTCAAATCTTATTTCAAGGCTAATCTTCCGTGTTGTCAATGCCTCTTAATTCCTGCGCTTACTAGTTTTCTGAGTGAGTGCTTCAATTTATCTGGTTTAGTATGGATCAGATTTGACATTCATATACATTTATGCAGCTTCACAGGCCTTAAATGTGGTCCCAAAATGCCAGTGTTTTCTGTGCTACATGATGTGGGTTCTTCTGCTGCCAGATTGCAAACTAGTCAAGCCTGGTCAAAATTGGACACTGGTTCATGGCAAAGCTGAAGAAACTGAATATCTACAGCTCAGTGAAATTATTAATACAAGAGAATTAATTTGCTTGCCATAGACTGTTAGCTAAATCCCTAATCCTATGCATGCTCTAAAAAATGGGTTTGGTGCAGTGGCTATCTAGGAAATTTGAACATTGCACTGTACCATTGCACTGTAATGTGTTAGGTCACATTACCTTTCAGCTAAGGTCTAACTAGGGGTGCAATCCTAACCTGGAGTTAGGCCGGCATAGTTAGGCCAGCAAAGTTTGGTTGGCACAAAGGCCACCGTAAAGCATGTTTGGACCACTCTCAGAATCAGGGAGGATGGTGCACATCTGCATGCCATCCTCCCTGACTCCAAGAGTGGTCCATACATACTTTACAGTGTCCCTTGTGCTGGCCAAACTTTGCCAGCCTAACTCCTAGTTAGGATTCTGCCCTTACATTCTTTATTTTGAATAATTTTATACTTTAAAATAATTTAATACAGGTTAGGATTGCACTCTAGGTTTTGCAGGAGTGTATTGGAGAGTGCAAACAGAGGCAGTGGTAGTCAATTTAGGTATATATGACATCCTCAGGTTGGGGATACAGTGCAAGCCTATGCATGTGTACTCAGAAGAAAATTGCATTGTAACTAGTGGGGCTTACGCCTAGATAAGAGTGCATATAGTTGCCATACCTAGTCACTCTCATCACCTGTGCAGTGTACGGTCAATTTTGAAGGGTCCATAGAAAACACTATGCACATGCTTCAACCAAGGCATGGACATAATTTAAGGGATGAACGGCCCAATCCAGTTCTGAGTTCTGCTGTCATACAATGGCTGCCAAAGGAGAACATACTGCAGGTCTCCATCGGAGGCCCTTTTGGGAGTGTTGCTACATGAGGCAGCAGCACTCCTGGGACATCACAGGATCTGCCTGGACTTGTCAGAGCAGATAAAGTGTTGGCAGCGAGGGGAAAAAATGAGGTGGAGGGAGGAACAGGAGTAAAGAGGCTGCAAGAGGGGTGAACCTGGTGGCAATGGCATGCTCTGGATCCTATTCTTTTTTGCAGCCTCCCTTCTTCTCCTGGGACTTGTGCCAGCTAAAGTGCTGGCAGAGGTCTGAGGAAATCTATTGCAGAGTGACAGGATTTAAATCCCCTTTCCCCTCTGAACTCTCCTGAAACACACACACACACACACACACACACACACACACACACACACACACACAGAGAGAGAGAGAGAGAGAGAGAGAGAGAGAGAGAGAGAGAGAGAGGTGTTATTCAAACTGTTAACGCTCACAAAAGGAATATAGCAAGATTAAGGTCTACAGTTTCCAAGATGGCTGCTTCCAGCTTTCCACGACCCACAAATGGGTCCCGACCCACAGTTTGAATATTCAAGACAGTTTTTTTAAATGTTGTTTTTAGTTCTGTGCTTTTACATAATATGCTGTCCTAATTTTGATTTCTGTCAAAGATGTTTCATGATTGTTGCATTCTAGGAGTGTCATTTGAGTATGTCACACTGACGGCACTTCCTTCTTGATTATGTCACTTCCGGCTATGACATCACTTCCAGGTTAATGACATCACTTCCGGTGGGTCCCAACACGAGTGCCATTCTAAAAAGTGGGTCCTGGTCTAAAAGGTTTGAGAACCACTAACACACAGGATATAGCACATATCTTTTTGGCGTGGCTGCACCAGCAGGAAGTGGGAAAGGATAGGACTGGGCCGTAATTTCATTATGTTGCATGAGGGGGAATGATTTAACAGTTGTACTTAGAATAGAAGCAAAGGAAGGAATGGCTTAACAGTTAAAATTAAGGGGAATGAACCCTTACTCAGGGGAATGAACCCAGACTTACCACTTCCGCCAAGTCATCTTGCCTAGATCAGAATTTGCTTCAAAGGAAGGGAGGGTTAAACTAACGATTTAGTTAAAAATACAATTTAAAATACAATTTAAAAATACAATTTAAAAAGTGTGAAGTTTAAAGTAATGAATTTGTCTTTCTCTCTTCATTTGTTGGATCAACAAGGCACCATGAAATGTGAACATTACCTGTAAGTCATAAATATCCTTGCGATTCATATCACATGTAATCACAGAGTTTTATGAAGGGCCTGACATTTCCATCAGTGTTCTAATTGCCCCTTGTTTGTGGAATGTTAATTGACTCTTTTGAGATGCTGCTTTGACCAACTTTTGGGGAAATGTCTGTGTTATCTTTATGCTAATTAAAAGAAAACTCAGAGCTTTATCTTCAAGAAGAAAAGCCAAACAATCTTGGTCCTGAATTTCCAATGAGCTCCTTACTCTTGGAAATGCATTATGGACTGGCTTTCGAAACCGGTTCCTTCCTTGAGAGAGGAGAATATTTGAGATTGAGCTTTTTGGGACAGGCTTTGGCAGACACTCCTGGCAGGAGACATTTGTTCTGGGAAGCTCAGCTGTCAGGGAAATGTCAGAAAAACTGGTGAATCAAAATCAAAGTGGGTCACTGAAAACGATGGTGCCTTGGGTAATCTGCTCTCCCCACCTAAATCCAGTGATCATCTTATATTGGTCAATGTTGTGTTAATTTTTTTTCTTGTTGTATGATTTTTGAGTAACTTCCTATGTAAAGATTTTCCTATGGAAAATTGAATCTACGGTTCTGTAATATTCACTACACCTGGAATGTTAAGACAGATTACCTTTCAGTTCTTCCAGCGTGCGTAAATGTGTTGGGGCTGCTGGGTGGGGGATAATCCTACCCAGGTAGATAATCCTACCTGTTAGTATGCATTCAAGGCCTCATCCCCAGGCCTCACGGTCAACTCGGTTCTGCGCCCGCGAAATCAGGAGCACAGGTCCTGATTTGAGGAGCACATTGGGGAGGCTGCTGCATTGGGGACTTTTGTGCCCTTGCACTAAAGGCTCCAGTCTCCCAGTAAGCTGCACTGGATAAAGTGCAAACCCACTGGCCTGCCAGCTCCAGTGTAGCTTTGGATTGTGCCCTAAATTTTCTAATTTTGACTTTTTCCCTTGCCAGCTTGGCTTAATCAGGATGTCAGTATTGGGAGCACTTCACTACCATGTGTTACAGCAGAACCAGGGGATATCCACTAAAATTGATTTGCTGGAGAATTAGAACAGGCAAAGGGAAATAGTTCTTTACCCAGCATGTCATTAATCTGTGGAACGTCTTGCCACAAGATGTTGTAATGGAAGCTGGCCTGGATGTCTTTAAATGACGATTGGACACGTTTATGGAGGAAAAATCCATCACAGCTTACAAACCATGGTGATTATGTGCAACCTCTGGATTTTAGAGGTAGCCTAGCCCTGAATGCCAGATGCAAGACAGTAGCAACACTCTCTTGAATGTTCGCCAAGGCATCTGGTGAACCACTGTGAGATCCAGGAACCTGGCCTAATGGTCCTTTGGCCTAAGGGTTCTTCTTATGTTCATATCATTTTCATTAATTCTCTAACAGTCCAATCCTATGCATGTCTACTCAGAAGTAAGATAACTATTCCCAGATTATTCCGATTATCTGGGAATGGAATCTATTCCCAGATAATTGTGCACGGAGTTGCAGCCTAAACAATTTGGACTAAAATGATTCTATTTCTTATTGTGCCAACTATAGTCCAGGTTTCACAAGCCAAAAGAAGGGAACTCAATACAATGGCTTCCATATCTCTTCTTCCAGGCACTCCTGAAGTCTGCCCAAAGCAGCGCTACCTTTGGCCATTTGATTTGCGATTTCATCATCAATATTTGATTCATGAGACAAGGTACTTGCCAAGTATGTGACTATATCCCCCAGCCGGTCTCCGACAGTAATTTCTGTTGGAACATAAATCTTAAACTGAGTTGTTTGATATAAAATCTCTCTTTTTCACCCTAATGATTAGCTCAAAAGAAAAGTGTACATGCTGCTGAAAAATGATCCATCACTACTACTGGAACATCCTCTTGAGAATTAACTACTAGGGCCAATCATCCACAAGCAATAGTTCCTCAACCATTTCTTCAAGCACCTATCTCCTACATCTTTATCCTCCTGGGAGAATGTGGCTGCTTCCAGGTCACCAGGTCATGCTCCTGTATCCACTGATTCAGTATCCACAGTTTGTTATCCATGGATACCATGGTTATTGGGACACCTGTTAAAAAGACAGGGGAAGATTAAATAAATCTCTTTTTTTACCTTGTTGCAGCAATACCACTGATGTTCCCCTATCTTTAAAAAGGCGTCCCCAGTATCCACGGTTTCAGGTATCCACGGGGTCTGTGTGTGTGTCCGGAATAGAACCCCAGTGGGTACTTGGGCACGCATGTATAAAAACATCTGTTTCCTTATCAGTTTACACAACAACAGCCTCCATGCAGCATTTTATGTAGCTATTCAAGGAAGCCAAACCATATGGACAGGATTGGTTGCTTCCTCCTGATAGGAACTGCGGTTGCAATTGCTGAAGTGGTGATAATGGAGCCCTTCGTTTTGGCTTGCAGTCTTGTAACGTTAAACAAGTTCCTATATGCTAAATCAGCAGGACATCAATCCTGATTTGCCCTAAATAATGGAATTTATTTATTCATTCATTTAAAAGATGTATACCTTGCCCCACACCCCAACCCAATAACCAGGTGAGCATCCCGCTCTTATATGGGGCTAGCACGGACAGATCTCATGATCCATCAGTATAATCCATCAATATATTTTCTCAGTGTGGTATGAGAAAACCATGCTGTCATTCTTCAGATTGCAGCTACCAGATCAAATGTCTGGAGGCTGCATAGGCAGGACAGGCCTACTAAACTTCCTCCATCCTGTGCTTCCATTAGTAAGTCAGTAGGGGTGGAATGGGGGAGGATTGTGGGCAGTTCCCGGCAAAGAGTGTGTTGAGCCAGGAATGGTTGGAGGGTGTATTTGGGGTGGGAGGGGGGATCGTGGTCAAGGTGAACAGATACAATGGAGGACACAGTGCCTATACTTTTTACCACTGTATAGAAGAGGGAATTTGACAAGTACAGCTCAACATAGAAGGGTTTAAAAAGCTGCACCTGCCAAAATACCTTCTTCTATACCAGCTGTCTCCAAATTGGAGGCTGCTGCACCACTGAAAAGCATTCCCAGGCTGACAGGCTTCTGCCATTCCACCAGGGACTATCACTAAGACCTGCCTACAGCCCCCAGAGGTCTTTTCAGTGAGCCACTTCCTGGGTCTGCCATCCCAGTATGCCTTGCACACGGAGTTCTGTGCAGAAGCAACTTCCTGAGAAGACCCTTCGGGGCTGTAGTCAGGGTCTTCACAATCCTCCCCAGTGGAACATCCGAAGCCATTCATGCAGGGGAAGGAAAGGGTGGATGCTGGACCCAGCCCACAGACTGGCAATTCCTGTTCTATATAATGAGAGGCACTCTGTCCTCCATTGTATCTGGTCACCCTAATCATGGTGGCAGTGGTGCACACCAAGATCCTACCTGCCCTTCACAGCATTGACCCACCCCCAGGAAGTCTCCTCAGACTTATGGCAGCGAAAGAGTCGGCGTAGGTCTGCAGAGACCCATTGGAAACCAGGTGGTCTATGGGGAGATAAGTAAAAAAGATTTTTCACAAGGCAGTGTGGGCTTCATTGGTGTTGCTGCATCCTGCAGGCTGGTCGGGGAGAGGATTGGGCCCGAAATGAACAATACTACACATAGGTCAACAACACACCTTAAAATACAGAACCAGGAAGCCAATTATTGAAAAGGTTCTCACACAATGCAAAACTTTCAATGAAAAAGTCTCTGACAACTAACGACATTCAGCTTCTTATAATCCTTTCTGCTTTTTTTTTTTTGTATACTACTGCTAAGACAGCCAATTCTGTCCTAATTCTAATCTTTCTTTCCCAATTGAATGCAGGATTTTGCCTATTTGCCTTGCTGTTCAACCAAGGTGTTGCATTGCTCAGATGTGCTAATGAGGTACTTTCCTGCATTGTTAGTTGATATAAAAAAAGAAGAAACCCATTAGACCTGTAGCTCATCAAAATGTAACAGCCTTATTCTCATATCCAGGGTGAGTGAAAGTCCATATATATTGGGGAGAGCCACATGCATTAATATAAATGCCTTTATTGAATCAATGAGCATGCAACTGACTGTGTTTCGGGCTGTCAGCACACAATTGGAACCCTGGAAAAACTGGGTTCCCATTGCTGGGAGAGACCTCTACATGCATACAGTTGTGCATACATGGTTTCATTTGCAGATAATTCTATGTGAGTTTATTCAATCTGGATACATACAGAGAATAGAGATCAATATATTTTTTGTGCATCACAATGGACCCATTGAATTACAAGTCTAAGGTGGCACTTCTCGCACATGGTTAAGGATGTCCCTGAGAGCATCTCTCTCCCCAGATGTTCTTTTCTTCTGAGAGCGCAATCCTAAACTGGAGTTAGGCTGGAATAAACTAAGCCAGCAAAGGTTGGCCAGCACAAGGGCCACCATAAAGCATTTTTGGACAAATCTCGGAGTCCAGGAGGATGGCTCATGTTTTGAACTGAACAACGCTCAGTTCTTTAAAAGCAATCAGGACACAATCCTAACCCACTTTCCAGCCCTGACAGAACTGTGCCAATGATGCCTGTGCTTCATCCTGCAGTTGGGGGACAGTCACAGAGGCCACCTCAAGGTAAGGGAATGTTTGTTCCCTTTCCTTGGAGCTGCATTGCCCTTAACCTGGTGCTCAGAGATCAATCCTAACCTGGAGTTAGGCCGGCACAGTGAGGTCAGCAAAGTTTGGCCAATACCAGGGCCACCATAAAGCATGTTTGGACCACTCTAGGAGTCAGGGAGGGTGGCGCACGTCTGACTCTGACAGTGGTCCAAACACTGTCCAGCCTAACTCCAGGTTAGGATTTTGCCCTCAGGGTAGTGATACCACCACAATCCATGAAGTATGTTTTTCGGTGCATAGTTGTTCTGTTGAAACAGCTATCCTGAACCTTGTCTATTTCTGATATGGTATCTATTTTCCAGTTGGTAAAAATCATTGGCAACTGGAGGCATTAAACTCTTGAGCAACCTAGCTTGGAGGCGGGGGTGAAATATAGTGAAATGTGTATCTGAATGGGTCCATCAGCAGAATACTGTAGTTATATGGCAAGAATAAGGGGCAAAATAATGTAGATTGGAATCCTGGTTCCTCTTTTCTACCTATAAGAAGTTACTCATCCAGCATGAGTGATGGAGTGGACAATGATGAACAAGGAAGTGAGACAAATATTTCATTCTGTGCAGCACTCCCTCTTCACAACTTAGTCCCCCGAGGAAAGTAAAGGATGCCTGGCAAACAACCATGTGGTCCAAAGCAATTAACTGCCTACCATGTAAAATGTAGGTGAGCAATTTCTATGGGAGTGACCTATTTGGCCTGATGAATCCCTTGGCTCTCATCCTGGCCAAGCACTAGAATTGAATGAGAGTCAAGGACAAACATCTACAGGCTTTTTAGGATCATTGTCTTTCTAACTGATATTTTACTCCCAATCTTTTAGTGCATCTGATAGGAAGACCAACTCCTGTCGTAGCAGAAGTAATCTTCCTTTAAATCCTCCATTTCTGATGAAAACTGACCACGTATGGAAACAAGGCATTTGACATTTGAAGCCCATGTCCCTTTCCATGCACTCACATGGGGCAAAAATGAGAGATGGGGGGACATCTTCCATTCTGTATGCAGATAGCCTCATGGGTGAACTGGACTCTCTGCATGAATACCCCATTACACAGAAGCTGGTTTACATGATCTCTCCTCCCACATATTACTGAGGTGCACATGTTACTTGAATAAAAGATTTATTGCATGACATGCCTGTGCATGTGTCTATGTGGCATTGGAATACGTGGTTCTTTCTACCATCTTTCCCCTTCCTTCTGCAGCTTTCTCACCCTACCCTCCCAGCATTGATCCAATTTATTGCAATATAGTAGTCAAGGTTGGTTGGTCTATACAGGTGAGCCCTCCTTATCTGTCTGAAACCCATTGATCCGGAATTCATGGATTTGATTCAGTACAGTTCCAAACCAGCATCGGAGGGCCTCCCATCCCAGAGGCAACTGGGAGTGCCTTCTGGTCATGGGCGGCTTTCTAAAACGCAGGGAGGCTGTTTGTGGCCTTCAAGTGCCTCAGAAGGCCTGCTGGAAGCCTCTGAGAGGCACTTCTAGTTGTTGTTTTTTTAAACTGGAAGTATAGATCTTCTGAGAGGTGAGGAGGTTGTGCATGGCTTCCCCAGGCATCAAAACACCTCTGGATATGACCGAAGGACATATCCGGTCGTTTCAGGAAGTCCTCTAAGAGCCTATCTGTGTATTCTGTTTTCAGAACGGAACTCCCATAGATGCCAAGGGCCAACTGTATATGTATCAAATTTCTAGCTTCTGTCTATTGCAAAAGGACATTCTTAGTTCCAAAAAAATTGTCAATGAGGCCCAAATACTTTTATGCCTGCAGCACACACATGGGTAGCGCAATCCCGGCTGCCCTGTAGCATCAATGCAATGTCATTGCTTCAACGCTACTTCATTGGCACCAACGCGGGGGTGCTGCTCAGCATCCCACATCGGCGCTAAAGCTCTCAAGTCGACGCGCATTGGTTTGAGAGCTCCAAAGGGGAGCCTCCCTTGCGCCGACCGAAGCTGGTTGGCGCAAGGGAGGCTCCATCCCGTTCCAGGATGGGATTGGCGGGGGGGGGGAGATTGTGGGTGGAGAGAGGTCGGGCTCCGGATTCTGCCATAAGGAATGCATTGGGGAAGCTGGAGCCTCCTCAACGATAAGGGTGCAAATGTGCCCTTGCTGTTGGGAGTCTCCAGCCTCCCCAAAGCAGTGTTGGATTTGGCACTGGCCAGTCGGTCTTGCCAATCCAACACTGCTTAGGATTGCGCCCTCATATATGCATGAACACAGTTACTCGCATTTCACATTTCTTAAAACACCCATACAAACACACGGTGATACAAATACAAAGCCCTTTTCGCAACAGGAGTCTCCCTGTCTGCTATCAGTCTTGTAACCAGTGATGTCATGCAGGGGGTATGCGGGGGTACGCGAGTACCGGTTTCTAGGATTACAGCTGGCCCCGCCCATTCGCCCGCCCACTCGCCGACTCCGCCCTCTGCAACGTTTGAATTTCCTGCATGTTTGAGTTGCCTGCATGTTCTCAGAGCCAGCCAGGCAGGCAGGCAGCGAGCAGAGCCTTTCCTTTCCTTGCCACTGAAAAATGAGTTGCTCTGGGGTTTTAACATGATGCCAGGCCTCCTTAACATGTTCTGAGGGTGCTGTGGAATACTGTTGCAACTGTTGGGTCAGTTTAAAATCATCTAAGGCCTCAAAAAGGGCTTTTTTCATGTCACTTCCTGCCACGACATCACTTCTGGCTTATGACGTCACTTCCTGTGGGCGGGTCCCGACACGTGCCAATCAAAAGTGAGTACCTGTTCTTAAATCATTTAGATGACACCACTGCTTGTAACCCCTGCTGCAGCTTGCCCACTGTTCCTCCTGCATTCTAAAGCACCAGCCCTTATCTATATGTATGCAAGTTTCTTTTTCCTTTTTCTCATTCTGTGTCAACACTGATGCCCAATATTGGCTCAAAACACCATTCAGGGAAAATCGTAACAGAACCAACTTTGTAGCTCAGCTGGATCCTCACAGGTTTTTAATTAATGAAATACGGCATCATGCTAGTAGCTAGAAAGCCACCATTGATGTAAGATCTAAGGCTAGCATGCTGAGAAATCCTTTGAGAGCACCTAAGGCCTTGCAAGCGTCCAGTGAACTTTTTTCTGTGACAATCAGCCTCCGATCACGCAGTGATCAAACTGCTTTTGAAATTCCCCTTAGGTCTGGAAGCAAGTTGCTATGCTGTGTGGCATACATCAAAAAAAGGGGGGGAGAAAAGTGCACATAGAACACCTTCCTAGGTGCATAGTTTTCTTGATTAGGACCAAAAGTCTTCCTGAATCTGCAACGTGGCAAATGATAGGACTCAGTGCTTGATGCAAATCAGGCCATGGAGATGGGGATTCTGTTGGATTTTGTGAGAAAGAGAAGCGGTGGTGTATGAAGAGGGTGGCCAGGGGACCCCTGCCCCAGGTGTCAGGGTGCAGGGGGGGGTGTTTTTTCATGGGGTGGGTGCCAAAAATCTATGGTCCCCAGCTGCCAAATGACCTTGGCATGCCACTGAAGATGAGAATGATGGAAAATGACCTATGCGACTTATAATTTGCCATTCTTGTTCTTTGCAACTATTTCTAATTTGCGGTTAGATTTGCACTTTCCATTGCAGTGTCCATCTATGAATGTCCTGCATGACAAGGACAACCATATAAAGAGCCAATAGCCTACAGCAAGGTAAGGGAAATTTGACTGAGCCTCTGCAACTGGTCAAAATGGATGGGGGGTTCTTAATGTACGCTGAACCTAATGTACATCTTACCATGGAGATGGATGCCACACCGATTCATTAATTCTTTTTGACATTTGTATTTTCTCCTCTGCTGTCCAGCAAACAAGGCCCCCAAGTGGCTATTGACTACCAATGCCATAGGGCTGCAGTGCCATGAAGGGAATCCCCAGAGCTCCCCTAAGTGACAGAAGAACACTGAGCCAATTCATCAGAATGGGGGACAGATGAAAGGGATTGTTAGCAACAAACATGAAGGAAGGTCTGCAGCAGATCTAAGAAAACAAAAATTAGATGTGACAAAGGAGAGAAAAGGAACGAGATGCAATGGGAAAAGTGACAGCAAGGGCACTACTGGGCAGGTATACCTCTGAAGGTAATTCGGGTGCCTTGCAGTTAGCGTTCATGGCTGATTGCTCTGGGCTTGTTTTTGTTCAAAGCAATTCCTCATTCAATTATCTCGCCACATTTAATTTTGAGTGGCTATGGAAATAGCAGGGGTCCTCCCTTATGAACCACACAATGCTTGTGTAAGATGTGTGCCGGAAGGCCCACTGTGGGTCTCAGAAACCAGACATATGCCCATAGCCTTAGTATGACGGTGATGGAGCAATTCCAAACAGGAGGGGCTTTACTTGAGAGTGCTGTCTTCAGAGTCTCTCCTATGAGGCAATGATGTTATACCACATAATTTACCTTTGATGCTTTTGAAAATTTTTACATAAGAACATAAGAGCCCCGCTGGATCAGGCCAAGGGCCCATCTAGCCCAGCTTCCAGTATCTCACAGTGGCCCACCAGATGCCTCAAGAAGCACTCAAGATAACTGTGTCCTGTTGCTGCCCCTTTGCATCTGGCATTCAAAATTAGACTACCTATAAAGCCAGGAGGTTGCACATGGCTTGTAATCTGTGGTGGACTTTCTCCTCCATAAATTGTCCAATTTAAAGGCCTGTAGACCAGGTGCTATTACCACATCCTGTGGCAAGAAGTTCCACAAATTCTGTACTTACTGGAAAAAAGAAGTATTTTCTTTTGTCTGTTCTAAATCTCCTCCAACTCAATTTTAGTGGATGTCTCCCAGTTCTGGTTTTGTGCAAGTGGGAACCTTCCGCCTTGTTCCTCTGCTGCTTGGCGCAGAGCTTACCTCTCCTGTAAGCACTGGACTTTGCACTGGCACCAGCAGATCAGTGCAGGCATTCCTGCAAGTGCTACTTGCATGCTCTTTATGCATTATGCATTATGGTGCATTATGCATTATAGTTATGCATTATGGTGGCACATTTGCAACCCTCTGTGCCAGCAGACCGCTCACTCCACCAGCATGGAAGCTGGTGGATTCTGTCAAAGGAGGCCCTTTGTGTCAAAAGAAATACTTCTTTTACCCAGCAGGTAATTAATCTGTGGAACTCCTTGGCACAGGAGGTGGTGATAGCATCTGGCCTAGATGCCTTTAAAAGGGGATTGGACAGATTTCGGGAGGAAAAATTCATCACAGGCTACAGGCCATGATGGGTGGTGCAACCTCCTTACTTTAGAGGTAGGCTACATCAGAATGCCAGATGCAAGGGAGTGGCAACAAGATGCAAGTTTTGTGTGCAACCTGAGGCTTCTTGGGGGGGGGGCACTGTTAGATACAAGAAGCTGGAATAGATGGGCCTTTGGCCTGATCCAGCAGGGCACTTCTTAGGCCCTAGTCAAACTGCTTTTTCTCAGTCACCGCTCCTTGTTGCAATATGAATAATAATGCTTTCCTACCTTACAGGGTTGGATGGATTAGATTTGTGTTATTCAAACTGTAGGTCGGGACCCACTTGATGGGTCACAACCTGATATCAGATGGGTCGCAGAAAGCTGGGAGCAGCCATCTTGGAAACTGCAGAACCTACTCTTGCTATAGTATATTCCTTTTGTGAATGTTAACAGTCTGAATTTTCAAGTGAGTGTTTTAATTTTGTTTTTAATTCAGTACTTTTAAATTATATTTTGTCCTCATCTTGCTTTCTGTCAGGGATGTTTCATGGTTGTGCAATTGCTGCAGTCCAAGAATGCCAGCTTGCATTCCAGGAGTATCATTTGATTACGTCTCACTGACGGCACTTCCTTGTTGATGATGTCACTTCTGGCTATGATGTCACTTCCAGCTTAATGACATCATTTCCAGTTGGTCCCAACATGAGCACCATTCTAAAAAGTGGGTCCTGGTCTAAAACGTTTGAGAACCACTGGATTAAAACAAGAACATGCATTTGATGTACTTTTCACACTCAGTTATATAAATGAGAAGAATGATTATTAATCCATTGAATTGTTATTAAGAAGGTGCAACTGTTGCTCTGTGAAGCAGCTGTTGCTCTGCATTATAAAACAATGACGTTCTAAGCAGAAGAAGAAGAAGAAAATGATTCAGTGTAAAATCCTACAGGGCTCTTACATAAGAACATTCATATCAAAGTGAGAACATATAATTTGGTTGTGAAAATATAAAAAGAGCTAAAGGTAGTGATCTGATTCCATCCACAAGCTTATGTTTCCTGTGCAGTACTGAGATCCACCAACAGATGCCCTAAGAGATCTCTCTTTGATCAAACTAGTTGGTATTGAAACTGAGTAGTCACAGCTTTTTCAGGTATACAAAGCTTACCTCTCTACGTACTTAAGAGCCATTATGTCTTCCAGATTCAAAGCTATATTGACTAATTATACACTTAGACTCCAAGACACTCAGATCCGTGGTCCAAATTTAAATAGTTAGCAAGCATTTTTTTCAAGATATGTTTGTAATAATCGTTTTAACTATGATATGCATTTTAAGCATGTGAGCGCATTACTGTTTAATCAGCTTTCAATTTAGTGGCTGAAATAGTGAATAGATGCAATTTTACATAGCCATGCATCATTATCACTTCAGACTTCCATCAAGTAGTACATCTTTAACGAGGAAGGATTGGAAATATTGTTGCCAGGTTAAAAATATTTCACGTTGTCTTTACTGAATGTTACATGTGTAAGCCTATGCATGTCTACTCAGAAGTAAGTAGCATTGCATTTCATGAAACTTCCTTCCAAGTAATTCTGTATAGCAGCGCTTCCCAGACTCCTGCAAGGCAGTTGGGAGCACTGTAAGTGTGTGCGGAGGAGGGGCTAGAGCAGCAATGCGATTGCCAGGCTTGTGCAGCTGCCAGGCACAGAGGGAGATTTTTCCAACTTACCTCTGCCAGTGCTGGCCTTTGGAGATCCTTCCGAAGCCTCAGGAATAGTAAAAAAAAAAAGTTTGGAAACCAAACTGGCAAAGGGGAGAGGCTGCCTTACACAGGAGCTCAAGCTCCTGCAAAACTTAGCTTTTTGCTGCCCCCATAGGAATGCACTGGAATTCAGTTCTTCTTAGTCCCAGTCCAATACTAGCTACTACACCACAATGGCTTTTGTGAATCAGATTCATCAAGTCAAGGCACATGGACTGGGGAGATCATGACAGTTCTTTATTGAGCATTGCTTCAAAATATTCATGCATATATGCTGTAAGATCCCTAGAAAGATTCCAGGTAATGTAGTCCTGTTTGACTCTTTGACTTCATGTAAAATGGTCTACTGGTGGCTTTATGACCAGACAGGACTGTCTATGAAGTCATCAAGTGCCTGGGTTGATTGTCATTCTTTGCTGATAGAGCAGCAAACAAGTGCATGCTTGCAAAGTAATTCAAAAGAACTATATGATCTCAAGGACCCCATATTCATGTAGCAACCTGTGATCTTGCTGAAAATCAGGACTCAATTGAACCTGATATACCTCATTTCTGAATCCAGGGCTGGATTTAAAGGTCAAACAGGTGGGACCCAGCTGTGGGCCATGCTCATCAAAGAGCCCACGTAGCCAGACAAAATCTTGAATTCCCAATACTAGTGGCAGCAATTGTGTCTAATATTTACATTTCATCTTTTAATATGGCCCTTCCTCCAAGGAGCTCAGTGTGGTGAATGTAGATCTCCTCTCCTTTTGGCGTCACAACAACCCTGTGAAGTAAGTGAAGCTGAGAGATAGTGACTGGCCCAAGATCATCCAAGAAGCTTCATGGCTGAGCAGGGATTTGAATCTAGATCTTCCAGGTCTAATTCCCAAACCACTACACCATCTGGCTCTCAAGAGTTTGCCGTCAGATAGGTGGGCAGTGCATGACCCTAGAGTCCTGGCAACCTATCCTAAACTTTGAATTAGGCCTTCCTATGCCAACTAGTATAGGTATAAATAAAAGGATCTGAACTTCCTGAAACTTCAAACAATCAGCATAAACCACAAGCAAATCTTCATATCTGCCAAGTCATGGGAACCATAATATATTTGAATCAAATGTTGCATTTGGTAGGATTAGATGCATTGGAAAACTAATTTATTCCCGTAATGAGAAAGAAGAAGCAAGTCAGTGATAGACTGTATCTACTGGTTTCATCTGATTCTACATGCTGTAACTTTCTGCATCGAAAGACAGTCTTTTAAAAACAGAAGCAAAGGGTTGAGCAGCATTACCTTGGGAGTAAAGCAAATTGGATTTTACTTATGTGGATTTTACTTCTGAAGAAACAGACACAAGATCAGGATATACACTTATTTAGGAAGTGACAAAGAAAGTCAACAATTTGCAGCAGGTCACATTTTAAAAAAATTAAAGTGTGGAATACATGTCTTTGCCAAGTTGCAGTTTACGAGTAATTCTGAGACAAAGGAGACAAAGGGGGCATGCCAGCTATCAGTGGGGATAGCATCCAGTGTAAGTTGCCCATACCAGGTTCCACCCCCCCACCCACTTCCATCACACCCCATCCCTGCCCCTGTTCTGGCCTTTCCCCCCTGTTCCAACTACCCCACCAACCTACCTGAGTTTTCCAACCTGCCATGATACAAATGGCCACTCCAACAACTCCGCTGGAGATCTGGCAGTGTGAAGCTTTCCATGCTGCTGGACTATTTTTGCACTCCAGCTGTAAGGCAGCAACTTCTGGTTCTGAGAGCCGCCCCCCCCCCCAACAAAAGTGTCTCTTTTGACCTGACACCCCAACTATACTTTCTTGTCGTCATGCTTTCCCTCTCGACTTACCTTGGCTTTTGGTCTACTGCTGAAGTGATTGGTACTTTGCTGGGTTGTTTGACCATAAGTGGAGCCCTTCCATGGTATGCCAGCAAGCTTCCCCTCAGAGAGAGAGAGAGAGAGAGAGAGAGAGAGAGAGAGAGAGAGAGAGA
>JAJKFI010000003.1:24445512-24485581 GCA_029204185.1 Lerista edwardsae
AGAGAGAGAGAGAGAGAGAGAGAGAGAGAGAGAGAGAGAGAGAGAGAGAGAGAGAGAGAGAGATGCCATCTAACAACAGATTGGCCTCACCAGAAACACTCTGTTGAACTTCTCATGGCTCCAAGTTATTATCTGGGTATTGTTAGAACTCTGGAGAAACATTTCTTGTCAAAGCTTCAGCCTGTTGTTCAGGTGGTAGTTGCTGAATTATATGCTTCCTAAATCTTCCTGATTAACAAGTGGGTGCAGATGGTAGATGGGATCACGGCGTTTCCCTTTGCCAGCTTGCTTTGGGCAAAGGCCTCCCTTGAGCAGGAAAAAAAGTATCTGTTGGCCACTCTCTGTTTTCCATCTTTCTTTTCTTTTCTTTTCTTTTTTTTTTTTTGGAGCAGTTTGAGTAAGGCACAGAAAACGCAATGAAGCAAGGAATATTACTGCTTTGCGTCAGTGGCAGAAGCCGCTCAGAACAGGAGATCTGTCTGGAATACTTTTGTTATAAATGACTGCGATTAGGGAACGGGATTAGGTACGAAGGCTGTCACTCTAACTCTGTCATTTATACTCATCATGAACAAGAGTGGGAGGATCGGGCAATCAGTGTTTCCTAATTTCCTTTCTTCATGCTGATTGATCACCACACCAGAGAAGCAAGGAAGAAGCCCAGATGTTAGGTTCACACAAATGCCAAGAAAAAGAAGACTATAGTCCAATTCAGAAACCAATGCATCTACAGATCTACTCCTTCTGTTGAAATAAATGAAGTGCTTTTTTGGATAGAGCCATTGCTCACTTCTGGGTTCTGTATCCAAAGAGGTGCTGGTGGTGGTGGAAACCCTACAGTCCGGCCACCTTCTTTCTTCTTTGGAGTTTTAACAAGAACCTCCAAAGGAAGGAGTGGGGGCAACGGCCAGACCACTGAGCTACCACAGCATGAGGAGGAGATGGTGACAGCAACAGCCCCATGATCCAGCACCCCCATTTGAGTGACACCCAGGGCGCATGCCCTACTTGCACATCCCTAGATACAGCTCTGATAGGGAACACTTCATACTAAATCCATAAGTCCCATGGCTAGCACAGACTCTGCATGGAATATTTGCTTATGCAAAATTGACCCCCTACAATTCTATAGCAGAACTAGCACCAGGCCTCCTAGAGAGAAAATATGCTAAATATAACAACAAGCAGATATGAAACTGGGGGAAGCAATAGAACAGGCACGGTGATGACTGTAATGTTGTTATTCTCGCCTTCTGCCCTAATGAATCTTCAGTCTGCTGTCTATCACAACTGTGTAATGTTCTTCCCCAAACCCTTTGAAAAGACAAACCTTATTAAATAAGATGTTAAATAAGAGTAATGCTTCTCTTGCCCAAGTAGCCATGCCAGAGCAGTAAAACAACCCTGAAGTTCATTACAATGGATCCATCCAAGAAATAAAGCAGGATGCATTGAGCATCCAACAGCACTGATAAGCAGTTTGAAAATAACTATTAAGACTGCCGAATGAAAGCAAAACAAACACCAACAGCCAAGCAGCATGCATTGGGGGCTGTTAAATAAAACAAATTGTAAAAAATATTGCAAAGTGCAGCATATTACACTGCATCTGGCAAGATACTGTCAAATGCTATCCAAATTAAAGAGCTCTGGAACGCAAAAACATGAAACGAAGCACTAGGAATTCCTTCTGCCTGGCGGCTAATTATGAAATACTGCGTATGTTCACCATAAAGAAGATTGTACATGCCTCTATTAGAACAAGGTACAAATATATAATCAAGAGAAAGTTAATGTTTTAGCACAGCTGGGGCCTGATAGACCTAAAGCTTTTGGCTATAAGCAGTAGGTTGTGATGGTGCTATCTCATCCTTGTTTTTTAAAAAGGGGGGAGTACCAAAGTTCATTTGCATCCATATTTTCACCCAACTATCATTTTTCGAGCATATGCCACATGTAAAATGGTACATGTTCGCAGCCCAGATGCAGTCTGGAGTGCCATTTTTTTTTCTCCCAATGAGCATGGCCCCTCTCACACATCAGCAGCAAATGTTGTTACAAAAACCAATGTATAAAGGAGGGAAATTAACAAAGTTTGTGTACAACAAATGCACAAAAATGATTATAATTAAACGAGAGCTTGTAAAATTAGATGTCACAGTAGGAGTCCTAAAATAGAGCAGAAACAACAGGAATATGATTAGTACATAAATATAATTCATTATACATACAGGAGAAATGAAAAGTGAGTTTTTTCTAATTCATGCTTATTGCATTCTCTTGTGTATGTATTTAGTGTCCAAATGATAAAATTTGCCGAGGATGTGGGACTTGAGACATACTAGATATAGCTTTCTTTAAAACCAATGTTTTGTAGACATTAGTTGAGAAGGTCAGACTGTGGAGGACATGCCTAGGTGGCCATGAAATCCTGGACAAATGGAAGCTGGAAATAAGCAGGGGAGATAGTAATTTGTTGGCATCATCCTAAACCAGCTGCTGTCAGGATGCAAGTCCAGATCGACTATTAAATAGGAGTAGTGAGGCATTTCTCATAAATAACTGTGAGAAGAAAATCTGCCACTTCTAGCCAGTGTGGGTCTTAAAACACACACACACACACACACACACACACACACACACACACACACACACCATGCTGTTAATGGCTTTTCCTCTGGCCCATTAAAAGATTCATGGTGGTGTTTAATGCAGAGGCGGATCTGGGGGGGGGCAAATCTGTAAGTGTTGCAAGAAGCCTTACCCTGTCATGTAAATCCCTCCTCTCCCTTGCTGCTGTAGCCAGTAAGCAATGCCAAGATGTTGCTGTTCCCTGTGAGGATTGGCTAGAACAGTGCAGGAGAGGAGTGTTTTCCACTGCAAGGTAAGGCTTCTTCAAAGACTTACAGATTTGCACCACCCCCCCCCAGATCCGCCTCTGGTTTAATGCTGAAGTTGTGAGTATCTCCAGGGAAGTCAAAAAGACTCCTCAAACACTTGGAGTAAAGCACATTGTTGGATTATCCCGGATGATGCTGAACCGGGATAGTCAACATTAGTGATACAGATGGTGAAAATGCTTTCCAGTGTGCTGGATCATTCATTTTGCCCATTGATGTTTTAGAGCCAATTAATATTTCATAGTGGCCATTATGCTTTGAGAATGGAAGTGCTATACGTTCAGAGGTAAATTGGGGAGCTGCTTTGTGATACACTTTTTAAAAGCAGGGAATTTCCTCAAAAGCTGAAGTTGCTGGAAAAAAAGCCTCAGTTGCTAGATTTGTATATTTAAGAACACTCAATGAACCAGGAGAACAAGGTTAATGGCTCAGAACAGAGAGGTGAGAATGAGGTCTTATTCCTATCTCATTTCAATAAAATTTTTGAGTGCACAAATATTCAAAATCAGCTGTGCTCAGCAGGTCATCTCTGTACACCTTAGAGCAGTATTCTTCAACTTTGGGGTCAGGTCCCCAATGGGATTGTGCAAAGCCTCAGTTGTGGGGTGGCAGCAACTTACAGTAGTGAAGACCACTGGTCTAGCACACCACCAGGTAAAGGGGGTAAATCTGGTGTACCCCTTCAGGTACCAGGAGATGGTGTCCCAGTCTCAGCGTCTTAGCAATTGTGCTAAAATAACTTTCACTAGTGCCAGGTTTCATGGTAGCCCTTTTTCGGCTCTCTCTAATAAGAGTAGTTGATTACAGTAAAAAATGCTGGGCATTTGGGGGATGGGGAACAGGTGGCAACATTTGCAGGGTAATTGGACAGGGTCCTGGGAAAGGGGGCAGGGGGTTCCCAGGTTCATTATTTATTTATATGTATATTGGGGCCACTGTCGTAGAGCAGCCATTTTCAACCACTGTGCCATGGCTCATTGGTATGCCATGAGTGGTCCACAGGTGTGCCGTAGGAATTTGGGTGAAGGTCATTTATTAGTAAGAGCCAATGGCAGATGTGATCCCCCCATTGACAGTTTGGTGTGCCTTATCAATTGTCAAAAAAAATTGATGGTGTGATACATTTTAGTATCTTCTCAGTGTACCATGAGATGAAAAACGTTGAAAATGGCTGTCTTAGAGGATTAAATGGTAGCCATCTAACTAAACTAAAGCAAGTAAAAATAAGCATCCTCTACAGCAGTAGCTTTCTCACCAAAATCTTCGCCTTTTGGATCATCATTCAGCTGTTTTGCTGTTACTGGCCATGCTCATTTAAAACAGGAAAGCTCAATAACACTTGCTGATATTTCTGCTGTCATCTGAGACCACAGTTTGGCACCTGGTATCAATAGCCGTAATGAGGGGAGTGAGAATATGGGACTCGTTGCCCCGCGAGACCTGTCTAGACACTTCTTTGAGTGCATTCAGATGGCAAATGAAAATAGTGCTGTTTGAATGTGCTCACTGATCATCTTAGGGCTGCTGTTTGGTTCTAGGCGGTTGCTGCTGTATTGATTGTTCTCATGCAGTTGTATTGCTTCGTGATTTTATTATTTGCAGTCAGCTGCTCAGAGCACCCATTTGGGTGGAAGATGCAGGGTATAAATAAATGTAGAGCATCAAACAAACCGATAAATATTACGCAGAAAACTGTATGCATTTGGAGAGCTGCAATAGTATAGTAGCTCAGAGAGTCAGCTACAAAACAGGAATTTCCTGGTTCAGATCTTGTCTCTGCCGTGGACTCACTAGGTGACCTTAGTAACGGGGAAGGTCTCCTTCTGTAGGCACATAATAATACCTACCTTACAGGGTTGTTGTAAGAATTGCAGTAAAATAATACACATGAAGTGTTTTGCACATTTGAAAATGTTGTAGAATGCTAAGCATCATTTTGTGTAAAAAAAAAAAAAAAAAAGGTGGCATTATACATTTGCATCCTAAAAGTGATATTATACATTTGCATCCTGGACAACTGTGTCCCAGTCAAATGATTCCCAGTACTGGACATTTGCATCCATTCTTTTTGCATCTTGGGCATTTGTGTCTCAAATGTACAGTATGTTTATATTAGATTTATTTTTTATTTTTTTTAATGCAAAGAGAGGGTTTGGGTTACTGGTAGGGCTGGAATAAGAGATTTAGGATATATAACATGGGATAGTTGTTGCCCAGTTATATTTTGTTGCCCAGTTATAATGAGATGCAAATGACTGGGACGGAAACACATAAAAATCCAGATGGGAATGTTGAGGAATGCCAGTGACTAGCAACCCAATCCTAAGTAAGGTCGACATAGTAAGGCTGATATAACACAGCTGTATCCTAAAGCCCATTAGGAGGCAGCAGCAGCAGCAATGTCCAGGACAAGGGGAGACATTGCACCCGTGTAAGCCCCAGTCACCCCTAAGGGCCTGCTCAGATCTGCGCCTGCTGTCTTGCAGAGGAACGTGCCCAGAAGCAGCCCCTGGCTGGGGACAAGCTTTAGGATATGGCACTATGGCTGTCCTGCATCACCGCCCCCATCGCTGCCCACTGCACCACCAAGTTATGCCCCTGGAACGCCCTTGTGGAGGCCCTGCACTGACCGAGTGCTGCTGATGCCTGACTGCCGCAAGGCTGGCACTGCTGATGGTCGTGGTGGCGCCTGAGCATCGGCACTGCTGCTTGCACTTGTCCAGCGCCATAGCGCCAACGCAGACATGCTAGATGGCACTTTTGTGACAGCGTTCGGCCAGTGCAAGGGAGTAGCGCTGGCACAACGGGGGTATAGGATTGCGCTCTGAGATGCATTTGAGCAGGACACAATCATCCAGGACGCAAATACCCTAGTTCTGTGTAAAAATACTGCAATGTAGAATACTTTTGTTATTCCACATCGTCTCAAGTCTAACAAGCTGAACTTCTTAAAACTTCAGGTTCCTCTGGCCCAACAATGAAAACCACCATGTCTCAAGAATAATTTTGTCTCTCGATGAATCGAACATGCAGAACCATGTCTCACATACATATCTGTTCCTTAATGACTTTGGCCCAAACTGTCACATGATTGGGTCCAGTGTGCTTGATTTTGCAAATATACAGTAACACAGGACAGAAAGACAGGCATTTCAATTTCAATCTTTCAACTTGATCCTGATGTAAATCACTCCACTCCCCACTGCCTAGTTTAAAGGTAAAGGTTTCCTCACGACCAAATGGTCTAGTCATGACCGACTGTAGGGGGTGGTGCTCCTCTCCATTTCTAAGCCTGTAGAGCCAACGTTTGTCCGAAGACAAGCTTCTGTGGTCATGTGGCTGGCATGACTATATGCCGTAGCTCATGGAACGCCGTTACCTTCCCACCAAAGCGGTACCTATTTATCTACTTGCATTTTTAGGTGCTTTTGAACTGCTAGGTTGGCAGGAGCTGGGACAAGCAATGGGAGCTCACTCTGTCACGTGGTCTCGAACTCCCAACCTTCTGGTCAGAAAGCCCAGCAGCAGCGCTTTAATCCACTGTGCCACCACGTCCCCACAGTGTAACTCCCTTGGTTACTATGTGCAAAATGGAGCTTTTTTTCTCCTTACCCACAGCAACATCATGGTGGGAGAAAGTGAACTGGGTTGGGATTCTGGGGGTGACAGGGTTAAAAAGGCACATCCTCCAAGCTGCAGTCACAGTCTTATTGGAGGCCCACACTATTGTCATAGATACGACAATATGTCAATATCAATTTGAAACACTGAGCATGCAGGCACTAACCATACAATAGGCATATTGTCTGGTTTAGCCTTATCACTTGGCAGTCTCTAGCTATTGTGTGTATATTGATTTCTACTGGAAAATGCTGTGTTTGAATAGAAATGTTGTGTAGTGACAGACACAGCCTTATCACTTGTCAATCTTGATTCACACATAAACAAACACCATTGCAGCAAGGATAAACCAACTATTAGATGCTTTGGTATTTGATATCACCTAAGTTTAGACTTGATTCTCACATTGTTTGGACAGGTTTTGCAATGCTTAGGTAATTCACATTTGTCACAAAATAATTCCGATTACTGACAAATTGAGTTGGACTGCAATCATATATATACCCTGGAGTGTCAAGTCCCATTGAAATCAATAGGGCTTATTTCTGAGTAAGTATGCATAAGATTACTTATGCAATAAATGTACTTTAAAAGTACAAAACATTAAACAGTATTAGTACCATAAAAATATTAAAATTTTGCATATAATTTTCATTGAAGAGACTCACGGCCCAATCCTATTGTAGCGCAAAGCTTGCACAGTGCCCATAAAGCACATTAGTGACAACTTGAGAGTAAGCAGCACTGGCAGGAAGGCCCACATCTTTATATCCTGCTCTTCTATCATCCAAAGCAGTTAACAAATATCTCAATAACTGCAGATAAACATTTAAAACCCACCACCACCACCACCACCACCACCTTGTATTCACAGATAGGAGTAGTTAAACTTCAGCAGCACTTGGAAGCAGCATTAATAGCAGGTGCAACAACATATTGGCATCACAGCTCAAATTAATATTAAAAATAGCAGCCATCAAAAGTGAGAAAAAAGTCCTAAATTGGGTCACCCGAGCCTATCACTTTGTTATATATAACCTTGTTCTCTTTTCGTGTTACCTCCGTGGAATTGGAGCAGTGTTCCTCATGCCCAGGCTAACCTCAGAAGTTCCAGGCTGTGTGGTAGGAACCCAGTCAATGACTCGTCATTGAAGAATCATTCCAGAAACTGGGTCTTCCAGAAACTGGGGCAATACTGGAGTGTCAAGCAGAACAGCACAGAGTCCTCCCACAGGTCTCCATCTTCTGATGTAACCTTTGCAGGTTTGGAGGAGTCATATTACAGAAGGACCAGTAGTAAAGTCAGAGAGGGGCGTGCAGTAAGTACTGTAGGCACCACAATGCACTAAACAGTCCCTCCAACTTGCAGCCAGAGCCATTCTGGGCAGCTCGAGTGCTCTTGAGTGCCTGTGCATTGCCAGCACTGCCTGGAATGAATCTGATAGTGAGTGGGCCGCTTATATTGCACATTGTGGCACCTACAGTACTTTCTGCATGCCCCCCTCTGGCATGGTAAGTAGTAAGGATCCTTACTATAAAGATAATAGAAGGGACCCTGTAGGTGCAGAATGGCCCACAGATGCAGTGCATAATGTGGCACCTTTATTTCTTCCTTTTACTATTTATAGACCTCCTCTCCACTGCAGAGCAGTGAGACATTGCTTTACGGCGCAATCCTAAACTAAGACAGCAAAGTTTGGTCAGCACAAGGGACACCGTAAAGTATGTTTGGACCACTCTTGGAGTCAGAGAGGCCAGCACACGGGTGTGAGCCATCCTCCCTGACTCCGAGAGTAGTCCAAAAATGTTTTATGGTGGCCCTCGTGCTGGCCAAACTTTGCTGGCTTAGTTTATGCCGGCCTAACTCCAGTTTGGGATTGTGCTCTTAATTAAAGAAACTAATTGAAAACTGCAAAGCACTTATTATGTGTTGATGTATGGACATGTTGTGTTTGTGAATTTGTCCCTGTCCTGAGTGTCTGACAAGGTATGGCTTCAGCAGCACTAGAAAAATTATATATGGGGGGGGAGCACAGAAGGGAGAAAGTCCCTTTCTTGGGACAGCAACCATTATTCCTCTCCCCTTGCTGAGTTTCTAAAAGAAAAAGAAAGTTGCATTTCATATGAACAGTCCCATCCTAAACATGAACAGGAGTTAATTCCTGGGAAACTGTTATTTATGAGAGGGGTGCATCCTCCTTTCCAGTATTTCCCCTCCCCCTTTTTTTTAACTTTTACTTTTGAAAAGGAGAAGAAGGTAACTGGTGGTTGAAAGGCTTCCTAGAGATAGATGAGTCCTCTTAGCAGGCTTCATACTTAACTGGAAATGCCCAGGAGCATGGGATTGTCGTTTCTATTGCCTCCTCAACCTAGTATAGCTAGAAGCCCAAAATACCAGACTCTCCAGATGGAGTTTCCTTGGGTTTCATCAGGGGTTGATCGAGTTGGGCATTGGTCAAGGGAAGGACCATGTCCAGAGGTGGACAACCAATTCAGCTGGACAAATCCTTGAACTTTCTAAAAGAAAAAGGAAGTTGCATCTCAGATGAACAGTCCCATCCTAAACAGGAACGGGAGTTAAATCACTGAGTCAAGTAGTTATTCGGTGTGTGTGTGTGTGTGTGTGTGTGTGTGTGAGAGAGAGAGAGAGAGAGAGAGAGAGAGAGAGAGACTCTATGTGAAAAGTGCCTTTTCTTTAAGTCGGTCCGGGGGTCGAGGAACGGGGTTGCGGAGAGGGGGGCGCGCCCCTTCCTTTTTTGGCTCGAACGCCCCATCGCGCAACTGTGCCTGGCTTCCCTTTATGTGACTGACCGGAAGCTTTTTTTGCGGGAACTTCTGGAGGCGTCCAACTGCCCCTCAGCCCCCGCTTCCGCCGCGCAATCCGCACTCGTCGACTCCAAAGTCCAGCTACGGGAGTTCCCCCCGGCGAAGCTGCCTTTGGCCAAGCTGCCGCCTCCCTCGCCCGCCCGTCCCCGCAGCCCACCCCGCCGAGCAGGAGAGAGCGAGCGAGAGCGATCTAGGCTGGCTTTCGAACCAAGCGCTCTGCTCCGTCCCCGCGGCGGCGGCGGCGGCGGCGGCTGCGGCTGCGGCTGCTGCTGCTGCTACCAGTTGCGGAGCCTGCCGGCAGCGCTGCCTCGTCATTACACCGCCGGCTGGTCACAGGGCCGTCTCCAGCTGCCCCAGTCCTCGGCTTCTATGCAAATGAGGGGAGCGCCGCGGCTGCTGACGTGAGGTTTGGGTGGCGGTGCGGGGCGAGGGAGGTGGCGGAGGGAGGCGGGACGCGCCGGGGCTGAGCGTCGGCGTCGGGGAGGGAGAGCCGGAGAAGCCACCAGCCGGCGCGCAGTGCCGGAGACGAACTGGAGGGGAGAGGAACTGTCCACCGATCCGCTGGTGCTGAAGCTGGGAACTCCGCCCGCCCTCTTGGCCTCGCCCCCCGGCAGGAAGGCGTCCCCTCCCCTTTCTCCCTTCGCTCCGCCACCCACTCAGAAGCAACTTGGCAAAGGAGCTTATCGGATGTGGCCGGGATCTCGCTGCTGGGCTCCTCGACGCTTCTCCAACGTGGGAATTTCTTCGGAGTTTTACCCCGGACGCTTGGGTTCCTTTTACCCCTCCTGTTCAAGGTTTTCCATTTGGGTCTGTTTCTCTTGTTTCGAAAGCAGATCACGAACGAGATAAAAGTAAAGGAGATATTCAAAACAAAATTATATGCACGTTACCTGCAAAAATAAATAAATAATAATTTAAAAGAGAGAAAGAAATTTTAAAAAGACCTAACGTCGTCTTCTTGCGGACTTTGGTGATCAGGTAAGAAAGAGGCAGAATGGGGCTGGAATGGAAACAGAAAATCTTGTTGATTTCTAGGGAAGTGAACACAGTTTGGGGACGACAAGAAGACAGGGAAAAGTTGAGGGCTTGTTAACCCGCAGACGAATGCAAAGGAAACACTTGGGACAGATTTCAGCAGCTCTCAATCTGAACGGGCTTTGCAAACAAGAGGTGAATGCAGAATGAAGCGCGTCTGAGAGTTGGAGAGGTAGGGAGGGGGCTGTTTGTTCCAAAGTTTTCCCCCTTCCTTCTAGTCTTGGTCTTTGGTCTTTGAAAAACGTTTCATTGTGCACTACAAGGAATAGAAGGTTGAGAGGTGTTCAGGATTGATTTTGTGATGGATTTTAATTAAAATGCAGCTCCAAAAAAAAGGGCAGCATTTGGGGCAAGTAAATCTCCAATTGATTGTGTGTGTATGGGGGAGAGAGATGGAGAGGAAACAGAGTGGGAGGGAGTATGTCAGGTCAGTCTGGGAAGCAGTGAGCAAAGCACGAATTAAAGAGGATTTGTGAAATACATGCTTGATGTGCCCTGCTGTTTGTGTGTTCCTGTGTGTGCCAGAGAGAGACGGATGAGGGTTGTGGATGATGACAATAGTAGCATTAACAAGCATCCTTCTGATATATGTAAAAGAGGTGAAAAAAACTTGTGAAATCCAGTTTTATTAAGGGCTGCATCCCCCACTCACCCCCATCTTCCCCAAGGTCAGCCCCAAGGATTGAAAGTTCAGTGTTGTTTTGTTCCACATTATTGATTGATCAATGTCAGGATGTCAGGCCTGCCTCTAGGCTAGACGTGGTTTCAAATGTGAAGCTCCAAATTAATAATACAGCATCATGTTGTATTACAGAGCTGCTGCTCTTGGTAACTGAAGGGAACTGGAAAAGCAGGTGAAATGTGTCACTTTTTCATCAGCGTTTAACCTTCTGCACACTTTGCTAAATACTCTTCTCCAATCTGGGGCTGGCTAGCTTTCGATGGTCACCAGACCTCTTCCTATGCATAAATGAGAAACTGGGGTGTTTTCTGTGTAGGTTGAGCACTGACTCTGGAGTGTAGATTTTACAGCCAGTTGGTGGAGAAATGACTGAACAGGGAAGTAAATTTGGTTCTCAGCCATTATTGCATCATGTTGCAGATCACTCAATAATCTATCAGGGAAAATCAAATTTTCTTTATATTCTAGACCACTCAGCCAGGCAATACCATTGTAACGTTTGTCTTGCAGCAGCTATTTTAAAAATATGAAGCTCACTCACTCACTCACTCACTCACTCACTCACTCACTCACTCATTCTTGGGCTCCAAAGAATGAAACAAGTCAATGTCAATTGCAGTAACTCTTTGCTATAATCTTTATTTGAAGTTGAATTGTGATTTCAATGGCATATGCTAAAATAGTGACACACAGAATTGGGCAGTTATTCAGAAACAGCAAGAAGTAAAATGAATTCTGGCTGATTAACTCAGTGGGAAAAAAATATTTGAATGCTATGTTTCTGCTTTATGTTTAATTAATACCAAAATCTCAGCTGGGGGAAAAAACCCAATGAATTTAGCTCCTCCCCACATAACAAGCTTTACCCTGTCCTACTTTAAGGGTGAATGTAAATTGCTATGTGGAGATTAATTTATAATACTAGTATTAAGTATTAAGATTGGCATTTGCTAACTTCTGGAAGTTGCAGGTTTCCATATATTTTCCAAGTACTGTTAAAATAAAAATATTAAATTACGGTCTTGAATATCCTACTACAAACCTTGCATATGAAGGAAGAATATAAGAGGTTAGGTTATTTGTTTCCAAATATAACAACTATTAGTTAGAAATGAAGACTCAGTTATCCTGCAATGCCAGTTCAGACATGCAGAGGGCCCAAACTTGTAAACATGTTTTTTTTTTTAAATGATTATTGTACTAATCCAGATCTCCTAGTAAACTTCAGATTAATGTTTTGCAAGTGGGGCTGATTCTGTCTTTTAGTGCTTATATAGCTTAGCAAATATTCTGTGTCTTGGAAAGATTCATGTGTTCAACACAAAAAGAGAGCTGCAAGTATTCTAATGAATCCTGGAAGATACTACAAAAGTTAGTTCTCTGGCCTCATCCTTAGAAGGAAGTCAGTGCAGATGGTCATACAGTAGATACTAATTAATTCAGACAGGCAGGATAGAAAATGCATGGTTAGATTGCCTTTTTTGTCTCCCGCTACCCTTGGCTTTGTTCTTTTTTCTGAGGGGCTTATTGAACTATTTCCTAGCAGGGCTCAGAAAGCAAGAAAAGAAAGTTTCAGGACTATGCAATTTTGAAAGGCACTTGCCTAGATAGGAACACAATGAACTAATCAGTAGTGAGTTTCTAGTGGTCTAGATTCAGCATTGTTGTGTCCACTACGGTATTAAGGAAATCCATGAATACATCTTTTGTGCCCCCTTCTTTCAGTGCAGGTGTAAAGATGACATAAGACATTTTGTGCCTTGGGAACAAATGTAAACTATGCAGGCTGGTAAGCTGCTGGAGCTCACCTTGGGATAAGGAGATATTTTACCCTTATGCCAGGGTAAGCCCCAATCAGCGCTATAGGGCTGCTTGGATCTGTACCAGCGATTTTGTGAGCAGCATGGATTGGGCCCGACTGGCCCAGGGACATGGGTTAGGATCTGGCCTAACAGCTGGATCTGTATTCCACCACCTCCCTGGGCTGGATCAACCATGGGGCCACCCTCCTTCCGCTTCGTTCCACTATTGTGCTAGCTAAAGACAAGGTTAGGATTGCACTACCAATATGTTTGGGGATGTGGTAGCGCTGCGGGTTAAACTGCTGAGCTGAGCTTGTTGACCGGAGACTGCCTGATGGAGTGAGCTCCCATTATGTGTCCCAGCTCCTGCCAACCTAGCAGTTAGAAAGCATGTAAAAATGCGAGTAGATAAATAGGTACCACTTCGGTAGGAAGTTAATGGTGTCCGTGCGCTGCAGCATATAGTCATGCCAGCCACATGACCATGGAAGCTTGTCCTTGGACAAACACCAGCACTTTGGCTTAGAAATTGAGATGAGCACTACTCCCTACAGTTGGTCACGACTAGACAATTCAGTCGTGGGGAAACCTTTACCTTACCAATACGTTACCATTTGCTGCTCTTTAGTTCTTCCACCTCCCTATTCCTAATTGTAGAATGATCCATGTTCACGTATGACCTTTGTGTTAAAAGGACATGATATAAAATGGTGCTGCTAACTTCATCTTCAGTCATATACTAAATTAATATTGCTGTCAGAAATTAAGCACTGGCATCTATGTAGCAGTTAGGCCACATAAAATTCCTTATGGTGAATCATTCTCTGGCTTGACTATGTGACAACCATTTCAATGTAGATCTTAGTGAACCAGAAGTGTCTGATACATGAGATTATATCTATTGTGATTTGGCAGGGAATTTTTGAGCTGTTGTTGTTGTTGTTGTTGTTGTTGTTGTTGTTAATTTAATTTATATCCTGCCTTTCTGCCCCATGGGCACCCAAGGCGGCTTACAACAATAAAATACAATAAAATCACAATTTACAATTAAAAACAATAATTAAAAACAATATTAAAATAATTAAAATTTAAAACAAGCCCCGTGGATCTGAAAACATAAAGAGTCTACAAAACCAGCCAGCCTGTCAACAATTAAAAGCTTGATGAAATAAAAAGGTCTTCAGCCCCCGCCGAAATATTACCAAAGAGGAAGCAGTTCTCAGTTCTAAGGGGAGGGTATTCCAAAGTCGGGGGGGCCACCACTGAGAAGGCCCTATTCCTGGCCGCCATCCCTCTCACCTCTCCTGGTGGCGGCACAGTCAAAAGGGCTCCCCCAGATGATCTAAGAGTATGGGCAGGATTGTATGGAAGGAGGCGGTCCCTCAAATATCCCGGACCTGAGCCGTAAAGGGCTTTAAAAGTCAAAACAAGCACTTTGAATCGGGCCCAGAATGGAACCGGCAGCCAGTGTAGTTGCCGAAGCAGTGGCTCGACAGAGTCAAACCGATGTGCCCCAGTAACCACCCGAGCAGCCGCATTCTGTACTAGTTGTAATTTTGGGACCATCTGCAAAGGCAGCCCCATGTAGAGCGCATTGCAGTAATCTAATCTAGATGTCACTAGGGCATGGGGCACTGTGGCCAGGTCCGCACAGCTCAGGTATGGTCGCAGTTGGCGAATCAGCCAAAGCTGAGCAAAGGCTTCCCTTTCCCACCACCTGGGACTCTAGGCGCAGCTGTGGATCCAGGAGAACCCCCAAGCTGCCGACCTGCTCCTTCAGAGGGAGTGCAACCCCATTCAGAGCAGGGCGATAGTCCAATACCCGAGCTGTGGATTTCCGGACCAGGAGCACCTCTGTCTTATCCGGATTTAATTTCAGCTTGTTACTGAGATGGTAGGAATTACTGAAATATTGGGTAGATATGCAGAGTACATGTATACTTTAACTCTACACAAGACTATCTCCAGATGATTTAGGATAGCAATAATCCAAAAGATGGTAATGAAGAAGGAGTTTATAATGCTACTCCACATGTAAGCCAGTTTTGGGGACAATTTTTTTGACTTCCATTCGTGTCTGCATGGCCATTCTAGGCAAAGGCGTAGCGCCCATGTGGCATGGTGAGCCACACGGTGGCATGGTGAGCCATGTGGTGGCATGGTGAGCCATGTGGCATGGTCAGCCACATGGTGACCTACCACGGGCGCCGCTGAGGGAGTTGGGCATGCTGGTGGTGAAAACCGGCATGGAACTGGGCATGGACTCCTGCACACCCTCACCTCTGTATCACTCCAAAATGGAGTGATTCCGGAACCAGAGGGTGTGGCGAAGCTATGCGGAGGGCTCAGTGACGTCTTTCATCACCACCCCACCCTGGGCTCAGTCAGAGCCTTCTCCGGCTCTCATTCTAGGTCTACTATGGAATGAAAACAGCTTCCTTGTATGACTAGGAAACTTTTGCATTCTACCATAATGATTTTTCTGCCAATAAGATTATAATTAATCAAATATTTTCATAACTGTATGTTTGACCAGTCAAGTGTCTGATAAATCTAATGTTATCTAATGGCAAATAATGTTAGATTCATGCAGAGGCACACACAATATTGTTGCCCTTGTTACAAAGCCACAACTGACCCATTGTTCTTGTGGAATTCCAAATAGTAGAAAGGCCATATTGTTGGGCCCAAACAAAACATGCTCAAAGTCAGGAAATGTATGCATATATTACAAAAACAGACATTCTGAAATGTTGCCAGGATGGAGTAGGGGTAGGCTATACATCTTGGAATTCTAGAAAATAGGGATACAAAAGAGCTTCAAAAATAAATTCCTCACTATCAGCCTACAAATTCAAGAATGCTTTCTCATTACAGGTGGGCTTTCTTCTACCACTGCAAGGACTTGATGCCTTGTGTCACACATTCAAGTTTTTCACTTGATTGCTGCCACATCAAGTGACGACTGCTATATGTAAATAGGGCATCACAAACATAACTGCAAATATACTATTTGCAAACTACTTGCAAAATATAAATAATATGATTTGCATGTTGTCTCCGTACGATCAAATCTAAATAATATTTTTAACAGTCGTTTCACACATGCACCTATCAGTTCTTAAGTGAACATTATAGCAATCATCTCATGGATATGCAAATGTAAACTGACTCTTGGTCCTAATTCCATTTAATTGGAGTTTAATCCTCTCAATACGCTGTATATGGAACAAATAAGGCAGTGTGCTTGAGACTGCAGGTCTTGTCCCTGTTTAAGGTTACAGTCACATGGTTCCTGTTGAATCTGATACCATATGCTTCCTATCAGCTATTATCTGCATGTTGTATGTATATTACTATACTAGGTAACTACACTGTTATAGTACATTGTAAGTAGAATATTTATATCGTATTGGTGTTGTGATAAAGTTCTGTCCAACATAGCAAGTTGTATGACTGGGATGATTTGTTTACAGTAAATATGACTGGGATGTTGTACTGCCACAGAAAGATAATGGCCCAATCTTCTCATGGATTTGGCCAGCACATGGTGGACTTTATGACAGTAGAACACAGTTCTGCTGTTATAAAATGGTCTCTGGCAGCAGCCATTTAAAGTATGCTGCCGCACTGGGATGCCAGCCACAGGACTTACAAAGGACAGGGCTGGAACAGGGCAGGAAGGGAGTGGAGCAGGGGAACAGAGGACTTGGAACAGGGGTGGGGAGGGAGCCAGATGAAGGGAGGTATTGGTGGAACCCGCATGCATGGATATCCTAACCCTGCCTGTCTCGCTTATTGCTACATACTCAGATTTACAGCAGCCATAGATCCAAGGAGTCCCATGGTGGTGGTGGAGGCTTTCCCCAGGGTAAGAGAGCAAACATTCACTTACCTCCAGGAGACCTTCCCAATCACCCCCTCTCATGGAGACAGCACATGCGCCATTGGCACAGCTGCATCGGTGGGGTAGGAATTTGGGTAGAATTGGGCTGTTGGCCATGTTTCATTTCAGGAGATTAGAAGCACTGTGCCATTTTTTTTTTAACTGATGGGAGTACAGAGTTTAAAGAGTTACAAGACACAGCTGCCAAAACAGTCCTTGATAGCTGGAAGTGAGTTAAGGTTCAGTGTATTTGCATTTGAATTAATGGAGACTGGTGTCTAGAAGAGTCTTACAGAAGGAGCTTCAGCAATGTTTGGCATATAGTAACGCAGTGTTAAACTTGGTGGGTCGCAACCTGATGTCAGGTGGCTCACTGAAAGCTGGGAGCAGCCATTTTGGAAGCTGCAATCCTTATTCTTGCTATATTGCCTTTGTGAGAGTTAACAGTTTGAATTTTCAAGTGAGGGTTTCTTTTGATTTTGCTTTTAATTCAGTGCTTTTATTTTTAATTCGGTGTCCTAATATTGCTCTCTGTCAGGGATGCTTCATGGTTGTGCAATGGCTGCAATCCAAGAATGCCAGTTTGCATTCTAAGAGTGTCATTTGATTACTGTATGTCACAATGACGGCACTTCCTGCTTGATAATGTCACTTCCAGGTATAATATTACTTCCAGGTTAATTACATCACTTTTAGTGGGTCTCAACATGAGGTCCATTCTAAAAAGTGGGTCCTGGTCCATATTTGAGAACCACTGTAGTAATGAACTTGAGAGATAGTTGAACATGTCACATGGAATATAACTCAAGTTTTTTCTTAGCAGTATGAAAACATTTTTAATATTCTTATAATTCACTGGATAATTCACTCTGCATGGACAGAGAGGTTAACATCGTTTGATCTGTGTTTCCTCAAATCTGCATATTTACATGGTTGCTGAACTCCTACAAGATAAGACTAACACATTTAAGCTTTGACAATTGCTTTAACTCCTGGAAAGTTACAAAAGCTTTGACTCCTGGAAAGTTACATTCAAAATGAAAGATGCTTGCTAGACTGCTATTTTGATGAAATCATCATTATGATGACTTCATTTCCAGTAGTAACCTGATAACGAACACTGACGTTTTCTTCATGGTAAATAGTGTTAATAATGCAGACTAATTGTAAAAAATTAATTATGCTAGCACATAAAACAAAGTGACTAGGGCCACAATCCTAACCAATTTTCCAGTACTGGCGTAAGGACAATGCAGCTCTGAGGTAAGGGAACAAACATCTTGAGGAGGCCTTCATGACTGCCCCCGAACTGCAGGATGCATCACATGCCCCATTGGCACAGCTATGTCAGTGCTAGAAAGTTGGTTAGGATTGCGCCCTAGTTTGGTTTTTTAGCTTATGTGGCAGTTGTTGCCCTGACTGGATTCAGACTCTTGAATGCATGTACACGGGCATTTTAAAATGCAGATACGTCATCCACACTGTATGTTTGCCATGGGGAATACAAGTGTTCCTGCAGCCATCATGTCTGCCACATAGAGTGTGGAATCTCCCTTATTGGGCTGGTCGAGGGTCTATGAGAAACATGCACAAAATCCTTGCACTTTCTGGCCATCATACACTTCACTGGAATTAATGATTCCAAGCACATATCCCTTGTCACATTGAACTGTCCTGTCCAGTGTGGTAATGAGAGGGTAAACAACATGGCTTATTGGAATCCCCTGGACATAGTCCAGGCAGGCGCACACGGAGGCCCGAGCGCACCCTATGGCTGGCGCTGAAACCGCGCCCCTTAGACATTGCCCTGCCCCTGCTTGTCGCTCAGACACGCCTCCCTTACCCCGGAAACACTCCATTTCCGAATGTAAGGGAAGCGTGGGCAGGCAGGAGGGCCAAAAACCGTGTGGTCTCATCCGGACTGTGCAAAATGGTGCCCTGCCGCTGCCCAGTGCCCCATGGCTCGCGCCATCCTGGGCCACAGGTAAGATACACACCTGAGTCCAGGAACCTCTGAATCAGGATAAGGACTTTTATCTTTTTATGGGTTTCTTTGTGGCCATCACTTTTCTCAAGAGAAGTGGGCATCTGGGTAGAAAACAAGGTGTTTGCCATAGCAATTGTCAGTGTTGTATGTGTGTTTCCCATTGAAGTGGTAGGTATTTTAGGAAATGGTTATTCATGAAGCAGCTCTAAGCTGATGTCAAGCCATCTCTGACTTTTGATGGGATCATAAATGGACCAATACAAAGTTTTGACTCCATTGAACCTCGTCTAGATTCATTGGAACAGGTTCCATTGAATCTCATCTAAATGCATACTGAGAAATCCTGGCCTTTTTAGCATTTCATGCCAAGACTTTACTGTTAGTCAACACTGAACAGACAAAAGTATAAAGACAAAGAAAAAATGGAGAAAATTGAGGTTATGGTTTTCAGGAAGGAGCTTTATGGCAGGAAAAGAATGTAAAGATGAAGTTTACATTCAAATGGGCTTGAATGATGTTTGGGAGCATGGTAGGCCATTTGGAAATCTCCTTAGGAATTATTTGCCAGATACTTCCTTGCCTGTGGCAAATCAGTTCTATATAGGCATCTCCATCCAGGAATATAACACCCTACTATTGACATTTAGGATGCTTTATGGTAACATTCAAAGAACAAGCACCGTGCAGGCAGCAACTTCCTACCACACATGTAGTCATTACTGGTAGATTTCCATCAGAAACTATTAGTTGATGGTAGCAATTCTTGTTACACAGGAACCTGCCTTAGGTTCCTTAGTTAGACCCTTAGTTGGTCCATCTAGCTAACTATTGTTTGCACTGAGTGGCTGCCCAGGATTTCAGGCTAATTAAATAGTTTTCAGGTTGAGCTGGAGAACCTAGGACCTTCTGCATGAGACCTGGAGTCATCTGGAATCTACTCACTAGCATTTTCAGTAACAGGATCTCCCATTACTGGACAGGGAAAAGCTGTTCTGCCAAATTCCCTTCTGGGCCTCCCCAAGGGCCCCAATGCCCACACTAGGCTAACTAGTTTCCCCTCCAGAGCAGCCTCAGAGATAGGCAAGAGGGAGGGGGTTCATTCATCCACTGGGACTCCTCTCTTCCAGCAGCTTTGCTTGGAATCACCAGCTGGCCAGCCTCCTCTAGACTCCCCTCATCACCGGCTTAGCTCCAGATATCCTAACTTGGCAGCACAAAACCCCACCACCCAACAACAGGCAGTCAGCTATGCTTAAGCCACAACTGCCTCCTCCACTTGGTGGCTCCAGGGGCATGGCAGCCATACAAGAGTTCCTCAAAGTTACTCCCCACAATAACCTTACCTTATCCAGTCCTTTAACAGTCAGTCCATCCAACAGTCCTTCAGTCAGTCAGTCAGTCCATCCAGCAGTCCGTCAATCCACAGCCACTTTCCTTCCTTCCTTCCTACACCTACCTGGTGCTGCACCTACCTGGTGCTCTCCTCCAGCACCTACCTGGTGCTAACTTACTGCAGCTCCTGCCTCCAACTTTATACTGAGGCAGGCCAATCGGTGTCTGTTCCTGGGCAGGCTCTATCATCAGCCACAACCATCTGCACCTTTGCTAATCACCCTTCCTAGCCAGGGCCCTCATCAGCCTGCAGCTGTGTTCCTGCTGCAGGCAAAGACCTTGGGGTTAACCCTGTAATCCCTGATTGATTGGACAAGGGGCCCCTGATGATACCATTCCCTATCTCCTCGGGGTATCTCCTGCCTTTTCCAATACCAATGCATAAGACTGAAATCTTGGAAAAATGGAGTTGAACATTTTGTTTTCACTGCCAGTAAGGGATAGCTATACTAGTCATGTCCAAGATGACCATTGGTCTGACCCCATATAAGAGCATTCTTCATCCTTTAAGGAAGGGATAAGGAGGAACATAAAGCAGATATTGCCAAAAGAATGAGTGCCATAAAATGTGCCATTCATTTCTTTCCATTTGCCCTTCTCACATTACAAAAGACATTCAGCTCAATTTAAAAGCAATACATTTAAAACCGAGAATGTACTTTTAATACAACCTATAATTAACTGTGAGCCTTCTCTGCCACTTGATTCCATTGAAAATAATTACTTCACAGGACTGAATCATGAACACAGTAATCAAAGATGTGGTTTTTAAAAATTTAAGCGCATTTCTCCAAAAATAGAAGCATGCCAGGGTTGGGAAACAAATGCTCATTCATTCCTGTGGGCTCTGATTTTTTCATGGTGGCGTAGTTCTAATCACTGGTTGGAGGGACTCCAGTGAGAATGAAGATCTCCAAATAAGAATAGGCTCCAACTTTCTATGAAGTGGGGACAAAAACACACCAAACACAAACCTGGGTTTCTGATAACTGTAAAAATATCATGCATTGTTCCACTTTAGATAAGCCAGTTCCATGGGGCAATGCAAGTATTCCTGCATCATAACCCTTAACATCAATACAGCACTTCTCGGGGTTCACAAAATGCTGCATATTAGCTAAAGGTGAACTTTACAACAATCGTGTAAGGCAAGTAAGCATTATTATTATTTTCATTTTGCAGCTGAGGCAGAGGCTTGCCTAAGGCTATGGAATGAATTGAGGGCATACATAAGTAAGCCCTGATCACAGTTCAGTTTCTTAGCCGCTGTGCTCTACTAGTTCTTGAATGGGAAAGGGATGGGACAGGAGGGACATCTAGTCATTTGTATCTTCCATGGGGACTTTCATCATAAGATGAATGTCGTTCTTTATTTGGGTTTGTTTGCTTGTTTTGCACAATAATTATTTTTACACATTTTTCTATCGTTCTGTTTGAGTTGGTGATAGCTTGGATTCTGGGCTTTACAGACCAAGGTAGCCAGGCAGCTCTTACAAATTAGAAAAAAAAATACTTTCTGTGCTTTGTATGTGTTACTGGTTGGTTCAGCTTACCTGCACATATGTGCACATTTTGCCCAGATCTGGGTGATTGGCTGTTTAAAAATGGTGCTGCAAGACAGCAAGCTCATTAATTGGCCCAATCCTATCCAATTTTCCAGTGCTGATACAGTCCTAAGAAAAGTGAACAAATGCTCCCTTACTTTGAAGAGGCCTTTGTGACTACCTTCCGACGCTTCAGGATGCAGTGCATGCCCTGTTGTCAAAGCCACATCAGCACTGGAAGGTTGGATAAGATTAGGCCCTGAATCTTGCAGAGATCAATGTATGGAATGCAAATGAGGCATCGGTGGAGTTTTTAAGAGCATGGGCTCAGAAAGCTCCTTGGGGTGGTGGCATACAGGCAGACACATAT
Organism: Lerista edwardsae; assembly: GCA_029204185.1. Lineage (NCBI taxonomy): Eukaryota > Metazoa > Chordata > Lepidosauria > Squamata > Scincidae > Lerista > Lerista edwardsae. Next base: position 24,467,558 of record JAJKFI010000003.1, read on the forward strand.
GATGGTGGTGGTGATGTATGAGCTGCAGCTTTACTCTCAGCGTATACATGAGAGAAAGAATCACTCTGGCAAGGGAAATACTGTTGCTACCCTCTAGCAGGGTGCTCTTATGCTTACAACTTTCCGAACGTAGCAGTATTACTAGTATGTCTGTTACAGTTACAGTAAAAGCGACAATGAGTCTTACAGTATCTTAAAGACTAACACATTTATTGTCGCATAAGCTTTTGTGAACTAGAGTCAAATGATCATAAAACACAAATCTGGAACAATTATGTGTAAAGCTTTAATTTATATAAGAGAAGCACAGTGACAATCACAGTAGCAGCAATCATATGCTTGGAAGCTTTGTGGCAAATCGTCATAGGCTGTATCTTGTACATTTCATTCATTCACGGCGAACAGTTTACATGTTTTCCTCTTTACAAAAATGAATATACTTGACCTCTGAGAACAACACTTCTCAGTCCACAAGAGTTTGTTATATGTAGTACATAAGTTAGTCTTTAAGGTGCTATGAGATTCTGTGTCGTTTCCTCTGTGCATGAGAGCACTAGGTACGTGAGGAGCTGAAGGATCATATCCTTCATCTCTACAAAGAGAACTGGCTGTAAAATCAAATGTGTTCTTTTCCTTTGGATCTCACTTTTTCATTGTTCAGTGGTGATTGCCTATTTGTATTTTTAATTCCACAAAGGCTGCCACTTAAAAGAAAGATGATCAGTTTATATAGATCCCTGTGGAAGAGCTCCCGGGTGACTATCTTGTTTTCATGAGAGATGATGTAATATTAGCTCCAGAGATTGAAATCAGACAACATAAAGAAAAATAGGGGAAGGAAAGGCTTTCTCTTTCCTTGTGAGAGGCTAAAAAAGGCTTGTGATTTCTGAGCTTTGAAAGCTCTTTCTGGCCCTTGTAGGACACGCTTCTTCACTTGATGCTCTCATATTGCTGAACAAGACCCATCATTTGGTCCTCTTAACTAGCAGGAGTTTGAGCACCCAAAATATGCACAAAGGAGAGCTACTAATGTATCACCCTCTTTTTGAGTTTGCGTAGTCTTCTGCAATGTTCAGAAGGATAGTAACTTGCACTGCTTCCTAGGGAATTAGCATGAAGGAAAAACATGTTTCATACAGTCAGCCTTGTGCACCCTCTAGTGGTCTTTTGGCTTTGGCATTGACAACCTGGCTGACCTTTGGTGGCCAATGTGCTCATCCTTGGCTTGAAAGGTCTCATCCATTCCTTGGGACCCAACAATATATTTTTTGAACCTTTATAATCACTCTACCTTGTTCAAATACCAGGTTGCAGGTGATGGTAGTAGGTTGTCCTAAGGTAGAACCCGGGGGGGGGGCTACATGGGGACCCCTGTCTGCTTCTTGATAGTGCATTGGGTTCTTTCTAGTAGCTGCATGCTGAAAGGTTGGCCTGGCCAGGTGGACCTTCTGATGGGTGCATTTCCTTAGCCAGTGCCCAAACTGGCCAACCACTGATGTCACCCCTGTCCCGACCACTTCTCTACGCAGTGCAGACAATGTCTGTCACTTGCCTTCTTCTCCCACACTGTGATTTCATCTCTGACATCCGCAGTATTCATATTGGTAGGCAGCCTGGCCTTTTAGAACTTTACTTCTCCCACAGTGTCCTTCACTTTTGCTGAAAACTGTGCTTTGGTAGATCACATCCATGAATTTTCTTCTTCTATTCTCACTCTTTCATTCCTTTGTCATACTCTTTTACACTTTCTCTTTCATACAAAAGTAGGACAAGAGATGAATGCTTGTGTGATGCTCAGCTGGGTATATGAAGGGTATTTAGGGGTGGAATGATCCTTCTTATATTGTCTTCCACACACCCTTGTGCAATAATGATCTCTGGGCTCTAGGAGTTTGCTAGTGTTGTTGTGGGTGGCATACTGATTTTCAACTACTGGGCATGAAGGCCAGGTAACCTACAAGTGAAAGGCTCTTTATCTTTGTAATAATCTCCCAATGCATGAAGTCCCCAGATTTTTTAAACATATAAAGCATTGGTGTTTGTGCACAAAGCACAGCATTGTAGCATCACCAAATACAATGGAGCTCTAAAATATTAATCCTTAGACTCCTGGTCTTTCACAGCCCCTGTAATACATTAGCATTACATTAACATTCTTGATCCATTCAACAACTCAGTCAGTGGTAATCTGGTGGTAACACTAAAAGGAGAGAATTTTGTTAGTGTATGGCGTTATTCTTGGTAGTCTAGATAGACAGCTTGTGTGTGGCTTTAATATTGGAAGTTTTGAAAGTATATTTTAGTAAATTGTATATTTAATGTAAAGATTCTTGGTGATTTGTTTATTTTCCTGGGACAGTAGGACCTGAACAATAGAATTCAAAAGATTTAATCCTTGCTTTATGCTGCACAGTACCTGAACTGGTGATATTGTCTCAAGTGATTTTGTTGTTTGCTATGTTCAGTGTTCCCTAGCTACATACCAGCATGTTATCTGGAGGATTATTGCTAGGGAGAAATAATGGAGCAGCTTGTATTTTCTGATCCTGTCAGCCAGAAGAGGCGATGTTACAGGCACCTTTCAGCTTTCATCTAAAATTTGATACACCTGAAATTAAAAAGTGGCACTCCTGGAGGGCAAGGAAGTCATGCATTAATATATTTGTGCCCTTTACATATTTTTTTATTAGTCTTACCTGCTGCTCCAGGCTCTCAGCGTGCAAATTTCCTTTTGCATAAGGCCATTTTTTTCTATAAAGAAGTAAAAGCTACATATACATCTGCTCGGTACAAGTGACTCATTTTTAAAAGCACCCAAAAGTTTGCTACTGCAATATGATAGTCTCCATTTCTTATTTGCACCATCGGCAAGAAGTAAAGTTACCCCTCACCAGCATTGTGGGGATTGTGGGCGGGGCCAGTAGGGAGTTCCTGGGTGGGGGTGGAATCAGCAGTGGCTTCCACCACTGGATTTTATCCCTTGTGGAAGCTTAGGCAGTCCAACACAGGGCTGCTTGAATCACCACTGGCAAAATAGCCTGCAGTGAGCTGAGGAGCCCCACTGTAGCCGGTAGGGCTTTCCCCGGGGAAAGGAGATGAATGCCCCTTCTCCTGGGGAGACCCCCCGCAGTTGACTGGCTGTCGCTGGATGCAGTGTTACCTTTTGGCTACTGCTGCACCCGCAGTGGCCTGTCAGTTCTGGATTGAGCTGCCCCTGAGGTTCGGTGGCACCTGAAAAAAGAATAAAAGAGTAAACCAGATATTTCAGTTAATGTATGTCTATGGACACCATGCTTCTAATCCAGGGTATTTTGAATGTTCAGATTCTCTATGCACCCATGATCTTTCACTTACAGTCCATTGAAAGTGTCCATATTTATATTTGCATCCTCCTTCTCATACAGCTACTTCACTGGAAGTGAAAACATTGACACTCATGTGGCGCCGTTCTGTGCACACCGCAAAGAATTAGTGGATTGAGACAAATAGCTGTTGAAAGTGCAACAGTCTATTAAATAAGCAATGTAAAATTCAGATCAAAACCTGATTGTTCTTGTCATTTGGAGTGAAACATTCATGTGATTAAAATTCTTTGGCATATCCCTCATGGTTGTGTGGCATCTAAGTGTCAATAATAAGCTAAGGAATCAGTAGGAAGTATTAAGAATCAGTAATATGCTAGTAAGCATGGGATGCATTAGTCAAATCTTACTGTGTTCAATGCCAGATGTGCACTATTAGCAGTTAGCCAAATAGCCTAACTGCTCCTTAGCAGTTCCTTAGCCAAATAGCCAAATTTGCTCCTTAGCCAAATAGCCTGCTCCTTAGCCAAATAGCCACTATAAACAGTTGTACAGTGTAAGAAGAATGTAATACATGCACTTTGTGACTAAAACCCCACTGTATTATGAGACCCCTTCAATATATTATTGAATATATTACAGTGGTGTCATTCAAATGATTTAGGAACAGGAACTCACTTTTGATTGGCACTTGTCCGGAACCCAGAACCAGCCACGGAGCCCACGTTAGAATTCGGAACGCACGTTCTGGTCCGTTCCCCCTGAATGACATCACTGCCTTCGCCCCCCTAGGAATCGGGAGTCGCTCCCTTTAACCCTCTGAGTGCCAGCCAACCAAGAAGAAAAGCTCTTTGCAGAGGAATTGGGAGGGGGAGGAGGGAGAGTGAAGTGGGCGGAGTCAGCCCTAATTTTAACTAGTGGAACTGAGTTCCCCTGCGTTCCCCTGCATGACATCACTGAATATATATTATTATTATATATTAATTATATATTATTGAATACTGTATTATGATCCCAGAGAGTGGAACAATGCTCCAAGTTGCCAAGAGCAATGTAGCAGTCTCTGAAGTCAACATTTTTGTGATGTATAAATAGGGCAGATGTGGAAAGAAATGTTGAGCACTGAAAATTTAGGATTTTCTTGTGAGTTTATGAAAGTCTAGAATTGTAGGCATGCATTACTTCTTGAACGCAAAGAAATGTGGCTGCAATCCAAATAAAAGAGCTATTTTAGGCATGGCTTGAGATGTCTGATTTTTTTTTCTTGACCATAGGGCTCCGTGTCATGCGGCAGATTGCTTTTAAATGTCTGCTCAGTTTCAAAAGTCATTTGCCATGTGCTCTGGGAGCACATGGATTTGTGGACTTGCTCATCTACACATACAAGCCCAATACTCTGTTAGGATCAATCACAATGTTGTTTGGATCCTGGCCAATACTTTTGACTTCTGGCCAACAGAATAATTCACATCAAAATCCTAGGCATGGTTACTCAGAAGTAAATCCAATGGAGTTCAATGGGACTTACTCCCAGGAAAGTGTGAACAGGATTGCAACCTTAGGCTACAATTTTATGCACATTTTCCTAAACGTACACCCCTTTAAACTCAGTTTCCTTACTTCTGAGGAAACATGTGTAGGACTGTGTTGCCGGTCACTGAAGGCCGAACTAAACATAGCATGAAATTTTCAATTGTGCCCTCTCTGTATGTTTTTTTTTTTAAAAAAAACAAAACAAAAATGTAGCTGGATTCAGAATCAGGACTGTGGCATAGAGCTATGGGCAGGGCTAGCCTTAAGCCAATTGGCCAATGTCATCATGCTGGGGGTCTCTGTGCTGGTGCAGTGAGTGGATCGTTCGATGGAAAGCGAAGCCTCTGAGCCAGCTCTCAGAGCTGTGAATGGTTCTGAAGGTGAGGGGGAGGGACACAGGAATTGAGGCTCCTGAAAGACTTAGCATTTTGCCTCCCTTCTAGGAACACCACTGGTTCCCCTATTTATTTATAGACAGGATGTGCTTGCAGTTACGCACAATTAAGTCCTCAGAATATGCATCTGCTTTGAATACTAAACCGGTGAACCAACAGTTAACAGTCTGCATGAATTTTTCATTGCTTCTGACACGCTTCTAAGGGATTGCTTGTGTATGAGATTTGTTGTTTTTCTATACTTCAATGTCCTGTTAGCTTTCCTCTCTCCTAGTGATCTTCTAGTGACAGTCTGCTTTCCCCCCCAAACGACGACAACAACAACAACAACGTGAGTGACATTCTAAGGCCCTCAGAAGGCATCCTAAGGGCCGGGGAAACTGCATGCATTTTGGCGGGTACAGGTTGGCCCACTCCACGGGTTTAGAACCTGCAGATTAGTAGATACCAGCCCACCCCACAGGTTCAGAAACAGAGTCTGCAGTTAAAGAAGACCTGTACTTACCTCTCATTGGCCATATGATTGCCCCCCACCATAGTATGCAGCATATGCTGTGTTGGTAGCCCTTCATGCAATGGACCTGGAGGATAGGATTGGGCTGTTGCAGCCCCATCCAGTGTAACTCCCTGCTATATGGGTGCCAGATGTCCAAAAAGAGCTAGGAAGGAGATTGAGGCCAGGAAGGGGGGATAGGATATCACTGTCTCTGCCACCATTGATACTGTCCCCTTCTCTGTCTTGCCCTGCCCTGTCCCAATATCTGCCATTCCTTACCTCCCTACTCTCCCCATTACTCCTCCCTCCTGCCCTTTAACTCCCCACCACCACCACGGTGCCTGCAGGACCTCTGGGCATTTGCATTGGTGGCCTCGAAGTGCACAACAGTGGCATGTCCTTTACAATACCACAGCGGCACTTACCAAGGTGGACTGGGCATTCTGCCACTGTAAACGGCCCATAGGATTGCAGTGCAAGCCAAATGCATTAAGAAACCTGAGACCAAACAGTGGTATTGCTTATCCCTAGTTTCCATTTATTATGTTATTTATCTACAAATACAAGGAAAATGTTTCTAGCGGCTCCAATCCATCATGTTGAAGGAGATGACAAACATAATTGGGAAGAATATATATTGTATTTCTGTTACTATTAAGAATAGTTGTCATAACTGGCTCAAAAAATGAAAAGGCAGTGCTTTCCATCTGGTCCATTTCAACATCCTAAACACTAATAAGATGCTGTGATACATGACCATGATGAAAATGCTTAGCTTGAAAATAGTCAAAAACAAAAGGCAAAGCAATATAATAGTGATGTCAAAACTTGAAATTAATTTCCAAAACTTGGCATAAATCACGTGGGCTGCACTGTGTGTGCCGGGTTCTTGTAAATGAGAGCCAATCCTGTGCATGTCTACTCAGAAGTAAGTCCCATTACTGTCAGGGGCTTATTCCCAAGTAAGTGTAGATAGGATTGCAGCCTGAGTTCCATTAATTTTCACTAGGTTTTGTACGTTTAAATTCTAGTAATTTTAATCCAAATTTCTCAATTTTATAAAGCACCAATGTTTTAGTTTATTTTAATGAAAAGATAGAATTAAGGCCGGCTGGCCAGCGCCATATCCGACGCTGCGTTGAGGAAGCTGGAACCTCCCCGCGGCAAGGGCACATTCACGCCCTTCCCGGAGGGGAGGCTCCAGTCTCCCCAGTGCGCTCCTTGGATCTGCACCTGCTAAATACCTGAACAGGTATAGGATTCGGCCATTAGGCTGAATCCTGGACCCACCTCCATCCCAGGCTGGCCTGCCTGCTGGTCAGCATCCCAGGCTGGCCCGCCTACTTTCCTGGGAGGAAGCTACATTGAATGCAATAGGACATACAGTACCTCTGAGTAGACATGCATAGGGTTGTACTCAGTGGTGTCATCTAAATGATTTAAGAATAGGTACTCACTTTTGATTGGCACGTGTCGAGACCCACCCACCGGAAGTGACGTCATAAGCCAGAAGTGATGTTGTGGCAGAAAGTGACATGAAAAAAGCCCTTTTTGAGGCCTCAGATGATTTTAAACTGACCCAACAGTTGCAACAGTATTCCACAGCACCCCCAGAACTTGTTAAGAGGCCTGGCATCATGTTAAAACCCCAGAGCAACTCATTTTTCAGTGGCAAGGAAAGGAAAGGCTCTGCTCGCTGCCTGCCTGCCAGCCTGGCTCTGAGAACGTGCAGGCAACTCAAACATGCAGGAAATTCAAATGTTGCAGAGGGCGGAGTCGACGAGTGGGCGGGCGAATGGGCGGGTCCAGCCGTAATCCTAGAAACTGGTACTCGCGTACCCCCACATACCCCCTGCATGACATCACTGGTTGTACTGTTGGGCTTTCCTTTTGCATGTATGCCATCTGGATTATTTTCAATATTACAGTTGCCCAGTCTAACCCAAGTGTCTGTCTCACGTGTGTATTGAGGTGTGCATGTGCAAATACATTTGTTACTACTGAGTATAAAATCACCCTTTCATTTCAATGTAGCGTAATAATTTTCATTCATACAATAACCCATGAAATTACATTTCTAAACAGAGTATTCAGAAACAATCAATGTTCTGGTGAACTGCTTGATATCATGCAAACCCGCAGTTTTTGATAAATTTCATCAACAGAGGAAATTGTCTTTCGCATTTCAAAAGTCTGCCAATTTTGATAGATTTAATACTTTTGTGTAATCTGACCTAACTGATAAGTATTGTCACCTTAATGTCAGGTGCCTAAGGGACAGGAAATGTCTCAGAATATTGCATTTCTTCCTGAGCATTTATAGCAAGAGAAAATTACTTCTCCTTTTCTCAATAAGCCACCTCAAAGTCATCTCTTTATAAAGAAATCTTTCCACAATATGATAAATCGCTTTGTCCATGTGTAGTCTTATAAATTTGTAGTAACATGGCAGTGCGACTATGAAGTTTCTTTTATATATGTATAAGTGTTGATTCAGGGGGAAAAAATTCTCAGTATTCTGTTTCAATAAAGAAAAGAATACTTTCTCTTTTTCCATTTTGTATGTTCTCCCAGATGGATGGTGCGTATTGTTCTGCTCCATCTGTTTTTCCATTGTTCATAGAACATTCCTCTAATTTCAGAATTGTGCATACCCTGTTTGTGCTGCCTGCCATTTCTACCATTCATGATTTCTTTTCTTCTGCAACTAGGCAATGTGCATTGCACAATTTTTGTTTCTTCGTGCGTGTGCAGTTGGGCTAATGACAGTATCAAGATTTCTTGACAGATCAATCAAAGGGGAAGCTTGCTAATGCTCTCTGGGTCTTGTGGAGAGTGAAGTGGCCCTCCAAAATGATGTGAGGCATGTGTCTTGATGATGTAAATAGGTCTCCTATATGGTGACACCAATCATGCCCATGGCAAGGCTAAGTACTTTTCCTTGGATGACACTATTTCTATTAGTGGGTTACATAACAAAGCTGTGGCAAACATACTTTGGAATGTTTAGGAGGCCTTAATAAGAAACCCCGAGGTCAGGAGGGAAGATGCTGCTAGACTCATGTTTGAGAATTCAATTGAAAGATTCATGTATGTATTCTTTTTAGGGCTCAAAGGAAGAGATCGCAGGCTCTGCTGGTCTTCACTCACATGGAGAACAACTGAGTAGAACATATTATTTGTTATAATCTTACAGCACAATCCTAACCTGTGCTGGAATAGGGAGGCCAGCTGGTCTGCCCCATATCCAGCACAGGGTTGGGGATGCATTTGGCACAATTCAGAGTAAGGGGCATATATTCCTCTTACATGGTGTCATGATACAGCAGTCCCAATAGGGCTACTTGAAACTGTGCCAGCGAAATCACTGATGCAACTCCGAGTGGCCGAACAGTCCGGGGCTGAGGATTAGGATCTGGATTAAGTCCCACCCCTCCCTGAGCCAATTTTCCCACGCACCCACCCACCCACATCTCATTCCTCCTCCTCTCTCCCTCCCCAACCCCCTGAGCCACCCTCCCCAGGCCCCCCTTACCTTGCTGGCCAAAATCCTGGAACTGGCATGGGGCGGATGGCATGTGTCCATGAATCAGCGTCCCCAACTCCAACAGAGGCACACACACACACTTTTTACGGAGTGTTTGCGATGCTTCTAGGCCAGCCCAAGGGACTCGTGCCAGCCTACCTGCAAGGTAGGATTGCGCTGTAAGGACAAGATAGAGGGTTAAAATTTGACCTTTGTACTACTCAAATAACAACTATAGCATTCCCCCCCCCACCCGGGGTGATTGTTAAGCACATTTGCTAACACCGAATATTAAGAAAAGAATAAGATAGAATGTACTGTACAATAAGCGTTCCATTTTGATTATGCGATATAATGGCTATTTGCAAAATTCGTTGAATTACACAGTACTCGCATACAAAGCTGCAAAGACATTGGATTTTTTGGATCACTGTTATGAGGTTAATACTTTCCTAATTAGCACCTAAAAACTCATTTCTTTAACACTGAGTTTAGTTTTTTTTTTTCTGTCTTTCAAATAAATGGAAGCGATTCCATTTTTCATTTGGATCTTCCCAAAACTCTGTTCCATTTCTCTTCCTTGTAGCTGGTTCCATTAAAAGCACATGTTCCTGTCTCTTTGCCAGTCATTATCCACCAGTCCATCCACACCTTCGTGCAAGAGATAAAGATGTTTCCTCTTCTGCCCAGTTCATCTTTAGCTTGATCTGTAAAGTCTGTGCTGGCTGAGTGGCTTAAGCAATGAGGTGTTCTTACGTAATGAAACCTTCATTCCAGATATATTTACAAATATGTCCTGTTGGTTTCAATGAATATGTTTCTAAGGGTGCAGTCCAATGGCCTACTCGCGCCGATGTGGGAGTGCCGACCTGTGGTCCGTCCGTCGTCCCCCCCCGTGTTGTTGCTAGAGCGCTTGGGCTGATGCCAGGAGTTGTATCAACCCAAGATTGCTGGCAGAGCCCCGAAGGGAGGATGTGGGCGGGGGTGGGGGGGGCGTGCCAGCCTGGGGTGGGGGCAGGATTGCACCCTCAGTACGTTTAGTTAGAAATACAGGAATTCCGAGCACAACGCATGCTGAGAACCCAGAAGCAGCTGGTCGCAATGACTCTGGGGGGCTGAAGGAGGGGCTTTACAGAGCTTCCCCTGTGGAATGGTAAGCACTGTTCACCCGGGAGAAGGTGCAGGTGGGCACTGGATCTGGCCTGCAGGCCGGAGTTCGGAGCGCACTGTTATAACATATCCATTGTTTTACTACGCATTTCTGCTACACAACCTTTGAAACTTGCTGGGAATACATAGGTTGCCTATGAAGTTTCTGATTACAGTGATTGAGACGACAAATAAATCCTTACTTGGTATCAACAACGGCCTTGCAAAATAAAATTTTAAAAAAATGAAACTACAATGCCACAATAAAATGTAACCACAGGGTGTATCGATGCCTTGGATTTATTGCAGTACACACAGAGAACAAACTCATGGTTGAGTGCCTATCAAATTGGAAATAAATCAGCCCCCCCCCCCCCCCCCCCCCGCCACCCCAAAAAAAAATTTTCTACTGTATTGGGGTAAGTCTGTAGGTACACAAAAGTTTGTTTAAAAATTAACAGAAAGAGCAAACAAGTAACAACCAATCTGAGAAAGTCTCAGCATGCTCCGTTGCTCCAAAACCATGGAATCCTGAAGGTGTCAGCAGGAGAAAAAAATAACAGCCGCATAACTGGGGTTGGCAGCAGCTGCGGGGAGGGAAAGTGCCAGCTTGAGCCTTTAACAGCTTATCATATTCTAGAAGTGAGCCTGAGGGTTGTAGCACCGCAAGCGTTTGTTGCAGCTTGTTACATCTTATTCCTGAAACGCCGACCTGGAAGCTCATCAAGTTAATAATAATAATAAGTCATACTTTGCAGGAAGCTTGCTTAGGATTTGCAGCCTTGGGGTTAAACCCTATGGATTCATTCAATGGCATGCAACAGCCTGCAAAGTGGAAAACAAACATTTGAACCATTCAATATCAAGGCTTGTTAGACCACCCTATAGTCTAAACTATTCCAAGATGCAGAACTACCAAGAACGGAATGGTCCACAGCAGTGGTGTAGCTAGGGCATCTGGCACCCAGGGGCGTATACATTTTTTTGCAACCCATATTCCCCATATAACACCCCCCGCCCCAGCCTCAGAAGGTCTTCTAGAGGCTTCCTATTTTCGGTTTTTAGCAAAAAACAGAAGTGCCTTTTTAAGGCCTCCAGGAGGCCTTCTGAGACTCACAGTGCAATCCCCCCCCGCAACGGCCAGTGCAAGCCGCTTGCGTCAACTGAGTGCAGTTGCACATGTGCCATAAAGCAGTTGCACGCCTGTGCTTCTAGTGCTGCACGGAAGCAGGCACCAGTGTTGATGCAGCAGTGCCAGCACAAGCCCTGGTGCAACACTCCTGCCCCAGCTCAGTTTGGCTGGCAAAGGGGCAATTCTGGGCGGGGGGAAGGCAGGAAGGAGGATGGAATGGGGTGGGGGTGGGTGCTCCAGGATGCAGACTGGCCCAGGAAGGGGGGTGGAGGTTTATCCGGCTTATTAGGCTGAATCCAAAGGCCCATATCCGGCCCACGTGGCCCCAATTCAGGTTGCACGGTGCGCTTGGATTTGCACTTGCTAAACAGCATGCACAGATCTGAGTAGCCCATAGGAGTGGCTGGTGCCTACCCCGGGGCAAGGGGACAAATGTCCCTTTGTCCCATGGAGACTCCAGCCTGCTCCCAACCTGTGCTGGATACAGCGTAGGCCTCTAACATAAGAACATAAGAAGAGCCCTGCTGGATCAGGCCAAAGGCCCATCTAGTCCAGCTTCCTGTATCTCACAGCGGCCCACCAGGTGCCCCAGGGAGGCACGAGACAACAAGATGCTTGCATCCTGTTGCCACTCCCTTGCACCCAGTACTCTGAAGTAGCCCACCACCTTTGTAAGCCCATTTTGTTTCTGTTTGCTTCACACACACATTGTGTTCTGTGCTGGACATTCACTTATACATGTGTTAGCATGTTTATGCCAACTTTCCATCTATATCTAACAGGTTCAGATGTGCCATATAGATCTTCTGTACTATTTGTGCCTGCTGTAAGTGAGGATTCAGTTCTGGCTGGTGGTTACTCTCCACATTTCTCATACTTCTCTCAAAGGCTAAAATGCTCTAGCGTGACGGGTGACAGATTTAGGAGACCTACGGAATATATTACATTCCCTAGTAACTCAAACTTCTTTCAAGACTTGACAGAACCAGGGAAATTTCCTGCAGTTATTTTGTATGATGCTACGTTTAGGCTTATCAAAAAGTTGACCTTTCTAGCTTCAAAGTAAAATGCTTTCTTCAAAGAAGAAGAGTTAAGTTCCTTAAAAATCCAAGCAATTAAAAAGACAAAAATGCCACAAGTACGAGTAGTTGTGCTTTGTAAAAAGCTGTCCATAAGTCTGATGAAAAAGATGATCACTGCTTTGAAGCAGGCATCACCAAACTCTGGCCCGCGTTAGCCAATTCCTTCCCCAGTGTGAGTGGCCGTTCTGCCGGGGAACACTAGTGAAGACCCTGACTATAGTCTCCAAGGGTCTTTGAAGCCAACTGTGTGCAACTCTGCACATAAGACATCCTGGGGCAGCTGACCCTGGAAGCGGCTAACTGCAAAGACCTCTGGGGGCTGTAATTGGGGTCTTCACAGATAGTACTGTGATACTTCAAAGATAGTACGCTCCAGGGACACTTTCCCCACTGCAGTGATATCCAGTTTGCAGACTGCTGCTTTAGAGGTATGATAGGATTCTGTTTTGCAGCTGAACAGGGAAATAGCATATTTGTATAGTATAGATCATGTGTGAATTCAGTAATGGGGATTCAGAGTAAATAAGGATGTAACTATAATCTTCAAATGGAGTAATGGTAAGGTGTGTCCTGGTATCTATTGATTTGGTATCCATTATTTCGGTTATCCACGGATACTATGTGTACCTAGTTAAAAGATAGGGGAACTTTAAACAAATCTCTTTTTTTTACCTTGTTGATCAAAGCCACCAATGTTCCCCTATCTTTAAAAAGGCATCCTCAGCATCCACGGTTTCAAGTATCCAAAGGAGGGTCTGGAACAAAACAATAGCGGATAACAGGGCATGCCTGTATACTTAAATATAATGGCTCTGACAGATAATGGAAGCCTAAAAAGGTAAAGGTTTCCCCACGACCGAATGGTCTAGTCATGACCAAGTGTAGAGGACAGTGGTCATCTCCGTTTCTAAGCCTGTAGAGCCGGCGTTTGTCTGAGGACAAGTTTCTGTGGTCATGTGGCCAGCATGACTATATGCCGTAGTGCACGGAACACCATTACCTTCCCACCGAAGTGGTACCTATTTATCTACTAGCATTTTTTACGTGCTTCCGAACTGCTAGGTTGGCAGGAGCTGGGACAAGCAACAGGAGTTCACTCCTCCGTGTGGTCTCGAACTCCCAACCTTCTGGTCAGAAACCCCAGCAGCAGCGGTTTAACCTGCAGCAGCACCACATCCCTCACAATGGAAGCCTACACTGGGCTTAATATAATTATTATAATACCTTTAAGGTGTCATACAGGGCCTGGTTGAATCCTGTTTTCACACTACATGCTCTACTGTCTCCTGCATGTGCAAGGAGAGGGAATGATACTCAACGTCCTTACTTGCATTATAACAAGCCGGGATCAACTGTGACATCTTAACATAGTGTTTTCGGCTTATTCTAATCAAAGTTGGGGTCCTAGGTTTAGATAATGATTTATTTAAAAACCTTGAATCAGCTATGGTTGCATGGCTCAGATATCATAGACAATCTAAGCGTGTTCTGATCCAGTGCAGGTGGTAGAAACATTCTTTGCTACTTGCACACGCTCCAGGCAAGCAGACTTGTATGACACCAGGATCCTGCTTGCTCCATCATATACAGACATCATATACAGACAATATGAATGCTTCACATAACAAATGTGACAAAATTTCAGCCTTTCCAACCCAAAATCCAGCCAATTTTTTAAAACATACAGGTGATAATATCGATCAAATATTCACTTTCTCGTTGTATCTGTGTTATAGCTTCATATGGCACAGTGGTCATTAATTTTCCACAATGTGCCATCATCACATACATTAGTCCCATAGGATATTAAAGGCAGTAGCAATAAGAAACCCAGTTTAGAGACAAAAACACCCTCTTGGGCTCTGACTGTAGAGGTTCTACCCACTAGAACAAATATCAGGGCTGGTAAATACAGCAGTTTCATGAGATTGAGCTGTGGAGCTTTATGGGAAAACGAGATCAACAGGCACAAGTCAATTCTATTAAAAATACTCCTCTGAGGCCTCTGAAGGATAATACCTTTATTGTGTTTCTTTCCCTACAGCATTGCAAAAGTGACTGTGAGATTTCCATCTCAACAACATAATGAGAAGGGGTTAAGTCTGTAGTGTTTCCCATTTCATTACATTCCATTTAAATCTGTGTCATTTGAACTAAAGGATCTGGGGTGAAATCATTGCCCCATTTAAATCAATTGGTTTTCTGAGATAGAAATCAATACACCAGGGTTTTCATTTGGGCATCATTCAGTGTGTTGTCTTTAATTTTATTGCATGAAAATAGATGCACAGCTTAGTTCAGCTTTATTGGACTTATACCCAGTTTGAGTATTTAGTTCCTGGAACATCACTTTATGCAGGGTGACAGTGGAAAAAAGAGTACTGCATGTACTTAACTACATCCTTGGAGATTTGGGGTTCAAGTAAAAAGATAGCTACCTCCAGTCTATATGATTGTTGTAACTGTGTATTCATGCATATGAATCTCAGATCCATTGAGTTCATGTAATCAAAGACGGCTGATTACAATTCAAAGTTTACTTGCTGCTGATGAAATAAATTAGTATATCTATTACCAGATAGTTAAGCATATTATTGGTCTTACTTTCTCATTTGTCCTTATTTACCTCAGGGCACAATCCCAAATTGAGGTAGGCCGGCATAAACTAAGCCAGCAAAGTTTGGCCAGCACAAGGGCCACTGTAAAGTATGTTTGGGCCACTTTCGGAGTCAGAGAGGTCAGCACAAAGACTCCAAGAATAATCCAAACACGCTTCATGGTGGCCCTTGTGCTGGCCAAACTTTGCTGGCTTAGCTTATGCTGGTCTAACCCAGTTAAGAATTGTGCTCTCAAAGAGGCTCCAACCATATATGTATGCGTAAATGGGAATAAGTTCCAAACATCTTTAAATATAGCACATAAACACAAGATACAAAGTGGGAATACTTGCCCCCTCACCCACTGTTTCATATTCTAGAAAATAATGTTCAGAATGGAGTTTGGTGTTGGTGGACCTATATCATAGTTTGGCCCATAAACAGCTCTAACAGCTTGTATCTATGATGCCTGAAAAAAGCAGTGTCAATCACATTAGACCATCTGAACTGAAAATGCACAACCATAAGCTGGGCTGGCCCAAACAGCAGAAGGTCCCAATGCTGGACATTCCTTTGGGATCTCTACCCTCCCCACGTGCCCCCCACTCACCATATAGCCATGGAAAGAAGAGCACTTTTGGCACCATGCGCAATGTGCAGCACCCACAAATAGTTGTTGGTGATGTAACAACATCACTGCCGACTGCTTCCAGGGGGCCCATTTCAGGCCATTTGGAGGAGGGGCAGCCCAATGAGCAATCGCTCCGCTTGGCACACTGCTCAGAGGCCTTAGTTATCCTGGCTGCATCAGCAAGTGATCAGCTCACTGCACCAGTGCAGGGCCTCTCCAAAGCATAGGGCCCAATTAGACAACATAGGCTACATTGGCTTAAGGCTGGTCCTGACCATAATAGCTTCTTGCAAGGATAGCTGCAGTTCAGTGTGTCTCATAAATCCTATTTTTCTGTAATGACCAAATAGTCTATAATTAGGGGTATGCTTTTATGTTGATATTTTCCCCAAAATTTCTTGATTAAAATAGCAAATTGCAGTGTTATGTGTTTTTATTCCACATTCCCATTCCAAGTTCTCATTTTTATTAATTTTAAATGCTTTAAAAGTGTACTAGGTAGATGATATAGGTGATACAGTGTCAGCAGATATAGCCACAGTATTTCTAATTAGAAAGTAATCTATTTTAATTCTGGAAAATATCTTAAACACCAAAATGTGGTGTTTTGTGCTCTTACTCAGATATTTCAACCACCAAAAGGCAGTTGTTAACATCCAAAAGGCTTTTGAACAAAAAAAAACTATATCTATAATGCACTTTTTCAAAAATGTACTTTAAAAAAAAATAGAGGAGCTATATACCATCATTTCAGAGGTGAGGGAAAATTCTGGTGTACCAGTTCTGTGATTCTGAGACTCAAACAATGATTCTGTGTAGTACGTTTCAAGGACACGATGGAAATAACACAAAATTGAATTTGGGATGAAGTTATTTTAACAGCTCACTGTAACTAATCTAATCAGTTTGACTCTCTTATTTGGCAACATGGTCCTTAAGGAGAGGTAGCATTAATATGCCCACCATGTTATACTCAATAAAGCTGTAATAAAAGTCAGGTATTGTTTTAGGAAGTGCCGCTCTCCTTCCAATGGCTTTTTAAGGAAGAAATAATCACCTTGGCAATCAGATTATGTCATAAATGTAGGAAACATTTTGTTTGACTTTGACAAAATATGAAGTAATGCTACCAAGAGCAACAAATAGGAGCTGCAGAAACCAGACCTCTGGGATTTTAGGCATACTTGGTCCTAACAGGAATATTCTTTAATTTACATTTTAAGTGCTCATCAAGGCAAAAGGCAATGAAGTCAGAAAAGTGACTGTGTAATCGTGTTCCTTTCTCTTGATCCAGTTTAGAGGGGAGAAAAGCCTTTCAAGGTCAGAATATTTAAAAAATTCTAATGGCTTTATACTTTCATATTAGATGAAAATGTATGCTATTTAGAAAATAGAGAGGACTCTCCTGGTTCTATTATTTAAGGTTATTATTCTACAACTTCTGGTTTTAGCACTTATGGAACATGTCTCTGGTGGTTATGAAGCCATCATTTGGGTTAGTGAGTGGCTGTCTTTGCATAACGATTAATCTTGGCGATCAAGAGACAGACCCTGACTGGGCAGAGGTTCTTCCGTGCAAGGGCTTCCCCAATGGTTTTTAGAAGAGATTGCACAGCTTGATCTTTAGATGTCTTTAGAAGAGATTGCACAGCTTGTTCCTGATGGGAGGGCTTTGGGAAGCAGACTGACATTGGTACTGCTACTGACCTGGAGGCTTGCTGAGTTTATCCCAAGAAAGTTGCGGCACAGTCCTAGGCATGTCTACCCAGAAGTCAGTCCCTTTGTGTTCAATGAGTCTTAGAGGAAAGTGTGCATATGATTGGGGATATATGCCCCAATCTGTTTTGGCAGTAGAATGCGCATTACAGCATCGTTAAGCACTGTTCTCGAACCGTGCGGAGCTGCAAGCTTCCAGGACCCTGCATGTGGCGGTGGGGTGAGGAAGGCCTGCTAATTCAGGTAGTTTAGTGGGGAGAGTGGAACAAGATGGGGAAGGCATGCCAGAGGTGGGAGGGATGGGTGACTTATGCTGGATGCTACCCTGTCCAGAACCTGCAGACAATCTCCCTTTGTCTCCTTGTCTAAAAAGCTAGTGCAGGTCTCAGGAGGCCCACTGGCGATTGAGGGGCTTATGCAGCGATGGGATCTACAAATGAACAAGTGGAACGCTGGGCAGGATTT
>JAJKFI010000003.1:24488883-24521940 GCA_029204185.1 Lerista edwardsae
GAGAGAGAGAGAGAGAGAGAGAGAGAGAGAGAGAGAGAGAGAGAGAGCATTGTAATCGAAATTGTATCAGTGACATCTCAGTATATTGAAAACAGTCTCTGGTTGATGGATTTTGTTTGACTTGCAAGCTTTTCAGTATTGTGCTGTTAACAAGCTGTCAATTATTTATGCAAACAGTTGTCTATATGCAGATTAACACAAGCTCATTAAGGCACCTTTTAATTAAAGAAACTACTACCACCACAAAACTTGGTCGGAGAAATTAACCTTAGGTCATAAAGAGCCTGATAGTTTTATTTGCTGTGTTAGGAGTCTGAGAAAACAGCACTAGCAATAGCTGTAGGTGAACTTCAGGTCCAAACAAAACAAAACAAAACAAAACAAGAAAAAAAATCCTTGCCTTGCTTTTTCAATTATTTTTCAAGATGAAGCACCTTAGCTAAATATCATTAGCTGAAATGAAATTTTATTTTTGACATTCAAGAAAACAAGCTATCTAGTGGCCTGTAAAATCCATTTTACACCTTGATCCTAAAGTTATGCATTAGCTTGCACCGAGAACTATATTAGCATTGTGTGCTAGGCAAATCTTTTCTGCAATGCTTTCCTGTTCATTTCTATTGCATTTCTTTATATGCAAAGCTGTCACGCAGTAATGGTATCATCTGTCTTCAGAACAACCAAGTGAAGCATGTCATTAATATTCCCATTTTATAGATGGGAACTGGCACCAAGAGAGAATGACTGACTTGCCTAGGGCAACCTGGTTGAATAGAAATTTGAACCCCTGTATAAATTCAGGACTTACCCTATGATATTGTATTGCATCTGCTAGACCAGGGGTATGAAACACAAGGCATGGGAGCTTAATGTGGCCCATAGGTAAAGGTTTCCCACGACTGAATGGTCTAGTCGTGACCGACTGTAGGGGGCAGTGCTCATCTCTGTTTCAAAGCCTGTAGAGCCGATGTTCTTGTCTGAGGACAAGCTTCCCTTCCCACCGAAGTAGTCCCTATTTATCTACTCGCATTTAGGTGCTTTCGAACTGCTAGGTTGGCGGGAGCTGGGACAAGCAACGGGAGCTCACTCCGTCACGCAGTCTCAAACTCCCAACCTTGCGGTCGGAAAGCCCAGCAACAGCGGATTAACTCGCTGCGCCACCACGTTCTTTCTTTCTTTGGCTCTCTGGCTCTCCCAGCACTACCATCAGCTACTGAGCTGTGCTGTCATTACTGAAAGGGCAGCCCACATGATAATTGGGCTCTCCCATATCTTGAAACTATGATCAAGATTTGCGTATTTTCTTTTGTCATTCGCATCTAATGAGTTCAAGTGAGAAAAAAGTGCTTATTTCTTGTTGTGACCTGTAATGACATCACTTCTTGCTTAATGACATCCCTTTTGGCCCTCAGCAGGTATCATGAATGCTATTCGACCAACTGTATGAAATGGGTTTGACACCACCATGCTAGACTGTTGCATGTGAGTGTCAAGTTGCACTTGCCATGCAAATACCCCTGGTTTGTTATTTTGCATTTTTAAAAAAATAATGTATAGTGTCTTGGAGTCCCAATCCTATTGGGCCTATGTGTCATTGGAAAATGGGTTCTGGTGCTGCCGTGCACTTTATGGCTTTTGCAACACCAGACCTGCCATTCTGCCCTGCTGGGCTTCCACCACAAGTGGTAAGCTTGCAGCCATGGGCTAGCAACTACCAGAGAAGCACTGGCATTTGTGATTCAGTGCAGGGGGTAGGTGGATTGTATGGTATCTGTGGTGGCAGCAGCACCAATAATATCCTATCTTCCTTTCCATTCTTGATTCCTCAGCCCAGGCAGAAGACAAATGTTCCCCAGGGCAAGGGAACAAATGTTACATTGAGAAGGCCTCTGGGATCTGAAATTCCCCTGCAGAATTCCCATTGGTGCTGCTGCATTCACACTGAATTAGTTCAGTAGGATTGACTTGTCAGGAATATATATAAGGGGGTGAATCTCATGTCATTTATGGTACGATGTTTACCAATATCAGAATGAAAATAAAATACATATTTAAGCAAAGACTTAGGCGCAATCCTAAACTGAGTTAGGCCGGCATAAGCTAAGTCAGCAAAGTTTAGCCAACACAAGAGACACCATAAAGTATGTTTGGACCACTCTCTGAGTCAAAGAGGCCAGCAAACAGATGTGAGCCAAACTTGGTGTTGGCCAAACTTTGCTGGCTTAGTTTATGTCAGCCTAACTCCAGTTTAGGATTGCACTCTCAGCCTAGTGCCGAGGGCAAAATGATGCCCCAGAAGTGACATCACTTCTGGAAACGGCATCATACCTGGGCCTTTATAAAAGGTGAAAAATGGGGGGTAACCCACATCCTCCCCCCAGCAGCGTGCCTCCTCCTACTGCCCCCAAGTCCACAAATGCCCACGATAGTTTTATAGCTAGGTAAGGCAATTTGATGGGGCCCATAATTTTTAACATCCTTCCATATGACAAAATCATTCCTTCATTCATATTTGACACATTTTAAATTACCCTTCTGTTAAGGAGCTCACGGTGGTGAACATGGTTCCTCCCTTTCTTTTTATTTGTCCACTTTTAAAGTGGACAAAAGAAAGAGAAAAGCAAGCAATTTTTTACATGACATTTGTATTTTCATTTTCAGTTTTTTGGCCATAACCTTTGAAGATATTACACACCAGTTTGTTTCATTAAATTGTGCATTAAATTACTTTTTCCAATATAATAGAAACATGATGGTATTATTCATAATTACCAACATTTTCACAATTTTTGCCACTAGTTTCCCCCCTAAAGTTTACTGCCCTGTGCAATTGCACCCCCTGTACTTCTTTAGCTACGTCCTTGACATCAACAAATAAAGGGGAATGTTATTATGAACAACAACAAAAAAGGTTAGACACTCTTGTCTTCTTTTTTCCTCAGGCATTTTTAAAATAATCATTTCATTCACTGTGGATTCCTCTTGATTTGCTTACTGTTCATTATTTTAATGCCTGCTTTTCTCAAGCCAAGCGAGGATATGGATTTTGAATGTTTATTATACAGTAGATAATGCAATCATGATTCCACTGTAATGTGTTTTATTAGGGGCTATATTGGACCATGTTGATATTCTCTTATTTAAATCTACAAATGAAATGCACACTTTTTTTTATTACTTGTGAGACTTTTTTCACCTGATATATTTGTTCTGGAAGTAATGCTTTTTATTTCTTTTGCTTTTCTTCTGTTTGTGTGGCAGATTTTGAAAAGATGTTTACATGGTGGACAGTTGTTTCTTTCCTCGGATGCATTTTGTTACGTGTGGAAGGATGGCCAGCAAAGGAAGGATACGATTTCAAACCCTACCAGCCTCTAGTACGATTACGCCATAAGGTACTGTTGACTTGACAGCATTCATTTATTCCTTTTCTATATTACATTTTACTGCCTGAAATGGAAAGATTATTCTGAGCAAAGTACTAGTGGTGATGCACAAAGTGGCATGGCTCCAATTTTAAAAAGAAAAACATCTATTGATCTGATTGGTTGGTGACTTTGCCCTCTCTGTATTCTCAGTCCTTCTGTGGTTGCTGTCCCATTTGGAGTGGGTGCAAAATAGAAACAGATTTGCCAGTATTCTAAAGTAACCACTTTGGGGAAATGACAAGCAAAACAAACAAGTGTCTGTTTTTTTTCTAGCTTGCGTTTCTCTCTTTTTTGCGATCTTTTGCCATTATTTTGCATGGTGTTCTTTTATACTGTGGGCCTTAGAAACAAAAATCATGGAAATGTGATGCCTGAAAGGCCAAAATAGACTGGAAAGTGTAATGACGCATGCTATGTTCAGCCAAATCCACCTACTAGTTCGTCTGCCAGAGTGCCTTCTGTCTTTCTACTGCAGTATAAAACCTGGGATTAGTGGTCTCCTGTTGGCTACGAGGAGCAAGTTGTCTTGGATACTAGCTAAGATCAGGAATACAATTGAGCACACACTATAGTCTTTGGGGAAGGGGAAGTCTTAGACACACTGTATAATAGTCTTTGGGGAGGGGGAAGCTACCCCAATGGGTCTTCAGAAGTGAAGATAATGGGGAGAAGGAATAGAGGAGGGAATGGGTCCTTCCACTTCCTGATTTCCCACTACCCCCCATAAATTCCTCCGTTCTCTCCCCTCCCTGCCCTGTTCTACCCTCCATCTATCCACCACCTCCTGTAATGGCTTGCTGGCCTTAGTGCAGGTTGCCCCCTGTGGCAGCATGCTGGGGCTGCCTCCACTGTGCTTCAGCACCTCCAATACAGCTGCTGGCATTGTTCAGTTTGTGACATCATAAAGGCACGCACACCGTCGTACATACCTTTTTTGACATTGCAATCCGTGCAGCTCGGATTGTGCCCCAAGTTTCAGTTTTGATTTTGTTTTGGAAACCTCAGCTTAATACAGTCTTTCTAACACAGCACTTAAAAAAGCAGAACACAACTGACCACAGAATCTGCAAATTCTTCTGTAGTTGTTTCAGTTCAAGCACAACTAAAGGAATGTGTGCGACTATGTGGGAGGACGTGAAGCTATGATCAAATGCTGTAAGGTTTTGCCAGCTTTTATTCTCCAGGAGTGTAAACACTGAAAGCGTCTGTAAGGAAATTTCCATTTGGGAGATGTTCTGAATTGTCGACGACTTCTTGCAGATCATTTATTACTAAACAACAACTAGGCAAGCTGCTTTGCCTGGTTTGCAGAAGAAAATTGTCAGTTGGAATCCTAACCTGTGGTATGAGGTAATCATCATGCAGTAGATCAGCCTTCTTTTCCAACCTTTTTCATCTCATGGCATATTGGCAAGGCACTAAAGTGGTCAAGGCACACCATTAATTTTTTGATAACTGATAAAGCACATTGTGCTGCCAAGAGGGCTCATATTCCCCAATGGCCCCACTAATAAATAATCCTCTCCCCAAATTCTTACAGTACGCCTAAGGACCATTTGTGGCACGCCAGTGTGCCATGGCACAGTGGTTGAAAACAGCTGCCGTGGATCATGTGTAAACCCAGTTTCAGCCTTTTGTCTGGCCTGCAAGTCCCGAACTGACCATCTTGCTCTTTAGGTTGGCCTTCAGGGTACCCTGGAATGACTGTAAAGATTTGGGGAAACAGTCCTTGAACTCCATTTCTAGGGAGTCTCGTAACTGTCTACACACATACGATATGTAGGGTATCTAGCAGCCTCAGGAGCACAGGGCCTCAATTATTATAAATAATGTATTGTTTTTAATGCCTAATATTTCTTTCTAGAGTGCACACTCTCTCTCTCTCTGATTACTGAGTCGTGATAGATTGTCATTGTAAAAAGAGAGTTCCAGTGCTCAAAAGTTTGGGAAGTACGGATATAAACAATCTAACATGTAGAACAACATACACTGCCACTTTCAGCATGAAACTACAGCAGTTTTATAGTAGATAATGGTCTACTGACAAATATACCTTCTGATACAGGATGGAGTAACGGTTTGGGGGTTGGACTTAAGAAGTGGAAGATCCAGGTTCAAATCCCCTCTCAACCATGAAACTTCCTGGGTCCAGTCGCTACCTCGAACCAGTTGCTATCTGTTGGCCTCATTAACCTCACAGGCTTGTTGTGAGGACAAAGGAGAAGAAGAACTATGTACACCATCCTGAGCTCTTTGGAGGAAGGGTGGTATAAAAATGTGAAAAATAAGTAAACTATCCTATTCCAATTGAATGATGAGCCACAGCCATCTCTTTCTTTTTCGAAACTTCAGTTTTCTTCCAATTAGCCAAGTGCAATATTGTGTTGAGAAACATAAGAACATAAGAAGAGCCCTGCTGGATCAGGCCAAAGGCCCATCTAGTCCAGCTTCCTGTATCTCACAGCGGCCCACCAGGTGCCCCAGGGAGGCATGAGACAACAAGATGCTTGCATCCTGTTGCCACTCCCATGCACCCGGTACTCTGAAGTAGCCCACCACCTTTGTGAGGAAGTTGCACAATCCATCATTGCCTATAGCCCACGATGGACCTTTCCTCCAGAAATCCGTCCAATCCCCTCTTAAAGGCATCAAGACCAGATGCCATCACCACCTTCTGTGGCAAAGAATTCCACAGATTAACTACCCGCTGGGTAAAAAAGTACTTCCTTTTATCTGTGTTAACTCTCCCAACCCTTAGTTTTAGCGGATAACCCCTGGTTCTGGTTGAAAAGAAATAAATAGAAAGAATATCTATTTAATTGAAGTCTGACACAGCAGTATACTCTGTCTATACAATTGCCTGGAAGGAAAGCAGGATGCCAATATGGAACTGTATTTATTAAGCCTAGTGAATGATGCTGCTCTCTTTCTAAAGGAAGAGAGCTAAGCTTTGTGCAGTACTTGAGATTTGACTCTGCCCTAAAAACCAAACCAAACCTATCAGTCATGTCTTTCAGAGCACAATCCTATACCTGCATTGCGCCGGCGCTACGTTCTTGTGCCAGTTCAGCACTGTCGCATCTGTGCCGTCAAGCGCATCTGTGCCGGCTAGTTTGGGCACTGGACTGGTGCAAGCAGCAGTGTCAGCACACGGGCGCCGCTGCACCCGTCAGCAGTGCCAGCCTTGCACCAGTTGAGCGTTGGTGGCACTCAGTTGGCACAGGGCCTCGCCAAGGGTGTGCCAGAGGTGTAATGGGGCAGCGCAGTGGGCGGGGGCAGCGATGCACAACGGGTGTAGTGCGCAGATGCGAGCAGCCCCATAGGGTTAGCTGGGGCTTACCCAGGTGCAAGGGGAAAACCTCTCCTTGCCCTGTGCTGAGCTGCTGCTGCCTCCTGCTGGGCTTAGGATATGGCCCTGCTCTGTTGGCCTTACTGTGTTAGCCTTACTTAGGATTGTGCTGTTAAATACCTTTTGAATCATCCAATATAAATTGCTTTTTTTTTGGTGCTAAAGAGACAAATATCTTTTTACAGAAAGTTTGCTTCCCTGTGAAGACCAGAATTAAAAGGTCCCAGGAGATACAAGTTCCATTTTTGCACTACATGATTTTGCCTTCTCCCCGTACCCCATCCCAAGAGGGAGAACCCAGATTGTTTTGAAAAGTTTATTTTCATTTGCAGATAAGGGTTTTAGAAAGGGGAGAGAAACAGGCCGCGTGAAGATCTGTGCTGATGCCACTGGTTTAATCGCTGCATAAAAAGCGATTAAGAAAAAAATAACTTCAGTTAACTTAGAAAAGGAATACATAATGTGATTCTGCTAACTGGGCAAGAGGCACTTTTTCAAGTGGTGTCCTCTTATATTTAGCAGGGGGAGAGCAATTGTCCCTCCTCACCCCAGCGCAGTGTCTTTCTCGTGGCTGTTGCTTGGGGTGTTCTCCATTCTTTTAGATTGTGAGCCCTTTTGGGACAGGGACCCATTTAACTTTAATGTTATTATTTGCCTGTAAACCGCTTTGTGAACTTTGTGTTGAAAAGCGGTATATAAATAGTAGTGATTGATTGATTCTCAATCTTCATGTCCTGTTTTCTTTGTCTGAAGGATAGTGATTTAAATAAAATACTCAGGTCCTGCCCTCCTGAAACTGTAGATAACTCTTTGTTAAGTATAGGGGTCTCCCCGTCCCTCCCCCAAGCACGAAGGTTTTTACTGACCCCAAGTAAGAAAGGTAAGGTAAGGGGGCAACTCGATCCATGGATAATTGAAATCACAGATATAGAATCTGTGGATATGGGGGCCCTGCCTGTAGTTGCCTGTAGTTGGCTAGTGTGAGCAGCTGTGCTGGATTAAACCGTGTAGATGCCACGGTAGCAGGGGAAAAGACGTTCTTTGCTGCTATCATTATCACAGCATAAGCTTTCACATCGGTGCCATTTCATGTTAGTTCAAATAAGTCTGCAATCCCCATATTTCTTGGAACAGTCTTGATCAGACGTGTGTAGGAATGGTGCATACCTTTGGGTCCCCTATATGGGAAGAAGTTAAAAATATAGTAAATAAAAATGATCTGCGTCTCTCGCAGCAGCATATTTAACTTGAGCTCTTAGAAAAAGTGCTCCTTACCAACCAGGAAAGTGCTGCATGGAGTCTTTGCTTCGGAAATCTCAGTTGTAAAACCCTGCCTGAAGACCATTCATTGAAGCTGTTTTAAAGACCTATTACTCATGAGGCAACTATGCACGATACCTTTTATAGCATTTTGATTCTAATGCTAAAGTTTAAGTAGTCGTACTTTCCTCTGAAAAGAAAACAAAGCTGGCTGCAGGCTGGCAGAGGGCTGCAGAGGGTGTAGTGTGTGTGTGTCTGTGTGTGTGTGTGTGTGTGTGTGTGTGTGTGAGAGAGAGAGAGAGAGAGAGAGAGAGAGAGAGAGAGAGAGAGAGAGATCTTAGCAGGCAATTAGGATTTGGAAGTTTTGCTGCTGCTCTTTGTTAGTATTCCCCTTTTCAAATGGGAAGATGATGTGATGTGGAAGGGGAGAAGTTGCCCCAGCCAAGGCAGGAACAGCTCCTCCTTATATCATACTCAACCATGCCCTTTCAGTTGTTCACTGGGCTTCCTCCCAGGAGCCAGTCTGTTGCAAGGTCATGTGGTACCCGGGGCCCTTGTTCTGGAGGACACAAAACATGTTAACACTCCCATGGCCCCTCCGTATACACCCCTCCAGGCCTCAGAAGGCATCCTGGAGGACTTCTGACACCCTGTCAAGGTGTGGCACCTGGGACATTGCATCCCCAACCCTGTCTTAGCTACGCCCCTGCCAGGGTCCCCAGGAGAAAGTGATTGGTGAGAAGAAGATTATGGTGTGGATCTTTTAGTGGCTTCACACTGCCACTACTCCATGTACCCTTTTTTGGAGTGTGTCCAGTGATGTCATCTGGTAATGAAGAACGGGAACTCTGGGCGGGACTTACGCATGATTGGCAGCCCATCCGTTCCGTTCCGCGGCTGCCCTGGCCTGGGGGGGGCTGCCCCCGGTTGGCGTGCCCCACCGTTGCTCGCCCAGGCACCCGGCACGCCCCCCACCCGTCCCCCCAGCGAGCAGGCGCCCGCCAAGGCCAGGGCAGCCGCGGAATGGAATGGACGGGCAGCCAATCACACCTAAGTCCCGCCCAGCATTCCCGTTCTTCATTACCAGATGACATCACTGGGTGTGTCTGTATCTTTCTCAGGGGTTAGTTGGGTTTTGTCAGCTGTGGACTCTTCCCTGAAAATGACTCTGTAAGTAAACTTCCTATCCCAAAATAATTCCATAACTAGAAGTGTTTGAAAATGGTGTTATGTATTTTCCTCAGAAGTAAGTCTTAGGGTGCAATCCTAACCTGGAGTTAGGCCAGCACAAGTCCCTTGTGCCAGCTCAGGAGTGTCACAAACACACACTGTAAAGTGTGCCTGGACCACGGAGTAAGGGAGGACAGCGCTTTACAGCATGCTTGCAACACTCCCTTGTGCTGGCCTAACTCCAGGTTAGAATTGCGCCCTTAGGCTGTTAGCCTATCTTGCTCATGGGAAACAAACCCCTCTACTTTTAACTTGGTCTGATATATGCACACTTGCCTGGGTATACGTTCCACTGAACATAATGGGATTTGATTTTGAGTAGACTTGCATAAAATTGTGCTGTAAGTTCAATAGGAAACATATCTCTTCATAGGTGCAGTTATTTTATTTCGCGATGGGAATGTCTGCCATCAGAGTTCTTAGTTCTTCACAGAAGCTAGACAATGACTTTGATAACTTATTTTATCTTCCCTTGTCCGTTTGAGACCTCTTTGGGAGCGCATCGCATCTGTCAATATATATTGGATCCTTGACTATATTTATCTAAGGAGCCTCGGGTATTAATTGATGTTGAATGCAATTAAGCCCTCTGTATCTGTGCCATCTGGGACCCCCAGCAAATGTACATTTTCACTGCGTGACCAGTTTTCCAAACGTTCAGTCTTGGAGGTAAATGATTTGCTTTCTGGGTTGCTGTTAACACTCTGTTGTAAGTAAGTTTAGCCCTTTTTATTCCCTGCCCCATAAACTCTCTACCTAAGAGCACTAAACAGCTGGCCTCTTTTATTCGTGTGGGATTTTTTTTCTCGCAATATAAAAAGTCAGCCCTGCTGACTTGCTTGTTTAGAACAGTAGCCCTGACTTGTCAGGAGAGAATCAAATTGTACCCAAAAAGCACCTTTCCGTAAGAAATAGGTAGGGGTTGCTTTGGTTGGAGCTGGTGGGGATGGGGGGGAGATGGAAACTGCTCTAAAAGATTGAACAGACCATTCCATTTACTACTAGGACTTTCCCACTAGAAGAATATGATCATTGTAGATGCTGCAATGGAGCCACTTTGGAGCAAGCAGAATGCAATTAGATATAAGATTGCTTTACAATTCTATGTGTCTGCTCAGAAGTAAGCACCAGTGGGACCTACTTCCATGTAAACAATTACAATATTGCAGCTAAAAATCAGACTTTTATCTTCCCCAGAGTTGATAATTTTTACTGAGATAATGAACAAGCTGGTTCATCTCTTAAGTTATTCAAGATTGATCCAATACAGGTGAGCCCCTGTAGCCACAGATCCTATACCTGCTGTTTTACTTATCAAGAGTTGGGGGGAGGGGAATGACCTTCCTTTATTTTTACTTAAAAGCCTGCTTGCTGGGGTGTGGAGGAGGGAACCCTATACTTAACATAGGGTTCCCTCTTATCCACAGTTTCTGGTATCAAGAGGAAGAGACAGGGACCTACTCTCCACAAACACCAGGCATACCTATATTTCCTCCTCCAAAATCAGAAAAAAGTAAACCAGTGGTGAACTATTTTGATGCTTAAATGCTTTTGCCAGCTTTCTCATTCCTCAAGTTCCACCCTCTCCAAACACACCCTTTACTCACCCCACTAGCACAGAAGGAGTCCTTTCTTTCTACCCTTGTTACTGTGGGGCAGCGTGGCAAGATAAAACTGAGCTACACAAGTCTTTTAATTTATTTTTGGCAAATAGGAAGGAAAGAAAGCAAAGGGGCTGATGGGAGTTGTAGTCTGTTGCAGTTGGCCTGACAAAGATTAGAGTCCCACCCACCCCTTCACCTTTCTTTCTGTTTGGAGGAAACAAGGAAAGGAAACAAACAAACCTTCATGCAGCACAGTTTAATGAGGGAGGAAGAAAGGAGGCCATTTTTCTGCTGGAGTAAGTAAAGTGTGACTTGGAGAGGGTAGTAGGCCACAGACAGAGGAATACTGGGGCTTAATGGGACCCTGGCATACAACAGCATGGCATTGTGATGTCATGATCTTGGGGAGGGGGTGCGCATGTTCCGGTGGCTTACCCAATAACATAGCCAGGTAGCAGACACCTCCCTGGCTTCCCGAGTCAGGAAGGGGCACAGTGACTCTCTCAGCCGCAGCTGAGGCAATTTTCGACTGAAGCAATGGGATCACCAGCTGCCTGAGTGCTCCCAGCTGTGGCTAAGGCAAAATCGCCCCAGCCGCAGCTAAGACGGTCCACATACCCGCCTGGCTTCTTGTCAGGAAGTCAGAGGTTGCTCAGATTCTGGCGGCCTCCACTCGAGTGATTTTGCCCAAGCGGCGGCCGCAAGGTCCCAGCAGGTGGCAGGCACCGTCCTCCGAGTTGGGAAGCCTGGGGGCACCTGGGCCATCTCAGCTGTGGCTGGGGTGATTTTGCCCAAGCTGTAGCAGGGAGTGCCCAGGCGGCAGGCACATGGCTTAGGGAGCTCTTGCTGCCTGGGTGCTTCCAGCTATGGTGGCTCAAGTGAAATCGCCTCAGCCACAACTACTCCATTTGCTCCAATTGCTTCCTGACTGGGGATGCGAGTGCATGCACTGGTGCCCTCCATCTCGAGTGGCACCCACGTCATGTGCCATGCTGTGCCCCAGGGCAAATATGCCTCTGGCCGCAGAGGCAGGACAGAGCTTTGAGCTCTGAGTAGGAATTTGAGCTCTTGGAGTTTCTTTTCTGTTTGTGCAATGTAGAATGCCAAACATTCATTCCTTAGCCCAAATCTAGAAGACTCAAACACCTTGGTATTGACTGAAGAAAACAGATTAGTATTGAGAGATGTTGCTCCTTTCTGTAACAACCCTAGAATTACTGCTATGTGTCACATGCTGCCATAGTAGTCTTATAAAACACAGGCAAGCACAGGCTCATCCAGAAGTACTGTAGCTCTGACAGACATGTGAAGACTTGTGAACTTGCTACTTTCTCTATCGTTGGGGTATGAATACTTTTCTTCAAGGAACTCAGATTCAAATCTCTGCCACATTTGAAGCATGAGCATCACATTGAGCAGAGTTCACTACTGAGTTTGATGTGTGTGTATAGAAGCAACCAAAATATCAGTTGTTGTACAGGCCCCCATTTTGCAAATGGCCTCACCTCCCTAGGCCACCAGTTGGCACTAGTTGCTCCCCAGACTTTGGAAAGTATGGGTGGATGGGAAGCAAACAACCTATGCTCCTAGAAGCATGTGCACTCCCAGCTGTTTGAGGACTGGTTGTTATGAGCAGTATGTAGGCTACCTGCTCACAGTATTCATGGAAATTGTATCTCTGTCCCTAACAAGGAGAAAACTTACTCTGAACAGAGTTTATCTTTTTGTAAGAGTCTGAACTGTACAGCCCAAACCAACCAACCAACTTCAATCACTTCTGTCTTCAGTTTCAAAAGCATTTGTTTGACTGGGGGGGGGGAAGGATTCTGTGATTCTGTGACTTCTAGAGGTATCAAAGAGCATCATTATATCTGTTATCAAGGAGAAAAAAGCATATTTGTATGTTCTATAGAACCATAGTGCTGAGTGGTGGTGTTTTGTAACTGCCACTCTGAAAAGTGAAATTGCTATGTTTATATTTTGTAATTAAAATTATGTGGTTATATACCCATAATTACACCGTGGTCACAATAAGCACGTTGTGCTCTGTCGTTCTGCTGTACAGACATGGTGAAAGGCTGGCTTGTTCATAATTTACTAATTAGGCTGAAAGGTGGCAACTGCTGCCCAGAGCACAATTCAATGTGCTGATCATTAGTTTGAAAATCCCAAAGGGTTTAGAGTGGGATTCTTTGACTGCTTGCCCTTGTCCCATACAAACCTGCTTGAACACTGAGATCTTCAGCTAGGTCCTTGCTTCATATTTTACTTCTTTCCAGTAAAATGCATATTTTACTTCTTTCAGATGCGTGGCTGTGGTGGTCTTTAGGCGGGAGGCCTCCTTGTTGCTTGTCTTTCACTGTCTGGCAAAAATGCCTTTATTCAGACATTTGCCTGGGGATAATTTCATTAGTGGCTGCTTCATCACTTTGCTAATATTTGATGCATTTTAATTGTGTTTAACTGACTTGTTTTGTTTTAGCTTTCTGCTGTGCACCACTTTGAGTACCTGGAGGAGAAAAATGATTTGTACATTTATAATCACTAAACATTAGCTGCATGGTATCTGGGGTTCAGGCATTACCCAACCCAGTGACTAGCTTTCTGTTCACCACGTAGTTACTACTTAATTTTTATGTTATCGCTTGTTATCTCTTAACGTTTTGAGCAGCGGTCTCAAAACTGTAGACCGCTGCACCACTGAAAAGTGTCCCTGGCAGCAGAAGTGAAAAAGCCGCTTTTGGAGTCTGCCACCCCAGCATGCCTTGTGCACAGAGTTCCGCACAGAAGTGGCTGGCCACAAAGACCCCTGGAGGCTGTAGTTGGGTCTTTGCAATCACCCCAGGTGGAATGGATGAAGCTGTTCACTCAGGGGAAGGACAGGATGGACACCGGATCTGGCCTGCAGGTCAGAATTTGGTGACCCCTGTTCTTGAGTGTGCAAAAGTACTCCATATGTGCATCATCCTGGGTGTAGTAACACTGTAAGGGAAAGGTTCCCAAACATGGGCGTCATGACACCCCAGCCTGAGAAGCTCTGGCACAGCTCCCAATCACTTTTTGGGGGCATTTTGGCACCATGGGGAGGCTTGCAGAGGGGTCTGTGGCCTCTCCGCACCCTCCAGGAAGCAGTAGTGATCCCCAGTAAGTGGTTTTTTTTAAAAAAAATAACACATTTTTGCCCCGATTTCAGGAGGGCCAGTGTTTCCCCTCTCCTCCCCCACAACTGTTTACAGTTGGGAAGCACTGCAAGTACGTTGTCACCATATTGAAGATGGGGAGCTGAGATTGAAAGGGAGTGAGTAGCCTAAAGCCACCTATTGAGTTCATAGCACATTTGATTCTCATCTCAGGTTGCAATCTTAGCCACACTTACCTGGGAGTAATTGACTATCATGGGGCTTACTTCTGAGCAGATATGCATAGGATTGTATTATCACTCTCTTAGTCACTTCACCAGCTCTCTGATTAGACGTAATTACGTCCCTACCTAAGTCAGGTGTATTGCTATAAGCATACTGTACAGCAAGGTATGGACAAGCTCTCAGCCAAAAGTATTCCTATGTGCCAGAATACAAAGCCTGTTAGGGAGGCACTAGCTGCTGCTGAATTACCCTAGAGGCAATCAGCCACTTTTGTAATGGAATGGCTGTATAAATTTAGGATTGGATTAAAGAACCCTTATCCAAATGGATTTTTTCATACTTGATGGATTTCAAGTTAACACCTGTGGGATAGAAACCTTTACAACTTCATTATCTAAAAAGGTTTCTTAAGTAGTTCAGTTTGGGATTTTCTGCCAAATTGGCTTGAGAAATAAAGAACCAGATTAAGGGCTCGACCCAGAAGGCTCTATGGCTGGCAGTACGTGTGCATCACTGGCAGAAATGTTGCAAACATGCCGTAAAGCATGCCCGTGACAATGTACTGCCTGCACTGGGCTGGCGCTCAGTTTGCACCAGGTCTCTCCAGCAGCGCCAGCCACCAGTAAACCTATTTGGGGTGGGGGCATGGGGAGGGGGAGAAACTGGTTGGGATGGCCCTGTGAGGGCATGGGATCTGGCGATGGCTTCCATGGCCAGATCTTACCCCTGGTGGTGGCCCGGGCAGCCCAACACAGGGTTGCTCGATTCATCGCCTGCAAAATACTTGGCGGGGAGCCGAGGAGCTCCTTTGCGGGCAACTGGGCATTCTCCCAAGGAGCCTCCGGTGGCTGCCTGGCTCTCGTGGGACGCAGCAGTCGCCGATTTGGTACTGGGCAGTTCAGAATTGTGCTGGCAGTCACTAGGGGCTTTGGTCTTAATCTTCACAGCAGCATATTTTATAGGGCTTCATAACAAAGTATAACAGAAATAAGATATTGATATAATTGTTAGTTTATATCAACATCAGATGCATAATGACGTGTTAGCTGCTGATAATTACAGTTTTTTGTACCTGTATTCATGCTTCCTGTTCATTAAAACAAAATACTAATGAAAAGTATGAAAATCAAATTGCTGTGTGCCCATACTGTCCAAGCACCAAGAATAATGCCAGAACAGTAGATACAGTCTGGAGAAATGACCCATAATGAAGGTAGTAATTTTTATAAATAAATCTTGGCATTTTATCAATGCTTAAATGTCTGGAATAAATCTTTCTGTCACAATGCTGCATTACTGCTGTATTAAACATGTATTTTCCGTCCCTGTCTCCTAAAATTGAGTTATAAGCTCACTCCGGAATGCATGCATTTTCTAAAGATCTCACTTCCAGATCAATATTGAAGGGTCATCTGATGAGTTATTTGTTGTCTGGAGTCATGCGCTCCTTCAAAATGAACAATTTGATGGTCTTAAACCAAACACTACTGCAGCCTCATTGAAATCTATGGGACTATTGCAGAGTAAATGGTTTGCTGGCAGATGTATCTAAAACAGATCTGTATTGCATGGCAGAGATTGTGGGCACTTCCAGGAGGGCTTCTTATGCTTTTCCTCTTGCAGTCACAAGGGAAATTGCAATAACTTCTGCACTGCAGTTAATATAGCAGAATCTTGGGGGGGGTGTGTGCGTGCGGGGGGGGGGACAGGGTTGGTTCCCTTAATGGCCGCCTTCTTTCTGTTGTGATCTGTTGAATCTGGGCATTTACTTCTTCAAAAAAGATGGAACAGTAAAATCAGGGAGCATCCACTGAAATTGAGTATTGAGAGAGTTAGTGTTTCTTTACCCAGAGTATAATTAGTCCATGTAACTCTTTGCCTCAGGATGTGGTGATAGCATCTGGCCTAGATGCTTTCAAAAGTGGATGCAAAAGACTTCTAGAAGAAAAGTCCATCACAGGTTACAAGCCATAATGGGTATGTACAACCTCATACCCTCATGGTTTTAGAGGTAAGCATGTCAGAATGCCAGGTGCAAGGGAGTGGCAACAGAATGCAGGCATCTGGTGGGCCACTGTGAGATACAGGAAGCTGGACCAAATGGACCTTTGTCCTGATCCAGCGTTGCTCTTATATTCTTATAGCAGTTCCCACCTATGGCAATTGCAAGGCAGCTCCAGTGTTGTTTAAGAAGCTCGATTTTTTTACATTCATAAATGTGACAATTTAAGCACCTGAGATACAGATGAATTATAGTGTTTTGTGAACCTCCTGTACAGAGTGAGTGAATGAATGAAGTAGGACAGCCCCAGATGAAACACCTCATCTGGAACTGACTTGAGTCTTTCTAAATACATCCTACAGGCCAACAAACCTGTTGCATCAAAAACATGTTAGGATAGTCAGAATACAGATTTCACTGAATAGATTAAGATGTCACCTGTGAATTGTTGTTGCACAATACTTGAAATATTGACTGCTCTAAGAACGACATGTGCCAAATGTCAGTCGAGCAGATGCCAAACTATTTTGACGACCTCCTGTAATTTCAGAATATGTTCCTTTGTTATCATCTTGTGTGTTTGCTCCCTGATATGAGTGTTGGTGGAGCTGTTCAAAACAGGAGAAGAAATTTACGGCAACGATACCCAGGGGCTCAATTTGGAAGGGTTAAAAAAGGCAAGTCAAGTTTCCAAGGCAGAAGAATATTCCCAATGCACAAATTAAACAGTGAATGGGAAAAACAAAAAGCATGACAGAGACTCAACAAAACAAAGACATCATCATGGAAACAATGCGAGGGTGTCAAGAATCCCAAATCAATACAGGAGTAATCACTGCAGGAAATGCAGCAAGTGTATCAGTCGGAATATATTGTAGCAGTTTATGCTGAAGTCTGCTCTTTTCTGGGAAAGTGATGAAAATGCTGATAAACAGAGGAATATGTTTCTTAGGCTTTAATCCTGAACACGCTTAACTGAATGAGTTCTACCGAGCCCAATATGGCTTGTTTCTGAGTATAAATGCATATGGTTGGACTGTTCGAATGGAGATAGAAGTGTTTAAGAACATAAGAACATAAGAAGAGCCCTGCTGGATCAGGCCAAAGGCCCATCTAGTCCAGCTTCCTGTATCTCACAGCGGCCCACCAGGTGCCCCAGGGAGGCATGAGACAACAAGATGCTTGCATCCTGTTGCCACTCCCTTGCACCCAGTACTCTGAAGTAGCCTACTACTAATGTAAGGAGGTTACAACCCATCGTTGCCTATAGCCCACAATGGACTTTTCTTCCAGAAATCTGTCCAATCCCCTCTTAAAGGCATCTAGACCAGATGCCATCACCACCTCCTGTGGCAAAGAGTTCCATAGATTAACTACCCGCTGGGTAAAAATGTACTTCCTTTTATCTGTTTTAACTCTCCCAACCCTCAGTTTTAGCGGATGCCCCCTGGTTCTGGTGTTTTGAAAGAGGGAAAAGAACATCCCTTTATCAACTCTATCCCTTCCATGCATAATTTTGTATGTCTCAATCATGTCCCCCCTCAGGCACCTTTTTTCTAGGCTGAAGAGCCCCAAACGCTGCAGTCTTTCTTCATAAGGGAGGTGCCCCAGCCCCGTAATCATTTGTGTCGCTCTCTTCTGCACCTTTTCCAGCTCCACTATGTCCTTTTTGAGATGCGGCGACCAGAACTGGACACAATATTCCAGGTGCGGCCTTACCATTGATTTGTACAATGGCATGATAATATTGGCTATTTTATGCTCAACCCCTTTTTTAATTACCCCAAGCATGGAATTGGCCTTCTTAATTGCTGCCGCACACTGGGTCGATACCTTCATTGAATTGTCCACCAGCACCCCAAGATCTCTCTCCTGAGCTGTCACAGACAGCTCAGAACCCATTAGCCTATAGGTAAAGTTTTGGTTTTTTGCCCCAATGTGCATCACTTTACAATGTGCATCACTTTACACTGAGTAACATAAGTTTGAAAACTTATGTTACTCAGAAGTAAACCCATTGTTCTGGAAGACTTGGTTCTGGAAGATAAGTAAGATCTTATCTTACTCTCAGGAAACAAACATCTCTAGAGCTGTGATTTTCAACCTTTTTTTTATCCCATGGCACACTGACAAGGTGTCAGAACTGCCAAGGCACACCAAAAGTTTTTGGAGAATTGCCAAAAGGCACACCATGCTTCTGCTGGTGGGAGGCTTATCCCCAATTTCCTGTTAAAAAATAACCCTCCCCAAATTCCTACAGCACACCGGTGGACCATTTGCGGCACATCAGTGTGCTGTGGCACACTGGTTGAAAATCGCTGTTCTAGAGAGAGATTATCATGCACTCCAATTGTTACTGCTTTCCTATACGGGTTTCCTTGGAAAACCATTGTCCCTCTTCTGTCTTTCTTTTTGCCTTAGAGAAAAGTCTTGTTACTATTTTGTTAGGGTGAGTTGTTAAAGATGCCATTCTTCAGGCTTCAGCTCCCTCTTTATACTGGGGTTCTGTTCCGGATTGCCCCGTGGATACCTGAAACCGTGGATACTGGGGACACCTTTTTAAAGACAGAGGAATATCAGTGGTTTTGCTGCAACAAAGTAAAAAAAAAAGATTTATTTAACATTCCCCCTATGTTTTTAATAAGGTTCCCAATATCTATGGTATCTGTGGATAATTGAAACCGTGGATATTGAATCGGTGGATACCAGGGCATGCTTGTATATGTATAAGGGGGATATTTGTCTGTAACTTGCATCCAGAGCCATCTGAAGACATCCAAGTGATTGAGGAATCAGGCAAAATGTTATCCTGTTGACCTGAGAACATGTCAGCTTTTGCTCCTCCCACTCCCTGGATTGGAAGAGAGTGTCTCACTCTATTGCTCTAGCCCAGCATTTCTCAACATTTGTCCCCCATCATGCCATCTTATCTGGCCCACCTATTGGAAGAACCACTGGAAATAACTGGTGATTATATCATTGCCAGTTACTTCTGGGTTGGGAGGCCAGACGTGGTACAGCAATCACTGGTAAGAGGGTGGATGAGAGGGCTTTCTGAGCATGCAAAAAGCGCACACTGCGCTCTGCCTGCCAAGGGGAGCCTCCAGCTACCTCTTGTCATGTTGCATTGCTGGTCGTACAGCCAGGGCAGGGATCTGGGGTTCCCATGAGTACCTCTGGATGCCACCTCAAATACCAGTGGTGGTACAAGTGCTATTGTTTGGGAAACACTGCTCTAGCCCACTATACTTGCTCTTTTGCTCTGTCCCTCTTCTTTTTCCAAACTAGGGAGTAGGGAAGGAAGGAGCAGTAGAAATGAGTGGGACCTTCAAACTAATATTAGCACATAGGATTTGAGACTGAAAAGATAGAGGTATTTTGATTCATGACTGCAGCAAATCTGAAAATGACCAACTAAATGCACAGGTGTTGGGGCACCCAAAGTTCAGGATAGAGAAGTACACATGGTGTAGGGTACAGAATCATTATCTTCCATTCAGTGATGTACCAAGGTCATTTGGCACCACCATGATAAAATTATTTTCACTAATAATTATAACATGAAATGAATAATAATAATAATAGTAATGGCCAGAGAAGATGCTTGTATTGAACTGTGTGTGTATATGTGAAACTTATTAAGCTTGTATATTAATATGTGTACAGGCGTGCTCCAGTACTGCTGAGGTTTTGTTTCGGATCCAACTGTGGATACCAGAAACTGTGGATACTGGGGATGCCTTTTTTAAAGATAGGGGAACATTAGTGGTTTTGCTGCAACAAGGTAAAAAAAAGAGAGCTTTGTTTAATGTTCCCCTATCTTTTTAATAAGCATCCCATTATCCATGGTATCTGTGGATAACTGAAACAGTGGATACCAAATCAGTGGGTACTGGGGCACGCTCAGCGGTGTTATGCTGCCGGAACGCTGGGCGGGACATCCGGGTGATCGACATCCTGCCCGTTGCGTTCCGGACCGTTATGCCGTTTGCGTAACCAATTACGCCGCTTGTGTACGTTATGCAAACGGTGTAACGCTCCGAAACGCAATGGGCGGGCTGTCGATCACCCGGATGTCCCGCCCAGCGTTCCGGCAGCATAACACCGCTGGGCACGCCTGTATATCTGTGTATGACTTTGTAACTTTGTATGTGTGTGTGTGTGTGTGTGTGTGTGTGTGTAAAATCATACCAAATAAACCTGAAAAATAAGTTTTCTTCTAAAAAAGAAGTTTAAACATCTTGGGGCAGCCTCTTATACACCCCTCTCAGCCTGGCACCCAAGGTTGCCCCCCAGCTACCCCCTTCATACACCACTGCCTCCATCTACTAAAAGGTGTGACCGCTCTGTCTTCAGATCCTTAGCCGAAAAAGAAAAAATCCTTTCCTACATCACATGTAGGAACCTGACCAGGTAGATAGAATCATATTTGACAAGTTAGTATGCAGCCTTCAGACATGAAATAAATCTGAAAGCCTCCAACTTAATAAAAAGATACCATCTTAATTTTGTATTCTGGCTCCTGAAATGTCACACAGTGGGCAGTATAATACTGTAATATAATCTCTCATCAAATCTCCTATTGAATGTGCCTATGTCCTGTTAAGATTTTATTCAATGTTTCACCAAAGGGCAGACACAAATGCTTAATATTCATAACATCGCCTTTGTTTTTTCCCCTTCCTCTACCATTGCAACACTACCTTATCAGTGCTTTTAAGACAAAGCAATATAAACAAAAATGTACCCTGAGAAGATTTTCTAGCTATCTCCTTTTAATCAATATGGGTAGACGTGTGATTATTTTATTCCAGAAGGCAGCCAAAATAGCACTTACATGCCTGGTTTGTGAGACCATAATTGCTAACGAAGCTTCAATATAGTTGGATTTTATTTTTTCTAATTGTTCTCCTAGATTTATTCCATCTAGCAATTTCTTTTGCTGAGAACTAAAAAAATGTTCCTTCGCTTGTCTTGATAAGATCTGGCAGTTCTTCATAGAAATGGGGAAGAGAAAGGCAGCACAAATTATGTGATTTAAAATAAAAGAAAATTACACTTAAAGTCCTGTCTCTTGGAGTGGGATTTTAGGCAAATAACTCCCATTAATAACTCCGTAACTAGGCAGTGGGAATTGTGCCGCTGTTGAGTTCCACCTGTGTGAGTTGGGGGGAAGGGAAGACAGACAATATGTGCTCCATGAAACAGCTCCTAAAATAGGAACCATAACCAAGCAGGCAGAAGAAGGACAAGGGCAGACACATGGCTGGGTTACCTTATTTTATTTGCCTAAAACATTTGTATACCACCTTTCTTGCCTCTAAGGCAACACAAGGCAACTTATAATACAATAAACAGAAGATAAGCATCAAATAAAATGAAACACATATTAAAGGTAGTGCTTACAGAACTGAAAGCCGCCACTTGAAAAGAGAAATGTCTCCACTATTACTGCAATCACCTTCTTCCTCCAAAAGCTGAACAAAAGAAAGCCAAGATCCTACAGATCTCCTATAGGAACGTAGGGCAGGGGCTAGCTGGACCTCCATAAGGAAGACACTTGAAAAGGTCCAGCTAGCCCCTGTCCTACGTTCCTATAGGAGATCTGTAGGATCTTGGCTTTCCACCACTGAGAAGACCCCGCTCCTAATGGATGCTCCTCACACTTCCAAGAGCAAATTCAAGAAGAGCAAGGTCTGATTTGATGACCAGAACATATGGGGAGGCATGCTGTAACTAGGTTATAACAGGCTACACCTTTATTTACAGCTGCCAGAAGTATTTTTACCTAAGCAAGAGCATGGACCCCAGATAGCCAACCCTGCACTTTTAATCTGGCTGATGTCCTCACTTCTTGATTAATTTTGTCAATGGGATGGATCTCTGTGTGGCTGTTTGAACTGCCTCTCCAGATGTACTGCCATGCCTGCTTAAAAAGTAGGTTTAGCAGCACATGTAGTAGAAAGGTTTCAATGATGCCCCCTTCCTATTAATAATACTTAAAGGAATCAAGGGATGGGCCAGGATGTGAGTGCACCATGCATCATTAAATGCATGAGGCAGAGAAGGGATCACTGAGACCAGCCCAGGACTCTACCAGACCATCTACTGAAGATATGACAGGGGAGGAAGGACTACAGGAGAGCAGCCAATGGTGCAGGACATTCAAACTTGCCATTGACACCATACTAAGGATATGGATGGTTTGTCATCCCCTAGGAAATGAACTATTGAGCCCTTATTTATGAACTTACAGAAATGAACTTATGACCCTTAAGCAGTGGTGTCATCTAAATGATTTAAGAACAGGAACTCACTTTTGATTGGCACGTGTCAGGACCCGCCCACCGGAAGTGTTGTCATAAGCCGGAGGCTGGCGGAGCGCAGGTCTACCCACGGCTGGTTCCTATGGATAGACCTGTGCTCCGGAGGCTGGTGGAGCCCAGGTCTACCCACGGCTGGTTCCTAGCCAGCGACATCAGCGACTAGTGGGCGGAGCCAGCCAGTTCTGTACAGCGCCTGGCGCCTACAGAACAGAAAGCGAAGAATTCCCCCCTCCCCAATTGCAGCTCCAATAGCGATGGGGACAGTCTTCCAAAGAAACCTCACACCCAGAGCACCAGTGAAACGCTCTGGACTGGAGAGACAGCGGCGAAAGCCTTTCCTTGGTCTTCGCAGCTAGGCGAGGTGGAGTTATTCAAAATTGCCAAAGAAGTTGAAAATTGGCACGGGGGCAGCAGCCTGGAAGCCGAGGCTGGCTGAGCAGAATGCGGCAGGAACCTGTGGAAGGGGCTGAGGGGTGGCACCACTCTGGACGGCACCCTTGGGCGCTTCCCCACACCAAAGCCTGCTTATGCCGGGCAGGTCAGGAGGGCAGCTTCAAAAAGTCCTGGCTCCCCTCCATCCCCTCCAGGGTCCCCCTCGATTCGCCACTGCACCCCCAGGACGCCCCTTCTCCCCAGTGGGCTGCAGACTCACCAGAGTGGCTGCTGACTCCACATGTGTGGCTGGAGGGAGCGAGGAAGGGGGCTGTGCAGGATGGGACTTCCCCACTGCAGCCCTTCCCCCTTCCCCCCCCCCAGGAATCCGGAGTCGCTCCCTTTAACCCTCTGAGTGCCGGCCAACCAAGAAGAAAAGCTCTTTGCAGAGGAATCGGGAGGGGGGAGGAGGGAGAGTGAAGTAGGCGGAGTCAGCCCTAATTTTAACTAGTGGAACTGAGTTCCCCTGCATTCCCCCTGCATGACATCACTGCCCTTAAGGGGTCCTTGTGGGCATGTGGGTGGCCCAACCCTTTGTTTTGGCTATGGTCATAAGAACATAAGCAGAGCCCTGCTGGATCAAGCCAAAGACCCATCTAGTCCAGCTTCCTGTATGTCATAGCGG
The DNA here is from genome assembly GCA_029204185.1 of Lerista edwardsae. Lineage (NCBI taxonomy): Eukaryota > Metazoa > Chordata > Lepidosauria > Squamata > Scincidae > Lerista > Lerista edwardsae. Next base: position 24,512,505 of record JAJKFI010000003.1, read on the forward strand.
CCCAACAGGTGCCTTAGGGAGGCATGAGACAACAAGATGCTTGGATCCTGTTGCCACTCCCTTGCACCCAGCACTCTACTACTAATGTAAGGAGGTTGCACAACCCATCATGGCCTATAGCCCACGATGGACTTTTCTTCCAGAAATCCATCCAATCCCCTCTTAAAGGCATCTAGACCAGATGCCATCACCACCTCCTGCAGCAAAGAGTTCCACAGATTAACTACCCGCTGGGTAAAAAAGTATTTCCTTTTATCTGTTTTAACTCTCCCAACACTCAGTTTTAGCAGATCTCCCTGGTTCTGGTGTTGTGAGAGAAGGAAAAGAATATCAACTCTATCCCTTCCATGCATAATTTTGTATGTCTCTCAATCATGTCCTCCCCTCAGGTGCCTTTTTTCTAGACTGAAGAATCCCAAATGCTGCAGTCTTTCTTCATAAGGGAGGTTCCCCAGCCCCCTAATCATTTTTGTCGCTCTCTTCTGCACCTTTTCCAGCTTCACTATGTCCTTTTTGAGATGCGGCGACCAGAACTGGACACAATATTCCAGATGTGGCCTTACCATCGATTTGTACAATGGCATGATAATATTGGCTGTTTTATTCTCAACCCCTTTTTTAATTACCCCAAGCATGGAATTGGCCTTCTTAATTGCTGCCACACACTGGGTCGACACCTTCATCAAGTTGTCCACTAGCACCCCAAAGCATGGGTCTTTACCCCATGCTACAACAATAGAGCTGTTGGCTCCGAAGCAACTTCTGAGATAGTACAAAGTGAGAGTTGTGCAACTTTAGAACAGGTGGGTAGAAGAGTCTGCATGGCACTGTGGTCAATAAGCTGACAAGTTGGAGGATTAGTTTGTAGACAGGTGATGCATATGTAAAATGTGTCTCTGAAGAAGTAAAACAACGCTTGAATGTGCCTCATTTCCTTGATAAGTTCACCGGCCAGTTGCATGGCTGAGGAGGCTGCTTCATGTGTCTCTGACCTGGCCTTGAAGTCAGTGGCTGCGTTCTCAGTGTGTGTGTGTGTGTGTGTGTGTGTGTGTGTGTGTCAGATGAATACATTTAGCTAGCATACTGTTTTTCCAGAAAAACTTCGAAGTAGTTTATGTAGCTAAATAAATAGACTATTGGCCCCAAAGAGCTTGCAATCTTAACAAAAATATGTAGAAGAAACATCACTGGAAATGACACCATGCTGAGTTTAAAAGGAACAGGTTCTTTCCCCCTGCTAAACATGAGAGGAGCATCTCTGTGAGGAAAGTGAAAGCTGAACAAAAAGCCTGTGAGGAACGTGGTAAAATTGTTTTCCTGTTCTCTTTTCTGGTTGCTGCAGCGTTGGGATTCACAAATTGACAAGGGGAACGCTGGGCGGGACTTAGGCGGGACTTTTGCTTGAGTGGCAGCCCATCCACAGCGTTCTGCAGCTGTCCTGGCCTCGGGGGGGGGGGGCTTCCGCTCGCCGCAGGGGACAGGTGAGGGTCGCGCCGGATGCCTGGGCAAGCAGCAGTGGGGTGCGCTAACCGGGGGCAGCCCCCCCGAGGCCAGGACAGCTGCGGAACGCAGCGGACGGGCAGCCAATCACGCGGAAGCCCTGCGTTAGTCCCGCCCAGCGTTCCCCTTGTCAATCTGTGAATCCCATCACTGGGTTACTGGCATAGGTTCATAGCAAATGGAGGGATGCTGTCTTAAGGTAAAATGAAGCAAATATAATGAGCATAGGAGAGAGGGCAAGCAGACCCAAACTCTGGTTGGTAATTTGGTCAGGTCCACAATTTATAAAGAATGTTCCTGCAGTCTGAACCATGTGTCCCATGTAAGGAAATTCCACAGCAAGGTGGCAAAATAGCCTCTCTCTGATTATATAAGTGTCTTGCCTGCTATCTATCTTGTCTTGCTCACCAGACCTGTCAAGACCCAAAGATGTTCTTGCAGCCAGGCAGGGAATCAAGCTTTCACGTGGTGAAATATCTGAAGACTCGGCTTTTCCTACATGAAGATGTAATCATGTTTACTCAGCAATAAATTCCAAGGATTTCAGTGGCTATAATGCACATTGTTGGCAGTTTAGGTCCCAGTGATATACAAGTATTTGCATAGATCTCTCCTGATATCCCAGTATGGGATAGTTTATGACCATACAGGTAGCACTTCTATAGAAACTGGCACAATTCCTTTCTGAGGTAATTCCAGCCCAAGTGATACAAGCAAGTGTCATAAACATGCTGTAAGGCACATGTAGCGCAGGCAGTAAGCTCTTACCACTTCCGCAGCACTGCCAGCCCCTCACCACCTGGAGTTGGTGACGCAATGCTGGGGAGAGGTAAGGTTACCTGTCACCAGCATTGCGGGGATTCTGGGCAGGGGAAGGGAGTTCCTGGGCAGGGGGGAGGGGCAGAGTGTGACCAAACATGGAAGCCCTCACTTCTTCACTGGCTAAATAGAAGAAATAGAGCATGACCCCTTCTCCTGTGGAGCCTCCTATGGCTACCTGGCTGCTGCTCGCATGGGTGGACAGGCAGTTCTGGATTTGGCTATAACAGAATCTTGAGAGGCCATTTTGTATGTTAAAAACATACATACAAAAACATGTTAAAACATGTTTAACATGTATGCTAAAAACATGTTAAAAACATAGGTTTGTGTTAATAGAGCCAGTACTTGTAAGTGCTACATACTGTGTGTAGTATTTTGTAGTATTGTACTAAAAAGGCAAAAAACTATTCTTTCATTTTCTAAGCAGCTAAAACCATCAGTATTAGAACCAGTCTGTGAGAGTTCTATCCTTTCCAAAGACCTTGTGTTCACCAGGACGTAATAGCATCATCTAAAATAACACTCTTCCAGGAACCACTTGTCCATCCTGCCTTGGTGGTTTTCAGTTAAGCTCACCAGAGACTAATTTACTTGTTATGGTATGATTGGAAGGTCATCCACAAATTGGCTATAGGTTGCTTTTCTGTGCATCTGTAAGTACTTGATTTGTTCTTTTTTCTCTGTCACTTTTGTTAACTTCTTCCCCAAGTTGCTGTGTATTCTAAACCCTGCACAGTTGATTTGCTTGCTCATAGCCTGTCTGCACTGGAGTCTTTTGGTTTCAGATTTTGAATCCTCTTCATCTTTGGCCTCTAAGCCTGTAATCCAATTCTCAAACATTTTAGCACCAGGACCTACTTTTTAGAATGGCACTCATGTTGGGTCCCATGGGAAGTGATGTCAATAACCTGGAAGTGGTATCATGGCCGGAAATAACGTAATGAAGCAGGAAGTGCCGTCATGGGATGTAATCAAATGACACTCCTGGAATGCAAACTGGCATTCTTGGACTGCAGCAATTCCACAACTATGAAATGTCCCTGTCAGAGAGCAAGATTAGGACAGAATATTATGTAAAAACATTGAAATAAAAACATTTAAAATAAACTCTTGAAAATTCAAACTGTTAACACTCACAAAAAGAATATAGCAGGAGTAAGGTCTGTAGATTCCAAGATGGCGGCTCCCAGCTTTCTGCAACCCACCTAACATCAAGTCATAACCAGTGGTGCAATTCAAATGAATTAACAACCGGTTCTATGATGTCATAGCCAGAGCCAAAAAAACCCCAAAGCCAGCCAAGGTAAGCGAGTGGGTGGGGCTCGGCCATTTAACAACCGGTTCTATAGAACCTGGGCGAACCCCTGAATTTCACTACTGGTCATAACCACCAAATGGGTCCCAATACACAGTCTGAGAAACACCGCAAAGCAAACCAAGATCATTTCAAACCATCTAATATGTCTTGCTTGTTTCTAGATATCCTATCTACCCACTAGTCCCTAAGAAGTTCTTTTTGATCACATGGCCCCCTGAAACAGCAGCCACAAGATGCCTTGTGTTTGGGGTGTTTCAGGAGAGGAATTGGGGGTCATGTCAGGGGAGGAAGGTTTAGATCTGGTGGCGGTCATGCACACCAGACCTATAATATATTTTTAAATGCCCCCAGCCCCTGTTCTGTCCTCGAATCAATGCCACCAAAATGGCCGACAGATACCTGAGAAGATCCATATGCAATCAGGCAGTAGTCTAGGAGGTAGTGTGCAGTGCAGCCTCCTTTGGCATGGCTGTGTATTATAATGTGATGTATGATAGGACGGGGGGCTTAGTTCCTCTGTACCCATTTAATTGGTCTATGAGGCAGCTTATATGGGGTGGTATCCCTATGTACCCACCGTAGTTGCTTTTCCATTGGCTGTTTGCCAGTCTCTCTGTGGGCCCCATCTTATCCACTGTTCCAGCACCAATGCTGCCACTATTCAGCCCTGAGGTTAAAGAACAAATGTTTTCTTGCCTTGAGGAGGCCTCCATGACTATCTCCACACAACAAGATTCAGGGCATGCCCCGTTGGCACAGCTGCATCAGAGCTGGAAAGTTGGATAGGATTGGGCACTGTGTCTTTTTCTAGACTGATCCCTTTCAGATCCCTTTTCTTGTATTTTGATAAGTAAACAGTTTTGTGAACTATTTTCTTGAAAAGTTCTAAATTTTTTTTATTATGAATTCTACCTGCACAAGGTGACTTTCACCTGCGGAAATGATAGGATCACAGAAATCTTCATGGACTCCTGACTTGGCATTACATAGGCTGTAACACATAAAATTGTCGGCACCTCATTGTGCAATGTTTTTTGCATGTGCCTGCCCAAAACAACACAAAATGTGACCTTATTTCTGCATTCTGCATTACAAAATTATGCATGAGAGAGATAGAGTCAATAGAGAGATGTTCTTTTCCCTCTCTCACAATACCAGAACCAGGGGACATACACTGAAATTGTGTGTTGGGAGAGTTAAAACAGATAAAAGGAAATACTTTTTTACATAGCGGGTAATTAATCTATGGAATGCCTTGCCACAGGAGGTGGTAATGGCATCTGGCCAGTGGTGTCATCTACAAACAAGGAACAGGAATGCTGGGCGGGACTTGGGCGGGACTTCCGCGTGATTGGCAGCCCGCCCGTTTCATTTCGCGGCTGTCCTGGCCTGGGGGGGGGCTGCCCCCGGTTTGTGCGCCCCACCGCTGCTTGCCCATGCTCCGGCGCACCCCCACCTGTCTCCCCCAGCGAGCAGGCACCCCCCCAAGGCCAGGGCAGCTGCAGAACGGGACGGGCAGGCAGCCAATCATGCATAAGTCCCGTGTAAGTCCTGCCCAGCGTTCCCATTCCTTGTTTGTAGATGACACCACTGCATCTGTCTTAGAAGCCTTTAAAAAGGGATTGGACAGATTTCTGGAGGAAAAATCCATCATGAACTATAGGCCATGATGAGTTGTGCAACCTCCTTACATTAATAGTAGGATACCTCAAAATACCAGGTGCAAGGGAGTGGCAACAGGATGCAAGCATCTTGTTGTTCCATGTGCTCCCTGAGGCACCTGGTGGGCCACTGTGAGATACAGGAAGCTGGATTAGATGGGCCTTTGGTCTGATCCAGCAGAGCTCTTCTTATGTTCTTAAGCACAGACAGTATTGTTTGACCCCCCCCCCCATATTCTATATAGTTCTTTTTCTCTCTGAGCCACCAATATGGAGTAAAGGATTAAAGGTTAGTCACAGCGAATCACTTTCTATTGCTTGACTGCAAAACGAGAAGTTATGATTCATTACAAGGTCAGCTCTCCCTTGCTCTATTTAGCTAAGCTGTTCAAAACAGTGAGCTAGTTATGTGTGTAACAAAAGTCGCTTATGAAACCACTCTAGATAAAGGACTTTCTGAGGTCAGATTGTTAAGCAAATCATTTCCTTTATTTCCGTCCTAAAGTGGAAGAAACCTTATGACAATGAAGTCATTAGGGATCTTCCAAATGAAATAGTCAGCTTTGAGGGACCATTTTCAATAGTAAAGCTTACATCAGAAGCATATGACGAAGCTTATATTTTTTGCCCTCTGTAGCATTGTGTTCTCATTTCCCACTGCAGTAAACTTGTCGGGCCAATGGCATTTGCTCAGATATTAAAATAAAAAAAAAGATGTATTTAATTGCTTTACAAGTTAAATATCTGCATTAAACCATAATAAAAAGACTTGCTTTTGACTTCTACGTGTAATGTTGGCATAGTGTAAGATGCACTTGTGGGCCTTTTCCCTAGATCAATATGAATATAGCAGTAACAAAAGCTATCAAAAATAAATCATGATGTCCATGCTGTAACAGGTATGCTATGCTGAGGAGCCTGCTGAAAAGATGAGCATGTGATCTGCTGAAATTACGTCTTAGAATTTTGAAGCTAGGATAAAAATAGAAGTTGCTTGGCAGCTGCTTCTAACCACGGAGCTAATCAGAGCAAATGAGTCTAACTGCTGGAATATGCAATTCCTCCAGGAGCTGCTTGCAACCTGCTGCTCATTAGGTCTCTTCACCTTAGGCAGTGATTCCAGGGGAAATGCTTGTTCTAGGTATCCTCAATTGGATTTTTGCTTGTGTAAGCTTAGCAGTAGCAAAGCATTTGCTTTTAAAGCACATTTGTCGCATTTCTTGAATGCCTCCTGTTGTAAGCGCCTGCCAAAGAGTAAAAAACGATACTGCCTTTACTTGGCTGCAGAACCTCTGGCTAAAAGGAAAAAAAAAAGGTGTGCTCATGTACCCATGTCCACTGAAAATACATGCTCCATAATGGAAAAGGGTGTTGTATCATCGTAACCGCCACAGCCTGCTCAATGTCAGTACAGTACTGCTTATCTGCAGGCAAACGGGATGATCAGTTCTTCAAATGCCTCATTCTCACTCTTCATAGCCATTCATTCGATTGTAGTGAAATTCAATTCCCAGTCTGACTTTATGGATAGCAGTCTTGCCTACCTCACAGGGTTGTTGTGAGGCCAAAAAGAGAGAAGGAGCTATGTACACTTGCTCTTAGGTCCTTGGAGGAAGGGCGGTATAGAAATGTGACAAAATAAATACATATTCTGGTTATCATTCCATATGGCCATTATGATCAGCTTCAGTGGTTAGAAGGACTAACAGTGATGTTTATTAACCAATTTGGTGTTAAAGGGTTGGCGTTTCCTATTATTTCACTTTCTCCAGACTGGGAGTTTTAGACCATTTTCAAAGATGGGATTTAAATTGGTCTTTTCCTGCCATGATCTGTAATGTGAATGTACGATTCTTATTGGATACAACATGCAGTCAATTTATTGTCTGCATTCTGGCTCATATTATGCGAACTGACACATGGTAGTGGAAACGAGGTTCAAAAGCTCTTTTCAGCTTCACCAGTGAAAACAATGCATGTTCATAATGCTGGCAGAAGAGAGAGCCACTGGGAGTGCACATTCTCATCTGCAGCTCAGAATGGATGAGAACACACATCCACACCCTCCAGTACTGATGGAGAAGGGATTAGATCAGGTGAACTTCCTTGAACATTCAGTCAGGAATGTGAAGGTTGCCATACTCCAGAACAAAAGCAGGGAGATAAGAATGCATTTGTAGGGAGGCTCTACCTGAAGCTGCAGAATTGAAATTCATATGCAAATTTGGCATCTCTTAGTCTAGAAGTAGCTAGAAAGCACAAAGTGATTGTCCGTCTTGTAGTATTTGTTCACTTACTGATCTTGCTTTTCCTCTTCTTCTGATGAAGATACAGTGTACATAAATAAGTAAAAGGTTGTGACTGGGAGCCAAACTAGGTGGACTATCAGATGTATCATTGTGTAGCTGGAGGTTTATTTTTCGTCTAGCATAGCTGTGTGGCCCCCCCAATGCAGATTGAAACTATGGTGTGTTGATAGGGGAAGTGATCTTTTACCCCATGTTTCCCAAACTGTGAAACATGGCTCTGTGGGGAGCTGTGGAAACCAGCCAGGGGAGCCATGGAATCCTGGCAACCCCCCCCCCCCACACACACAAAGTTTAGGATTGTAGCCCTAATACTGAGCCACAGTCAAAGGCCCAGTGGGTCAAGTGAGCCACCTGTTGAAGGCCTTTGGGGACCACTGCTTTACTCTGTATGCCTACAAAAAGTTCCTACAAAGGCTTCTGTGACACCTGACAAAGGGGCAATAGCCTCAGTGGGAGTTAAATTAATACCCCCTACCTCTGCCCTGTTCTTTAAAATGAAAAAGGGCTAGTTTGGCCTTGAAAGATAACACTGCATGCATCTGAAGTGGACTGTAGCCCATGAAAGCTTCTGCTACAATGCATTTAGCCGTCTTTAAGTGCTAAAGTGCCCCCTTGAAGTGTGGGACGTGGTGGCACAGCAGGGTAGTCCGCTGCTGCTGGGCTTTCAGACCGCGTGACAGAGTGAGCTCCCATTGCTTGTCCCAGCTCCTGCCAACCTAGCAGTTCAAAAGCACCTAAAAATGCAATACAAGTAGATAAATAGGTACCACTTCAGTGGGAAGGTGAGGCGTTCCATATGCTATGGCCTATAGTCATGCCTGCCACATGACCACAGAAGCTTGTCTTCAGGACAAATGCCAGCTCTTCGGCTTAGAAACGGAGATGAGCACCGCCTCCTACAGTTGGTCACGACTAGACCAGTCAGTCGTGGGAAAACCTTTACCTTTACCTTTTTAAGTGCCAAAGACTTGTTATAGTGTTTTCTGCAACATATTCTGCAACATATTGTTTTCTGCAACATATTGCCCCTTTGGAATGGGATGCTTTGCATCCTGATGTTCATTGTCATGCTGCTGAAACTCTGGATACATCTGTATCCAATCTGTGTGTGCATTTCACAATCCATCGAGGGAATCCAGTATGAAATATTTGGTTTAAAGTGTCACTTTTTACTGCTTACTGGATTTTTGTATTTTTATTATATTATTGTGAGCTCCCTTGTGCTTTTTAAAGATCATGATAATAAGCATACCCACTTCCAGGAGTCAGTTTCTCTGTGTGTAGGGGAGGAGGGGACGACTCTCTTTTGCAAAACTTGGAATTTTATTGCATTTCTTTTCTTCGGGTCATCACACACACAAAAAGGGCCAATGTAGTCAAGTCACTCAATTCTACTGCAGGAGACTGTAAAACATAATGAGCATGAAAAATCATTTTCTGCATCTTAACTACATCATACACTATGATGATTGGCTTTCATTATCAAAAGTATGTTAATCAAGCAAAAAGGATTGTGCACCTTCTTCTACCCAACTTCCTTTAATTAGTAATTTATGTTTGTAAAATTCTACTAATTCATCTGCATGTCAAAAACAGACTTCAGTGTGTGCTGGGCTAATGAATACAGTGCTTATTGTAAGCTGTATACATCCCACCATCCTATGTTACCTGAAAAAAAAAAATATTTCAAAGGTTAGATTTTGAGGGAAGAGGTGGAAAGCACATTTTCTCCTTTTTAACTACAGTGCCCAGGTACAAAAAATAATGAGGCTTTTCAAAGTGTGTGTGTGTGTGTGTGTGTGTGTGTGTGTGTGTGTGTGTGTGTG
>JAJKFI010000003.1:24521950-24569219 GCA_029204185.1 Lerista edwardsae
GTGTGTGTGTGTGTGTGTGTGTGTGTGTGTGTGTGTGTGTGTGTGTGTGATTGCAGTTTGGTATGCTTTGGGGGGGTGTCTAATATTTTTGCCATGATACTTGCAAGACGGTTGGTACAAGACACAATCTTACAAAGCAAATCCCTATTCTTGCGCAAATCTTCCATCGGGTAGATTAAAGGTGCATCTCTTTGCTCGTTTTCTTTTGCATTACATACTTGATTCCTGCTGTTTCGGTAGGCACCTCAGCCACTGTGGCAAAGATTGTAAATCCTTTGCAGGACCATGTTGAGGAAAAGCAGGAGCGAATCCATGCAGGTTTTAATGGCAAAAGCCAGAAAAAAGCAGAGCGGGGAGAGAGGAGAGAGAGAGTCAAATCAAAGAAATTAGAAGTCATTGACACAGTCAGAGTTGCAAGCAGGGCTGGGTCTAAGAGTAGTGGGGCCCAATGCAAGGCATTCTCATGGGGCCCTCCACCCTTCCCGCAGTGCCCCCATTCATGAAGAAGATGCTTGGAGTGCCATGCGCTAAGTGTAGCAGTGTAGCACATAGAAATAGTTGGCGGTGACATGATGATGTCACCACAAATTGCTTCCGGGATGGTCATTTTGGGCTATTTGGAGACGGGGGAAGTGGGAGAGCCCAGAGTAAAGCTGCTCTGCCAGCCCCATTGACCGACAGCCCATAGAAATCCTGGCTGTAGCAGCAGGCGATCTCCCCCGCAGAACTGCAGCCCCCCCCCCCCAGAAGTGCGGGACCCAATGTGACAACATTGGTCACATCAGCTTAAGGCTGGCCATGGTTGCAAAGTGCCAGCAGTTTGAAATTAGAAAGCTATTCTGTGTTGGATGGAAGCATCAGAGTTGAATCCGGTTAGAATGGGATGACCTCAGGTATAGTACAGAAGTTGGATGACCAGATACTGAAGTGTAATGATGAGCTGCACACGTTTTACATACCCACCCTGCTTTTTTAAGCCAGCTTCTCATTGGAAGGGACTGTAAACACTCTTGACAAGGACAGTTTCACTTTGCTGTTTGGCACCAGCACTTATTCCCTTTAGACATGAATGTTGCTGATTCTTCCATAGCTCTGCTCATGCTAGTTGTGATTTGTGGAGCCCACCCATGAAGCCTGATCACCTTCTCCTGTTCCTTGGTTTGACAAAGGAAGAGGAGAATGGAGTGGAAGAGGAACTGGGAGGGGGGAAAGAGGAGAGTTTCCCCGGTAGTCCACCACTCTCCTCTCATCCACATGCCCTCTCCTGCTGTCCACACCCTCTTCCATTTCCAATCCAGGAACAGAACCTGGTTTATTATTGGGTAAGGGAACAGCGTTTGTTGTGCTCTCTCATGTGCCTTGGGTCTTGTTCTTGATGGTTTGGTTCCTGATTAGCTTGGGGAATATCTCCTCCTACATGAATCCTGGATCTTCAGGTGATGCCCTGCTGAAATTTTTTGTGAAGGTCAGCTGCAAGTCTTTCTTGGCTGCATCCTAGATGTGTTGGATGTCCTCCCATGGAACATGTGTTTATACATGTGTTTAGTCCCTTCCCCAGTATCTTCTCAACTGTAATGAGATACTTTTCTTCTTCAGTTTGCTGTTTGGTTGTTTCTTCCGGCCTGCTACATTTGTGCATGTTTTGTTTGAATTGCGAGTTAGTTATTTTGTATACCACTTTGAAACTCTATTAAAAAAAGCAACAACACAATTCAGTGTGTATATATAAATTGTTCATATGAAACAGAATACAGTATGTAAAGATTTTCATCTATGTGGCCCACTTTGTCAATACGGTTAGCGATAATGTTATGTGATATTAACACCATTTATGTATATTGTGTTTTCCAGAGAATGAGAGAATGAAAGGAGAGACAAGATAAATAACAGGGTGTGGAGAGAGAAAGATAGAGTAGACAGGGAGAAATTGTGTCAGTTGTCTGTGCTTAGCATCACCTGGGTGGTGAATCATCTCCTCAATTCCTAACTATGTTTCTGCATCGAGCCACATGGGAAGAGCTATTTAGATGTGTTGTTACTGGCTATAGACTTCGATTGGAAAAAACAAAAACAGCAGTTGCACTGGTAACAAACTGTCACCACGGCAAAAACGCCTAAGAATGACGTTTTTGCAAAACCAATGATAATATATTAATGTGGAGCCACCCATATTGCTGATTTGGGTGCTATAGGTCCCCAACATTACCATACTATCAGCCCCTCCCCCAAGTCTACAGCTGCTAACAGGCAGAAAATTGAGCAGGTAAAGGGTTAGAGATACCATGCTAGATCAAATGGGGGAGCTCAAAAAGCAACTTTCTCTTTACCCGTACCCTGAGTGTGGAATTGGAACACAGCTCTCATTGCAAGCAAATGAATACCAGTGGATTGGGGCTGTGTTTGCCATGCTCTGCTAAGCTGTCTCCATCGCCTTGCCTTCCTTGAGTTTGAAGGCGCCCTGAAATGCTTACCTTGGGGCAGGAGATAACACTGGAGAGGGTTGCAGTACAGGCCATGTCTAGGGCCTGGTGATGGTCTTTTTCCAGCCAGGGCTGCATTGGAAAGATAGGCTCCATGTGATTGTCCTGGTGAGTGGTTTTCCAAGTGGATTTACCCAGTGATGTCGTCCGGGCGCGCCAGGAACTGGAACACTTGGATGATTGACAGCCCTCTGCCCCTATGGCGGAGGGCTGCCACGCCTCCCCAAGCCTCATAGCGCCCGAATCGCTCCATTTCAGAGCGATTTGGGACACAAGGGAGAGCCGGCGGGCCCAGCAGCAGCTCGCCCGTCGTCCGGAGAGGCGGTGTGGCCCGGGCCCTCCGCAGAACTAGAGGAACGGCGTACCAGGCCGTTCCGCCTGGATGACGCCTCTGGATTTACCCCACACCTCTGCCATTGCCACTGCTTCCCCTGACCCAGGAGCATAACTACAGAAGTGCAGGGGGTTGTAATTGCACCAGGCAACAAGCTTTAGGGGGGCAACAAGCTGAGGCTTGACACTAATGGCCAACATTGTGAAAAACTTGGTATGTATAATACCATCATGTTATATATCATTGGAAAAGTAACTTAATGCAGAATGCAATAAAACAAACTTCAGTGTAATATCTTTAATATGTTTATCTTTAATATGTTATGGCCAAAAAAGAAAAGAAAATGAAAATACAAGTACCGTATAAATATTGTGATTTCCTCCCCCATTTTTCACCTTTTTAAATGCCCAGGAATGTTATCATTTCCAGAAGCGATGTCACTTCCTGTTGTGATGTCATTTCCGGGGCATCATTTTCTGGGCTTCACTTTCATTAGCTATGCCATTGCCTTGACCCAAGGGTTGCCTTGCGGGAAGCAGAGGCAGTTGACGGAGTCTTGGAATGCTCAATCACTTCTGCTGTTTGCCCTGCATCCTGTCCCAATGCAAATTTGGGTGCTATGGCATCGGGAGGTGGCAGGAGCTGTGGAGATGGTTATCACATTCACTTCCAGCTTCTTTGAGACCAATAAAATGGCTTGCAAATGTTAAGGAATTTATGCACATTCACTTCCATATGCAAGTCACTTCCAAGCAGACTCTCTTTCTGGGTTCAATATGGCCCTATCTCTACTACCTTTGTCATTTTTCTGGTGTTCTTCTTTGTGAGATGTGTGGTTTTCCCTGCTGTGCTGAGAGGTTAGAGCAGGCAGCCCTTCCTTACCAAGCAGCAATTTCAAGTTCTGCCGACGGGGTTCATTCAGCACATCACTGCTGTGCGTTGATAATGTCAGTATATCTAACCCATCCAAAAATGGATTGAGTTTATCTCCATATGGTGACTGTCACCCTGACCCAAAATCCATATCCTTGGAAGTGAGTCCCTTTGCTTTTAATGTAACTTATTTCTAAGTGTGCTCTGGATTGCAACACAGCAGCTGGAATAAGGAAGGATTGTATTTTTACTCCTACTAAAGCATTTTGATGCACTTATATCTGGTTTTTTTATATACCTTCTACATTGCCAGGCTAGATATATTGCAAGTAGCTCAGAGCCTGTAATATGTCAGAATAGCAATTTGTGTGGTCAGCCATCCAGAATCTTTTCTCGTCACAAACCCAGCGGAAAATTTTCTCTCCTTTTCAGTGACTGTATATTGAAAAGTCTGGATTGAATGCAACCGGCCTGACACAAAAGCAGGCTTCAGTTCTGGTGTACTGTGCCTTGCTACACCTCGGTGGTTGGGACTGACACCAGATGATGAAACATAACATGATGCAATGCAGTGCAACTCCTTTGATATTCATTTGGCTTCACAGGAAATCTTTTTGGTGCATGTAGGCAAATTTGGGATTCTGGGTAGCAGAATAAAGGAGCTGCAACTATTAATCGCAGTTTGTGGCGTACGTAGACGTGATTTCAATGATACATGTAATATTATTGTTGTCACATTCGCTGAGCTTCCTGACCGGTGCTATGACAGTTAAGTCGTCTTTAATTAACTTTCAGTACTGACAGTATGTTCGGCACCACAAAATGAGCTGAACATGGCAGGCTTGTCACTTCTGAATCCTCATCTGAACATCCAGGTGGCAATTCCTAAATCTGCTCTGCGTCTGACAATTCTGATGATGACGGGTCTCATTTTTAAGAATGAATTTCATGCATTCTTGCCATTGCTTCATTTGCCTGTTATTTAAACTCTTCTGTACCAAATTGTCAGCTTCTGATGCTCTAGAGCAGCACTTCCCAACACAGGGCTTTTTTTTTCCACTTCTGTACCACTTAGCAGCCCATTTCCATAAATTGTTCCCCTCATTTTAGGAAAATGTGTGTAATTAATAGAGTCCAATTATGGGATTAAAAAGCTGGTTTTCGACCACTGACCCATATCTGATAATACACGAATTGAAAAATTAATTTACAACTTTTACCCCCCCCCCAAAAAAAAACTCCTGCCAAATGTAGAGAAGACACAGAAGAACTCACTCATTGAACACCTTTCACTGGACTGACTGAGGTGCCTGATAAGAGTATAAGAAGACCCTTGTTGGATCAGTCCAAAGGCCCATCTAGTCCAGCCTCCTGTATCTCACAGTGACCCAATAGACACACAATAGATACCTCAGGCAGCGTGAAAACAAGATACTTGCATCTCACAATGCAGGTGCTGTGGAGCTCAGGATTGGGCCCATAATCACCTGTTACTTTCTTTGGTACTTCCAATAGGTGGACCGTGAGAAATGGTATAAAAGGTAAAAGTTTCCCCACGACCGAATGGTCTAGTTGTGACCAACTGTAGGGGCGGTGCTCATCTCCGTTTCTAAGCCTGTAGAGCCGGCGTTTGTCCAAGGACAAACTTCCGTGGTCATGTGGCCAGCATGACTCTACGCTGTAGCGCATGGAACGCCATTACCTTTCCAACGACGTGGTCCCTATTATCTACTTGCATTTGGGTGCTTTCAAACTGCTTGGTTGGCAGGAGCTGGGGCAAGCAATGGGAGCTCACTCCATTGCATGGTCTCAAACTCCCAACCTTCCGGTCAGAAAGCCCAGCAGCAGCAGTTTAACCCGCAGCATCACCAGGGGACAAATGCTAAGAAACGCTGAGCTAGAACATTAAAGACCACAGTTCCTCTTCCAGTCCACTTCCCTCTTCCTTTTTGAACCCAGGTGCAGAAGGAATAATAGCAGAAGCAGTGACTTATGTACTACAAGCTACAGGGGAGGTCAGCGTTTTGCACTGGGATGTCCTGGGCTGACTCAGTCTGAAGCTTGAGGCTATACAGTCAGTGCTACATAAAACAGAGCTGCATTTTCTATTCAGGGCACTTGTGTCTTTTTAAAGGAGACATTGGTAGAGTAAGTGGTAAGTAGCTTGGTCCCCTTTTTGCTAATGGAGCCAATATGACTATAAGCAGAAGGGAGAACTCACACATTCACCCCCCCCCCCAAAAAAAATTAGTTCAGAATACCCAGCAAAGTGTGTAATGGAATTTTGCTAGAGACAGAAAAATCTCCTGAATGCGTCATGTTAGAATAGCCTGATGCTATTAAATTCATGACTTTCTTTTCATCAAATATAGCTGGTGAGTAAGTGTTATCTGTTCTCATGCTTCCACTGGTGGGTTAATCTTGTGCAGAATGTAAGTGACTCTGAAATGTACACCCAACCAAATATAGAGCAAAATGTTTTCTTCAGCCCTTGGCAGGAATGCAGGAAACAGTAGTATTAAATTAACCTAGGGCTTTGATAGGCCATTTCTGAATTCATTAACACTAGGTTGAACTGCCAATTAACTCAGATGATCCAAGATGACCTGAGCCTTTTTTTTTTTCTCCAGACAGAGGCTCTGTGTCCAGAGAGCCTGGACACACAATAACTGCACTACAGGTGGAACTGGCTGCCTTTTATGCAGCTCTTAAAGGCACCGAGCCTTTGTATTGAGGGAAAAGGTGACAACCCATTTCCACTCAGAATGTCCTTTGCTTTCGTTCTCGTTTCTCATGAAACCTAATACTCATTTCCAGAAACATTTGGGAGGGAAATAGATTTGGGAGGGAAATAGATTGTAAATAAATTTACACTCAGAATATGATCTAGTGATCCCCATTTTATTGTGTGGCCTTCTTGCCTGTGCTGTGCCTGGTTGATTGCCGGCAGTGTGAAAGAGGGTTTTCCTGTTTGCCGCACGCAGCTTATGGAACTCCCTGCCTCAAGAGGTTTGATCATCTTCCACTCTGGTGTTCGCTCCTTCTACGTTTTTGGTTAAAGGTTAATGCACTGTATGTGTGTGTGTGCGCGCGCACATGTGCACACGTGTATGTTTTTATTGCTACTATGTTTCATTTTCTTGCTTTGATTATTTTGTACTGCTTTATCAGCTGTTTTAAATATGATTGTGGGCTATCTTGAGTGTCCCCATATCAGAGAAGGGAGGCAGTGTATACATTTTAATATAAATAAATGAAATAACTAACAGTGAGGTCTTATGCATGCCTACTCAGAAGCATGCCCCACTGAATTCCCAGCTAAGTATGTGTAGGATTGCTGCAATGCAGCACCTGATTTCAGGGAACTGAAGACCTCATGTATACCCCAAACTCCTCTCTGCGTCTGTTGGTTTCTAGCCCACTGGTTTGCTCTCTTTGCCACATTCACCTCTGACTCCTCCTCCTGCTGCTAAGCTTCTTTAAACGAAGCTGGAAGAGGAAAGTAGAAGCAGTGATGCTGTAGTAGGCCATCCATTTTTGTCTTCACACACTTCCATTTTCCCCATTCTGCTTTTTTAAATTTAGCTTAGTAGCAGGAAGAGATGGCACTGGTGGAGGTGATGCTAAGGGGTTTACAGGACTGGAGCTGAGGAAGGCACAGCAGAGACTCAGGGCACAATCCTAAACTGAGTTAGGCCGGCATAAGCAGCGGTGGCATTCAGCCGGTACACTGGGCAGGACTTAGCTTTGAGCGGCAGTCCGCCCGTTGCGTAACGGTGCGTTCCGCTGCTTGCCCGCCCGCCGGGGCGGGTGGGAAAGTGGCGGAACGCACCATTACGCAACGGGCGGACTGCCATTCAAAGGTAAGTCCCGCCCAGCGTACCGGCTGAATGCCGCCGCTGGGCATAAGCTAAGCCAGCAAAGTTTGGCCAGCACAAGGGCCACCGTAAAGAATGTTTGGACCACTCTTGGAGTCAGAGAGGCCAGCACACAGACGTGCACCATCTTCCCTGACTCTGAGAGTAGTCCAAACATGCTTTATGTTGTGCTGGCCAAACATTGCTGGCTTAGTTTATGCCGGCCTAACTCCAGTTTAGGATTATGCTCTCAGGCTGACTTTGTGCCTTCAGGATTGAAGGGAGAATGCTATATATTGAGAGCACAATCCTAAACTGGCATTAGGCTGGCATAAACTAAACTGGCAAAGTTTGGCCAGCACAAGGGCTACCATAAAGCATGTTTGGATTACTCTCGGAGTCAGGGAGCATGGTGCACGTCTGTGTGCTGGTCTCTCTGACTACGAGAGTGGTCCAAACATAATTTACGGTGGCCCTTCTACCGGCCAAACTTTGCTGGCTTAGTTTGTGCCGGCCTAACTCAGTTTAGGATTGTGCCCTGAATGTGCTTGATATCAGAACCTGGTCATTAGAGATACTGTTAAAAGTGTGAAACAGGCAATTCTCATTTAGTGAAAGACCTGCATATAATTAATGCACGTGTTTGGCTTCTGAAGCTTGCACTAGATGGAAGAATGTGCTTTCTGTTCTCATCACAGTTATTATTCCCCACTTTTTTGAGATACTCATAATAGTATGCAAAAGAAATAGTCTTTAGTATAGTGCGGGTCAACACAAAGAAGCTGGTTATATTGTTGTTGGCTTTGTGGGGGGTAAGGGGAGCCTGGCTTAAGAGTTGAAATTCAGGCAGATGGCAGCAGGAAAATCTGCTTCTAATTTATTATCTCCTGCTCCCTGCTGTTGCAACTGCAATTCATTTAATGTTCAGTGGCTAAAATATTTTTTGATATGATTACCATGCCCACCAGAACAATAAAATGGATCACTTTATTCACAAGCTCACTCTACAGATTAGTTACTCCTTAACTACAGTTGCGAATCTTTTTCTTTTTGCAGGGCTCCTGTCAGAGGCGTATCTAGGGTATGGCGCCAGAGGGCACGAGCCCTGGGGCGCCATAAGGTGGGGGGCGCTGTTGGCATGGCGCCCCGCCCCCCGCCTGCAAATTTGCTGGCCCCCGCGCCCCGAGGTGCCTCGGCGGCAGCCCGGGGAAGGGGAAGGAAGCTGCCGCCGCGTACCCTGAGCCGGGACGTGCGCCGGTGGCTCCCGTCCTGGGCTGCTGCTCAAGTGCTTAAAGTGCCCCAGCGGCAGCCCGAGGAAGGAAGCCGCCAAACGTCATGACGTCGCGTGCCCTGGGCGCGGTTTCACCCAGGTATGCGCCTGGCTCCTGTACCTTTAACATCTGCCTGCTGGGTTGAGAATTAGCAGCATGGAAGTGAAATGACACCAAAAGCTGCTGATGTGTGACAGTTGATAAAGGCACAGGAGCCTTTTCAGAGAGAAAGTTGGCAGCCTTGTATGGCACAGTGTTTTGACAATTGAGATACAGACCATCGTTTTTTGAAATCTCATCTTTGTTGTGAACTAGGGTCACAGCCTTCCCATGCATAAAGTTATATGTTCTAAGAATCTTCGGGAAAGTAAAATCCAATATACTGAGTTTAGGAAATGTTGGCTTCCATTCATGAATTACTGGGTTCATACAATGCTTAGCGAGACTTTCAAGGATATGATATGCTGATAAATTCTCCCTCTGGAGGGTCTCCTTTGTAATGATTCTATTTTTATGATATCTGTATAATATTCATTTTCAGTGTTTTGAAGGTGGATGGGGATGTTGGCTGGTACTTTATTTCTCAGGAAAATGAAAACGCAATAGTTCACAATGTGTAGTAGTAATATTTTTCTTTTTAAACCAACAACATAAAATAATAAAAGCAGAACAAAATAGCTTCTACAGAGTCAGACAATTCACCTAGCCTGAAATGCCTAACCTGCCAAATCAAAAGCCAGCCTGATAAAAGGCATTCCTTTCAACAATCTGTCAAAAAGCCTTGTATGGTTGCAGCTGTATTTCCTGTGCATGTCCCAATACTTAAGAGATACTTCTAAGTAGTTGTTGAAATGATTATAAGCAGCATTCTCTCTGTTCCAGTGGTTCTCAAATATTTTAGCACCGGAACCCACGTTTTAGAATGGCAATCTGTCCGGGACCCATTGGAAGTGATGTCATTAACCTGGAAGTGATGTCATTGTGATGCTAGAGCGAATGCAGCATTAAATTGGGTTATTCCTCAGCTATTTTCCAATAGCAAAGTGAATTGAAAAGAAAAAAATAAGCCTATTCACAACTTTGACACAAGCAAAATAACTACTCATCCCTTCCCCTTTCCAGTGTCCCATCTTCCCATATTTTCAATTATAGCTGCTCTAGGTGCTTCACGACCCACCTGAAATTGGCTCACGACCAGTGGTGTCATCTACTCTCTTGCAGACGGAACGCTGGGCAGGACTTAGAGTGATCGACAGCCCGTCCACTCACTTCCACTTTCTTCGCGCTCCCCGCGCGGCTTTCCTTCGCCTCGGAGGGAGCGCCTGCTCGCCAGGGGGGATGGGTGGGGGGCGCGCCGGGTGCCTGGGTGAGCAGGCGCCCCCTCCGAGGCGAGGGAAAGCCGCGCGGAGAGCGCAAAGAAAGCGGAAGTGAGTCGACGGGCTGTCGATCACTCTAAGTCCCACCCAGCGTTCTGTCTGCAAGAGAGTAGATGACACCGCTGCTCACGACCCACTGGTGGATCCCAACTCACAGTTTGGTAATCACTGCTTTTGTCTAAGGCATCTGTACCAGGGCGCAGACCTCTTTGGCAGCTGTATTTATTTATTTATTTATTTATTTATAGATTTTTACCCCGCCTTTTGTGCCCGAAGGCACCCAAGGCGGCATTACAAAATATATATTAAAAATACAGCATAACAATTAACATTAAAAACAGTTAAAACAGTATTAAACAACAATAGCAAACAAAATAAAAACACAATTTAAAAAACAATTTAAAAATAATTTAAAAAACAAAAAAAACAAAAACAAACCCCGTGGATCATAATAACCAGCCGGCCAACCTGTCAGCAGTTAAAAGCTTTTTGGAATAAAAAGGTCTTCAGCCTCCGCCGAAATGTAAACAAAGAGGGAGCAGTTCTCAATTCTAGGGGAAGGGTGTTCCAGAGTTGGGGAGCCACCACCGAGAAGGCCCTCTTCCTGGCCGCCGCCCCTCTCACTTCTCCTGGTGGCGGCACAGTCAAAAGGGCCCCCCCCAGATGATCTAAGAGTACGGGTTGGATTGTATGGAAGGAGGCAGTCCCTCAAATACCCCGGACCCGAGCCGTAAAGGGCTTTAAAGGTCAAGACTAGCACTTTGAATTGGGCCCGGAACAGAACCGGCAGCCAGTGTAGTCGCCGAAGCAACGGCTCGACAGAGTCAAACCGACGTGCCCCAGCAACCACCCGAGCCGCCACGTTCTGTACTAGTTGTAATTTCCGGACCGTCTTCAAAGGCAGCCCCACGTAGAGCGCATTGCAATAATCTAATCTAGATGTCACTAGGGCGTGGGTCACAGTGGCCAGGTCCGCACAGCTCAGGTACGGCCGCAGCTGGCGGATCAGCCGAAGCTGAGCAAAGGCTCCCCTGGCCACCGCCGCCACCTGGGACTCCAGGTGTAGCTGTGAATCCAGGAGAACCCCCAAGCTGCGAACCTGCTCCTTCAGAGGAAGTGCGACCCCATTCAGAGCAGGACGATAGTCCAATACCCGAGCTGTGGATTTCCGAACCAAAAGCACCTCTGTCTTATCCGGATTTAATTTCAGCTTGTTCGCCCACATCCAGCCCCCAACTGCCTCCAGACAGCGATTCAGGACCTCAACCGCCTCCTCAGAATCAGGGGGAAAGGAGAGATAAAGTTGGGTGTCATCAGCATATTGATGGCACCCCACTCCAAACCCCCGGATGACCTCTCCCAGCGGTTTCATGTAGATGTTAAACAGCATGGGGGATAAGATGGAACCTTGCGGCACCCCGAACCTAAGAGGTCGGGGTGCCGAACAAGCGTCCCCCAGCACCACCTTCTGGGATCTGTCAGTCAGGAAGGAGTGGAACCACTTCAAAACAGTGCCTCCAAGCCCCAACCCGGCCAGCCGACCCAGAAGGACACCATGGTCGATGGTGTCGAAAGCCGCCGAGAGGTCCAGCAGGACTAACAGGGTCGCACTTCCCCCGTCCATCCCCCGGCGAAGGTCATCCACCAAGGCGACCAAGGCCGTCTCCATCCCGAATCCCGGCCTGAAGCCAGATTGGAATGGGTCCAGATAATCAGTTTCCTCCAGAACCCTCTGAAGCTGGGACGCCACCACCCGCTCAATCACCTTGCCCAGACTGGCCGAAAGTTGTTTAAATTTGTGGGATCCAGGGAGGGCTTCTTCAGGAGGGGGCGAACCATCGCCTGCTTCAAAGCAGGCGGGAGCACCCCCTCCTTCAGAGATGAATTCACCACCCTCCCCGTCCACTCGGCCAGCCCTCCCCGGGCAGCTCTAATTAGCCATGCCGGGCAAGGGTCGAGCGGGCAAGCAGCAGGTCTCACACTCCAGAGAATCCTGTCCACATCCTCAGGCTCTACAAGCTGAAAAGAATCCCAAATTGGAGGATAGACAGGTTCCCCAGGGACATCACTAGATATGCTCACAGCGGCGTCCAAGTCATGCCGGATCTGATCGACCTTGTCTGTAAAGTATTTAGCGAACTCGTCACAGCGAGCCCCCGTGTGCTCCTCCCTACCAGTAAGGGGGGCAAGATGTAAAAAACTGCGGACCACACGGAAAAGCTCAGCTGGACGGTTCTCTGCAGATGCAATGGTGGCAGAGAGGTGTGCCCTCTTAGCCGCCACCACTGCATGTATGCTACAATAGCTGTATGCTATTGTGACAAGTTGTGACACTGCCTCCAGATGTTTGGCAATGACATCAGCATGTCATCTCTAAATTTTCAGGTTGCCATATTCTGTGCTGTGTAGAGTTCCGTTGGGAGACACATGGCTGTGCGGCTGTGCATCTTAAAGGGAACACTAACTGTAAACATATTATGAATTTTAATACTGCATTTCTGTGTAACTTGGCATGAATGCCAAGATTTACACTAAATACAGTAAGCCCCTAGATATGTCCCTTTTTTCCTGGATGTTTGCCCAGAAGTCAGAATGCGTGTAAATTGAAACAGTTAAGTCTGTAGAAAAGCACCACAATGGCCGGACTACATCTGAACAAAAGCAATATTGTGGATATCCATACATCAGAGGTCTGCAATTCGGGACCCAGTTTTCATTGAAAATGATCAAATTCAAAATTAATATATCTGATATCTGATACAGTAGTGATCCCTAATCAAAGATATAAGGATCCTATGCAATTAAGGGCTTTAAAAAAGTATTACCTTGAACTTGCTATTCAGAAGGCATTGCAGTGGCAAATCCTGGAAGTTGCAAAAGCTTGGTTGAGTGGAAAGATCCTGTCTCCTTTGGAAGGGATTGTGATGTTTCTGACTCATCCATTCATTGATCCAGGCTAGTATTTCGGAATACCTGAGTAAATTCACAAGCTAATCCATTCTAGGTTTAAGATTGGACTGGAATGGCAACAGAAGTTCTTGGAGGAAGGGTATTTGTCTGCTGCCCTGTGCAAAGAGAACAATTATTATATTAGTTTCTCAAACTGTGGGTTGGGGTCCCTCTAGGTAAGTTGTAAGCCAATTTCAGGTGGGTCCCTATTCATTTCAATATGCATTTTAATTTTTGATACTTTATGCTGCTACAGTATGTGACTACGTTTGGGAAAGTGTTACAGATCGTATTTCTGACAGGCTACTATGTATACGTTTTTAACCATGGTAGTTGATGGGGCTTACTCCCGGCTAAGTCTGGCTAGAATTTCAGTGTTTGGGATTTTGAATTTTTTCAAAACAGATCAGCAACTTCTTGGCAGGGTTAGGAGATGGTTAGTAGGGTTATTTAAAATAAAGAAGAATTTTATTTCTTTGTAGGTTCTTCATTTTAAACCTGTACTTATTGTAAACTTTTACTTATTTAACTTGATTTGATTTTGTTGTATGAGGGTGTGAAAAATTTTCCTGCATGATGATGTCATTAACAGCCATGACATCACTTCCAGGTTAATGACATGACTTTTGGTGGGTCTCCACAGATTGCCATTCTAAAACTTGGGTCCCTGGGCTAAAAGGTTTGAGAATCACTGAATTAGAACATTGAACCCTGAATAGTTTCAAACAATCCTGCATCCTGAATATTATTTCTTCAAAAATCATGACAGGAGTACAGCCTGGATAGTCAATACACTTGGTAAAAAGCCCCATTATCCATAATAGCTCACTTTTAAAAAAGGTGAGCTACAACCGTGCATCAAGTGATGCATGTTAAAACTTACTATGCAACAGGATGCAGAGTTGCTCCCCCCTCTCATCGAAATTATCATTTGGAGCCGGCAACACCATCTGTTTTAACTACTGCACACTCAAGCAGTTGTTATGAACTTTGCATGCATTTCATCTGCACTTCGAAACTCCTAGCTTTATAACGCCACCAATATTTTTATGGAATTGACTTGTCAATCAGAGTGAAATACGCTTAGAAATTAAACTGGAAGAATGCAATATGATGTCAGTTAATGGGTGCATGAGAAATAATACTCTCATGGTTGCCTGGATACAAATAAGACATGTGTCACCGAGGAAGGCAAATGTAAATGAATGAACAAATGAGTTGTCAACTTTAGCTTCTGACTGTGGTAAGGGCAAGGGGGCCTGCTTGTAAGATGAATGACTTGCAAGATTCACTAGTATACTTCCAATGTCTTTGGGCAGTTAATCAGCTTTTCTGACTGTTTTGTGGGGCTTGTGTTGGTTTTCAATTTCTCTTGTATTTTAAAGAATGATTTGTTTGCTTACTTATTTAAAATATTTGCACCTTGTTGGTTGGATTCCCCCCCCCTCCAAAAAAAAAATAACAAAGTAAAACGCAAACCTTAAGAACATATGAAGCTGGACTGAGTCAGTCGGTTGATCTATTTTGCTCAGTACTGACTATATTACGGGCAAGAATTTTGCCCAGCCAGTTGCGATCCCAGGGCTTGGGCACCCTGGAGCCACCACCCAATCTGCCGCCCCCTGCTCCCGATACAGGCGCAATTGCAGTGAAGTCACCGCAATTTCACCAAATAACATCACAGTTATTTGGGCAGGGGGTGTTCAGGGTGCTTCCGGCTTTTCACCTTTTCATAAAGGGGGAAAGGAGGAGGCGGTCTACAATGGCAACCTTCCAAGCTTTTTTGCACCCCCTCCAAAGTTTCTGGTTTCATGCCACTACAGTTCCCAGAAGTGGTGCCGAGTTCCTCCGACAATCAGAGGATCCAGCTTTCTGGAAGCTGATTTGGAAGCTCCGATTCTCAGAGGGGTGGGCATTGCTTACAGCTGCACAAAAGGTCCCTGGAATAGCTTCTTGCTGCTAAAAGTGGTGCAAAGCTGTTCCAGGGAGCTGCCTCGCTCTGGACAGTGGTGGCAGGGGCGGGGGGGGGTCATGGCACTGCCCCTGCTGAATGGCACCTGGGGCATTGAGGTATGCCACTATTCCCAGCCCTTCATGGAGATTCCAGGGATTTAAGCACATGAGGTGTCAATTCTAACACTTGACATACAGTAAATTACACACAAAGTTCTCTTATACCATCAGTATGATCAATGCTGACTGACAGTGGCTGTCTCTAATTCCAGGCAGGGGTTCTTCCCAGCCCTATCTGAAGTGGCCATGAATCCAGCCTTCTGCATGCAAAGCACTGTTCTTCCATTGAGCTATGGTCCTCATCCCCAAAGCCAGACCCATCACATAATTTAAAAGCAATGTACTCTAACACAGTGAAATCCAGCAATTAAAAAACCAAAACCAAAACCAGAAGCTCACAATTGCCATGGAAAATGGTTTCCTAGGAGAAGCCAGGCTGACCAAGGGAGTAGCAACTTGTGGCTAGCATGCAGCACCCCTTCCTGCTCCCCAATTTCCCTGTACTGGACCAGCTACAGTAACCAGGCAGCAGAGGGCCACCTTGGGGAGGGGAGCTCTTGGAGAGCTCTGAACCCCAGGAGTTCTTATTAAGAATCAAATCCATAGTCCATAATCCATAGCATCTGCAGTGCAAAAATATCTCTGGCTCCATCTCGGCAATCTGAGGAGCAGTCATGCAAAGGCTGTTTCAGGCAGTTATTCACCTGGTCATCACAACTGCAAAGTGGAAATGTGTCCTGAGATCATGGCAGGATATGGAGAAGAGGCTTTTATAAATTGAAATCTATACCTTAAATTCATCCTGGAAGATGGTGATGAGCTAAGGAAATTCTGAATTGTGGAAGTTTCCAGTAGCTGCTAGGAGCTACAGCAAATGCAACTTCCCAGCAACAAGCTACAGCTATGGTTTTTAGGTGGGGGTCTGTTTGCTAGGTGTTGCTGACGGAAAAACACAATTCAAATCAAACATGGCCTATCCCACTGTGTAACTCCTCAAAGATGTTTTTGCACAACTGTTTCATGGCTCATTTTTTTTTTTTTCAAAAACGGTTTGGAACCCATCTCGAATCTCTACAGCAGTGGTTTTCATTCCTTTTCCTCTTACGGCACACTGATAGGTACTAAAGTTGTCAAGGCCCACTATTAATTTTTTTGACAGTTGTCAAGGCACACTGTGTTGCTGGCAGGGGGCTCACATCCCACAATGGTCCTGCTAATAGATGACCCTTCCCAAACTCCCAGGGCACACTCTCAGACCATCCTTGGCAGACCACAGTGCTGTGGCACAGCAGTTGAAAATCACTGTTCTAAGAGAGAAAAGTGGGGTGTAAATGTTTAGTAACGTCTAAGAATATCCCACTAATAGCCAAGATAGATGTTGTGGCAATTGAGCATTCCCGTAACCCTACAGTCACTTTGGACAATGGGAAATGAGGAATGGAATACAGGGAAAAATGGATGCTTTCGCTGTGCATCCCCCAATGAACCACGAGAGCCAGGTGAATATGGATGAATGGGCCACTTTATTGCAACAAATACAAAGAAAGGGAGCTGGAGACGGGCAGCAATTAAACTAAGACAGGCAATAAAACGGCGACCAGGCATTGCTGAAGGTGGGGGTCAGCAGCCGGCCAGCCTCCTAGGTGGGCGAAACATCTTGATCCAAGGCCAGCCCCTTGGGTGCAACCTTTCATGGACTGCAGGGACAGAGGCAGCACACCTGCACATCTCAGGCGGACCAAGGGTTGAGGCTAGGAGATTCCCTGCCAGTGCCTGGAAATCCAAAAAGAGCCTCACAGCCCTCCACTAGGGAGCCTCACAGCCCTCAGGTGAGCTCAGGGTGCCACCCCCACGGCCAACTGCCCAATCAGACAGCATCCATCTCATGTGGAAGGGTGATGGCCAGCTAAATACAAGCTTCTGGCTATTCTCTGGAGCTCATTGTCAAGGCACACTGTGTTGCTGGCAGGGGGCTCACATCCCACAATGGTCCTGCTAATAGATGACCCTCCCCAAACTCCCACGGCACACTCCCAGACCATCCTTTGTCTGCTAAGTTTCAGATCCAGCTTAAGAAGGCTAGGAGTTTGCAGGGGAGAATCAGTGGACACCGAAGGGGTTAAGAATGATCTTCCATCTGTATATTACCCATCACAAATATTCCCCTTCTGTTGGGCTGAGTAGCAAGAGGACAAGTAGTCGGTGCTTTATCTATATATATAAAAACAGACGTGGGTATGTTTGTGTGTATGTATGTATGTATGCGGGTGTGTATGTATGTATGTTATGCATAGGCTCGGGAACGCCTGGACCGATCCGCACGAAACTTGGCAGGAATACACCTTGCAGCCTGGAAAGAAACACTGCGGGGGTCAGACGTCCCTACAGCCCCCGGGGGGGGGGGAGGGACAGCGAGGGGATTGTATTGGAGTGAAAGTGTGCTGCCACCCTGTGGTCACAAAGGATTCTGCAGGTCATGAGCTGGGATTGCACTCACTGAGCTGAAACACAGGAAGAGACCTCAGAAACGAAAGTGAAACTGCTTTGCACTGCCTGAGTTGCCCAGGCTGGAAAGAGCATGATCCAGAGAGTTCCAACACCCAGTCGGATCTGAGAGGGACCTATTTCCAGAGGGCTAACTGGCCACCTCTTCCTGTTTCTCACACGTCGGTGCTATCCTACCACAGGACCTGCAGACAGTGTTCAGTGAGTGTGACAATTTCATTACGCTCCTTTGCTTGATTCTGTCCCTGTATTCATTCCTTCTCCTAATAGAAGCTGGGGATACTTTGTCCCCCGGGCAACGCCGGGTAACAAGAGGCTAATTGCTATATAAATGTTCTGGAAAAATACTCCACCCATTAGTATGACAAGAATTACAGGAGCCCAGTAATGCCCCAAAACACTAATGTGACCCACAGCATTCCTTCATTAGCTTTATGAGGGGTGTGAAGACCTGAGTTTACCTAATAGTATTACTTTACAAAGTAATTTTGGTATTTGATGATTTACTGAAACAATCCTCATGAATTCAGTGGACCTGCTCTACTGTAATGAAGAGTCGCTACTCTGGCATATATTTGCCCACTGTGTATATCAAAATTCACTGTTGTTTATCTGGCTGTACTAAACCCATTCTTGTAATTTTTTCATATATACACAACATGGATGAATTAATTATTGCTTTCTTTGTTTTAAATTACAGCAGGAAAAGAGTCCAGAGAGTTCAAGAAATAGAGGTATGTAATCCTTTTAAATCCAGGTTTATTGTTTATCATTAATTGGAATCCAGCCTTTGCGCTTCCTAATATGATGAAGATCTTAGCACGTTTCATTTGTCAATTTAATTTTTTCAACAAATGACAAAATCTGGAATAACATCTGTCAAAAAAGGAATGCAAACTAGCCTTATGTGTTTATTCATCGTATCTAGGTAATCCCAAATTTTATTTACAAACGTGAAAAGAATGTAATTGAATTTGGCGTAATTGAAATACGTTTTACTTCTTGACTCCAGAAATTCCTGTACGTTTTGTTCCTGTAGTCTGTTTGGATTGGCTTATGCCTCACAAAGAATGTTGTGAAGCTGTCCAGCAGAAGGTTTTTATAGACATCGGTTTCTTTAGGAGAGAAAAAGGAAAAGTGAGTGAACGTGATGTAAGAATAGGTAAAAGCAGGTCCTAACTCTACTCATGCCAAGTGCAAACTGCTCTATGGGATGAAATGTGTCGACATGAAGGGACAAGGAATCTTGCCAGAGCAAGTGGGTTTGATCCAGAAAAATCTGTGATGTAAGATGAATTATGTTTAAATCAGCTTTTCTTGGCACTGTGTGCAAATATTCTGAGGTGTACAGATCTCCTCATCACACAAGCTTCTGCCCCACGGGTGCACTCTGTGATCACACAATCTGCTCTCTCCAGGTTTAGCACCTGGCTTCAGAAGCAAGGACTGAGTCTTGTGAGAGCAGGAGGCGTGGCCACAGAGTGCGATGGCTCAGGGGACGTGGCCACCTGGCCTGCTTCTTTCTCCATCTACCAGGGTGTAGCATAGCTAGTTTGATGACTAGGAGTACACAGCCAGACTGGGCTGCAGTAGGTAAAGCTAAGATCGTACTTCTATCCGTGGGCTCCTGCTTTGAGTGCGGAGGGAGGGGAGAGGACAGTGTTTATCCATTGCAAAGGGGGGGAGAGTGGCCCAGCAGAGCCAAATGGAGGTGTTGGTAACGGCGGGGGGGGGAGAGTAAAAGGATGCTGGAAGGAGACAAAAAGGGGAGAGAGAAAGAAAAGGATAGAGAGCAAGTGGGGAGAAGAGAGGGCAGAGTGTAGCAGTGCCTTGTCATCTCTGTTCTGGCAACCCGGAGATTGGTGACTCTGGCTAGTCCCTTCGTAGTATGTCTGCAGTTCAAAGGGAACTGCCAGAGCGGCAGTGGGGGAATGACACTTGCGCCCCCCAGGAGCCAGCAAAGTGCACAGCCTCACCCCCAACATTATGATGTCACAATGTTGTGATGTCTTGACATCATGATGTTGGCTACCGCCCCTCCAATGTTGAACCCAAGTCGGAGCCCCTGCACTGAACATATACCCTTGAGTGAGTGGGAGATGAGAGAATGCTTCTGCTGTTCATTTAGAGCACAATCCTAACCTGGAATTAGGCCAGCACTGTTAGGCCAGCAAAGTTTGGCTGGTGCAAAATACACCGTAACGTATGTTTGGACCACTTTTGGAGTCAGAGAGACCAGCATGCAAATGTGCACCATCCTCCCTGACTCAGAGACTGGTCCAAACACTCTTTACAGTGCCCCTTGCGCCCTAAATAACAGTTCTGTCTGTCACGGACCTTTCTTCAACTGTGGTTTATAAGCCTAAATTCAACAACAGCTTTGCATCCAGACAATTGACAGAGCTGCTGAAACTAACCAGGATATTGGTGGTGTGTGAGCAGAGGAGGAAAAGGAGGCTTGATGAGTAATATGAACTGGCCCAATATGTATGTGTACATTTTCCTTCTCAAACGACTAGGCTCCTAATCCCATATTGTTATCACAGTTGTGGAAGCTCTGATGTGCATTTATGATGGCAAGGGACATTAATTTTTAGAGGAAGGAGATAGCTCAATGTGTGGATTTTTTGCATTTGCAAAGCCGCTCCGTGTGTTGAAAGCTACAGGAACGACTTGCTGGCACATGTGCATTCCAGTACTTCCTAGCTTACAAGAAATTAATGGATTAGGCTAAAAACAAAAACACAAAAACTGGCTACCCATTATTTGTGTGCATCAGCATCTTCCTTCCCTTCCACAGTCAAATATTGTCTGTCAAAGCTCACTGTGAAGTTTTGCTTCAAAAATTCCACTTGTTCTGTTGGTTTTGAGAAGTGTCAGTCATAAATGCTTGGTAGAGCTGTAGCTGCTTAAGTATATGCCTATTGTATTTCACTGTGAGAGGCACCTCAGACATGTTGTCCTCTTCTTTTACAGCTTCAAATAATCTAGAAAGTATTTTTCTGCACAGCAGCTGCTGCTAAGCAGGCTCTTAAGAATGATTTCCGTGTGTGCTGCTTCCATGCAGTGAGGAATATGTTAAGGGAGGTCACCAACACTCTGTAAGTTGGCAGGACCCAGCATGTTCAGAGGTTCATTAGGTCTTCAATTTAACAGACTAACCAAGTATACAGTTGTCGAAAGCCTGTAAAATATTTCCTACAACTCTATCCATTAAAATCTGCCAACACTAGTTTAGGGGATGAATCCATGATCAGCAAGCAGCTATGTGAAACACCGTTCAGCTGCAACCAAGATCTCATTCTTTCATACCCGTAATCACGCCTGGTTTTTTTTCTCTCCTGATTTTTTTCCTACATGCTCTCTGCATGTCTCCCACCTGAGCTGAAATTTAAAGATTTGCTTGGTTGCCTTGTATTTTGTCATTCTAACCATTCTCTGGAAAAAAAAAATGATCCTACGCATTCACTGGGATCATGTGGTTTAAAGTAGTTAAATTTAACTCTTTGTTATTTAGAGCCAAAATCAAGGTGCAGTTTGAATAGCTGCTTGTGGTTCGGTATTGCTGTTTCTCTGTGGTTGATTGTGTCGGGCGGATGTTGACAAGTCTCCCAATCCCTTGTCAAGCTTCAAATCTTTGTTGAAAGAGGACCCTCTTAATTTTACTGGTGCTGGCATAACCCTTAACCATAGGTAAAGCCAATGGGAAGGGGGTAGGAGGAGGCATTGTCAAGGGGTGATCATGTCATTCGCTGGCTGTGGGCCTATTCCTATCAAAGGACCTACCTCACCAGTACAATCCCTGAACCTTCAGTACTGGTGTCCTTTATTTTTTTCTTTCAACTGTATGGAGGCTTATGCTGACTGTGTGGTGCGGCTGTTGCTATCCAGAGCGCTCAGCGATGCTGTCATTGTCGTCATTGAGCTCTGTGACCATGGCGTTGTGGGTGATATGGGGCAACAATGTTCAGCTGCACTGGCCTTCAATTCCACCTGTGCATCTACTCTTCAATGTGGTTTACAGGGAAGGCTGCTGGTGGCAGTGGTAGGATCTAATCCACCGTCAGGCAAGTAGGAGTGGTGTCAGAGGTACGACAGGTTAGGTACTGGCCAGAACCCCATGTCCAGCAGAAAGTTCACCTGGCCAGACTGACCCTTGAATGGCAGTGATAGTTCCCACGGCACCAACAGGAACAGGAAAAGGGAACCATGGAGCACTTTGCTCCAGGGCCCTCAGCAGCCTGGCTCCATCACTAGAAAGAGTATATTTGTGTGCAGGCAGGGAGGAGCTGGAGAAGTAGGGCACAATTCAATGGCCTGCACGGAATTCCTTAAACAGAGGTTAGGCATTTGGATAAAAATGTCTGCCTGGGGCATTGCTAAAGAAGTGCAGGGCTGTGCAATTGCACCGGGCAGCAAGCTTTGCGGGGGCAACAAGCTGAGCTTGACACTAGTGGCCAAAATTGTGAAAACCTTAGTATGTATGAATAAAGCATCATGTTAAATACCATTTGATGCGGAATTTAATGTAGAATGCAACGAAACAAAATGGAGTGTATCATCTTTACTCTATCAAATGTTATGGCCAAACCACCAGCAAATGGAAATTGGTGTCATGGATTGCTATCATGGATTGCTTGGGAACATAGAGTAACCTGGGGAAAATGGCGCTGCGGTAGACACAGAGAGACACAGAGAGAGGAAACTACTGCACAAATGTGACAGTGTAACTTGGAGCGGGGGTGGAGGTGGGGTCCAAAGGCCTTCCTTCTGCTTCTAAAATGTTCATGAGCAAATTCACCACAGCCCTGGCATTTTGTTCCTCAGACTGGAACAGGATATAGCACAAATTTGTTCTTCCAAATGACAGTTATATCTCAAGCACCACATTCTGAGCTTATGGGCAGAAAGTTATTAGAGCTTGAAGGAATTCTTTCATCTTTCTTCTGTGAATAGACAATTCCACTTTCACGTCTGGTAACCTGGCTCTAAAGGGCTGAAAATTATGGAATGGTGGAGGCTATGGGTGAAAGCAGAGCTTTTCATCCTCTGTTTCTGTTATAGCTTCTTTTCTCAAACAACTATCAAAACCACAGTGTCCTATTGAAGCAGCCTTCATTATGTTTTCAGTTTTTTGGCACTCTTCATTGATCCCAAATACTAATGCAGTATTCTTCCTCCATGCCACTATGTATACATTCTCAATTTTTCCCTTTCCCCCCATTTTTACCCAGCAGAACAGAATATATTCTCCACCTCAGATGGATCATTGTCCTTTCAATGATCTTGACCATAACCTTTGTCTAATAAATCCAGTTGCGTTGTTAGCTCTGATAATCAATGTTATATGTAACAGGGGTGTAGCTAATGAAAGTGTAGCCCAGTGCAGAGGTCAAAATGTTGCCCCAGAAGTGACACCACAATAGGAAGTGATGTCACAGTTGTATTTTCATTTTCTCTGGGTTTTTGGCCATAACATTTGACAGAGTAAATATATTACACTCTGATTTATTTCATTGCATTCTGCATTAAATTGCCTTTACAGTGATACATGATGGTACAATGTATTGTATTTTTGGACTTACCAAGGTTTTCACAATTTTGGCCACTAGTGTCAAGCTCAGTTTGTTGCCCCCCCCCCAGCTTATTGCCTGGTGCAATTGCAACCCCCTGCACTTATTTAGTTATGCCACTGATGTGTAACACACACTTTAATTTATTCTAGCTATGGGAACCTACAAAATTTGTGTCATGTATTTTGGGACTTAACATGTCAGAAGCTCAGGACCCAACTAGGGGTACAATAATAGCAAGATACCTGTGACAGGCTCCTCCAGGGTCCTGTTTTTGTTTTGTTTTGGAGGGAGATTTAATATAGTATGGCGAGGTCCTGATTCAGATCAGGATCCTGGCAATGGGTTTTACCCTGAATATGTTTTCCCAATCAAAGTACACCCCCTGAAGGTATTTATACAATGGGAAAAACATATAGGTACTATTACTATATAATTTGAATTCCTCCTGCAATATATGCACACCATGTGCAGCTGCTATCTAATGTTTTTATGTATGAACATGAAATCTCAGACCTCATGCCTTAGTAGCTGCCCCATAAGGTGACAGATAAATAATCATGCAATAAACTATTTCCATAATAGTTCTTTTTATATCCCATCAACATAAAAAGGAATCTAGAAAGTCACTGTAACCACCTCTTTAGTAGTCCCGGCCAAGAATGATGTATGTTTTGAATTTTAATTGCTTTTCTATTTACAGTCATGCAACTCACCCTGCTTTTTACCCAGCCTTTCTGTAATGTACCCCAAAGTCTGTGATTTTAAGAGCTTCAGTTGCTCACTACCGTCTTCTGCCATTAATGAGCAAAAACTCAACAGAGCAGTAGAGTATTGACCAGCAGCTCTTTAATTACATGATGAGTTTCTCGACTGTTCGATCCTGTTCTTTTTATGCTGACCTTCACAATCAGAATATAGACTGTTGGCTTGCAGATCCATTTCACAAAAGTAATTCTCTATTATTATGAACATATTGCTTGCCTTTTCTGATTTCATTAACACACATCTGTTCCTTGTCTGATCTTTATCTACCCAGAGTAAGGAGGACACCATATGGGAATCACTTGTTGCATGTCTATCATTCATTTATTTCTTGGTAAATAATATCATAACACCTGCACAACACTAGAAGCTCTAGAGTCAGCCCTAGTTGGAAAGGCAGATTGATACTGACTGTAGTTGATTTCATAGAGGTCAAAGCTTGAATGTTCTTTTTTAAAAAATAAAACCCGTATGTAACAAAAGTTAAGAGCAATGGGACATTTTTGTTCCTTTAACTAAGACAAGGTAAGATGTGAGACAGACCTTCACCTGATTCCCTAATTCAGTGGTTCCCAAATTGTGAGCTGAGGCTCCCCATGGAGCCACAAAAACTAGCTAGGGGAGCCATGGAGTCATTGCGAAAAACCCATAGCCCTATACGATGTTTAGGACTGTAGCCCTAATGGGCAAATGGCCCACTAGTCAAGGGCGCCACCAGTCAAAAACATTTGGGAACCTCTCCCCGTAACTCTTTGTTAGAAATTGCCAGATTGTCCTCAGATGGTTTTAGCTGCTGGAGAATGAATTGAATTGAACTGAGTTGTAAATATGTGTATGATATTATAAAACAGTGGATGGCACAGTATTCTTTGTCAATTTTTTCAATATAAATATCCACTTGGAAATGTCAAAATGTGTTTTTTTTTCCTACGTACATATATTAAGAGCACAATCATAACGAGTTAGGCTGGCAGAGTTAGGCCAGCAATGTTTGGCTGGCACAAGGGCCACTGTAAAGCGCATTTGGACCACTCTTGGAGTTGGGGAGGCTGGCACACATCTGTGTGCTGGTCTCTCTGACTCCGAGAGTGGTTCAAACATACTTTACTGTGTCCCTTGTGCCTACCAAACTTTTCTGGTCTAAATCTGCTACTATGAAAAGGGATTCAATTGCAATGGTGACCCTTAATTCTGATTAAGAGAAGCCTATGTCGTCATTTGAAAAGAGGATGCTGTTGTTAATGGTATGTTCTAATATGTTCTAATTTAGGTCAACTAGACAATCATGCTTTCAGCTAGTTGAACAGCATACTCTAATCATGTTCTGTCTTATTATGATTGAGTTTAGCTGTGTTTCTATAGCTGAAACAACTTGAAGTCCCCGAAGGCTGTTCAAACATGCCCATTTTGACTTTGTAAGGGACATCCACCTTCCTCTCTTAAAGTACCAAAACTAATTCTGCTTGTGTTATAAATGAATATGGACCCGTTTTGATATTCTGTAACTCTTTCTTATAAATGATTGGAAATGGACTTTGGACATGCATACTTTATTTATTTTCATATTACAGATTCCCTTCACTGTCTCCTTCACTTGATGGGATGAACATAAACTGAGTAGTCCCATTGTGTTCAGCTAACCACAATCTCTCCAAGTTTGAGAAGTTGCTTCTTCTAATTGAGAAGAGAGGTTGAGTAGAATGGGGTACAAAGCTAATTTTAATCTAGGATTGATTTCACATTTCATCAGATGAGCATGGCTCTGCCTTCCTTCCACTGGATACAATCGTTGTGATGTATTCTTTTGCCGACCAAATATGACCGTCAATAGCAGCATTGTAACACTCATTTTCTTATTCATTTGACTCATGGGAACATTTTAGTAAGCATGCGATCTGAAGTTGCTGGAGCTCAGCAGATACTACTCACAATGTTTTCAGTGACTGTGCGATGAAATGGAGAGTGTCGATATCCAAAAAGAGTGGAACGAAATAATTGACAACCTGGTCATATGTGCAATGCAATTCTGTGCTTTGTTGTCCATCATTCATGTGCTGTCACAAAGGACAGAAAACCAAAGATCAACTTTTGAACAGATTGACAGAAAATGATTTCTTGTCAGAAAAGGCTGAAAAGATGGGTAGTGCTGTTGATTGTGCCCAGAACATCAGTGGTATCAGTGATACCAGAACATCAGAGTGGTTAGAGATGTTGTATAATAAGAAACAGTTTTTCCACAATCCCCCCAAAACAGGGAAGTGCTTTAGAACAATGTTCTAACTAAGGGCCAAATCCTATCCAGTTTTCCCGTGCTGGTGCAGTCATGCCAATGGGGTGTGTGCTGCATCCTGCAGTGAAGGAGCAATCATAGGGGCCTCCTCAAGATATGGAGACATTTGTTTCCTTATTGCAGGGTCTGTATTGTGGCTGCACTGGTGCTGAAAATTTGATAGGATTGGGCCCTAATTCTCACAACATACCCGTGAGATTTGAACAAGATCTTTTCTCCACCCTCAGTGGGTCCTAATTCCTGTATGTTGGTTGCAACCTGCTTAGAAAATGTGTTCTTGCCTCTTTTTAGGACTTGGCAGTAGATTCAAGACTGTTTACTGCACAATAATATGCAGTTTCATATGTACACTTACGAAGATGTATTTTCCATTATAAAATTATCTGTTATGCCAATCAATAGTATGATAATATTTACCCATTTAGAATATTATACACCTTGGTTATTCCCTATCTAATAATGAAGCATGAAAGTGCTTGCTTGAGTTTTTTTTAATGGGAGAAGCCCCTCTAGCAATGAGCTGCTGAACTTTTAAAATACATATAAAATGTCCTCCATTGGTGGAAAGGAATTCCTCCAATGAGTTCAATAAAAGCTGTTGATTTGAAATGGTTAGCTTAGTCACGTCCTATCATATATAATATAATAGCTGAACTGCTGTTATTGTTCCCAGTAGATGGCAGTAGATTGCATACATTTAGTCAATCCATTACATCAGTGGTTCTCAAATGTTTTAGGACCGTGATTCACTTTTTAGAGTGACAATCTGTCCAGGATCCACCGGAAGTGATGTCGTGGTTGGAAGTGCTATCATTGTGACACCAGAGCCTGTTGCTTTCCTGAGAATGCAGCAGCACTTTTTTCGTGGTGGTCCTCTTACATTTAGAAGGGGGAGAGTAATTGTCCCTCTTCACCCCTGCACTAGTGTCTTTTCTAATGGCTGTTGCTGGTAGTGTTCTGCATTGTTTTTAGATTGTGATCCCTTTTGGGACAGGGAGCCATTTAACTTTGTTATTATTATTTGCCTGTGAACCGCTTTGTGAACTTGTGTTGAAAAGCAGTATATAAATACTTTGATTGATGGATAAGTTGTAAAGTCTATTTGCAACCTTGACACAAGGAAAACAACCACACAGCCCTCCCCGTTTCTAGCATCCCTTCTTCCTATATTTTCAATATGGCTGCTCTAGCTGCTTTGTGACCCACCCGAAACTGGCTTGCAACCCAACAATTTGGGTTGGGTGAACCAATGCATTACCTCATTGAAAGTTCGAGCTCTTGCTTAATTTGAATTTTCTCGAAAAATAAAAAAAAAGGTTGCCTCACTTTTCAAATAAAAGATTTGGAGCACAATCCTAACTTGGAGTTAGGCCAGCACCGTTAGGCCAGCAAAGTTTGGCTGGCACAAAGGGACACTGTAAAGTATGTTTGGACCACTCACGGAGTCAGACATGCCTGCACACAGATGTGCGCCATCCCCCTTGACACCAGGAGTGGTCCAGATGTGCTTTACAGTGGCCATTGTGCTGGCCAAACTTTGCTAGCCTGTGATTGCCTAACTCCAGGTTAGGATTGCACCCTTAGTCTTTGATCCAGATAGTTCAAGCTGAAGTTTCAGGAAGGTTCCCATCCTTGTATATGGCTGGAGAATGAGACTGCAGAATTTGAAATGCTGATTGGAGAGAGAATAATGGCACCACTGTGGAATTTTGAAGACAGAAGGATTGGCTTCCTCTGTGCCCTTAGATGCATCACAGGATGGAGCCTGAGTTTCCTGCCCCCCTTTTTAACCCACTCTAGGGAGATTTCTCTCAGGAAAGCAGATTACTCAGCCATTGCCATGAAGTGGGCTGCTTTTCAGAGGCAGAAACTATAGACAGTGAAAGGGAACTTGTGTGTTTGTGAACACTACAGACATTTTCAGCAGAAACATTTATCACCCATCTACAAAACTGATGAGAAACATAATCACCTCTTTCTTCCATTGCAAAAATAAAATAAAATTGCACACTGTCTTAACAAACCAAGTCGGAGGAATTTGGGTGCCACCTTTGAAAATAAGATTACGTGCTTGACCTCAAGAGTATTAAGAGGTCTCCAGAGGATACAGTGGATGCAAAAACAGAATCTCTTCATTACTAGTATGACTTTCATGAGTTTTCTGAAGCAGCTTTTCATTTGTAGATTCCAAGGCTCAGAATCAGATGTTTTGGGATGGCTCAGCAATGCTTTTCAGTGCCCATAGTGTGTTTTGAGTTCTTAGGATAAGGATCTAGTCAATTGCACAATCCAATTTTTAAAAATGAATGATGCAGGCAGAAAAAAAAGGAAGTGTAAGAATCTGCAGAGGTATCCAAAACTCTTCAGGGGAAAAAAATCTTTCTAATATTGCCATGATTAATTAAGGGCACAATCCAGCCAGCTTTCCAGCACTGACATAGTTGTGCCAATGGGACATGTGCTGCATCCTGTAGTTGGGGGGCAGTCACATGCCCCCATGGACCACACTAGAACAGGTATGGTGGTACTGAAGTCAGCTCATGTGTGGTTCAGTGAAGGATTGGGGCAGTTCAGGGGAGGAACCAAGGGCAGAAGGAGGTCGATCTTGGTGGTGGTAGTGTGTTCTGGATCCTATCCCCCTTTCTCACTTCAGACCCACCCCCTTAGTCTCCTTGTTCAATAAAAGAGCTGGCTTGAATCCAAGAAGATCAGTTGCAACTACGCAGCCTACCGAAATACAAGTCAATATTTTGTCTTAACTTTCCTAGGCTGTGTGGTCAACTCCCTCCCCCCCCCCATGATAGCATGCAGCACATGTTTTATTATATGATATTTGCATGGGGAATAAAACCTAGCAGAATTGTGATGGATCTTATGTTGACTTTTTATTTTCTTATGAGCACAACTCATATTTTGGATTGCATTCCTTCTTTGATTCTTTGGAGTGCTACTTGTTGTGTCTCCATAATATATTACCCTCTCAAGCTGTTTAAATGACATTTGAAACTCCGGTTACCTTGAAAGGTCAGCCCATTGAGTTCTCCCCTTCTTCTTTTGCTTATCCTGTAATTGCAGCAGGGTACATTATGTGGATACTCATGGAAACAATTACTGTATTCAGTTTGTGCTCTTAGGCTTCACATGGGGTCAGCTGATGCATTTCATTATCGACTTAGACGGTGTTCCTGTTCACTTCAAAACCACCAGTTTGCCATTGCTGCACTGGAGCACTAGGACAAGTGTCAGGTCCCATTAATGCTTACATCATAACTGGGAACAGACATTAAAGTGCAGCACAAATTAAAGACTGCTAAAATGCCTGCCGCTAACAATTATGGTGGGGCACTCTTATATTTCTCATTTCCTTCCAAAGGTCAGATTAATAAAGCTTCATGGCACATTAGCATAAAGGGTGGACCTAGCTGTCTGTTTTTATTATGCTTAAAGCCTAGTGTTTCTACGGAGACTTTGCAAGGATTGAATTCATGCATTCTTGACTAGCAGGCTAAACGTAATTATTTAGACCCCTTTTCAGAAAGGACACTAATTGGATGGCTGCTGTCAGTCACATCCTCCTTAGCTTTTCAATATATAGGTGCTATAAATGGCCCTTTCTCCTTGGCTAAATGAAAGAGAGTCATAGTCTTGGGTAGCTGAGACTCTTTAGAATAAACCATTGACTGTGAACTAGGCTTGTACCCAATATGAAAAGAAGGTTACTCAAAGCTGTTTGGATAAAACTCTCATCCTGCAGAATTAACAGCACAATCTTATGCACATATATTCATAGATGAGTACGTATAATAGGATTTATTCCTAGACCAGTATTTCCCAAACTGTGGGCTGGGACCCACCAGTGGGTTGCAAATCAGTTTATGATGGGTCACAAAAGCCTTTTGAAATTTGCAAGCACTCCTGCCCAGTTTGCAGAAGAAAATCGTTAGCTGGAATGCTAACCTGTAGAATGAGGTAATCTTTATACCTTCCAAGCTGCTTGCAATTTACTTGGATAAAGCTGACCAGTTACTTGTTCCAAAGCAGTGGAACTGGCAATGGGACTTCCTTTGAAATGCAGAGGTTGCTCCAGAAATATTTTTTGTGTTGTAAATTTTCTTCCTTGCCATGTGCCAGAGAACTCCCAGCCAGAGAACTTCCCAGATTTGGGAAGACAGGCTTTTTCTTTAATTTCTTTCTCTCAGCGAGTGTGCAACATCCACCCCAAAGAAGGCAATAAATAGGTTGCAGGAAAAGTAGTGATCTTCAGTTCCAGGCAATGCACATATTTAAGATGGTACAAAAGAGCATACAGGTGGGCTGGCATTATCCACGGATTTGACATCCACGGATTTGAAAATCTGCAGAAGCTGACCTCCCCACCATCCTGTGGAGGGCCAGCCTGGATCCGGAGAGTTTTCTGAGATCTTCAGAAACTGCATGCAACTAACTGTGGCCTATGCAGACCTCAGAATAACCATTTTGGCAAAAAAAAAAAAAAGGAGAAAAAAAATGCAACTTCCGGTTTTCCAAGGCAACCCGAAAATGTTGATTTTGTGTCTTATAAAGCATTCTGAGCCCCAGGGAAATCTACACAGGGTCCTAAGTTGTGTGCGGAGGTCCTGGGTTCTATGTCATCTCCAAATAGATTTTGAAAAATCCTGTCTAAAATTAGAACAGAGGCTAGAAAAATGGCAGAAAAGAAATGCAGCATTGCAGATCTGGATTCAGGTTAAGTTGAACTTGCTATTTGGGGCACACCATTTAGAAAGAGGTTAAAAAAAAACCCACACTCATAGCTTTGGCTAGTCAAAACAAGATAGGAACTGAAGGCTCACTATCATGGACCATAGTAAACCACTGTTGAAAATACCCTGGCCCTTAATATAAGTGCTTCTAAAACAGGGTTGTCAAACAAGGCCCCGGGGCTTGATGTGGTCCATGGAAACGCTTTATATGGCCCTTGGGCTCTCTCAGCACCACCATCAGCTGCTCTCAGCTGCTGGGCTTTGATGCGGTGTCACCGCTGAAAGGGCGGCCCGTGCGATAATTGAGCTCTCCCATATCTTGAAAATATTACAAAGATTTGCATATTTTTTTTCTTCTATTTGAACTATTTCTATTAGTTCCCAAGTGAGAAATAAGTGCTGATTTCTGGTCGTGACCTGCTTGATGACATCACTTCCTGCTTAATGACATCACTTCTGGTCCTTAGGAGGCATCATAAATACTATTTGACTGGCTGTATGAAATGAGTTTGACACCCTTGCTGTCAAGGGAAGGATAAAGGTTAAAGAAGTCCACATTACAAGGGTTTTTCCATACTGCAACAATATTATAGTATGCCTTTTTGCTCGACTCCCAGATGCGACATGCAGCAGAGTTGAAATAAAATTTCATAGGATATAAAATGGCAGAAAAAATCCTTCTGTATGACATATGTTAAGGAGGATCTAATTAGTATACACATTGATTTTCTCTCCATTAAATGAGAAGCTGTAGTTTCATCACTTTAAGGATAATTGCCCACTAAAATGCACTACAAATGGGGGAAACTTATAAAAATAATATTCTGCGATCATAATTTTGATCCCTAGAGGTTCGTTTATGTAGCTTGCAATATGATCTAATTAGCAATTTGTTGACCTTCTCCCCTTGGAAACAATGAAGCATCCTTGCTCCTACTTATAATTAAGTCATCAAACACCTCCAAAATGAAAGAGGTATCCGTAGCTAGAATTGCAAGAACATACATAAAATTGGCAGAACCAGTTTGGAGCCATAAAACCTGAAGGGAATATGTTTAAGTGTTTCTAATAAAACCTTCTTTACTCGTATTCTCCAGTGTTATTTTTTTAAACACACTTTAATTCAACTGCAAAAATAAGACTTCTAATAGTTTGCTGTAGATGGAAAGGATAGTAAATTGAATATGGTATTAACTTAGCCTCCCTTTTAAAAAATTAGGAGTAATATATTTAGTTTACATTCGAATGTTCTAGTACAAATGAAGTTCATTGGTTCAATCGGAGAAATATTCCTCAATATTCTTGACATTATCAAGCATTTTAGCAAACTTATTTTGTTGTGCTCCTCCTTGTAAACTTCAATTATTTCATCAGGTTGCTAATATACTAAGGGCGCAATCCTAAACTGAGTTAGGCCGGCATAAACTAAGCCAGCAAAATTTGGCCTGAACAAGGGACATTGTAAAATATGTTTGGACCACTCTTGGAGTCAGAGAGGCTAATACACAGATGTGAGCCATCCTCCCTGACTCTAAGAGTGGTCCAAAAATGCATTAGGGTGGCCCTTGTGCTGGCCAAACTTTGCTGGATTAGTTTATGCCAGCCTACCTCCAGTTTAGGATTGCGCTCTAAATGTCTGTGAGAAGGGAGCTTTGAGGAAATCTATGGTGAAATATATTTCTATTCTCTTCTGCAAGGGAAACTCCTGTAAGATTTCATGGATAAGTGCTTACGTAATTGAATTTAATTCTATTATAGGACAGGAGCTTTATTGCCTTTGAAATGAAGAAAAGTGATGTCAGACTTAACACCTTTGTAATTATGACTCTTTACAGCTCTGGATCATCAGTATAGAACATGTTTTCCTGATTCAGAACCACGATGTGTCTATATGCAAGAGCTCTTCCCATTCATGTTAGAAGAGTCAAAGATCCATTTGCACAAATTTAGTGCAAGCCTTGTTCAGAATCTATTCATTTTTTATCACAAGCTTTCCCTTTTCCAACCTTTTTAAAAACAAACAAAAAACCAACACTTTTCCGCTTCCTTTCCGTGGAAAAGCTTCCTAGAGACAGATGAGTCTATCTGCATCCTTCAACCTTAAGTGATAATGAAGGTTTCTTGCCCAGGACCATGGCATTGTCATTTCCATTGCCTTTTCAACCCAGCTGGAAGGACAAGGAAGCCAAAAAATACCAGACTCTCCAGATGTTGTTTCCTTGTGTTTTATCAGGGATTGGTCAAGTTCGGCACTGGTCAAGGGATCATATCCAGTGGATGACTCATCCAGCTGGATAGACCCTTCAACTCTCAGGACTAGTGGTCACACTA
Organism: Lerista edwardsae; assembly: GCA_029204185.1. Lineage (NCBI taxonomy): Eukaryota > Metazoa > Chordata > Lepidosauria > Squamata > Scincidae > Lerista > Lerista edwardsae. The sequence continues at coordinate 24,555,310 of JAJKFI010000003.1, forward strand.
AAGCCCAATGATTCATTGGCATTGCGTCATTGGCAATTGAGAGCGCAATCATGGAGTTGGGCTGGCACAATTAGGCCAGCAAAGTTTGACCAGCCCAAGGGATACCGTAAAGTAAGTTTGGACCACTTTCGGAGTCAGAGAGGCCAGTTTACCAATGTGTGCCATCTTCCCTGACTCCCAACAGTGGTCCAAACATACTTTACACTGTCCCTTGTGCCAGCCAAACTTCTCTGGTCTAACTGTACCAGCCTAACTCCAGGGTAGGATTGCATCCTGAGTAATCAGAGACAGGTAGAGAGGGGCGCTGTGATGGGCTCAGTGCAAGGCTTAGCCCCAGGCCCCCCCCCCAAAAAAAACAACCCTGATACCAATATTGCCCCAACTGAACCTCACTATAAGATTGTACCTGGAGTTGGAAGACTCTTTCATTTGGCTCACAATAGAATGAGACTTTTTGAACCCTGCACTTTTTCTGAACTCAATTGTGAAGTCACCCTTCCTCCTCACACACACTCGTACAGAAGAATGCTGATCCTTGAGAAACTGACGTTCAGTGTACACACACTTCTCACACCATCAATAAGAGATACTATAGCCAGATTGGGAAGAAAGTCCTATTTATAGGTTGTATATTCATGATCAGAGAATCAACCTGATAGTTGTTGCTAACTGTTCTTTCCTGCACAATGTGTAGTCCAAGCATCCGTATAGCTCATCGCAACCTTAGCCATTTGTGAAGCTACGCAGGGTATCCAGACTGTTACAAAGAAGCACATTCCCAGTTATTATGATGAGGTTGTTTTTCTAGTATCCTGTGGAACAGGTGCAAGTGTGGTTTCTCCTAATCTAAAAGTACAGGCATTTATGCGCTGATATGGGTGCATACATTGAGGCTGAACCCCTGCCTTTGCATGCTTTTGAGCCTATCCTCCACCTTGTCACTCAAACTGATCTCAGACTTGATCAGTTTGATCAAGTCTGGCCCTGTCTCAGGGAGTACAAGGGTACCATATTTTTCCCTAATCCCTCACAAAAGGCGATGAGAGTTTTTCAGTGTTGCTTTTGAAAAAGCAGAGCGATCAATCTTACGCTTTGTCAACTAGCCATAGAAAACATTCTCCTTTTCCTACCACCAGAATTTTTCAGTGTTCAGCGATCATAAGCATCAGGAAGTGTCCCATAAATTTCCCCTGTAAACAATTTATGATGATATGGCTTCTTGGGAAGATACTTCAGAATTTATAGTTTAGATCTCAGAAACTGGTTGAACAGCAAAGGAAATTGCGCAGATAATATTCGTGGCTTGCAAATTTAGGATGGATCTTAAGGAGGAATTATATGGTTATACCATGTCTTGAAACAGTCCTAAAGTATGCCCAGATATTCAAATTGGGCCTGCAGAAGGGGGAGTAGAGGAGAAATAGAGGACAAGAACCACACACTGAGATGAGTTGAAAGCAGGGCATAACTTTATAGCATACAGTTTTCACGAATATCGTTTAAAAAGTGTGCAGGGACACTGAAATGTTGCTGTCAATTTGAGTGCTGACAGATGAAACTGACACATCCTGCCAGGGGGTAGAGCTCAGAGGAAGAACAGCCTAAGATGGTAGATAACGTAAGCAACTCTTACTGTCTATAGCTATAGCGTGCTGTTCAATGTGGTGGTCTGTGGACCAGTGTCATGCCCTGAGCCTTTAGCTGCTGGTCCATAGTGAATTTCCAGAAAAGAAACAAAAATAATGATACAATACAGGTATGGTACTGGTCCCTGGAACATGGGGGAAAAAATGTCAGTCTTCAACATCTGAAGCATCGGTCAATAGGACTTCACTTGGAGATCTGGCTAGTAGCCACTGCGCTGGTTCTGATGGTCTGATGAACAAAGAAACTTCCTTGCTGAACCAATATGCATAAAACACTTAGCTGTGAGAAAGGGAAAAGTCCTGAGTCTACCTGATCCAATTCCTAGGCCATTCTGTCAGCCATCAATAAACTAAAATAGAGAACTTTGGAGAAGCCCAAAAGATGGATGCAATGGGCGATTGGGTTAAGGAAGTTGAAGTGGGTTCTGACCTTCTTTTGTACTGGCATCCCTTTAACCTCCTGTTAAAGCAGCAGAACTTTTTTCACTGTTCTGCCTTGATAATTTTGGTCCTTGGCCAATCAGTTTTAAATTAAGGAATGATGCATCACAAGTGACATGGCCTTCATTTAAGTTTCATTTGAGCTGCCATTGCCTGTACCACATGTTCTTACCTATGTGTCCCTCTCTCCATGCTGGGCAGAAACAGTGGCTCTGCCAGCAGAAGAGCTGTGTCTACTGTAATTTGACAGCCAATTGTGATACTTATGAACTCTTAACCACCCTTCTTTGAAAAAAACTATGTATGGATAATAAAACATCACACTGAATCATATGTGGTGGGTGCTATATGTGGTGGTGATCTGAAATGAATCCTGTATTTCTTTCAATAGCTATGTATCAGTAAGAGAAAACATCAGTATTATTTGCTGTTATCACATTTATTGTTTATAAATTTATTTTATAGGGTAATAGGTAATAGGGTCACTAGAATGGTTTTATTCAAAAAAAGTCAAAACTTGAAATGAAGTCTAACCCCCCAAAATTCTCACTGATTTTCAACCACTGTGCCATGGCGCATTGGTGTGTTGCGAATGATCTGCAGGTGTGTCACAGGAATTTAGGAGAGAGTACTATATTAGTAATATATTAGGGGACGTGGTGGCGCAGCGGGTTAAACTGCTGCTGCTGAAGGAGTTCAAGACTGCATGATGGAGTGAGCTCCCGCTGCTTGTCCCAGCTCCTGCCAACCTAGCAGGTCAAAATGCAAGTAGATAAATAGGGACCATTTCGGTGGGAAGGTCTCGGCATTCCGTGCTCTACGGCGTATAGTCATGCTGGCCACATGACCACAGAAGCTTGTCCTCGGATAAACGCTGGCTCTACAGGCTTAGAAACGGAAATGAGCACTGCCACCTATAGTCGGTCACAACTAGACCTTTACCTTTACCTTTTTAATGTATTAATAGGGCCATTGGGTGATGAGAACCCCAGATGCAGTTCAGTGTGCCTTATCAGTTGTAAAAAAAAATTGTGATGGGCCTCAACAATTTTAGCACCTTCTCAGTATACCAGGAGATGAAAAAAAATGTTGAAAATTGCTGCTCTAGTTTCTAAATATAAATGTAATCAGCATACTTCGGTCCCAGGAAGGAGAGGAGCTGGAAATGTTTTGGAAGCCCTTGTCTAGTTCTCAGGTACTCTCATAAATACATGGAAATCTGCCTGGCAAGCTCTTTTTCCCATTGGCCATGTGCACAGAGGGAACCACAGGCAGAGTGTCCTTGCTTTTGATCTGAATGAAGTCATTTGTACAAAGAAAAGTACAAATGACTTTTGTATTGCTGTGTACTGCAGCCCACACAGGGTTTTAATCGGGCTGGTATTTCTGCATTTGTCACGAAAGCCCTGAAAAACTGCATTTCTGACTAATATATGTAAACATTTCAACTTTCCTTTTAAACGTTGACGTTTTCCTTCAGCAGCGGCTGATGTCTTCTGAAAGGTAATAAATAATGGGAAATCTTCTGTGCCTTCATCCTTGGCTGTTGCTTTGGAAATGTACAGTAAATGCACTTGTGAGCAGAATCGCATTCCTCTAGATTTTCCGTTGACAGTTCAGAAATCTTTACCATCATAAAAGTGGCATCACCGTCGTTCCACCTTTGTGAAACATGCTGTGAGAGAGGAAACGCGGCTGATGGCATGCAGCCTTGGTTAGTGATGGTTTAAAATGTTGAATATTTGAAGGCATTTGCATGAACTAGTATATTTGCTGTCTGGACTGATCAGCAAGCATACGCTTTGGTGACCTTTTAATCATCATCTGTACTTATTCGGAAAGAAGAAAGTTCTTGTGCGCTGGATTGTGGCTTTGAGCAGTCGGTTGCAACCTGCCGCTCTCAGTAGTCTTGCATCTCTGGAGAGGCATTATGAAACATGAAGTCTGTTTACTTTCTTTCAAGCCTTTTCTTGTACTGACAGAGCCTGCCCTTTTCCAGATGTCTACTTCATTCTTCCAATTGTGGCAACTCTTTAAAGGTTAGGAGAATCATAAATGCAAGCAGACACTTGCTAGCCACACAGGGCATGAAGGTCAGTATTTCTTCCCACAAGGGGATCACAGCCTCCCATCAGACCAGTTAGCAGTCTGATCGGGTTCCTCCCAGAAAAAGTCAATATTTGCATTCTGTTGAATATGCATGCGCCCACCAGTATTATTTGGGGAGAAACAGGGTACTTCAGATCTGCACTTGTACGATTATCTTGTTTGCATTCATGAGATGCTGTCTGCAAATCCTCTAATGATCCAAAGACAACAGTGTATGAGGTTATTTCATTATTAGAATTAACTGAATTAAAAAGGCTCAGATGTTTCTGTAGCTAAAGTTTTGCTAAGGGCAGTGGGAAGGATTGTGCCAAGGAAAGTGTTCTGCTCAAAGCATAAGGTACTCCGTAGATTTTTTTTTTCCTGCAAAGGGTGCTTATTATTACAGAATTTGTCAAATAATCTCCCTGTTACTCAACAGTATGAAAAATGACTGTGGCACCTTCGTATCTGATTATATGCAGTTGGCCTTCAGTATCCACCTGGGGGGTCCCTTCCTGTGGATAGTGAAATACCTGGAAACCATAAGTGCTTTTCAGAAGTCTCCAGCAAGCTTTCTGAGACGTGACCTCCCCTCACTGGAGGGGGGAGACTTCCAGAAGCCTGCTGGAAGTGCTTCTTGCTTGGCATGCGAACAGCGAGCGATGGCACACAAGCAGAGGACATGCAAGCAGCGGGTGCTGGGGCGCTCAGCCCAGGCCTTTCACTCGTGTGGGATCATTGCAGCTGCAGCGTCAGCAAGAGCCCTGCCGGCACGCCGTGGGATGGTGCTTTGCCCCCCCCCCCAGTGAGGCTGGTGCCTGGGAGGGCACTCGACAGTTATTTATTTCAGCAGTTCCCAATTTTTTTTGAGGCCTTAGAAGCTGCTGCCTGAATTATAAATGCCGAGCGCTGTGGCTATAATGGTGATTGGGCAGCAGTGCGACCTCCCTATGTTTAGCACTAAACTATCCCTGCAGCTATTGGATAGCACTACAACTATCAACTATTGTGATATCCCTGCACTTTAGAAGAGTCTTCTCAAAGGCATTTGCAGCATCTCACCAGTCTATGAACCTGGAAGTCGCTGGTGATGACATAATTGCCAGTCACTTGCAATTATGCTGCTTGCTGCACATTGTGTTTGCTAGGATGCCAAAGTTTGGGAACCTCAGAATGCCAGCCGTGGGCCTTCTTGATATGAAGCTTTCACACAGTCTTGCAACCAGCTGATTGATGGCCAATAGCTCCCCAAGGAGCGCCCCAGGGTCTTGTGATGATGTTTGGGAACTGCCACATTATGGAATTAAGCATTTAGAGTGATTTTGGGGTGAACATGGAATGGATTTTGAATGACTTAGAATTTTTCCCATTGAAATTAATCTACTCATTATACTTGTTATCCAGGTTTTCACTGTTATCCACTGTTATTCAATATCCACTGTTATTCACTGTAAGGGATATTTTCATAAATGGATTAAGTACATATAAAGAGGGAAAGGTGTATTGGGTTAGACCTGGAGTTCCCAGGTAGTGGAGTGGCCCTTATCAATGGTTCTTCTTAACATAAAGATAGGCCTTGAATGCCTCATATATGCTTTCATTCTTGCCTTTGGCTTGACTTCCTGGCTTTCATTCAATGACTCCCCATGGCTCAGTACTGAAAGTGGCATATAAATGGCCTAGAAAAAGTGTCATCTCATTTCATTCACAAAATGAAATGAATGCAGCAACCCTTACCGCCCTCCCACCGAGGCTTGGGTCACTGCGGCCTCTGCCCCTCTCTCACTGAGGCAGAGGTCCTCTATCCTCTGTCCCTCCCTGCCCCCCTCTCACCGAGGCAGGTATAGCTTTCAGCCCTCCTGGCCTGACTCTCACTCAGGCCAGGATCTCTCACACTCACACTATCACTCACTCAATTAAAAGGCTGGTGTTAGGCTTTGTTGACAGGCTCCTAGGCTCCAGAAATGTAAGGAGCAGGGGCGTGGCTGGCAGTTGACAATCCACGGGGAGATGAGCCGGGTGGATGGCGGCAACAGATGTTCCGGGCTCCGTTCCACCGGTGAAGAGCCACGGGCAAAGAGCCCTTCGGCTTGCGCCAAAGGCTCGCGCCTCTGTCAAACCAGAGCTTTAGCTGGAAACAAACCTGCAGGCAGATGAAGCAAATGAGGCTGAGTGGGCTGGTCTGCCCCACAGCACAGGTGAAGCAATCAGCCACTCCTCCCCACAGCCTAAATGCGAGCCCTCTGGGTCCCCGAGCCTGCCAGATACAGCCAGAGGCTTTAGCTGGAAACAAACCTGCAGGCAGATGAAGGAAAATCCGGGCCCAATTCAAAGTGCTAGTTTTGACCTTTAAAGCCCTTTACGGCTCAGGTCCGGGGTATTTGAGGGACTGCCTCCTTCCACATAATCCTGCCCGTACTCTTAGGTCATCTGGGGGGGGGGCTTTTGACTGTGCCGCCACCAGGAGTGGCGAGAGGGACAGCGGCCAGGAACAGAGCCTTCTCGGTGGTGGCCCCCCAACTTTGGAATACCCTCCCCTTAGAATTGAGAACTGTTCCCTCTTTGACAATATTTCGGTGGGGGCTGAAGACCTTCTTAATTCAACAAGCTTTTAATTGTTGACAGGCTGGCTGGTTTTTTTTAATACTCTCTTTGTATATTTTAGGATCCATGGGGCTTGTTGTTTTAAATTTCAATTATTTTAATATTGTTTTTAATTGTTGTTTTTAAATGTCAAATTGTGATTTTATTGTATTTTAATGTTGTAAGCTGCCTTGGGTGCCCATGGGACAGAAAGGTGGGATATTAAATAAATAAATAAATAAATAAATAAATAAATAAATAAATACATACATACATACATACATACATACATACATGCAATCTTTTCTGCCTGTCACCTAGGAATTATGTTTGTTAGCACAGGCAAGTTAATATTTATATGACTAGACAAAATATGTAGAGCAGCAGCCTCTAAACTGGAGACTGCTGCTACAAGGAAAATCTTCCGTGGTGCGAATGGCACTTTGCATTCCCCCAGCGAAGCCACAAAAGACCCCTATTACAGCTCCCAGAGGTCTTCGCGGCCAGCCACTCATGTGCAGTGCATAGCTTGCTGGGGTAGTAGACCCCATAAGTGGCTGGCCACGAAGACCCCCTGGAGCTGTAGTACGGGTCTTTTGCAGCTTCCTTGGCGGAACGCAAAGCACTGCTCACATCATGGAAGGATTGGAGAGGCAACGGATCCAGCCAACTTGCCAGAGTTTGAAGCTCCCTGATGTAAAAGTTCACACTTTCATTTTGGCCCTTTTTCTGAATGCACAGGAATTGTCTGCTCATGTGAATAGCATAATGATTTAGAGCTCATTGATCTTAGCCGTGGCATCTCTCATAATCTGCAGAATATACTTTGCGGCTTTGAAAATTACAGAATTACTGTGAACGAGACCCATGTGTGCCATTGATCATGTTGCTCTTATTAGCAGATCAACCTTGGGATAGGGAAAAGAATGGCAAAATTCTGCAGGTGAAATTGGCTCATTGCATTCAAGGAAATTCAGGAATGTTTTTTTCTCTCGGGGATTGTTGTGCTGTCTTTGTTCATTTCATTTGCTGATTATCGTTCAATGAACACCCCCCCCCCCGAACACACACCTTCCTTCCTGGATTTTTCAATTTTCTTTTTAGAAAATCTTCCAAAAAAACCACCTTTACTCAAGAAGGCCAATGGAGGTAGGTAGACATTCTTATTGTATAGATGCAATAATAGTTTGGAAATCATAAAACTAATACTCTTGGGTGTTTATTTTCAGTAAAGTGTACACCAAGGACCAAATGCTATCCAAATGTTCTGGGCTGATGTAGCCACAGTGCAGCACAGATGCAAGGGAACAAATGTCCCCTAACCTCGAGGAATCCTCTATGACTGCCCCCACCCCCACCCCCCGCACCACAGAATGCAGTTCACATCCTGTTAGCAAAACTGCACATGCTAGAAAGTTAGAGAGCATTAGGACCTAAATTCCCCTGAAGCACAGGTTAGGTTCCAGGAGTTTAGCCTTGACATAATTTGAATATCCAATATCCAATATCTAGAAATAGTAGAAAAGGTGCTAGCGCTATGCCCATGCTAACGGCCAATCCCCCCCTCTTCTGTGATGGGGGGCTTTCCAGCAAATTGGCCTCCAAGCCAGAGGAGGCAGGACAATAGCTCTCCAGGAGCTTCGGAGTCCCTGTGAGCTCATTTCAGTCCCGTCCAGTGACCCCGCCCACCCACCCATTTGGATTAGCTCGTCGCTCTGTGATGAATTTTTTGCCACCTTCCTGATTGGCTGTGGAAGTGGTTTTTCTTTCACCTATCCCAGACTGGCCAAGAAGTATGAGCGGTTTCTTGTGATCAGTGGGTTTACTCTAGTGTAACATTGGCCACTTGGCATGATGCCCCGCGGGGTGGGATAGGTAGGGATGCTCTCAGTGTACCGTCTGAGGCAGCAAGGTTGGGGGCCGGGGGCCTGACAACTCTAATTATGCTTGACCAGCTCGATAAGCTGGGCTGGTGAACCCCTCAACTGGAATTGTTGGCTTGGCAAAGTTCATCCTGCAAATTGCAATTCTGCTGCCTCGACCCGCTGGAGGCAACAGTGAAAGGTCAGCGTAGTCGAGTACTGGAGGGGACACCCAATGAGGTTATCAGGGGATGTAGATGTCTAGGACCGTTTCCCTCAGAGCAGACCCCGCACGCAGATTACTTAGTTGTGTTTTACCCTGCTGCTGATTGTTGTTATCAAATAAAGTGGCCCTGTTACAATTCAAGCTGCAGTCTGGAGTCTTATTTCAGAGGGTGCGTGGGTAAATGACATTTTCATGCCATTTATTAATGAATGCAAAGGAATGGAAGCTCTTTGTAAACAGACACTGGTTACAATTAACCCTGGAAAACCATTTGATAGTTAGAGCTGTTGAGTTTTAGGGCATGGGGAAATACTAGTTTTAAATTTAAAACCAGTCCTCCCTAGCCATTTCTATGGTCCATTTTACCAAACAAAATGTAAGAGTTTCAGCTAGAAACAACACTTTCAGGCTATTATGCATTTGGCGACCGAAACATAAATGTTATTTTGGAATCTCATAATTCCCATAGAAATAAGATTATATATTTAGAAACAGAATTATATAGTTGTTCAGCAAAGACAGAATATATCCGGATTATAGCATGAACTGGAGAACATTGCTGTATCAAAGTTGTTGACTTCTCTCATTTGCTCATCCATTCGGTTGATTTATGGAAGTCTTCCTTGTAACTCTGAGATTATTGATTTCGACTGCCTGCATGTGGCAGTTTTGTAACTAGTAGGAGTTAACATTAATTTTTAATTCTGTAACATGGTAAGATGCCTGGGTTGTGATTCAGGCTGCTTTCCCACAATGGTGCCAGAATTTGTTGCAAATTCTAATTTAGTGATGTAATCTCCAGTTGGAGTTTTCCTGTTGGAGGGCTGTAAAATCTGCAGCAGAATGATTTTAGGGATTAAAATGTTCTCTGATTAGTTTCTGAATGTTTTCTGAATGTTTTCTGAATTTCCGATGCCAACTTCGTGTCCATTTATTATATTGCATAGATAATGGCCTGTTCAACTGATACAGACAGAGGAATTTTACTCCTGACAGATAATAGCATACAGGTCCAGCGCCTTTATCTGCGGATGGGGGTCCGTGGATTTGGGATCAGTGGTTTTGGGAACCACAGGTTCCAAACCCACTACTGGCTCCACTAAACACCTCCCAGACATGACCAGAACCTTGTTCTGGTCATGTCTAGAAGGTTTTTCAGACCCACAAGGTCCGCGCAGGGGGCTTTGTGACATACAAGGGCTCTGAACGCGACTGGAACTTTGTTCCAGTTGCATCCAGAGCTGTTATAAGGTCTCCAGAGGCCATGCACAGCTGTTAGCGGCCTCTGCAAGTCTCAGAATGCTGGCTGGAGCAGTTCAAAGGCAAATTCTGATTTTTGCAGGCCTATTACCCAAAGCTTGTGTGAGAGAATTGCCATTATTAATGGATTGTAGGCAATTGATTTTATGTTGGAGTGGTTTTAATCAGGAGTGGAAGATGGCAACAAGCGGTGTCATATCCCCATCTGGGTCTGAACCACTTGAACTCTTTGCCACATTACAGAATTAATTGACTTAGCATCAGTGATGTCATTCAGGGGGAACGGACCAGAACGGGCGTTCCGGATCCTAACGGGCTCCGTGGCTGGTTCCAGGTTCCCGACAAGTGCCAATCAAAAGTGAGTTCCTGTTCCTAAATCATTTGAATGACACCACTGCTTAGCATGTCTGTGAGGTCAGAGCTGACCAGCCCTGCTCCTTCCAGTGGAGGCAAGTAGGAGGGCAGATGTGGATAATACACCTGCCAATCTGCTGCCCGAGGTGACAATTGCATTTGGCCCCATGTATGGGCCGGCCCTTAAGAAGGTTGTTATCACTTATTGTGACTTGTCACTGTGATTATTTTGCATAACATTTGTGCTGTTTTCATTTTTGTTCTCCTACAGTCACTTGTGTGCCTACAAACATTTGACTGCTGTGAATTTCCCTTCATGCATCTGATGATGAAGTAGACCCTAGTCCATGAAAGCTTGTGCTAAAATTGATTTTTTGGCCTTTAAGGTGCCCTGTGCCACCTTAGGAATTTTCATCTTAAAGGAATTTTCTTAAAGGAATTTTAATCTAGTGCATAAGTAGATTCATGCCTGGCTTTCTTTGTGATGGAAGCTAGGATGGAATTTAAACTTATTCTGATGTTAATGTCCTGTTTTTGACATGCAGGAATTAAAAAAAACACACCCACACAACTGCCCCTCCCCCAACTCTATGAATCTTTTCCAGTTTTCTTAGGTTCAGAGAACTCAAACTGACAACCAGCTTTCCTAGTGATCTGCCTATGCTTCTCCAAGAAGCTTAAGTACCGCTATTGTATTCAGAATTCTTACCAGGGAAGATTGATTTAAATTACAAAGAAAAAAAGAGCCATTTACATGAACTTTTCCGTTTTGTAATTCATGTTATTTCCTGAACAAAAGTGTATGCTAATTGGTTGCTGAAATTTGAAACCTTTGGTTTGAAAGGAGATGGAACCTTTCATAATTCCATTAAGGGGCCAGAATCTTGATCTGCATTAATAGTTGCTACTTAGACTGGTCGCTGCTTGGGAAAAGATTATTTTGCCAAAAGTTAAGTATAGTTTTCATCTATATTTTTTTGAGATGAATAACAGTGAAAATATACATTGTATACGTTTAGCTCTCCCAACCACAATTTTGAAGTAATGTATTTCTGTAAGCAGGACCACATCGTCACATTGGGCCCATGCTTCTGGGTGCCCCACACCAGCAGGGTGAGCTTGGGGGCGGGGCAGCATCAGCACAGTGAGCATACTGCCTGGTGCTGCAGCTGGGACCTCTATGGGCTGTAAGTCAGTGGGGCGAGCAGAGCAGCTTTACCTGGGGCCCTCCCACCTGCCCCTGCCTCTGAACAGCCCGAAATGGGCCACATGGAAGCAGTTGGCAGTGATGTTATAATTTCACCACCAACTATTTCCACCGGCCATGCTTTGTGCACTGTACCAATAGTGCTCTTCTTGGTGGGGTGGGGGGCTCAGGGAGGGTGGTCCCCCCACAGGAATGCTCTGCATTGGTCCCCACCACTGCTAGAGCCAGCCCTGTCTGTAATAATTTAAAATGTGTATTGCAGTCTCTTTTTATAGCATAGACTGCAGTAAATAAAAGAACAATAAATTATTCTGAATGACTGAGTTATATTGTGGAGAGAAGGTGTAAGAGGTTATCTATGTGGCTCTTGAAAGAAAAGAACTTTTTAATTTAACCGTAGTATTTTAAAGCCAATCTATTTAAAACATTGTCACTTCAGCCAAGAAAAACAACACTTTAAAATCAGAGTTATTTCTGAAGAAAGGAGAATATTGGAAGTAGGGAATTGTTCAGTGTTAAAGACAAGTTGTGATACTTCCCCAAAATACAAGGACTACAAGTGGTTGTTACATGCCTATAAAACATATGTATTTATTGTTATGACCATTTTGAATTGACCATCATGCTGGGTTTTCCTATGCAAGTATTCCTAAATCTGTCTTCTAAATTGCACAAATGATATGAACATTGCGAATCCTTGATGATTCAATTTCTTTTTCCTTGCCTTTCACTTTGAAAATTTAACCAACCCTACAGAATTTAACACTTGGCCCTTTTGTTAACTCCAGTTTCGGGTAATGTGATTTCTGTTAGAATGTTAGAGGCTGATGTATAAAAAAGTGAACGGAAAAGGATAGGAAGCCAAATTCCTTGAGCCCCTTAGGTAACATTTAGCACCAATTTTGTGGTTTGCTCAGACTTCCATTAGATCAACAGTGTGGCTGTAGGGCAATTTCCAAAGTGTTAGAGGAAGATATTCTGAAAGAGATAATTATGCTTCATTTCTGGAAGGAAGCTGACAAGCTTGTCTGTATTCTGGACATACTGGCTTTGTTAACAGATGACTGCAAGCACTTCATTTTCTGCTACAATGATGCCAAGAGCAGTCCATTATAGAACCCCATTACTTAAGCAGCTTGGTATCCAGATGTTACCAAGATGCAAAGCAAAGTCCAACAGGGTCAACCCATCCCTTAGGTGATGTGGGTTGTATCAGTGGCAGAGTGCAAGGGGCTGAGAAGGCAGCAGATAGGGGGTGCCTTTCACCATGCCATTGCTGCCTCCCTCCAGCTTGCCATGGATGCAGCCCATACTGACCCATTTTCCAACCGCTAAGAGTGAGCTGAAACTCAATCTCCTTCCTAACACAGAAGTGCAGGACTTCTGGTTTGATTTACAGAGTCTATGCACCAGTGGCGTCTCTATAGGGAGGGCAGAGCTCTAAGTTTTGCAAGAAGTCTTACCTTGCAGTGGAAATCACTCCTTTCCTGCACTGTTTTAGCCAATCCTCACAGGGAAAAGCAACATCTTGGCGTTGCTTACTGGCTACAGCAGCAAAGGAGAGAAGGAATTTACATGACAGGGTAAGGCTCCTTGCAAAACTTAGAGCTCTGCCCTCCCTATAGAGACTCCACTGCTATGCACATAAAGGCATACCTTCATTTGTGTGGTCCTTTGAAATCAAACGTGAGAGTCCAGCACTTTTGCAGCTGAAGAAACTGCATCAGACCGCAATAAGCAGTTGTGTTTTTTTTTTCTGTTGTGCAGAAGTGGTGGACTTAAAGTGGCATTGGGTAGCATTTGAGTCATGCTGCCATGGATGTCCAAGATAGGTTTATAGATTTAGTCGAGAGGGTTAATGCCTCCGTTTGCCTGAAGATAAGAGCTGAAGATCTGAAGGTCGCCAGTTCGGGACAGCCGGAAGTCTCTGTGAGCGGCAGACCTCGTTAATTGCGACTGATTAACAGCTGAGCGTCGTCTGCCTTGTGTGAGGGGGAGTTGTGCCAAAGTTCAGCCGCTTCTCTGCTTATCAGCCAGCAAGAAGACAAGTGGGTGGCCAGAAAGAAGGACTAAATCCAGAAAGATCCATCTGTATGTGTATAGTTCTTGGAAGATAGAACGTTTCTGTAAAAATTGTAAAAACCTTTGGGTTTCTGAATAAAGTCTGCCTATGTAAACCGCCTTGAGTTATTATTATTATTATTATTATTATTATTATTATTATTATTATTATTATTATTATT
>JAJKFI010000003.1:24575610-24591480 GCA_029204185.1 Lerista edwardsae
TAATAATAATAATAATAATAATAATAATAATAATAATAATAATAATACATTTATTTATATACCGCCTTTCTTAATATCACTAGATTTCTCTAATGATTGAACTCAAGGCGGTTTACATAGGCAGACTTTCTCACAAACCCGAAGGTTTTTACAATTTACAGAATGTTCTATCTTCCAAGAACAACACTCCTACAGATCTTTCTTTCTGGATTTAGCCTTCTTTCTTCAGCCACCCGTCTGTCGTCTGCTGGCTGATGAGGCTTCCCTGCTGCCACCAGAGATGCAGCTGATTTCAGCACACTCCTCCTCCCACGAGGCAGCTGAAACTCAGCTTCTAATCAGCCGCAGTTTCCAAGGTCTGCTGCTCGCAGAGACTTCCGGCAGTCCCGAGCTCTCGACCTTGAGATCTTCAGGTGTTATCTTCGGGCAAACGGAGGCATTAACCCTCTCGGCTAAATCTAAATTAACGAAGAAGTCATGTCCATTTCCATTTTACACATTGTGACTCCCCATCATAGTCCTCTTCATAGGCAGGAATATGTGGGGATGAAACCAAGTACGGTGTGTGCTTAGGCAATTAAGTCTGGTTTCCCTTAGTAGGATTTAAACATCTGGTAACTAAATGCTTCACTGGAGTTTGTGTCAGGTAATTTCTTACTGGTATGAGTCTCCCAAAAAATACTTCTGCAGGAGGATGTGCTTGTTTTTTCCAAAATCTATGTGTAGCTGTAGGAAAGTGAGTATCTATTATCTTCACATTTATGCTATTTAATTGTTTTGTAAATTAAATTCTGCTAGATTTTGTCTAACACTTTTCAATAACCAGTGAGTCACTAATTTGCCTATGCAAATCCTTGGGTTGTTTCTTTGTGCCAAAAACAGAAGTGCAGGAGGGGAAATCAAATTTATAAGAGATCCTTAGTAAAGAAAAATAAATATTTTTTGTACATATTTCAATGACAAATTTATTGCACAAAATTGTTCTTGGCTAGCAAGATGTTGGATCATTTATTCTCTTATAAGAATTGGGTTTTGACATTCCTTTAAAGCAGTGATTCCCAAACTGTGAGCTGTGGCTTCCCGGAAGTTATTGGGCCCTATACTATGTATAGGATTGTATACAATCCTAATGGGGAACTGTGGTCAATGGCCTAGTACAGTGGCTCCCAAACGTTTGGGTTGTGATCCAATAGGAAAGCGAGAAAAATGCAATTCCTCTTTAAGGGGAATGGCTCAGGAATCAGCAGCAGCACAATCTCCACATATAATTTCTTCCTTGCTGCAGTGTATGTATGACAAAAGTCTTGTGCCTGTAGCAAATGAAGTATTTAGTGGTAACCTAGCAACTTTCAATACCCAGGTGTTCTTGGGTTGTATCCTAAGGACCACATGTGGAATAAAGTAATATTTGAGCAGTTTCTCATGCATTTGCTGAGTGTGTGTGAAAAAAAACTGCACAAATCGCACCTCTCGTTGCTAACGATTTTATGTGTGACGTCATGTGCAGCATGCTGCACAAGTCCACATTCAAGTCAGACCTTACGTATGCATGAGCTTTGCACTATCGCTTCCCCATGCACAAACCCTCTTATGCGAGTGGAAGAATAACTTAGGGAGAATAACCTTTATATTGTTTTTCAGTGTGAATTGTCATGCGCCTCTTTTCCTGGAACAGGACATTGATTTTTGGTTGTGCACAGTAAGGGTATAACTTTGTTTTCGAACAAATGGAAAACGGAGCCATATCACGCCTATTGTCTGATATCTATTTGTCATGAAGCAAATTCCCACAGGAGCAAAAGAAACTGACAGCTATATGGCCAGTTTCATTTGATTCCATTTACTTTCATCCATTTTTCTCACAATGCCTGGGACTGATGTAACATTTGAGGCATTGTGAAAAAAGTGCCAGCCACTGCAAGAAACTTTGATGTTCTACTTACATTTAAAAAGCATTTTTAAAGTAAAAAGGAAGATTCTGTGGCTGGCCACAAAGATTTGTTTTATGAATAAATAGCAAAATGAGGCAATAGACCTTAAGCAACACAAAATGAATCTGGAAAAAAGAATTAGTACACAGACCTCTTACAAAGGATTTGGGGCTACTGTGCAATGTAACATTCCTCTTCGAAGATGGAAAGAGCCCTTTCATGAAGAGGCTCTCTGTTTGTGGAAGGTCACCCTTGAGTCCAAGCCATGAACATCTTATGTTTGTTTTTGTGAGTGTTTCTGCTCATTGTATATGGGAAGATACTTTGGCTTTCTAAAGGAAGCTTTTTACATTTATAGCTTTCCTTGCTCTCTACTCCGGCATCCTCTTGAAGTTCTATTCTGTATTCCTATCCTTTTCTGTAGTATACATTCCAGTCGAACTTCTATTGTCATAACTTTATAGGGTGCAATCATGAACAGCGCCGGATTAGCAAGGCCGGCTGGCCAGTGCCAAATCCAACGCTGTTCAGGACGGGCTGGAGCCTCCCCGCGGCAAGGGAGCGTGTGCTCCTTACTGTAGGGGAGGCTCCAGCTTCCCCCATGTGCTCCTTGGATCTTTAGCGGGCGCAGATCCAAAGAGATCGTGTGGCCTGAATCAGGGCCACACAGCCTCCCTGACTGGCTTAGGAAGTGGCCATACGGCCACCTCTCAAGCCCACCCAGGTCCCGCCCAAGTCCTGCCTCCCGCTTCCCCCCCCCCACAGTCCCCGTCCTGAAACAGGACTGTCTTTGGTCGGCGCAAGAGAGGCTCTCTGTCGGCTTCAGAGTTGGAGCACCAACGTGGGGGTGCTGCTTGGCGCCCGCGCACCAGCACTCTGCCTCTTGTGTCAACACAATGACGTCGCGTCGACGCAAGGGGCGTGCTAGGATTGCGCTGTAAAATATCCTGAAGACCCTCTGCTCTTCCTATTTCCTTGACTTTAATTATTTCCTTCCTTTTTTAAAACTATTGAGGGATGGAAATAAGAGGAAAAGAGCACTTTCTAGGTGAGTGGGAGAGCTTAAGGTTAGTCTAGTTCAGAGGTCTACAGAGCCCATCCCGTGTGCCGGATCTGGCACCCACCTGCTCTTTCCCTGGAGTTAACAACACTTTCTGTTCCACTGGGAACACTCTGAAAGACCTTGACTACAGACCCCTTTGGACAGGACTGGAGCGGTGCTCTGTTTGCATTTGGACACATGCTCCTCAGCCCTCAGAATGCCCTTTAAAGGCATAAAAATGTCACTTCCAGTCCCCCCCCCCCAGGAGTCTTTGTGGCCAGCTGTATCTTCACAGAATGCCGGGTGCAAGGAAGGCTGGGATGACAGACCCCTGAAGTAGCTGGCCACAAAGACCCCTGGGGGCTGTAGTTGGGATAGTTTAGAGCATCCCTAGTGGAATGGAAAGTGCTGTTCGTGCCGGGGGAACTTCTCTCCGCTGCAGCCATCTCGTTTGGAGACCAGTTGTCTAGTTGGTTAGAGCCTGCTTGATGGTGATAATGACTAATAATTTTATCCACTATGCAATGGTTCCCAAACGGTGGGTTGGGATCCACCAGTGGGTTGCGAGCCAATTTCAGGTGGGTCATGAAGCACCTAAAGCAGCCATATTGAAAATATGGGAAGATGGGACACTGGAAAGGGGGGAGGGCTGTGTGGTTGTTTTGCTTGTGGCAAGGTCGTAAATAGGCTTTTTCCTCTTTCACTTTGCTATTGGAAAATGGCTGAGAAGAAACCAACTTATTGCTGCACTCTCAGGAAAGCGGCAGGTTCTGGTGTTACACTGATGGCACTTCTGGCCTTGACAGCACTTCTGGTGGGTCCCAGACAAATTGACATTCTAAAAAGTAGGTCCCGGTGCTAAAAGGTTTGAGAACCACTGCTCTAGTGCAGTGGTTCCCAAACGTTTTAGCACTGGGACCTACTTTTTAAAGTGACTCTTTGTTGGGAACCACCTAGCCTTATGAACCTTTTTAAAAAGTGTTTCACTTGAGTACCTGGTAAAAAAGTCTTTGTTTTTTAAACTTTTAGGGGGAGGCATGGCCTTCTGGAGCATTTGTTGAACTCCGCGTTCTAAAGGCTACTGCTGCCTGATTTTTAAATGCCAAGAAGTGTGACTATAAAAGTGATTGGGAGCAGTCTTACTCCCCCCCCCCAGTTGCATCTTGTTTAACTCGTGATGCATACAGCCTAATTTGCCCTGTCAGTTTCATGATCTACCAAAAATTGGGTCGTGACCCACTGGTCAGTCTTGATCCACAGTTTGGGAACTGCTGCTCCAGTGCGGTCCTAGGCATGTCTACTCTAAAATGTCCTATTGAACTGAATGGGACTTACTCCCAATCACATTGATCACATTGATTGCAGCCCAAGTCACACACGGCAACAACTCTCTGCAGATGAAGCTGCAGCCCATGGTCATTTCTGTCGAATGCTGCACCGAGATCCAGTACAACCAAAGCAGACAGGTGTCCTCAATTTTAAATCACCAGCACGTAATTCATCATCCTGACAAGTGTGGTGTCTAAGACATGGAAAAGTCAAGAGTCAGTCTGGATTTTTTCCAAGACATAATGCCACAATCTTTTCAATTACATTATCTTGAAATTGTCTGGGAGTGTGATAATTGGCAAAGGTTTTACCAATTAGGGGATAGTTTTCTGAAGCAGGCAGGCTTCTGCACTCTGGCCCCTTTTCTCCTTGGGGTTGTCTAAGCCTTGCCCCCACTTTGCGAAACAAAATGGCTACCTAATTTTATTGTTTAAATGCAACCCAGTGGAGCAATAAGTACCATAGGATGGCCGCAAGGGAAAGCAGTTAAGAATATTGGTCAAGTGATTGTCTGAAGCCAGCTATGAACCTTAACCTTGTATCAGAGTGTTGCAACTCCGAGGAAAGCTGTTATGGCTTAAAGTGATGGTGTACTATTCTTCGTGCATTGACTCCAGTGGAGTTTGGGAGTCTCCTGCTGTCTATGGCAGGAAACACACAAACCAGGATCACCAACATTAAAAGACATTTCATTTAAAAAAAACACCAGCCAACTACTCGGTCAGATATTTCTTGAATGGCTCTCAAGACCTTCCTTTTCTGGAAGGTGTTTTATCAGTGTAATGATAGGCTGGCAGGAGTGGGCTTATGATCCAGCCTCTGGGCACAATCCTAACCTGGAGTTAGGCCAGCACAGTTAGGCCATGAAAGTTTGGCTGGCACAAAGGAAACGGTAAAGTAGGTTTGGACCACTCTCAGAGTCAGAGAGGCCAGCACACAGATGTGTGCCATCTTCCCTGACTTCAAGGGTGGTCCAAACGTGGCACTGGGGCTGGGCAACCTTTGCTGGCCTAACTGTGCTGCCCTAACTTCAGGCTAGGATTGTGCCCTAACTTGCATAGGCCAGCCCCACCCCCTCCTGTGCCTGCTCTGTCCACTGGCTGTCCCTCCTCTGCCCAAAATGCTCTTGTTCTGCCCTCCCACCACCCTCCCCAACCACTTATGCTGCCTCCCTCGGCCTCACTAAGTCACCAGGCCTGGGGCTGGATCTGGCATTGGGAGGCCGGGACACATCCTGGCACCAGCCTACTCAGGTCACAAAAAAATGCATTCTGGCCCATTTCTGACATGCTTGGGCCAGTGCAAAGGATTTGCACCAGCCTATTTTCAGGTAAGGGTTGTGCTCTAAAGCTGCTATATTTGCCATGCGTAGACAGACACCTTGAGTATCAAATACAAACTTGAGTATCAAGTTTGAGGGGCAATTATCACTGGGAAAACAACATTAGGAAAATGGGCGATCTCACCGCATCCAAGCTGTGATCCGTATCCAATCCTTCCCTATAGCTGCATTGATCGGGGGGGGGGGGAAGCAATGTCATATTTGATCATGGACTTGCAGATATAGCATCTAGTTTGGTCCTTATTTTCTCCCGTTGCTCTAAAGTTGCAGCCATCATCTCCATCTTACTCACTTGTGTTACATGTATTACAATAATAGCTACAGTATGTGTACATTGTTGCTTTATCATGTATTTTAAAAGCTCTCAAAAAATGCAGAGTTCAGCTGCAGCCTTAAATGTAATCTGCTGCTCAAAAGGTCGGTTGATATTCTCTGGAAGTCTGTCAGTCAAGCGACTTCCTCTCTTTGACAATGTTTTGTAAAAAGAGGGCAAAGGATTGAAGATTAAAATGTTTTGACTTTTTTTTAAAATCTCTGCCTTTTATGTAGATTTAGAGCACTGCTGTTGACTGTAATTGTTAATAGAATTTTTTTTCCTGTTCTGGATCCTGGAAAGAGCATAAGTTCAAAATAATATGTTAATTCTATTGCAATAGCATTCATTGTTGCCGTTTAAGTGCATTTGGATGAAAAAGAAATGGGTTGATTGACAAGGGGAAAGCTAAACAGGATAAAAAAATATAGGCGTTCCTGGTATCCAGTGATTCGGTATCCACAGTTTCAGTTAACCATGGATCCCATGGAAACTGGGACTCCTATTAAAAAGAGATAGGAACATTAAACAAATTATTTGTTTACCTTATTGCAGCAACACCACTGATGTTCCCCTGTCTTTAAAAAGGCATCCCCAGTGTCCTTGGTTTCAAGTATCCATAGTATTTGGAGCGGAACCCCAGCGGATACTGGGGCATGTCTGTATATTAGAATTATCTCTCCAGGAAGCCTAGTGCTGAGTTAGACATGTTTTTGGCCAGGCGAAACCCTTGGTATCTTCCTTGGCCTTTTAAATCTGTTAATCTTGAGTTTATTCCTTGCCGGAGTTACATCATTGATGTGTTGTTAAATTCACTTTTATTGGTGGTTTTTTTTTTTTTTTTTTTTAAAAGATGTTACTGTTACGGATTTTAATTTTGTTGTAATCTGGTCTGGGTATCTTTTAGGCAAACACTATAGAAAAACAAGCAAATAAAAAAATACATGATTTCTATAGCACTAACCCACATGCAAAATGTATTCATTATTATTACACCATTAACCATTTAATTCTATGCATGCTTATTCTGAAGTAAGTCCCATTGAGTTCAGGTAAATGTGTATAGCAGCACTTTCCAAATTTATCCGGCCGGTGACACCTCCATTGAGCTCCAGAATTGGAAGTAAGTCCCGATCATGTATCACCCTGACATCATAAGCACTTGACTTCTGGGTTCTCACCTGGAAAATCAGTTCAAAAATAACGTAAAACATCCACGGCTCCACAGGCAGCCCAGCCTGCCACTCCAGACCTTGATGAAGTGCTCTAGTGTGTCACATTGGACTCATGTTGTCGAGTGGCTTGGCCAGCATGGGTCCTACAATGTCCCAGGCACACGTCGCAACACGTAGTTTGGGACCCTCTGGTCTACAGGATTGCAACCTTAGGCTTTACAAACTTACCTGGGAATAATGGAATTTACTTCTCCATAGACATGCATTGGATTGCACTGTTAGCATCCCATCAGACATGTGACTGTTAGGATGGACTGAGAACTGGTAGCTTATCCTAGGGCGTGCAGTAAATTTAGTGGAAGAACATAGATTTAAATCAGTGTTTCCTAGATTTAATCCCAACAATGTCCACTGCTTTCCTGCAGTATCCAGGACATCTTTCCATACTTCTTGATTGATGGAGGGGGGAACCAACCAACCAATCCACTGATTCTGGATTCTGTTTGCACATCTGTATAAGAATCCCACTATTCATCTCATTCTTATTACCTCGACCTGGATAGCAGGAATGACAGCAACTGCTCTCTGTTGTTGTTCAGTCGCTAAGTCGTGTCCGACTCTTCGCGACCCCATGGACCACAGCACGCCAGGCCTCCCTGTCCTCCACTAGCTTCCGGAGTTCGCCCAATTTCATATTCATTGCTTCGGTGACACTATCCAACCATCTCATCTTCTGTCGCCCCCTTCTCCTTTTGCCTTCAATCTTTCCCAGCATGAGGGTCTTTTCTAAAGAGTCCTCTCTTCTCATCAGGTGGCCAAAGTATTGGAGCTTCAGCTTCAGCATTTGTCCTTCCAGGGAGAAATCAGGCCTGATTTCCTGGAGGATTGACCGATTGGATCTCTTTGCAGTCCAGGGAACTCTCAAGAGTCTTCTCCAACACCATAATTCAAAAGCATTGATTCTTCGACGCTCTGCCTTTCTTATAGTCCAGCTCTCACAGCCATACATGGCTACTGGGAAAACCATCGCTTTGACTATGCGAACCTTTGTTGGCAGGGTGATGTCTCGGCTTTTGATTAAGTTGTCTAGGTTCACCATAGCTTTCTTCCCAAGAAGTAAACGTCTTTTAATTTCATGGCTGCAGTCACCATCTGCGGTGATCTTGGAGCCCAGGAAAATAAAGTCTGTCACTGCTTCCATTTCTTCCCCTTCTATTTGCCAGGAAGTGATGGGAGTGGTTGCCATGATCTTAGTCTTTTTAATGTTGAGCTTCAGACCAATTTTGGCACTTTCCTCTTTTACCCTCATCAGAAGGTTCTTGAGGTCTTCCTCACTTTCTGACATTAGAGTGGTATCGTCTGCATATCTGAGATTGTTGATATTTCTCCCAGCAATCTTGATTCCAGCTTGTGAATCATCCAGCCCTGCCTTCCTCATGATGTACTCTGCATATAAGTTAAATAAGCAGGGTGACAATATACAGCCTTGTCGTACTCCTTTCCCAATTTTAAACCAGTCAGTTGTTCCATGTCCAGTTCTAACTGTTGCTTCCTGACCCGCATAAAGGCTTCTCAGAAGGCAGATCAGGTGGTCTGGAACTCCCATCTCTTCAAGAACTTGCCACAGTTTGTTGTGATCCACACAATCAAAGGCTTTAGCATAATCAATGAAGCAGAGGTAGATGTTTTTCTGGAACTCTCTTGCTTTCTCCATGATCCAGCGAAGGTTGGCAATTTGATCTCTAGTTCCTCTGCCTCTTCGGAAACCAGCTTGTACATCTGGTAGTTCTCGATTCACATACTGCTGAAGCCTAGCTTGTAGGATTTTGAGCATCACCTTGCTAGCATGTGAAATGAGTGCAATGGTGCGGTAGTTCGAGCAATCTTTGGCATTGCCCTTCTTTGGGATTGGAATGTAAACTGATCTTTTCCAGTCTTGTGGCCACTGTTGGGTTTTCCAAATTCGCTGGCATATGGAGTGCAGCACTTGGACAGCATCATCTTTTAAGATTTTGAGTAATTCCGCTGGAATGCTGTCACCTCCACTAGCTTTGTTGTTAGCGAGGCTTTCTAAAGCCCACTTGACTTCACACTCCAGGAAGTCAGGTTCGAGCTCAGTGACTGTACCACTGTGGTTATCAGGAACATTTAGATCGGCCTTATAGAGTTCCTCTGTGTATTCTTGCCACCTCTTCTTAATCTCATCTGCTTCTGTTAGGTCCTTGCCATTTTTGTCCTTTATTGTGCCTACCTTAGCATGAAATTGTCCTTTGACATCTCCAATTTTCTTGAAAAGATCTCTAGTCTTCCCCATTCTGTTGTTTTCCTCTATTTCTTTGCATTGCTCATTTAGAAAGGCCTTCCTATCTCTCCTTGCTGTTCTCTGGAAATCTGCATTCAGTTGGGTATATCTTTTCCTTTCTCCCTTGCTTTTGGCTTCTCTCCTTTCCTCAGCTATTTGTAAAGCCTCGTCAGACAGCCACTTTGCCTTCTTGCATTTCTTCCTCTTTGGGATGGTTTTAGTTGCTGCCTCCTGTACAATGTTACAGACCTCCGTCCAAAGTTCTTCAGGCACTCTGTCTACTAAATCTAAGCCCCTAAATCTATTTGTCACCTCCACTGTATATTCGCAGGGGATCTGATTTAGGTCATACGTGGAGGGCCTAGCGGTTTTCCCTACTTTTTTCAGTTTAAGCCTGAATTTGGCAAGAAGAAGCTGATGATCTGAGCTAACTATCCTTGATTCAAACTGGACAGGGCACAAATGGCTCCATTATACGATGCCAGCAGAGGAGGAACTCGGTGTGTGGGATGAATAGATGTTTGATTGGGCATTGGTTTGTTGGTACTTTCCAATTGGGAGCATATAGCAACTTATGAATGACAGAAATCTCAAATGTTGTCATAGTGAGTATCCTGTTAAGGCAGGATAAACAGCTAAACATGTAGCTAGAGCAGTGGTTCCCAAACGGTGGGTTCGAACCCACAAGTGGGTCATGAGCCAATTTCAGGTGGGTCACGAAGCACCTAAAGCAGCCATATTGAAAATATGTGAAGATGGGACACTGGAAAGGGGGGAGGGCTGTGTGGTTGTTTTGCTTGTGGCAAGGACATAAATAGGCTTTTTTCTCTTTCTGATTCACTTTGCTATTGGAAAATGGCTGAGAAGAAACCAACTTATTGCTGCATTCTCAGGAAAGCAGCAGGCTTTGGCGTCACAATGATGGCACTTCTAGTCATGACATCACTTCCAGTGGATCCTGGACAGATTGCCATTCTAAAAAGTGGGCCCCAGTGCTAGAAGGTTTGAGAACCACTGAGTAGAGTAATGCAAACACAGTTGGTTTGGTAGGTTTTGTTTTGAGTAGAGGCAGATTAACCTGATTTTTAATGTGCTTTGGGGAACAAGAAGAAGGCCAAAAAGCTAACAAACGACCAACAAAAAATGACCCTTCCAATTATCCTTCACTACTGTTAACAGCTGGAATGTGGATGACCCATCTCTAAAATCAGCTGAGCCCCACAGCAGAATAGAGTTTGTGGGGTCAGAACTGAGGGCCAAATCCTACCCAATTGTCCAGCCCTGATGTAGCTGTGCTGATGGGGTGTGTGCTGCATTCTGTAGTGGAGAGGGAGTCAGGAAGGTCTCCTCAAGGGAAGGGAAGATTTTTTGGCTTACCTTGGGGCTACATTGCAGCTGCATTGGCACAAGAATTTTGGATAGGATTGGGCCCTGAGTTGTCCCTTTATAAACCGTCTCCCTCTATCTTCTTCACACTGCAGCTTGGAGACTTCTCAATGTATTTTTCCAGGTCATTGCACAGACTGGATGATTCCATGTGTGAGATATGAATATATTTGACCTAACATAGGTTTTGGTCCATATTGATAAGACAGATCTTCACTCTACGTGGGCAGTGAAGCTGCATTATTAGCATAAGCACCAGCTGTCGCAGCAGAATATTTGTGCATATCTTCATGTTAATGTAATTGCCGGAGCAGCGTGGCATAAGGTTGATTTAATGCAACAAAAAACGAAACAAAACAGCAAGGAAGACTTAAAACACACACACACACACATCTTGGCTTGATTAACATGAACTTTGAGTCTCCAGATTGTGTTGTGTAGAATGACTGGGCATTGCATTGCAAATGCACTGCATATTCAGCACAGCTAGTAATAGCTCAGAGTCTAAAGGGAGTCTGAAATTTTATGATCTGTTTGATCGGTGTGAGGGTGATTCCTGCAGCAGCAAAACAGTACTCATTCTACAGGTTATTGTTCCTTGAAATGCAGAATGAATAAGCACCAAGCAATGGGAGATTGTGAATTACAGCCCAATGCCTCATGCCTATTGCATGACAAATGTAAATATTTTGAGTCATTATGTCTGGATCCAGTTGGGCTTTCATCCAATCTCATCTAGTTTTCATGCAGAATTATAATAGTAGGTCACGTAGCAGCATGTAGTTTTCTGCTGCCCTAGCATGTTGTCTTCATTTGACCTAGGGAGCTTGCTCTTGTCTTCAGTGCATGTCTTCACATAACCCCTAAGAGTTAGAGAGGCAGTTTGAGTGGACTGGGCCAAACCAGGGGCTGGCAGTTCAAGGGCAGGAGGAGCAGGATCTCAGCAGCAGTTGCACACGCCAGATCCTATCCCCCTTCCTGTCCAGGGACACTGCTGTCTTTTTTAAACCTCAGAGGGCTTCCCCAGCCTTCATAATGCTTTTGAAAGGCATAAAAAGTCACATCTGGTTTTCAGTTGAAAACTGGAAGTTGAGGGGTTTTTTTTGCCTGTATAAGCCATTCTGAGCCCTGCAGAGGCTGCATATGGGCATGTGCAGCCTCTGCAGGGCTCAGAAGTGCCTCTGGAGGCAGGAGGTGCAGGAGGCCCACGCATCCATGGATAATTGAAATATGGGATCCGTGAATACACCCCCCTTATATATGCTTTTTTCTTTTTCTATTTGTAGCTTTATTAGAGGAATATTCACAGCTGCCCATGTCAAGAGGATGTGCTGTGGGGTGCGGGGCCCCCTGCCTCCACAGATAATTGAAACCACGGATGCGGGATCCATGGATATGCCCCCCCCCCGTATATATGCTTTTTTTCTTTTTCTTTTTGTAGATTTATTAGACTGTAGGCTTGCCTCATTAGGAGTTGTACAGTAACAAATATAATATTTGCAAAAGTGTTGTTCCACATCATGAACTGAGGCCAGTGCAACTCTTCAGCGAGACTTGATTGATTTTTAAATTCTTAGTAAGCCAAAGAACTGCCTACGGGGGTTCCTAGTGAATTGAAAGATAGCATGGGAATGGGAACTTCAAAGTTTATTTTAGATTTGTCATGAAAAATTCACTGCCTGTTTATGAACTGGGAAGTAACCACCTGTAAATTACATGCAATTATAAGTCATAACAGGAAAACGATGGGGGCATGGTTGTCTTTCAGTTGTACTTCTCCTTTGTGTTCTGTGGTATAGCATCCTTATAATTAGAATTTTATTAAAATGTTTCCTTTCTCTTGTTTTATTGGGGGGGGGGGGAATCAGCTTGGCAGTTGCTGTAAACTAAAATGCTAGTTTCTTTTTGTTGCTTTTACAGAGGCTTTCCTTTTGTCAAACAATCTGAGCAATATACTTAGCAATTGAAGAAGCTTTATATTATTGGAGCATTTCTGTTAGTGCCACTGTGTCTGAACACATGAAATGGAAGGTATGCCTCAGCCACTTAGGACATGGAACCCATAATTCAGATATATACGTATTTCCAGATGGGTAGCCAGGTTAGTCTGTTGCAGCAAAAACAACAGAGCCTTGGTGCACCAGAAAGACTAATTTGTAGTATTGCATAAGCTTCCTGGACTCTAGTGCATATCTATTGTGTGTCTATAGATACTGTATATGTGGGTATAGAGGGGAAAAATGTGTCGGCTATGGAACCAAAGGGAATGTGCAAGAGGTACAATCTTTAAAAACATTAATGCAGCATTTCCCAAACTGTGGGTCATGGGCCTGCCTTGGCCAGGAAGCTGCAGGGCAATATGGCATGTGACCCGAGCAATTGGCTGCATTGTGCAGCATTTCTCAAACTGTGAGTGCAATCATACTCTGTGCTGGATTAGCACGGCTGGCGGGCCTGTGCCAAATCCAAGGCAGTATATGGGAGGATGGAGCCTCCCCATGGCAAGGGCCCTTACCGTAGAGGAGGCTCCAGCCTCCCTGCTACACACCTCGGATCTGCTCCTGCTAAACAGCAGGCACAGATCAGAGGAGACCGCACGGCCTGAATCGGGGCCGCACAGACTCCTGAATGGGTTTAGGATTTGTCCTTATTGCCAGATCTGGAGCCTGCCCATGTCAGGGGCTGGCACACCTGCTGGCCCGCCCACATCCCACCCTCGTCCCACCCAGAACCTCCCTTCCCCCACTCATTCCCTCCTACAATTCCATGTCGGTGCCTCCCTCGTGCCTGCCGGCTTCGACTGTGCTGGCGCCTCCCTGACTGCAGCGCCAGTCCCACTACCTTAGCGCCAACACGGGGGTGCCGTGCAACACGGGGGTGGGGTGCACAGGCAGGATTGTGCTGTGATTCCAGACATTTTGGAAGCTGCAGACCTTTCTCTTGATAGATTCCTTGTGTGTGTGTTAACAGTTTGAATTTTCAAGTGAAGGTTTTTTAAAAAATTGTTTTTAGTTCAGTGCTTTTACCTAATATTTTGTCTTAAATTTGCTTTCTGTAAAAGATGTTTCATGGTTGTACAATTGCTGCAGTCCAAGAATGCCAATTTGCATTTCAGGAGTGTCATTTTATTATGTTACAATGATAGCACTTCCTGCTTGATGATTTCACTTCCTGCCACAGCATCACTTCCAGGTTAATGACATCACTTCTGGTGGGTCCCAACATGAATGCCATTCTAAAAAGGGGTCCCGGTCTAAAATGTTTGAGAGTGCAGTACATTATGGACCCCCATAATTACTGCAGTCTCCCAAAGCTCTGCTGCCATTTAAATCAGTATTTAGAAATCAGTATCCAGAAAGACAAGGTGGTATCAGCCCTCTAGTCAGTGGGTAACTAATATTGTTGTTTTGTTGATATTTCTTAAGTGCCAACAAAACAAAACAATGCACTTGTAAACCAAAACATTGAGACTACCAGACAGCAGAGATCTGTCTTGAAAGTTGGAGGGTAAATAATTGTTTATCAGTAGTAGGGATAAGATGAAGGAAGTCTAGCCTTGCAAACATCTCCTGATGATTCTCATTGGCTAAATGTTTAAAATTCTGGGTTGTTTATGCATGTTGTATCAGTTTGTTGCTTTGTTGATTTTGATTTTGATTTACAAGCAGCCAAGCTAAGATCAAAAATCTTATATGTAAGACATTCTTTTCCATATTGTTCATCAATGAAGCAGTGCATGTTTTTTACAGAAGTATATATACAGAATAATAGAAAATACGGCCTTTCACCACAGCTGCTTTTTACAAAGCTATGTTATTGAAAGATATTCATCAAAACAAGAGAAACATCTTGAAAAGTCTGTCCTTCTTACATGTCCATCTCATTTTTCATTTTCCATTTTGCATTTACCAGCAGCAAGGACAATAAATAAATTTTACCAGTATCTAGCTGGTTGCTTGCTCTTCTGCTTTTCCCCCCAAAACAATGCTTTTTTTTTTGGCAATTACTCAGTGGAGCTATTTTCTTTCCATTTCTCACCTGTCACTCTAATCCCAGCAAAAAACAATAAAACCAACAAAGCAAACGTCACTGTTTTAAATCTAGGAGACAGTGACTTGGATTCAAAGAACACAAGGGGACAATTGAATGAACATTGTTCTATGGATTCTTGGGGAAGTTCTAATGGAATCCTCTTCTCAGTACAGAGCTGCAGAACATTGGGTGCTGCATTGGAATGCAAGAAACATGATGATATAGAACTGTGGTTCTCAAACGTTTTAGCATCAGGACCCACTTTTGAGAATGACAATCTGTCTAGGACCCACTGGAAGTGATGTCATGGCTGGAAGTACTGTCACTGTGATTCCAGAACC
Organism: Lerista edwardsae; assembly: GCA_029204185.1. NCBI lineage: Eukaryota > Metazoa > Chordata > Lepidosauria > Squamata > Scincidae > Lerista > Lerista edwardsae. Next base: position 24,590,804 of record JAJKFI010000003.1, read on the forward strand.
TGCTGCTTTCCTGAGAATGCAGCAATAAATTGGGTTATTTCTCAGTCATTTCCCAGTAGCAAAGTGAATCTGAAAGAAAAAAGCCCATTTATAACCTTGACACAACTGAAACAACTACACGGCCCTCCCGCTTTCTAGCATCCCACCTTCCCATATTTTCAGTATGGCTGTTCTAGGTGCTTCACGATCCACCTGAAATTGGCTCCCGACCCCCCTCCATCTGTAAATGTTTCAGTGAAATGAAAATCACAAAACAACTAATATATAAAGTATTCAAACAGCCTGATTCTTTAATAATATTTTGTTGCTTGGTGTTCAGTCTTCTAAATGTTAAACTGCTTTGTACATCCCTGTATTTCAAGATCTTCTCTGCAACTGCAAAGGACTGACATGGGAGTTCAAATGCATTATTTGTAAATGTAAGTTATATATAATTGGTGAAATTGTCACATAGACTATAAAGCTGCAGGTTCACCTTATAAGTATTTGTAAGCTACTGAAAAAAATAAAAAAAAATAAATAACAGGATCTTAGAACTTGAACACAACCTATGATCTCTGGATAGAATGCCCTTGAGAACCCCACCAGTTTCCCATTGGCTTTATGCTGTTCAACCTTGGCCTAGTGTAATAATAATAATAATAATAATAATAATAATAATAATAATAATAATAATA
>JAJKFI010000003.1:24591490-24610292 GCA_029204185.1 Lerista edwardsae
TAATAATAATAATAATAATAATAATAATAATAATAATAATAATAATACTTGTATTTATATACTGCCTTTCTTAGGTCACCAGATTTCTCTAATGACTATAACTCAAGGCGGTTTACATAGGCAGACTTTATTCAGAAACCCGAAGGTTTTTACAATTTTTACAGAAACGTTCTACCTTCCAAGAACTACACACATAGAGATGGATCTTTCTGGATTTGGGCCTTCTTTCTGGCCACCCATTTGTCTTCTTGCTGGCTGATAAGCTGCTTCCCTGCTCCCACCAGAGAAGCGGCTGACTTCGGCACAACTCCCCATCACAAAAGGGAGCCGAAGCTCAGCTGTTAATCAGTCGCAATTAACGAGGTCTGCCGCTCACAGAGACTTCCAGCTGTCCCGAACTGGCGACCTTCAGATCTTCAGCTCTTATCTTCAGGCAAACGGAGGCATTAACCCTCTCAACTAAATCTTCTGCCCACCTGTCACTCTATCCGCCCACCTGACTATCCTATGTTGATAGTCTGTTGGTAGCTACCTTTCTGAAAATCCAAGTTTGGAAAGTGATTTTTTTTTTTCAGAATACGCTTCCTGAAAATGTTAGAAATCATATTGAAGTTCAGAAGGTGTTTCTTCCAAAATGCCAAGGCATAGAAGTGCGCTAATAATGCCAAGCTTTCTTCTTAGGCATCTTCTGGGAATATATTCCTTTTTATATAAATACAAAATAGGTCAGTTGTGCAGAATATTTCTAAGCTTGGACATTTTTTCTTCTCCGAGTTTTCATCTACAACGTATACAGCGTATATTTTGATCACTATAACTAGCAAAAATGATTCTGTTTAATTGCCTCTGGGAGTGTACTGGAGGGGGCGGTCATACTGGTTCACAGATGAAAAAGGTTACTGTCTGTGTTTATCTTTCTGAGCAAGTGCCTGCGTCAGAGAGGTATTTCTACTTCCTTGGGTCTAGAGAATATAAGACAAAGGTGTCATGTTACCACTTTTTTTTTATCCGCTGATAACCAACGACAAATTCTTCCAAAAATTACGCTATGGTATGTTGACATTAAACTGTGGAGGTGAAAGTGGAATGAAAGACTCTTAGCCTCAAATTATAATACACTGAATCACCCTGATAGTTGCTTCTGGTCATCTAACGTCCTAGTGTTTATTGCTTTATGCCCTGTTCTTCTGTTCTCATGATGGCCCTGTGCAGTAGGTTAGTCTGAGAGTTAGTGAATGGTCCAAAGTGATCTAGTGGCTAATGGGGCAATTAATCCCAGATCTCCTAGAGCCTACTTTGATACTCTCTCTGACCCCTGCACACCTCTCCAGTGCCTCTGGATTACTCCCTAGGCCAGTGATGGCAAACCTTTTGGGCTTAGTGTGTCGAAACTTAGGAACAGGGTTAACTTGACTCTGCTGGTGTGTCAACCCCCCTCCCAAACAAAAGAGTTACAATTCTTTATATTCATTTATTTAAACAAAAAATACAGTCTAATCATGTATGGTGCTATGTATTATATAAAGAAGGATCAAATAATTACAAAAATGAAAAATGAGTAAAACTCAGTTTTTGACAGGTGTTGGTGAATGCTGGTGTGTCACCCCAAACGTTGTAGTGTGTCAGCTTTGACACGCGTGTCATAGGTTCACCATCACTGCCCTAGGCTACCCTTCTCATTTGACAATGTGCCAAAGATCAAGGTTTTTTTTTTGGTCTTTCTGTACTACAACCAGTAGCGCCACGTTCATGGTGGCACGGGGGCCAAAAGCCCTCCCAATATTTCATGGGTGTGGCCATGCCATCCCCATATCTGCCCCCCATGCCCCCCAAAGAGCGGAGATGACCGCGAACAGGCGGTGGGGCGAAGCCGCTGGGAAACTGCCAGCAAAACCTTCCCACCCAAGTTCCCTTCTTGCCTCTTTCCCTCGTTCTACCTGGATAGGAGATGCTGGAGCAATCAATGGGGCAGGGGGTGGGGCCGCGACTCCCCATCGACGCACTCTGGGCTCGGTTTGTGCAGGCTGCGGAACTGCCAAGGCTACTCCAAGATGGCGGCGGTGGCTGAGGGGTCTCGGTGTGAGAGGCCAGTGCCACCTCCCTTCCCTCTTCTCTGCCCCGGCCATGGCCGCCTGCTGTCTCTCTCGGGAGCCCAGCGGCAACAGCGGTGCAGTGAAGCGAGGATGTGCGAGAGCTACTGTTGCGTATGTCGGTGGCGCAGGTGTGCCAGGTGCTGGGCTGGGACTCCGTGAAGCTTTCCGCCTGTGACCTCCTCACCAACATGCTGCAGTGCTACCTGCATAGCCTCAGCCACGGCTGCCGCACTACTGCGAGCTCTGTGAGTGCTGTCCGGGGGTTGTCATGGTGCAGGGAGGGATTGCCACAGTGCCAGCCTGGTGGGGTGTGGGGAGACGTAGAGCCATGAGGTGGCCACATTGATGGAGTGATGGCTGCGTGCTTGTAATGATGACAGCGTGATGGGGAGGGCCAAGGAGCCATGGAGTGCTGGGGGTAGGAGAAGACCACCACAAACCTTGGGGGTGGCTGAGTGACAGTGTGGTGAGAGAAGGCCCATCATGGGGGGAACACATGCTTCTTCCCGGCTCTGGGAGCCAACGAAGCACACGGTTCCCCCCCCCCCCCCCGCTGCTTTGCAAAACTGCCCGAGCAGCAGCGGGGGGGGGAGACACACGCACCTTCCCTGCTCCAGGAGCCGGTGAAGCACATGCCACGCACCCCAACATAATGACGTCACAATGACGTTGGGTGATTCAAGGGTCATGGCTGCGTCAAGGGTTGTGGCTGCGTCAAGGGGTGTCAAGATATCTCAGTGCATCCTGAAGATTGTCTGTAGTCTCTGGTATGCCTGTGTCTTGCAGCTGAATCCTATCCAGTGCCGATTCAGCGGGGCCAGTGAGAGGACCTGTGCTTGGCAGAACTAATCAGGGAAAGAGGTCAGGATACATGCCAGCACTGCCAATCCCTCCCTCTCCCTTCCTCCACCTGATCTGCCTCTGTCACTGCCCTCTCCCACCCTGTTACAGCTCCTCCCCACTCTCCCCCACCCATCCACTGCCCAGCACAGAACTTATCTGCTCCAGTGCAGATTGAGGCTTCCACCTATGCTCATGGGGCAGCACAGGCCTTCCTGTCAGTGTGCCTCTTTTCTGCGCTATTACAGTGTTAGTTATAGCATGTTTGCAACAGTGCATGTTGACTCAGCAGTCGCTGCACCAGGGCAAGGAGCAGATAGGATTGGGCTGCTGGAACACTTCTCCTTCTTCTCTAGGTGTGTGGCCCAGCTATGTTTATTCAGACTCTGCCTGTTTTTCTTTTCTTTTTAAATTTCTAGCAGATTCTCTCTCCTGGAAGGTTTTAGAGAGACACACCTTTGTGTCCCTAATTTCAGTCAGGTAGTACTTGGGAAGGTCAATGGCCACGACGTTTACAGGTGAGCCTTCCTAAATATGTCCAGGTAGAGCAATGTGAAATCTAAACGTGAAAACTGGTCATATGTAATCTAGCTCCATGGCACTGTTCGAGTGAAAATTAGAAGGCTACAAACAAGAAATGTTTTCCCAATTGGGTTGGAATCCAGTGCTGGACCAAGGTGGTTCATTTTTTGTTTGTTTCTGGTAGAGAGAGGATTGGGCATTGAAAGCCTCCACCCATATTGCTGAGATATTGCTACATGACAGTTTTATTTGGGATATTATTGCCATCTCTGAGCACCCTAGGTTTACTCTGGCACTTCTCAAAATCAATTTTTCCTTCAGAATTCTAACTGACTTAAGAACGTAAAAACAGTTTAAATGCTCTGTGTTTTCTTACTACCCGTTTGACTCCATCAAAATGTTGCTCGGCTCCTCTGTCCATCTCTATTTATTCCTAGCAAAAAGCACTGAGGTTTCAAGTGTGATATAGCAATGGATGTGATCTAAGTGTGAGTGATTAGAGGAAATAATTGAGCACATTAACTCAGCCACAGCTAAAATTTGTAGGCATCAGTCTTGTTGATAGTAATGCATGTGCAAATCCCTTTGACTTCAGTGAGTAATACACGCATGAAGAAAATTCCATAACTGTGGCACCACTGCAAGGAAGGCTTGCCCCTGTGCCGCCGCACCACTAAATTGAGACACAGGTGGAATTTGAAGAAGTGCCCCCTCATATGGTCTAAGAGCGCGGATTGGAATGAAGGCGGTCCCTCAGATAACCTGGACCCAAACCATGAAGGGCTTTATGCCCCTTAAAATATAACAGTTTTAAGATGAAATGCAGGAGGAGTTAAACAGATTCAAGTTAATTGGTGCACAGGGCGTGCCCAAGGCATCCTGACAACTGAGACTCCAGATGCTTCTTGCCCTAGTGCAGGGGTCTCCAAACCCCAGCCTTGAGCCAGATGCGGCCCTCGGAGAGCCACTATCCAGCCTGCAAGAAGCCTCTTGTCCTCCATGAGCCTCTGGCTCTCCTGAACTAGCTGGCATAGGCTATACCCTCTGGTTGTGTGCGGAGGGTGGTGTGTGTGGGTGCCTGGAAGAATCCTGGAACTTTGAGCCCATTCATTCATCTATCTCAGTTCCATCTCTAATGTATGTATGCATGCATGTATGTATGTATGTATGTATGTATGTATGTATTTATTTATTTATTTATTTATTTATTTATTTATTCCAGCCCTCAGCACAGTGCCACATATTTGCATTTTTGATGGTATAGAACGGGGTGTCAAACCTTTTTCATACAGTGGGCCGAACAGCATTCATGATCATACAGGTTGGCTCTGGGTATCCTGGGACATTCAGTTCTTGGAACCCCTTGCAGATACCGAAATCCCCAGATGTTCAGATCCGTGGGGGCTCACCTTGACTCCCCAAATCCAACTGGAGCTGTACGCGGGACCTGACCAGGGGATTTTGAGGGCTTGTTTCAGGCAAAAAAACAGAACTTTTGGTTTCTCAAGGAAACCAGAAGTGATGTTTTTATGCCTTTATAATGTATTCTGAGGCCCAGGAAAAGCCCTGCGCTTGCTCTTCCTTCATCCTCCAAGTGTCTGAGGTGGCGGAAGGTGGAATAAGCCAATCCAGGGAAAGAAAACGTGGTCAGCTTGTGTATGAGAGAATTCCTCAGTGCCCCTGACTTGTTTCGGCAGCACCCTGGGGACATGCAGTGCACAGTTAGGGAACCACTGCTCATAAGTTAAAGCGGTGCATGTGGGTTGCTTGTGATAAGAATCATCTGTAAGTGCACAGGTAGGTACATATTTGTAAACCAAAGCAAGGTTGTGGTTTTGTGTCTATATGTAACCTAAGTATTCCAGTCAATGAACTTCGGTCTATTTATGTCTGCCTTCGCTCTGCATTAGTTTGTATTTCAGCTCTGTGTCAGTCCTGGTCTCCAATATAACTTCCTCCTGAAAAAAAAAAGCTTGCACATTTTGCCTCAGCATTCTGAAGTTAACGTGTGTGTGTGTGTGTGTGTGTGTGTGTGTGTGTGTGTGTGTGTGTGTGTGTGTGTGTGTAGCGGAGCATTTCACTGCTCTTCAGCATAATGGGAATGACATGTTTAAGTGCCCCGACAAGATCTGGCTTCTGCTTGTCAAGTTGAAAGAGCAGCCTCGGATATAGTTTCCCTATTAAAAAAGGTTCAGAACATTTCATGTTAGGAAAGAGCAACAATTAGGAGCCAACATTTCCTGTGTAATTGGTAGCACTCCTACTTTTTCAAAAATTCAAATCAAGAAGGAATCTGCCATCGTGCAACGAGTTGAAGTCAGTCCATCCACTAATACAGTCTTAGCTGTAGTGTTTGACCTCATTACATAATGGTTTTACAAAACCTGAGAAAATCCAATGGATAGAAAGAAAGCAATTTATTTAGAGACTGTATGGATGTTGAAACAGCAAAAAAGGAGAAGAAATGGAATAAAGTCTGACAGCTTTAGGAAATGATAAATAACCACCGGCAATGTACTGATGCTTTGCTTCCTTTTTCCAGTTGTTCACACGTTTGCTAAGTAGCATTTGTTGAATTAAAGGCAATATACTGGCAGGTTGACTTTTTTAAAAAAGTAAAATGCCCGAGCATAGCATTACTCTTCTTTATTCTGTTACTTTTCCACCAGGCTCCTCCATTTTAAAGTGAGAGCCATTGTAGCAAATTGATAATACTCAGGGTGCAATCCTAACCTGGAGTTTGGCCGGTATAGTCAGGCCAGCAAAGTTTGGCTGGCACAAGGGCCATTGTAAAGCACGTTTGAACCACTGAGTCAGGGAGGATGGTGCACCTCTGTGTGTTGGCCTCTCTTAATCTGAGAGTGGTCCAAATATACTTTACTGTGTCCCTTGTGCTGGCCAAACTTTGCTGGCCTAACTGTGCCAGCCTAACTCCAGGTTAGGATTGCTCTCTCAGGTTCAGAGGTTTGCCACAGATGTGAAAAGCAGTCAAAGGCCAGTTAGGTCTAATGAAAATCAATGGGATTACCAAGAGCGCTTGATGCAGGATAGTACCCATAGGCAGGGCTGCTCCAAGGCATCTGGCATGGTGCAATAATTGCCGTCTCTTTACAAGGTGATCTACTAGTCACTACTTTCACTGCTCCTTCCTCTGCAGCCTGGACTTGAGAAAGGGCATGTAGTGGGAGGGGAAATATGGAGGAGACGAAAGTGGAACATCCTTGACACTCTAGCCTGTTAAATTTCATCTTTGTTTCATACTTCTTCTGCTGCTCGGTTTCCCAATTCCTTTTTGAATTCAGCAAATAGGAGGAGAATGGGTGGCGGCAGATAGACAGAGAGGCAGTGGTGTAGCTAGAGGGGGGTCATAGCACTGCATGTTGCAAGCAGCCCCTCACATTCGAAGCCATTCATAGCCAATATAGGCTCCATTTCACTCTAGCTGCTGGGAATTGCTCCAGAGTGGAAAGGCACCACTTGCACAATGTAGTTCTCTGACCTCTTATCTAAGCTACTGCAGAGGATGTTAGACCCTCAGTCTGCTGCCTGAGTGGGGCAGACCATCAATCTGCTGCCTGAGTGGGGCTCTGGTCAGCTTCACAGGGACCATCTACTTGTGTGACGCCATAGTGCTGGAATAAAGGAAGAACACTGGTGGTGTTGAATGTCACTGGTCTTGTTTTAGACAAAACTGAACAGAAATAGCATTTCCACCAATGGCATCCTTGCTGTGAGTAGATATACTCAGATAAATTCACCCATATGATTTTGAATGGCAGTCCCTTACTCCAAAAATGACTTCAGTGGTAATGTCAGTTCTGTGCAAAGCACACACACCCCAGAGCAGTTTTGTAGGGTACTTCTGGTTTTGCCTCCTGAACTGGCCCTCCCACAATAACAGACACTCATGCTATATACTGTACAGATCCCGAATCATCCCTTTTCTTCTTGGTTACTTTCTTTAATTCCCTAGGGAGGACAACCCACTTGAACTATCCCTTTGCTCACACTACAGAGCCTACTTTAAAGCATGATAAGAGACTAGGAAGGGAGGGGAAGAAGCCAGGACCCACAGACAGTGTGAACATGTACAGATGTCTATAATATGGGGCCAGTTTTTTGGGGAGAAAATATCATCCCTACCAGCTCATGATTTATGTTGAGTTACTAAATCCTCAAATAAAATTCAAAGTGAAACAAAGTTATAATATTTATTTGGGATGCTTTCTGCTGAGGTGCTTTCTAGGCTGCAATCCTATCCACACTTACCTGGGAGTAAGCTCCATTGACTATAAGCTGACATGCTTCATTGACTGCTGACATGCATAGACATGCATAGGATTGGGCTCCTATACTTTGAAGGAGAGTGTGTACTTGAAATGCAGCTGGTCCTAGATTCAATTCCAGGCACCTCCAGGTGGGTGAGAAAATAAATTTCCTTTTTGAAACCCCTGGAGAGACAGCTCCCAGTCAGCCTCAACAACAATGAGCTAAATGGCTCAATGTCCTAATTTGATAGAAAGCATCTTCCTATGTTCCTATGAAAGCCGGTGATCTTTTGATGATCACAAATACATTCCATGAATTTTCTAGCTAACACGTTTCAGTCGATGGAAATAGTCTATCCTTTTAATTGTCTATTCTCTTAAATGGTTCAATGCCATGACCGTTTTCTGTAGCTCAGTTTTTTTTCAGATCCAAACTTCTCTTGAGACAGTTTAGTGACTTAATAGTTTGGAGGCTTATGGAAAGCAGCATGAAACTTGCCATTATAGGCCTATCCATTGTTGGCCCTGCAAAATTGCTCTTTTCTAAGAAGCTTTTCTTGTCAGTAACCTCCAAACATTTACGTATTTGTCTATCAAGACAATCCAAACTGAAAAATCCAAACTGATGTATGGGGAAAAAACACAACTTTTTTTTAAAAAAGGAATCATGCCTTTAAGCACATGCTACAGTGCTTTGTATGGGTAACCATGACATTACCATTGCTTACAGTGCAATCCTAGGCACACATACTTGGTAGCAAATCCCACTGAACAAAGTGAGTCTTATCTACCTATTAGCATGGGAAAGATGTAGAGGTAAAAGAAATTGGGAAGCATCCTGACTAGTGCTTCCACCAATGAGACCTCCTTCTGTGAACAGAGTGTTCAGCTCATGTAAGGCATCCTTGTGCAAGCGGAAAGGGTCCTTGCACAAGTTGGAAGCTCCTTCCTTTCACAGAGTGACAGCCCAATGATTGCGAAGCTAGTCAGAATGTTGCCCTAGTTCAGAAATGTTTGCTTTAGAACAATATTATTTGGGACCCACTTGGTGGGTTGCAACCTGATGTCAGGTAGGTCACGGGAAACTGGGAGCAGCCATCTTGGAAACAGCAGACCTTACTCTTGTTATATTCCTTTTGTGAGTGTTAACAGTTTTAATTTTCAAGTGAGTGTTTAAAAACCCGGGAGTTGGAGCTGGAAATCTTCATCTACATTTTGTAGGTGTGAAATCCTGTTTCAGTTTAAGGAGTAAACAAGACTTCATTTGAATTTGGATCAATGAAGGTGATTACGTGATTCAGTGAAAAATGTAGCCTTTTTGGCCTGTGAATCTATGGTCTCTTACAATCTGTCCTACTGTACATTACCTACTGTAATCATTATAATTATTGGCTTACTGTAATCATTACCTACTGTAATCAGAAGGTAGCCATGTTCGTGATTGGCCCTTTACTCTCCAGACCGAAATCTTGCACTAAAATACACGTCTAGATACTTGTCTCCTACACATGTTGAACTGAAAGAAATTAACATGAATAAAATATTGACCATGAAATATTCTCTACCTTATCCATACCATTAAATTTGTTTTGTGTTTCCCAACTACCTAGAAGTCCTATTTTTGTCACTAGTGAATGCAGTCAGTCCTCATTAACCACAAGGGTTAGGTTCCTGGAAATCTTTGTGGATAGTGAATTTACAGATAACAAGCCATTGATCCTATGGGAGGGGTACTTTATCTGCCATCAAAAGAATTCAGCAGAGACCTTTAGGAAGCCAACAGAGTGCAGCAGGAAGTGCCAAAAGATATCTGAATGCTTCAGAGATCTTCCAGAGGTGGCAGGGATCTTCACAATGGCACCTGTGACCAGCATGGGCCCTTTAAACATGCTGGCAAATGCTTCTGCCAGCCATTTTAAAGGGGTCAGTGCTGATGGCAGGTGCCATTCTGAAGGTCTCTGCATAGTGGATAAAGAGGACAGAAGCACAGATAACAAAGTAAGGAGCACTTCTGCCCCTTGCAGATAAGCGAATTTGCAGTACAGAAAGAATTGGAATGATTATTAGTCTTTGATAATGAAACCTACGTGTCTCCAGCTCTTTATGTTGGCGTCTACTCTCTACAGAAGAAACATTTGTCTTACTAACGTTTAAAATAGCATTTTTTTCTTTCACAATTTTTCTCAGAGTGTAGCTGCAATTCACAGCGCAATCCTATACCCCCCTTAGCGCCAGCGCTGCACTCTTGCACTGACCGAACGCTGTCGCGAACATGTCATAAAGCGCTTCTGTGTCGGCGCTATGGTGCTTGGCCAATGCAAGCGGCAGCGCCAGTGTTTGGGCGCTGGTGCGACCGTCGGAAGCACCGGCCATGTGCCAGTCAAGCACCAGTGTTGCTTGGTTGGCACAGGGCCTCTGTGAGGGCGTTCCAAAGGCATTCCGGGGACATAACTGGGCGGTGCAGCGGGTGGAGATGGTGCAGTTGTGACGCAGGATGGCCGTAGTGCCATATCGTAACGCCAGTTCCCTTCCATTGCGGCCTCGATTTGGGCCACTCCCATGCACATTCCTCTGCGCCTGCTATTTTGCTGGCGCAGATCCGAGCAGGCCCATAGGGATGACTGGGACTTACGTGGGTGCAAGGGGAAAACCTTGTTGTTGCTGCTGCCTCCGAATGGGCCTTTGGATATCGCCCTGCTATGTCGGCCTTACTAGGCCAGCATACGGTAGGATTGCACTCTCAGTCACATCCTCTTATTCTGATACACCGATTCACGCAAGGAATAGCATTATTTATGTGTGTGTTGTCTATTTCATGAATATCAAACCTTTGAAGATTGTGCTTAACTAGGCTCATGCAACAAAAGTGCTTTTGTGGCAACAAGTGATCTGTGAGGTCAAGGTTTCAGTTCTCCCTTTGTGAGAAGAACTGCTTATGCACATGGTTGTTACTTTCAAAATGTATTGTTGTGCAATCCAGAAAGATAAATGGCACTGAGCTTTCTGTGCGTATATCATCAATGTATTGTGCAATCCAGAAAGATAAATGGCACTGAGCTTTCTGTGCGTATATTATCAATTCATCACATTTAAAAGAGCAATTAAAATACTCAGAGCAATGTTTTGCCACTTTTCTTAAGTGTTTTTCTTATACATATGAAGGGTGTATAAATATGACAAGATTGAGAACCTTGACCTTTCATATAGAGCTGTTCTGTCTTCAATATCCCAACGCATGAGAGATCTATGTTTTTTTTCTATTTCTTTATGTATATGGAAGATAATTTTATATATTATATCTAAACCCAAGCACATCTGGTTGTGTTGCTCTCAGTGGCCAGCACATCTGATAAAAATGTGCAAGGAGATGGGGGGGGGAGCACTGGTGAGCCATACTTTTAGAACAGGAATTTGTGTCCTATTGCTAATAGCAAGAAGCAGGAGCCTGTTCTGATTCCAGAGGAAAGCCAGTGCAGAGTCCTCACTCTTTCCATACATGGTTCAACTTTCATTGCCATGGCAACCATGTCACGCTGTTCCATTTGCCCAAAACCAGTCGAAGTGTTTGGTTAGGGTGGTGATACAGACATGAGTTCCGTTTGGGTTTAAAAGAGGCACAGTTTGGGGAAAGAAAATGCAGACCAAAATACCAATTGTGAGGCAAGCCAATTCATCTTACGTACAACTGTGGTTTGTGGCAGCAGTGATGGTATTTGCTAAAGTGGTACAGTCAGGCCTCAAAATCCACTGGGGTTTGGTTCTGAGACTCCCTGCTGATAACAAAACCATGTTAAATAAAAGCAGTTAAAAGAAAACAAAACACAGTCAGTCGGTCAGTTAGAGCTGTTGTTTTAAGCTCGCTCCAAGGTAAGTGGCTGCCTCCCATCACCCTTTCTCACTGAACAGAGTGGAAAATGATTAATCACTTTTGCTTTCCATTCTTCCATAAGAGGGTATCTCTTGAGGAGAGAACAGGGACATGTATTTTCCCTTTCTCTGGAGATCAGGTGTGTCCTTCTTATCTGCAGCGGCCATCAGTGTTGAGTCAAACCAGTGTATATAAAAAAATAGTGTATAAAAAGGTTGGAACTGTATACCTGTTATCAGCTGCATCATATATTTAAATATTTTAAAACCTTCCATTCAAGATGAGAGTTAAAGTGCTGGCAGGTTTCGTTAATGCTCTAAAAAGTGTTGAACTCGCCAGTCAAGACAACTTCCACATTTCTGTGTTATGCAAACAGAAATATTTTGCAGTCTTAAATGTTATGCCTGGATTAGTTTCCAAGGCTGTTCCTTGGTCTGTGACAAGTATTAGGATGCATTCTGGCAGAAATATTTTTAAAAATATTAATATTAATGATGATGATCAAATGTCATAATCATCACTTGTGATTCCCAGGATCTTGTCTAGATCCAGAATTGCAGAATGTCTAGCATACTTTTTATGCTGTGTGGAAGTATCATCATCATCATCATCATCATCATCAAATTATTTAATATGCCATTTTTTCAGTTTTTTTGCAGCACGGCTGAAAACCCAGGTGGCTCACAAATGGACCCCCCCTCCCCCCAAAAAAAAGAAACAGAAAAAGAAAAGACACCAGCAGCAACAGCCACTGCAGAAAATGCTGTGCTGGTATGGGTAGGGATAGTTGCTCTCCCCTGCTAAATATAAAAGGACCGCCATATTAAAGAGGATCTCTTTACTCAGCAGGGGATCCCCGATGTGCTGCTTCCACAGTCATTTGCGACAGACGTGCCTGATTAATTTCTGCCTGATGCATCTCTACAGTGCATGCCTGATGCGCCTCTGCTCTCTTTCCCTTAATGCCCAGATTTTGTGATCAATAACGGATTCAAGGCTTCTAATGGTAGAAAACAGTTCCAGCACCTGCTCTTAATGATACAGGTACCGCTGTGCCTGTAGGTTTCAGCATTCCAATTATTTCATTTCCTAGGTTAACCTTTTCCTTTCAGATACCCGGAGTCAATTATAATAAGAAAATGGAGACGAAGAGAAGTCCAGCAATATGCAGGGCAGTCCATTGCTATGTCTTGCTGTTGCCGTAATTCTGAGCAGCTGCCAGCCTATGATCTTTACTTTTCAATCCAGAAATCAGACATAGTCACAATTTGTAGACTTTGGCCTCACACTTCAGCAATTCCGCCCCATGGAGGGAATTTCATCATTTGTAGATGCAGGTCACTCTCAGCTGAAATGGACTCACCTTACCTTGGCTCCTTGTTCCTAATTGCTGCTCTTAAATAAACCTTTTCATAAAATACTCACAGTTGTTGTACTGACACTGGACTTCCCCTTGGATGTTAATAGCTGATATGTAACACATGCCGGAGTAATGGTTGACATTTAAAATTATGCCGAATAAAATATTCCTGCTTTCTACATTTAAATGGCACCTTAAAAAGATATATAAATATAAAATCAAATCTCCTGTTATGAATCCACCAGCCTTGATGTATGTGTGTGTGTGGGGTGTGTGTGTGTGCCTGCTGAAAAATAATTGATTACTGTGGTTACTTGTTGACAGCAGCATATTTGCCGTCTGTGACCTATTTCACTGTTCTTTGTGCTGTCCCCACCTGCTGGCACATCACCTACTTTTATTTATCCCTTTGAAAATCTGCTTAAAATTGACGTGATGTTCCTGTTTTGCTCCTTTCTTGTCCTCTTGTGTAAGGGAGCATCTGGTCAAGCAATTAGGGAAAATAGACATTAGAGCTGACCACTGGGCCAAAACCATTCGTTTGCAAAACTAACACTGGAACTGGGCAGGGGAAATACTACCAATAATACCATTTCTAAAGCAGACGTGTGTCTCAACAAACAACGTCAAATGTTTATTGCTATGAAGATCCATACCTGAGTTGGCATAAGAATAAAGATAGGAAAATACTGTGTGCATTTTGGCTCCACATCTGAGTTTATGGAAGCAATGTAAGTCATCGGATGGTAGTTTTCAGATGTTTACTGTAGCAACTTCTGTTATGTCAGATTTAAGATTTTGATCAATATGGATCATGGAAATGGCTATAGGTGATAACCTTGAGGCACCAGCTCAAAATCAGATTTCAGGCATACTGCAAACTATTGTCGAACTGAACACTGGAGTCCAGCTGCTTAGAAGTGATAACGTTGGAGTAATGTAAATTTTAAGGATGTGTACTTGTTAAAAGTGCTGTAAATATTCTCTCTTATGTTGAGAAATTTGTAGTATGAAGTACTCTATTCCAGAGAAGGCCTGTGAAATGGATGCACAACCCAGTCCTATCTCCTGCATTATGACAGCAGAACAGAGTTCCATAGTCATAACAGGCCATTTGGCAGTGTGCTGCTGGTGGCCATTTTGGAGCTGCCACCACAAACAGCGGTGGCCCTCCGGCAAAGCTAGCAACCTGTTCCGGAGCAGGAAAGTCATCATGGGGATGGTGGTGTCATAGGTGGGATAGTGGAACCAAGCATTCCAGAAGAGGAATTGGGGGAAACAGAGAGTGGGCAGGAGGGGGTTGATCTGGCAGCAGTGGCACACAACAGATCTCTCTTGGTTCAAAACCTCTCCACCTCTTTTCCTTCTTTGGACGTACACCTCCAAAATAGATGGCATACGTCTGAGGAAACCTATGGGTCTAATGAGTCTTATCTTTTTGGCCTGGCTGCATTGGGGCTGGTGGGGTGGATAGGAAGTGCTTGTGCTCTGCGTCCTCTCCGACTATGCCAAAGAGCAGTTGCCTAAATGCATGGATGGTGGTGAATGAAACTATTATTGAAATTGGGCATCAAGGTATGGCTCAGCTGAACCTCTCATACGATTAGGCAATTACTTTCTAACATTCTGAGGTGGATGGGCTATGAGTGCTCAAAACACTAGATCCTGTGGATTCCTGGATCATGTTGAAGAAAGAACTGGTCAGAAAAGTATCGTCTGAACCAGCCCTCTGATTGAGCAAGTAGTGGCTTGTTGGGGGTATAGCTCTGTTCTCTTTGACTTGGTCATGTGTCACCTATATACGTCTTTTGCTTTCACCTTCCTAACTTGATACATTCTTTAAGTGACACTTAACTTTATTTAACTATAACACTTTAAGTGATATACAAGCTGAGTATCTCTTATCCATACTTCTTTGGACGGGAAGGTGTCTGGATTTTGGATTTGTCTGAATTTTGGAATAATTGCATAAATATAATGAGAAATGCTTCCTGGTGCTCCTTTCAGTTACCCATTTGGGTGTCTGCTAGCCTCTTTTTCAACAATGTTTGTATAGGCACACACCACAGAGCAGAGAATATAACTTACAGTTAGTATGTGGGAAAGAGCACAAGACCTCCTAGTGTTGAACACTATTAAAATATTTTGTTAAAAAAGTCTTGGATAAAAATGTCTGGATTTCAGAGTAGTCTGGATTTTGGATGTCTGGATAAGGGAGAATCTACGTGTATTTGCCTTTCACTTTATAGCATATTTGTTCAAGTGTTTACTCTTAGATATGGATTTACACAAAACACAAAACAAATATATAAACTGGTGCATGCCCCAGAATCTTTACCCAAAGGTGCTAATCAACAAATGTGGCAGAGTTACCTGCAGGAGATAGCTTTGCAGACTCTGTATTATTTACATTGGAGATGCCTCTGGGCATTTTTAACAGAATATCCTCAACAATATTTTATTTGACTCATGTGTACCCTGTATACAATTCAGTTAAAGCAAAGTAGGGTAAAAACATATTGTTGCAAGATTACATTATTTCCAATTGTTCCATGCTGCTGACTGGAAATTCTCTGGTGTATGCTACAACTGACTATCTATGCATCATAATTGCTGGTACAATTGATTTACTCTGCCTGGATGCTAGAAAATTAGTATCAGGATGAATATGTTATCCTGGTTGTTTGAACAATGAGAGAACCATTTTGCGTCTTGTACAGGTGAATTATATTTTGTCTAATTAGACATAGGGTACTAAAAAGGTATACTGCACATGACAGAAATTAGAGGCATATTCTGCTTTACAGCATTTCACTTTGCGGTGCTTTTCAATTACATGTACTATATTCATTTTTAGGCCTTTAGTGTACTGTATGTGTACACAAGTGCTGCAAAGCATCATAAAGTTAGGCATGCCTAGGCATGGTCCGGTATCCACTGGGGTTCCGTTCCAGACCCCACCGTAGATACCTGAAACTGTGGATACTGGGTACGTCTTTTTAAAGATAGGGGAACATCAGTGGTTTTGCTGCAACAAGGTAAAAAAAAAGAGCTTTGTTTAATGTTCCCCTATCTTTTTAATAGGCATCTCAGTGTCCATAACTGAAACTGTGGATACCGAATTGGTGGATACTGGGGCACACCTGTACCTAATTTCACTGATCGACAGGTCTACTGATAAATTCCACTGGTTGACAGGGCTACTTCTTCCAAAGCAACTCCTCCTAAAATGGCAGCCTTTCTCTTTTGCTCTTTTGTCTAGGTTTTTAGGTTGTCTAGGTCTCTTTTATCTAGGTTTGCTAATGCCCTCTTGTCTGAGAGCAAGCCTTATTCAACACAACACAAGATGACTCCAGATGTGAGCAAATGTACATAGGATCTGGCTGTGGCTGTTGCTACCGACTTCTGTAAGACTCTCCAAGCATGCTTTTCTCTTGCTTCTCCACCCCAGTTTTGGCTGAACATTGCTACCAACTGCTATGCCTTTACTCTGCTGGGATCTTTGCAGCCCTTAAGTTAAGGCAAACTGGAAAGCGTCTTTCTTCTTCCCAGGACATTCCCACCAAAAGCAATAACTGAACACGCTTCTGCCTGGGATTCAGTTTACGGTAGTGGTTTGGAACCTAACCTGGCATGTTAGCAAGGTCTGCCTGTATGTTATTAACTACAGTCAAATGATTGGCTTCCAGTTATAATAATAATAATAATAATAATAATAATAATAATAATAATTTAATTTAATTTAATTTAATTTAATTTAATTTAATTTATACCCCGCCTTTCTGCCCATAGGCACCCAAGGCGGCTTCTTATTGGCTTCTGCCATTACTCGATATTATATTACCTCTTTTGGTGCATGTCATACCCCCACTCTTTCTTGGGAACCCAAGAGAGTATCCAGATTTTGGGGAGAATGAATCAGGGAGTGATTCAGCACATTCTTGAATGGCATGGAACTGGTAGGCCTTATTCTGCCAGGTCCAAAGAACAGATTCGGCTTACTGTATTAGCTTGTGCATTGTCAGCATTGTGATGGAGAGGCTTATAATGGAAAGAATTAAAAAAAAAAAAACGATGAGCAAACAAAAAAACAGTTCTGGTAGATTTACCAGATTTATCAGGTAGATTTATCCTAAGCTGATGCTGAGCCCATGCAGGGACCAGGTAAGAACATGGAAGCAAGCTCAGGATGTAGGACCAGGTGGCCATGAATCCTGTAAAGTTGGGTGTTCCACTGGCTGAAAGGCTTTTGCTGTGTGGAGAACTATGTCAGGCAGTGTAACCTGCTTGTGGTCTGCAAACACTTGGAAGGGAGATATTATCATCTGATGAATCTCTGTTCTTCATTAATGAATCAAATGATTAAAATATACCTTTAGTCAGTATGACGCCATGCCATTTGAGTTCATTAAAATCTGGGTGCATAACACTAATTGCTTTAGTGATTTATGTGAACAGATTTTGTGAATAGTTCATCTAAAATACAAGAGTGGGATATGGAAAAAAAACCCTGCTCTAATAAAACATTACACACTGGGATAATTCATCTGGAATATAACGTCGGTGGGATCATTACTAAAACCCTCAAAGTTATAATTCTCAATAGGGAAAAAAGTCCCTTATTACTCATTTTTCTCAATTTGGATTGTGTTCAGTGTTCATTGCAACATGAGTTGATAGGTTTTCACCACTTTTGAAATGATTTATTGGTGTAATGATTTATCTGTCTTTGTAGTAGTAGTTTAATAATTCATAGACACATGGTGGATAGGTGAATGTGCATGCATGTGCTGCACATACAGAATAATGTGTCATACAGGCAATATGTATGTGTATTGTATACATTCATATTCACATATCCTATTGTTTGTGGTATTTGTTTTGGAGGCATGGAATGGTTATGCAAATAGGATATAGACACTGGGCACTCATGTCATCTTGTTACCCCATCCTTGCATGCAGGATCCCCAGGCTATGTGTGTGTGAACATCCCCAAGATTTCATTCATTCACTAAAATGAAATACAAATGCAATCATGGCAGGAATAGTTGCTGCAGTTTGAAAGAATGTGCTCTTTTTTTTCCTCCATGGTTCTTGAAATAATTGATAGAAGTGTACTATATTTTTTTTTAAAATGACTGCAAATAAAATTTATCATTACAGTACACTGAATAGAATAACTACATCTGCAGTATATCATTATCTCGCTTTGTGTCATGCTATGCAGCCTACACTGTACCATTATCTATTCCACTAGGTCGCTCTTAGTATTGTCGTAGATGGTGCTTATTTGCAGAGGGGGGGGATCCATTAATCCATTTTGATCTATTGTGTTGATAGTAGCATACACACACTGATGCCTTGTAGCGTTACCTTCCCCCACTGTCCCCTCCCCATCCCCGAAAAAAGGCTGGCAAACAAAACACTTGAAAAACTCCTGGGGTTTGTGGATAGATTTAGCCTATTTATCTGCTTGCACAAGTGAGCACAGGATGAACTGCTGCAAGGGGGTATAAAGCCATGCTGTATTGTGCATGCAGATTCAGATCCTTGAGATCACACAGATGTTCATACAGGATATAGTGCCTTTCCCAACTAAGGCTGACTTTCTGGGAAAGAGGGCTAAGCAGCACTCAACAGAAGGCTTTTAATCCATAGTAAGCATGCTTACGTGAGAGTTAATAGGGGTTGACTACTTTGCCTTGCTAATCTGAGCTAATTAACCCTGAATAAAATGCTATGTAGGCTAGCCCTCAGAAGTCTAAATGACTGGTCTCATGTGATGGATATTTCTCTCTCTCTCTCTCTCTCTCTCTCTCTCTCTCTCTCTCTCTCTCTCTCTCTCTCTCTC
>JAJKFI010000003.1:24617222-24644492 GCA_029204185.1 Lerista edwardsae
ACACACACACACACACACACACACACACACACACACACACACACACACACCCCAAAATGTAAAGTGGTCTTATTCTCCTGAGTCAATATCTCAGTTTGCAATCAATGTCATTACAGTTGTCTGCAAGGCGTTCTGCACCAGATCACTTTCCATACCCCAGTTCATCCCTACATGCCTCCCAAACTGGTAGCTGTTTTCTGTTGATGGCAATAATTCAGTCAATGCCAGCTAATTTTGTATGAAAATGAACTGGAAATGGACTGTATTGTACTGGTGCCTTGTCAAGCAGATAGTTATACAACCTCAGATACATAAAACAATTGCAAGCAATTAAATGCACATTACATGACTTGTTTCTAGGTGGGTGTTTGGGAGTACCTATTGCAGCATAAGAGTGGCAGAAGGTAGAACACATATCACATACTTAGGGATAGGATATCCTTATGCAAGGACTGGTTTATGAATGCCTGCATATCACTTGATTTTGTCATCTCTTAATGACTCCCAGGTGAACTGACTCATCTTCTACCTTCATCTCTCCGGCTTGTGAGCTTTCCAGAGGCATCTGGTTTACTATTTTGGGAAACTGGATGTGGGTAAATGGGCCACTTTTCTTAAGTTTAGTTACAGAGAGGGAAATGTGAGACCTGCAACCATAGAAGAAGGGTTGTCTATTATGTGCAGGCTGAGTCGATGAAAAGGACTTCCAACTAATTCCCCAACCCCTAGGCTGGGTGTTCCCACCTGGACTCCAAGCCTAGCCCCATGCCAGGGACACTCAAGTCTATCACAGTAACTCCCATGTCAGAGCTAGCTGGACCAGATAAGACCACCCCAAGCCGGGAAGCATTTGAGGCTATCACCACAATATTCATAGCAGAAGAATGTATTGTCCTCAAGCCATGAGGTCACCAAATATTGCTAGGGTAGTTCTGGAGAGCATACTGCTTTATCTGGCAGGTTTGGAATTCATGGTGTTTTGGTGAAACTGTAGTTGCTTCTCATTGCAACTCTCCCTTGAGATTGGTTCTTTTCCTCCAGTAA
The DNA here is from genome assembly GCA_029204185.1 of Lerista edwardsae. NCBI lineage: Eukaryota > Metazoa > Chordata > Lepidosauria > Squamata > Scincidae > Lerista > Lerista edwardsae. The sequence goes on from JAJKFI010000003.1 coordinate 24,618,267, forward strand.
GGCAGGCAGGCTGTGAAACAGTGACAAGACGAGGGTCATGCTTATCTCATTGACCCTGCCACCGGGATTGAGCTACTGTTTCTACAAGTACCATACGAGTACCTGAAATGCAGTTCAGCACAGTTACAAGATTTTATATCACAAAAGTGCTGTTTTCCTGTTAAAACATTGTTGACAGACTTGATCGTGCTTTGCGTGTAGGCAGAAGAAAGACTGGACGTAACCTCAGCTGGCTTCCAGCCATGTACTTGTGCCCAGTGCTGTTTCTAGCGGGTCAAGTGAGAGAACAGAGAAGTGTTTGATGACAGCAATAAACAACCCAGTGCTGATTGATGCCAATGTGCCATTAACAACCCGCTGTGGGTGGCAATTGCAAATGATTTAGAAAATGTTCCACTCTGATTCTGACAGTGTCCTTAACCGTATGTTCTGTCAGCATGAGCTGATGGCTGGCTTCCACCTTTAGAAGCTCGGAATTGTCCTTTATCTTGGGAACTGAACTTCTTTTTTGTGTGACAACAAACCGTGAAAGTGGGAAGTGATGTCACTGAGTGCTGCAGTCCACACACATTAGGCAGTAACTAGAAGGAAATTCAGGGTTAGTAATTAAAGAGGTTTCAGTGTATTGTCACTGGCAGTGAAAGTGACACTTTGCTCAGCCTGTTCCTCATTCATTCACCTCCTTATGGTGGAGGTGTGTACACACTTTCCCCTCTATGTGCCTATGAAAAAGTGTCAAGAGACGCAGAAAAATGGAAGGGCTTTCCATGCAGCTTTCATGTCCCTGTGAAAATGCTAGATACTGTGACAAACATTTTGAAATAAATACATCTTATACTGTCCTTGGCACAATTTACATATGGAGATGCGGAAGGTGAGTTGGAGCAGGAGCGCAGCATAGACTAGAGACAGCGCTAACAGAATGTCCAAGTGATGTACTCGTTTGCCCTTAAATGTCTGAGACTTCCTTTGAAAGAATGTCGGTTGGGGCGCAATCTAAACTCCAGGCTGGAATAGGTAGGCTGCCGCAAGTAAAACGCAATGGCCTGGATGGGGCTACTACAAGCGGCCAAAATTGGTGGTGCAACTTCAAGCAGCCAAATTGGGGCCACCCAAGCAGGGCAGGGGTTAGGATCTGGCCCAAAGGCTGGCTTCTGGCTCCTCCTCCCCCCCCCCCGGCCGGGGTGCTCACAGGCCCGCCCCTTCCCCCCCTCCCCCTGCCCCGTTCTGCCCTTTCCATGCCCTGTACACTTCCCGCTGCCCTCCCGGAGTCCCTGTGCCAGCCTGAGAAGGCTGGCCTTACCTTTGGGCCTCCAGGCCCAGGTGACAGGGCAGCAAGGCCAGTGCACGTCCGTGCGCTGGACTATCAATGCTAAGACTGGCACAAACACACTTTATGGCACATTTGCGACAGCTGAAGGCTGACACAAGGGACATGAGCTGGCCATAGAGCCAGTTAGGATGGCGCTGTCAGAAATGTCATCCCACTCCCACCCCGTTCTATAATTGTTGAGACACAATTAATGTGGTTTCAGTCTATATGGTGTTCAGATACCTACTGATAATTCTTTTCGGCTGTTAAATTCTCTGTTCCCTTTGAACAAAGGAAGTGTGGAGCAAGACTTCACAACCTTAGAATATTGGGTTTCAAACTTTAGAATATTTCATTTGTTATTTAAAATGCACCCTTTATTTTTATTGAACCTTTTTTTCTGTTAAATTACACAGCCGACATTATTCTGTGATTACAGTGGGGACTATAATATTTACATTGCCATTATTATTAAAAGCTATTCCTATTGCTTTGCAGGAAACAAAACAAGGATTTTATAGTTCTTAATGATCTCATAAGCAACACTGAATATTTATAACTATACATTCTTAAGTATGTTAAGAAAAGCATTCTTAAGTATGCTTTCCTTTTGCTTGGAAACTACATCAAACATTATTCTCTCACTGAGGACAAAATTCTAACCTCTGGCTGGAATAGGCAGGCTGACATGCCTGCCCCATACCCAGCCCAGGACTTGGAGTTGCTGTGCTGAAATCGGGGGCACAACTTCGAGTGCCTGAATCGGGGCAACCCAAGCCGGGGCGGGAGTTGCTCATCCCCCCCCTCTCTGGGCCTCCTACGGGGCTGCACATTCCCCACCTCTCCCTGTTCCGTTCCTCTCTGTTCTGTGCCTGTTCCATTAAGCTGCCCTCCTGAAGTCCCTGTGCAAGCCTGAGAAGGCCAGTCTTACCTTCGGGCCCCCAGGTCCGGGCGATGGGGCAGGCCTAGCTTGTACTCGGCTGGCGCAAATGCACTTTCTGGGAGGCTGACACAAGCCTCTGATAGGCTATCTGCTGGTTTAGATATCCCTGCCTGGCTGCTGGGACAAGTGAAGACATACTCCACCAGGTACCTGGGAGGTTCTCCACTGCCTTTCTTTCTCCCTGTCCCAAGGGAGGTTTTAGGAATTTTGGAATCGGAACAAGGAGAAGTGGATGAAGGTGGATTCAGGGTCAGGGTCAGCAGAGCTGCATGGTGTCTTTTCTAATGGCTGTTGCTGGTATCTCTTCTGCACCACTTTTTAGATTACGAGCCCTTTTGGGACAGGAAACCATGTAATTATTGGACTCCGTTTGTAAATCATTTTGGGTTCTTTTTTGGTTGAAAAGCAGTATAACAACAACAACAACAACAACAACAACAATAGACTGAGGAAATGTAAGTCTATTTTCATTCTCCTATTGGAGTATGTGTACAGTCTAAAAAGCAGTAAGTAGGAACTGTTTTCCTTTTTTTAAATTTTGTTTATGTGGTAGAGTTGTTGACAGGGCATCTTATCTCTGCTACATGCTGGAAGAGACATCCATAAGACGTTGCCTCTGAGACTGTATTTTCAAGATTAGTATGCAGTCAATATACAAAACTACAGAGGCGATCGCACAAGACTAGATTGCATCCATATAATGAATAGGAAAGTGTTGACGTGCATATAGAAATGTGGATGTTTTCAAAAGTAATATTTACGGTGGAGGGCAGGAAGCCTTGCTACAATGATGATAAAACAAGCCCAGTGGTTTGCGTGCTAAAGGATGCCACTTCTAAAGATAAAAAGGTCAAGATCCTGCTTTATCTTTTAACATCCCAGTATATTAAATACCCCAAAATGCAGTTAAGCTGAAATGTTATACAGTTTCTTATACACTTATACACTTACTTTCCTGGAGTAAGCCCCATTGAACAAAATAGGGCAGTAGTATTCAAACTTTTTAGGCCGGGACCCACTTTTTAGAATGGCAATCGTGTTGGGACCCACCGGAAGTGATGCCATTAACCTGGAATTGATGTTGTGGCAGGAAGTGACATCATCAGGCAGGAAGTGCTGTCATTGTAATGAAATAAAATGGCACTCTTGAAATGCAAATTGGCATTCTTGGACAGCAACAGTTGAAGCATTCCTGACAGTATCACCATGAAGCATTCCTGACAGAAAGCAAGATTTGGACAAAATAGTATGTAAAATAAACTGAATTGAAAACATTTTTTTAAAAAAATCCTCTCTTGAAAATTCAAACTGTTAACATTCACAAAAGGAAGATAATAAGAGTAAGGTTTGCAGTTTCCAAGATGGCTGCTTCCAGTTTTCCATGACCCACCTAATATCAGGTTGCGACCCACCAAGTCATTATCACTGCAATAGGGCATCCGATTGAGTAGAAATGTATAGGATTTCACTGCTAGTCTGCAATTGAACATTTCTTTGTCTCACTCATATATAATATTGCACTGTGTTCCATTTTTTTTGTACATAACTTTGTTTCCAAGGGAGGGAAAATGTAACTGACGATGGCTGTGATTTAGCAAAAATCGTGAGGATAATGGTAAATGCAAATGGAGATCCTGCATCTATATGAAAATGCTGGGTCGCCCACTGATATGTCAAATGAACTTTCTCACTCCATTTTAATTGCTACCATTTTGCTTTGCTAATCACTCATTGATCTTTCACTTACTTTGAAATTCGATATTCACATTGTTCCACCTGTAGTTTTCATAGCTGTAGGCTTAGTGTGTGTTGGAGCTGGATAAGAGAAAGCATTAGCCCAATGGATAGTTATAGAAATACAACTCTGTTATACGGACAGTTTTTAGTATTTTTTCTTTGATGGACATAATGAGTGGATTTTTGTAAAAAAAAAATCCTTGATCCTCACTTATTGGTAGATGAACTTTGACTTATGGCAGAAGAGATCGAAAAGGGCATTTATTTGCACAGTGAACTGATTATTTAATTGCATTTGCAACTATACAAATAAATAAATAGACAGACAGACAGACAGACAGATAGATAGATAGATAGATAGATAGATAGATAGATAGATAGATAGATAAACAAGTTGCCTACCAGTCTTGAAGAAGAAAATAAACTAAATGTATTCATCTGATGACACCCTACACTGTAAAGGATATACTGTTGATTACCTGCATAGATACAGGAAACAGTGTGGGTACCAAGGGATGGCCAAGTGGTGGGGCACAGGTTGATCACCTATTTGGTTAGACTGACCTCAGAACTCTCAGGAAGGGTGACAGCAGTTAGTGCCCATTAGAACGCAGGTGGGGGCACCACAACAGCCCGGAGTGGGACTTTCCCGCAAGACCGCCCAGAAACCTGGGGCTGGTATTGACTGGAAGCAAGGAACAGGGCAAAGAGGAATTCAGACAGCTGTTCCCTAGTCCTGTTTTCCATCAAATGTATTATTTATGTCCACTGCGGGCATTAGCTAAGGCTGTGGAGCTGGTCTAAGGCCTCCAAGAGCCCAATCCTATGCATGGCTACTCAGAAGTCCCATTATAGTCAATGGGGCTCACTCCCAGGTAAGTGTGAATAGAATTGCAGTCCAATTGAGCTAATGGCAGAGCTAAGATCCAAACCAGGGAAGTCCTGCTTTGCAGTTCAGCCTCATGTAGTCACTATGCTACACAGCACTGCTATTGTTTAATTCCCATGAAGCTGACGGAACTAAGCTCTGCTTTAACTAATGTTTTGAACAAGTCCTTCAAAATGCTAGGATGATAAAGAACTAGTAGCTTAGTTCTCTTTTGACTTATGCCCTATCTTCTATCTGGGAAATGAAAAGGAACTGCCATCTGACTTGAAATCGTCAGACGTCTCTTTTGTTCATCTTCATTTTGAGTTTAGCTGTTTGAGACTAGGAAAACATTTCTCAGAATACATTCCTCGTAAATGTGTCTCAGCCTTTACTCTTAAAGTTTGTATTCAATGAAATTGATAACAAATTGGGCCAATAAGGCAAACTAATTAGATCCACAGGCTTTCTGTTCTTCTATAATGATTACACAGATGTAATTTAAAGCTGTTGAAAATGCATGAGAGGAACAGATTAAAAAAAAGAAAGATGTATTAAATATTTGCACCGTAACCAGGTTTACAAAAAAGATGCCCTAGGAAATACAAATTATGCTGGTAGGACCTTGCAAACCCTTTAATTCTCAACACTGCAGAGTAGAAAACATTTTTATATTTATCTTTATTAACCTGCAATTAAATTTTGAACTGTGCATTTGTGAAAAAGTTTGTTTCCCTGAAGGCTGAAGCAGGTGGCTGAAATATTTAGAGACCAGAATTTCTGACGATTTGGAAGGAGAAAAAACAAACAAGCAAGCACACATTTAGGGTGTGAAAATCTGCTGATGTCTGCCAAAAGCAGTAGGAAACGTGCTCCTGAGCTGCTAGGAGCTTGTGGTATGTTTTCTTTTGTTTCAGTAGTAAGAGTAGGTTATTGTTGGTTGTTCATGCTTAACTTGCGGTGAGGAAAGAGCAAAAATCTCAATAATGAATCACAGGATGTATGTCCTTCTATTAAACACATATAATTTCTTCTTGTTGTGGTTATTTATTGACTTTATATCCTGCCTTTTTGCCTGTGTTGGGGCACCTAAGGCGGCTTGCAGCATTAAAAATAACAGTGAATAAAAAAAAAAACATACAAGATAAAAATTGAAACAATGACATAAAATAATTACAAAACAAGAAGACTCCAATAGATCTCAACAAATATAAAATTACAATAATTAAAATTATATTGAAAATTAATCCTACCCAGCATGTCAGCAAGTTAATGAAATGCCTCTTCAAATAGAAAAGTCTGAAAACCCTGCCAAAAGATCATTAGAGAGGGAGCTGTCCTTAATTCCCAGGGGAGGTAATTCCTTTTGTGTTCATGGCCCAGTCCTATCCAACTTTCCATATCCAATGCAACTGCAGTGCAGCCTCGATCAAATGTTTCTTTACCTTGAGGAGGCATCTGAGACTGCCTGCCCCACCGCAGGATGCAGAACAGACCCTCTTGGCATGGCTGCATCAGTGCTGGGAAGCTGGATAGGATTGGGCCCACAATTGCTTTGACTTTTTACTGCATTATTAATTTTTATTGACAGTTTGCAAATGATGCTGATGTGAATCTAAATTGTACCGAATTGTATGCTAGCAAGGCACAGCTTCCATATACTCATTAAGCTTGCTGATCTTTATATTTAACAGGTATTTTCTGGATGCGAAAGAAAGTATCTGATTATCTTGATCTAATTATTATAGCCTTAAATCTCTGATTATTTTCCCCATTCTTATTCTGCCTCCAGTTCTGGACATTGTCTCTGATTTTGCTTACATTTATTCTCTAATCCTTTCATTTAAAAGCTCTTCTAAGTGCAATTCTAAGCTGGAGTTAAGCTGCCATAGTTAGGCCAGCAAGGTTTGGCCGGCACAAGGGCCACCGTAATGTATGTTTGGACCACTGTTGAAGTCAAGAGAGGCCAGCACACAGACGTACGCCATCCTCCCTGACTCTGAGAGTGGTCCAAATGTGCTTTTATGGTGGCCCTTGTGCTGGCTGAACTTTGCTGGCCTAACTGTGCCAGCCTAAGTCCAGTTTAGGATTATGCTCTCAGTTTTTCTATGTGCATACACAAGCATGCATAGGATGGTATGGTAACAGAACCGACCTCTCAGCAGTTCATGCTTATCAGATGTCGTGTGCTTCAGAGCACTCTCACACATTCTTGTCTACATGCAGAGGGTTCTTGTTGCATGAAGCGTTCCTAAAGATGTGAAGAGAGACCTTTGTGCATACAGTTGTATGCATGGCAGCTCTCTACATGTGTTATAATGTGTAACTTCTACAAAGCAGCGCCCCACATTTGGAATTTCTGTTTGTAACTGGAAAAAGCCTTCCACTTAAGCAGGGGATTATTGTGAGAGCAGAAGGTGTAACCCTACTTTGTGAAAGATTATGATGCCTCTCAATGTGTGCAAGGGCCAGAGCCTGCCGCCACAATGCTACAAAACTTAATGATCATACACTGAGTACATTTGTAATGTCTGAAAATGGCTAATCTCTTTTTTCCTTTACTCATCTGCTTTATATTTTTTTAAAAAAATTTCTATAGTTCCACAGATATCCACTGTAGATCAAAGTGTCCTTATTTTTTTTTGTTATTTTTACACTTTACAACTTACCTTTCTGCTGTGCTTTTTTCTTCATTTTGGTTTTGTGACCCATCTCCTGTTTTTGTTTTATCCTCACACCCACAATAAAGACACCAGACAGAGGCTTGGAGTTAACTTGGGTCACTTTATTGAGGAAACAATCCTATGCAGTGCTGGAATGGCGTGGCCGACTTGGTAGCGCCATATCTGACGCTGCATAGGAGAGGCTGGAGCCCCCTCCACGACAAGGGAGCATGTGTTCCCTTACCGTAGGGGAGACTTCACCCTCCCCTATGTTCTCCTTGGATCTGTGCCCGCTAAAGAGCTCACATTGGGGCCTCGCAGCCTTGCGGACAGGCTTAGGAATTGGCCATATTGGAATTAGGAATTGGCCATTGGCCTCCCGAGACCGCCAATGTCCTGCCCACGTCCCATCCCCAGCCACCCTCCCTTCCACCAACCCCCGTCCCGATATGGGAACATGGTGGGCCTTGACAATTGTCCGAAAACTGATGTTGTAACTTGGGAATTTTAGTGTTTTGTCAGTGAGCCATGAGATGAAAAAGGCTGAAAATTGCTGGTCTTGACAGTCACACTAGGACTAGCCATGCTAGGACTACGTCTACCCACAGGACTAGCTGTGTAGAGCCCTTGCCCATTCCAGCCAGGGGGCTTGCCAGCCAGCCATGTTGAGTCGGTCAAGCATCATCAGACCAGTCCTGGCTCACCTGCTGACCTTGCTGCCTCAGATTGAACACTGAGATGTAATGACCCCCAAACCAACAGCACATGCACATGTCCAAGTGACCAAATGATAACACTAAATATCAATCCACTCCTCCCCACCCAGTCTGGGGTATGCAAAAATGCCACCAACCAGTCAGATTGGTAGCAGCCAATCAGGTTGGTCGTGGGGCAGGAGCATTTGTGTCAGCACAATACTCACGCTTTCTCTTGAATTTTCATACTTTATATTCCTCAGATGCCCTGTTTACTATAGATCAGTGGTTCCCAAACTATGGGTTGGGACCCACCAGTAGGTCGCGAACCAATTTCAGGTGGGTCACAAAGCACTTAGAGCAGCCATATTGAAAATATGGGAAAACAGGATGCTGGAAACGCGGATGGCTATGTGGTTGTTTTGCTTGTGTCAAGGTTGTAAATAGGTTTTTTTTTTTTCTTATTCTTTTTGCTATTGGAAAATGGTTGAGAAATAACCCAACTAATTGCTGCATTATCAGAAAAGCAACAGATTCTGGCATCAGAATGACGCCACTTTCAGCTGTGACATCTGGTAGGTCCCTGGCAGATTGTCATTCTAAATAGTGGGTCCCAATGCTAAAAAGTTTGAGAACCTCTGCCATATAGTGTAACCTTTAGAAAAGATTGTGCCAGCATAATTGGTTTTAGGTACTATTTAGTTTTTATTTGTTTGTGTATCCCACTTTTCCTGATAAATGTGACCAGTGGTTAGCTTACTATACCTAATTCTGTTAGTAGTAGGTTCATTATTACAATGTCTATTAATGTAGCCTCTATCATAGGTACTGGAATGTACACATCAGTACAGGATACAGTACTGTAGAAAGCATGCCACCATGAGCAGAAATTAAATATAAAAATGAAAAATCAAGAAAATGCCTTTTGAGTTAAATGCTAATCATGGTTTAAGATCTTACTTTCATTAGCCTTTCTTAATTTTACCACTGCTAAATGGATCATCTCTTTGATTTACCCATTCCAGAAAATCTTCAACAAAGGTCCTTGCCATCCAAATGGAACATAACATTTTATGGCTCCCTAATGATGCAGACTACAGCTGTACAATCATCATTTTGAAATCTGAGCACTCTTTGCTCCTAGATCTGCTGTCACTTAATCACACTTGTGGAAGCATCTTTAAGTGTATTTGCTTAAACAGATGGTGAATGACTCCATCCATCTTCTTTACTGTATGATGAAGTTTTACAGCAGAATTTTTCATGATGGTGGAAGGAAAACACAGTTTTGTGTAATCAATTTTTATATGAAAGAACGGGTATTAAATCTAACACGCTTACTATCATAGGAGATCAATATACATTTGTGCAGGATTTGTGGTGTAAGGCTTCATCCATTTAATCTATGGATACTTAATCTAATGTTATTTTCCTTAATAGTCTTTGTTCTTTTTTGGACAAATAAGCCTGTGTTAATAACACACATACAAACCTCATTTAATAAGCAAAGCTAGTAATTAGGTTTTGTAGAAATGGCTTAGGGCTGTTAATACTTGCATAGTATTTTTGTTTGTTTCTATGGTTTTCTTCACAGTTGTGTGCTTAAAATGTTCTACTTTGTAGAAAATCGCATAAAACAAAATTCAGTTTCTACACAAGTTTATACTGATGCCTCCCCAGTGTCCATGTTACTTGTGGGGCTTTCTTAAAATGAGGGGTGTGATTTATGTGCTAAGTAATAAACATGTATGTCTCCTTTTTGCATTGAGTGAATGTGGATACCATTACTGGCTTAGACTGAAGGCGCAATCCAAGACCTGACGTAGCGCTGACACAACATCGTTCTGTCAGTGCTACATTACTACCGCCACTGTGGGGGTGATGACTGGCACTCTCGTTTCGGCGTCAGAGCTCCCAGGCCGATGCTAGCACTAGTGTCAGCTTGGGAGCACGGGAGTTGAGCTGCCTCTGTGCCAGCTGAACTCAGCTGGCGCAGGGGCGGTTCTGGGAGGGTGGGGGGCGGTTCTGGCTGGGCGGCGCTAGTGAGGCTCCGTGTTGGGACGGGACTGGGATTGGCGGGGGGGGGAGAGGTTCTGGGCGGGACAAGGGCGGGACGTGGGCAGGCTCCAGATTCGGCTATAAGGCCAAATCCTAAGCCCATCCAGGAGGCTGCACTGCCCCGATTTGGGCCATGCAGTCTCCTCAGCTCTGCTCCCTGCCATTTAGCAGGCACAGAGCTGAGGAGTGCATCGAGGAGGCTGGAGCTTCCCCTACGGTAAGGGCATGAACGTGCCGTTGCCGTGGGGAGGCTCCAGCCTCCCCAGCACAGTGTTGGATATGGCGCTGGCCAGCTTGCCTCGCCATTCCGGCACTACGTTGGATTGCGCCCTGAATCAGGCTGCAGTTCCTCACTACTGCTCTTCCACCTGTAATTAATACTAATCTAGAGCTGTAGACTCAGGGTTTGTGACTCAGGGTTTGTGAAGCAAAGCGGAAAGTGTTATTAATAACTCCATAATGGAAGAAATCTTACTTACTTCTCTTTTTTAATGACATTCAATACTCCTAAGAGTTATCCAGTTTGAGCACAAGGGAAATCTTCAAAGGCTCCCAGCAAAGAGCTGCAGCCTGCACACTGGGCTGGTGATGTTTGACTTCAATTGGTTGAACCCCAATTTGAGTCCTTAAAAAGCAGGAGGGGGTGAGCAGAAATAAAGTGGAGAAATCCTTGGTGCCTACAAAATCTGAGCTGAAAGAAGATTGTGCCTGCATGGGAGCACAGTCTTAAGCGATTGTGATAAGAGCAGACACTCCTGCTCCGAGCCACATGTTTTCATAGCAAAGGAGAAAGTGGTTTGCAAAACAGAACATTAAAAGTAATGTTTTAGTGGCATTTGTAAGTAGCCATGCTTTTCCTTTTCTTAACTTACACACATCCTAAATTGTTAAATAATCTGATGGCTTCAAAAGAAAGAGGCAAGTCAGTTTGTTTCACTGTCAGCACAAGCCTATGCATGTCTACTCAGAATCCAATCAGAATCACCCCTTCGCACACAAAACGAGCCATAGGCACCTTTCATCATGATTGCAACAGAAGCATATCTGAAGGAGGCAGTAAATTCCATATGCACTATTGTCCCCCTGAACTTCTCTATTCCGAAACTGCTTGTTTGTTCCCAAATGACAATCTTCAGGAAAGGTTCGATGCAGAGGCGTATCCAGGGAAAATGGCGCCCATGGCAAGCAATAATTGCGCCCCTATCAAAACATGCTAACATTCAAACTTTTGAGACCGGGACTCACTTTTTTAGGCCAAGCCCCCTCCCCCCAATTTCACCAGACTCAGTCGAAGTCACATGGAACCAATTTTGTGGCATGTATGCTTCCAACACAACAACTGTATGCTACAAGGACAAAGCACCCCATCACCCACTCTGCCCTGCAGCAACCCCTTGCAGGGTGTCTTTTCTAGTTAGACACAAATTATTCTTATCAGCACCCAACTGGAGTGTCACAAAAGTGAAGTGCAAAGACAACTGCTGAAAGATTAGTCCCCCTTCAAATAGCCAACAATATTTGACTTTCAGCTTTACTTATTTACACAGTTGCTTTCAAGTCTAAGATTATTGCACCTGTTTGCGTGTAGGAAGCAATTTCATTGTTCAGGTTGCATCATGTGTCCAGTAGTCCCCCCAGTGTCTGCCATCATGTGTCCAATCCCCCCAATATGGCCATCATGTATCCAGGCCTCCCAGTATTCCCATTAGGTGTCCAGTAGTCCCCCCAGTATCTGCCATCATGTGTCCAGGCACCCATGGCTCCGTGGGCGAGGTGGGCTTCAGCGCTGGCAGGGCAGAGCCTGGGCCCGCCCTGCCGCTCATCATGTGAGTGTGGGTGAGGAGCAGTGCCGGGTGCGTGGGCGGGCTCCATCCCAGCAGGACCGCTGGCTCCACCTCCTCCCTGCACCGCCCCACCTTGCCTTGCTTGCCTCGCTCGGAGCAACACAGGCGGCCGTATTGAGCCCGCACACTGCCTGGCCCTGCACGTCCTGCTCCGGGGCAAGGCTGGCCCCTGGGGCGCAGCTTCCTCCCGGCAAGCAGGGGGAGGGCGCATCTTCTGGGGTACTGTGTGGGGAGGCTGAGGGCCATCAGCACACACAAGGAAATGGCGCCCATGGCTCTTGCCACCCCATGCTACACCCTAGATGCGCGCCTAGTTCGATGGGACTTATGGCAGAGCCAAGGACCCCACATGGCCTGAATTGGGGCCGCACAGCCTGGGGATGGAGCTGGGATGCAACCATCAGGCCACATCCAAGCTCCCATCCCCCTCCCTGGGCTGGCATGCCTCCTTACCTGCCCATCCCCTGCCAAGAAACACCCTTCTACCCTTCCTCATGCTGCCCGGAAATGCACCCGTGCTGCTGCCATTGGGCCTTGGATTGTGCCCTTAGTTCAATTTGCTCCTCACTTGGAGCACAATCTTAAACTGGAGTTAGGCCAGCATAAACTAAGCCAGCAAAGTTTGGCCAGCACATGGACCACCATAAAGCGTGTTTGGACTACTCTCGGAGTCAGGGAGGATGGCGCATGTCTGTGATGGAGATACTGGGTTGTATTCAAAGATCTGTGAAGTGGGGGAAAAAAGCCACTGGTGCTATCCTGCAAACTCATGTGGTGGTGCTATTGGCAATCTTCATGCTTCTGCCTGAGGATGCACAAACAGAAGAATGTCTTTGTATGTGTTTCTTAAGCAACGTTATGGAGAGAGTTTCAAGGTGGCTCCTCTGCTTTCGGCATATGGGAGATCACCTTTGGATCCTATATATCATCCAATTTTTTATGTATGTGCTTCCATACCTAGTGCATGAGGTGCATTAGCCATGATGGGAACTTCATGCATGAGAAGTGGAAATCCAGGTGTTGACTGTCACTAATTTCCAAGTAGTTGCCGAAGGGGAGAAAAATGCTTGGACTTGGAAAGTCCAAGCTTTACTAAGGCTCAAGAATATCCTTCATCAGAAGGTTGTCAACACTGAAAATGGAGCATTTGATGGAAGTGTTGTATGACTTACTGACTTTAGGTGCTTTTCGGCTAGAGGTAAGCAGACATAAGGCATTTTAATTATTTCAGCATTCTGTGTTTTTGTAACTATGTTCTCTCCCTGGTTTTTATTGAGTTCCTGTTTAAATGTGGTACTATTACCTAGATGCAGAATTCTCTTTCTCAGGCATTTGGGCGAAATATAAATAAATAAGAAATAGGAATGGGCTTAGAAAATCTGGTGGCCCAAGTTATGCTGGATAATGTAATATTACCCAAGGCAAGAAAATCATGAGGACAGTTCAGACAGGTGGAGATGTCTCCAGGAAGAAGAGTGAAAACATCTTTGGGATATTGTGTTTCAATCACATTAATGGGATGTTGCTTTGGACTTATTTTCCCAAACTACAGGGACGTAATAGTATTTTAAAACTCCATTTTCAGATAACAGATTTTCAGGTAATCGCTGTCTCCATTTCAACATAAATAAATAAATAGATTGAGCACCAACCTGTTTAAAGGGAGGCACCCATCAGTTGCGCTATTTTCAATTTCCTGGGCTGACAAGTGGCATCATTTCTCAGATACAGCCTTTGCATTATGACAGCAACATTGTGTTGCAGCCACTGAGTCAGCGGAGAAAATGCAGTCTTCAAGCAGAGACTTCGAGAATTCTCCAAGCTCTTTTTGGTTTCCTCCTTCCCCCCCCCTTTTTTTTTAACAAAAATGACACTTTACCGTGGTAAGTTTAAATAAGTTTTGTCATAATAAAATTTCTTGTTAGTTCCTTGATATTTTGAAGGAGCTGGAACTTTGAGATTACAGAAGGGAATGAACAACTAGCGTAAAATGTATGGACCACACAGGCAGACACACAGGTTTGTGGAACTTATTAGAAGTGAATTTAGAGTACTTCTTTCCTAATTATTCCAAGTAACTTTGCTGAAAAATTTTATTGCAGGCTGAGAGCACAATCCTAACTTGGAGTTAGGCCAGTAAACTTTGACTGGCACAAGGGACACCATAAAGTATGTCTGGACCACTCAGAGTCAGAGAGGCCAGCATACAGACGTGCGCCAGCCTCCCTGACTCAAAGAGTGGTCCAAATGCACTTTACGGTGGTCCTTGTGCCTGCCAAACTTTGCTGGCCTAACTGTGCTGGCCTAATTCCCGGTTAGGATTGCGCCCTGAGTGTATTAAGATCTCCTGGGGGTGGAGGGAGGTTTTAAGAACTAATCAGCCTCATTCTGTCTAGGGATTTTGAGACTGAAAGTAGATGGTTTGAACATGCTCAGAAGCCTTCATAATAGACCTGAAAACTTAGGGAGAGATCTTGCTTTTGCAATGGATGCCCTGGCCTTGGAGGGGGCGCCCACTCGCTGGGGGAGAGGGGGGGCCCAGGTGCCAGGGCGTGCAGTGGCGGGGCACACCACCCGGGGCAGCCCATGCGGCAGGCGGGCAGGCGGCGGACCCGGATGGACAGGCTGTCAATCACCCGGAAGTCCCGCCCAGCCTTCCTGCTGCCCGCCCAGCGTTCCCCCGAGTCATTAGCTGATCCCATCACTGAATGCAGCCCAGTGTTGAGGTGGCTTTCATGACTCCCCACCCCCATCCCAGGATGCAGCACTCACCCTGTTGGCATAGCTGCAACGGAGCTGGAAAGTTGGTTAGGGTTGGGTCCTCAGTATGAACCATTTCATTTCAAATCAAGGTAGGTGAACTGTGCCTATCCTTGGTTTTGCTCCCCCCCCCCCACCAATACATTGATCCTCTGCATAAAAACAGATCATGTATTTGTAAGGGTTTCACTTCGCATTTGTTGTGCTGATCTTCCAGTAGATTAATTATAGAGATGTTAGGAACTTCTGTCAGGTAGGAGTTTAGAAGATAAGTTGTAGAGCTTGGAAATCTCCTCCCTCCCCCACATGAGCGGCAAATTTCCTGAGCTCTAACAATGATTTTGAGCTCAAGAACTTGGAGAAATTCTCCCCTTCTTCCCCGTCAGCCCTCCTCCACCTCTTCACATTTTCCAGCAGCAACTGCAGTAGAAGAAGAGTATATTTGCGGGGAAGAGGACAGAATTTTCATGCTTCCCGCCACCCCTCTCCTGTATTTGCAGATAAGAGCAGAGCCGCTGACCCACTGATTGTGCCTGAGAGTCATTTTCCCACCATTCGTTCCCCTTCTTGTTCTTGTTCTGTAGCAGCATCAGAGCAATTTGGAAAGGAAGGGGCAATTTTCCATTTATTTAAGCCAGTGGTTCTCAACCTTTTTTCCACCGGGACCCACTTTTTACTATGACAGCCTGTTGGGACCCCCAACCATAATTGGGAGCAAGTTGCATCGAACTCACTGACAGTGCAATTCTATGCATGTCTACTCAGAAGTAAGTCTCATTGTGTTCAATGCAGCTTACTCCCATGAAAGTGAGTACAGGATTGCAGCCTGGGACTCAGATCCACGTTAGTGCGCGCAGACACGAGCAGCCCTCTGACTCTCCCCAAAGGCCGTCCATTAGCTCGCGCGGCCTCCCGTCTGCGCGAAAGGCCCTCTTTCTCCAGCCAGACCTCCCTCAGTGTGGCTGCATCTGCCCGGCAAGAACTTGTGCCTTTAACGCCACATGAGGCGCCCCCCCCCCGGAAAGTCATCTCGAGAGGGATGATAGTGTGGCGTGCGGACCGGATCCAGCACGCAAATCCCTGCTCAAGCCAGGCAGTTTTCCTGGGTGCCCTTGACCCGGTCCCCCTCTCTCAGCCTCGCTTACCTTGCAGGGTTGTTGTGACAGGGGGGAGGCGAAGCACCCACAAGCCTGACGTCAGGGCGGGATGGCTCACTCGTGCAGCGCCCTGCAGACTCTCTCAGGGCTGGAGAGCCGCCGCCCATCCTGCACGCTGCTCCCAGGGAGTCCCACTCTGGCCCGTGAGTGCGCGCGGGATAGCAGCCTCGGACATGCGTTGACTCGCGAGTCGGCCCCACGCCGCCCAATGAGCATCCCTCCCGGGAAAGCGCGTGTGGGCAGGAGAACTCCCCGGGCAACGCCTCTGCGTGCCTCCTCCCGAGTAGTCCCATGGCACCCCGTGAGGCTTCCAAGGTGAGAAATTCCGCAGCTCCCTTTTAGTGTCTTCCTTTGTCTTGGGCCGAGCTTCGTCCCCCACCCCCCGCAGACCCGTTCCCCCCCCCCGTGTGTGTTTTGGAGGGAGGCGCCGGCGACCCCTGCAAAATGGTTGGGCGACCCCCAAAGGGGTCCCGACCCCCAGGTTGAGAACCACTGATTTAAGCCCTATTGGCATGGCTGCTGCTCCACCCCTGTTGCCTTGCCAAAACCAGGCAGCTGGGGAAAAAGAAAATGCACCCAGACACAAAGCTGGAAAGGACTGGTAGGCAGGGAGGGAAGAATTTCTCCAACTCTTTTGGAGTGGTTAATTCTCCAAATACTTCTCTATTGTGTGTGTGTGTGGGGGGGGGGATCTTGAGAATTTTTGAGCTGCTCTGGGATGAGCTCAAGTCAGTTCACCCATCTCTAATTAATTCTAGAGACTGAGGTTGCCAAGAACACACATACCTACGAACCTTGCCTAACAAACTTTGCATTTGTTTTATGTTACTTCATGTAATTTTTTAATTAATATCCTTGGTTTTTATTCCTAGTCACAATATCAGTACAGTTACCATGAAAGCTTTTCCCTGTATATATGAGCAATGTGATGTGCGTTGCTTCTTGTCACTGCCTCTGTGCCTTGCTGTCATCTCAAGGTCTTGATCTGAGTTTAATCGTGATCAGAAGTCCATTTCCACATTCAGCTGTGACTCATTATGTATATGACAGGCGCCAGACAGTGGATTTTGGGGGACTTGGGTGCGGAAAATAAATTTATTACGAAGACTAATAATGTACCTTGCATTGTTCCTAGATGTTTGTGGCTGTGTGTTGTTGCCTTATGAGGGTGCATGGGATTTATGATTTAAGATACCAAACCAGAACTTGTTTGTGTCGTTTTGCATTTAAAAAAAAATAAAAATCCCTTCTCAGAGTAGATTCAATATCGGCATGCAAACATGCAATCTATTGGATTAAAATCAGTTTTCAAGCAGTTTGAACTTTTGCGGGACTGAACAGATGACGTCTGTGTCTAATCTGATATATATGGAATTAGTTGAGGATTTGTGATTTTTCAACATAGCACGTCAGTTGTTTCTTGTGGAGAGCGAGCCTGAGTTGGACAAGGTCAGTTGGAGGGAAGCTAGCCAATCATTGAGAGGCTCTTGTTGCAGGATGGAGATTAACAAAATGAAGAGGATATTACTTCCTTTGCCCATCTTGATTATGAACTTCTGCTAGTCAGCAGAAGGAATTTGAAAACAAAATTACTTGTTCGGATTAGTGTTCAGATTACTGGCAGGCAGGGGCCTCTGCCTCCCTTAGGATTGCTCCCAGCCCCCTTAACTTACTGTGTTTTGAAGGATACTGGGGGCCCATAACACGGCTAATTTGAGGGTCACTAGGGGATGCTATTTATGGATTTCCATAAAAGCTCCTTTATTCTCTTATATTAGAATTCCAGGATTGGTTCAGATGTCATATTGTGTAACAGCCCTCCTGACTCTATATACTACATCAGAATGAAT
The DNA here is from genome assembly GCA_029204185.1 of Lerista edwardsae. Lineage (NCBI taxonomy): Eukaryota > Metazoa > Chordata > Lepidosauria > Squamata > Scincidae > Lerista > Lerista edwardsae. Next base: position 24,636,154 of record JAJKFI010000003.1, read on the forward strand.
GTGGGGATTCCATTTTTGAACATGCCATTTTTGAACACTTTTTGCCTGCTCCTAACGCTACTTAAACGCATGGTGAGCTAGCATATCGGGGAAAAATGGTTATGGCCCAGTGGTTTTGTTTTTTAGAATGAAGGAATGTCCATGCATCCCCCCACCTGCATTTGGAAGTAGCTGTCTACTCAGAAAGGCTATAGTATATGATATTTCTGTGTGTAGTTTGGCCTTGAAAGAAAAGCAAATTTCAGAATTCGTAGGAACACAGTAGAATGGGGTTGGAGTACTTTCTTCATGGTGGAATGATCTTTTTTCAGAGGAGAAATATTGGGTAGGTCCCTGGTTATTTTAATGACCCCCCCACCCCCCCCCAAAAAAAATTAAAATATGAGTCACATTAAGAAAAGGGTAAAGTAGTTAATCCCTTTCAACGCAGAGCCTTTATGCTGGCACGCTTAAACATATTTCCTACGGCTTACCATCTTGGGCGCTTCTCTCGGATTCCACGAGACCTAAGAACCTGTTTTTTTTTGTCACACTTCCCCTGATTCTCTTCAACATATCCTTTTACACTGTCCTTTTCATCACTCTCTTCATGTTTTTTTCTCCAACCTATTCTTACTCTCTCTCTTTCCTCCTCTGACACTATTTCTTTTCTCTTGTGCGATTACCAGCCTGCTATCACACTGAATGTTGCCATGTATCTGTCTGAAATTTTAAAGATTATTGGTTAGGTTGTGTTTCTTCTGTTATGCCAATAAAGGTTTTTTGAATTGAATTGAAATTAAGAAAAGGGCAATTTCCACTTATTAACATAGATCTTCTATTATCATGATTTGGGAGGAGGGCTCCATGCTTTTTCAGTACTTCTTGCCAATACATTTTGACATACATTGCATCCATTGATCTGAGAGAGCTTGTGATCAGTGGATCATGACCTTTGGGAAGTAAACCACTAAAAAAGAATATGTATAAACCCCGTTTGGGTTCATCATGATTTTTTTTTAGTTTTTTGACTAGGATTTTTCCGTTTGGTTTTTTTAATTGTTTTGTGATCAGTTTGGATACTTTATATTAAACCAGTTTTAAATTATTTTAATACTTACTTGGAGAGACAGATTTCATTATATTAAAGATTTGCAAGTTATTCCACAGCAGAGACCTTTACCACAAATGTTAGCCGGTCAATAACTTTCCCAAGATAGAATGGCAATAAGAAAACCCCTAAGTAAGCATTATTGGCTGAAGGTGTTGCTTTTGCAATCATTGCTATACATTTCATGCCGAATAAACAATTTTGCTTTCAATGTAATGTGCATAATGAGTGCAATTCCTGGATCCCCCAAGTATATTGAGTGAACAATCCTACCAACTTTCCAACACCGGGGTAATATAAGGGCAATGCAGCTCTGAGGTAAGGGAACAAACATTCCCTTACCTTGAGGAGGCCACCGTGACTACCTCCCAACTGCAGGATGCAGCACATGCCCCATACCATTGGCACAGCTAAGTCAGTGCTGGAACTTTGGGTAGGATTGCACCCTGAGACCTGAAGATAAGTGACTCTGTGGATCTGATCCAATATGACGATTGGACTTTACCAGAGATGTTCTCTGGTCATATCTTGAAGTGTTCTGAGGTCTGGAGAAGCCATGCACAGCTTCTGTGGGCCTCAGAAAGGCCTTAGGGCCCTGGTTTCTAACCTGGGGGGTCAGGATCCACAAGGGGGTCACAACAGATGTTCACTGCGTCACAAAGAGCTTGGGGCAGCAATCTTAAAAAGCTGGGCACACCATCTTGGAAGCTTCATTTTGGCTAGAGAAGAGGCTTCCCATTAAACGGCTACTTCCTCCATGCTTGTGGCTGCGAGGGAAAAAAATAGCATATACAGTATGATGTGGCCCTTGTGATCCCTAGTATAGGTTCTTTGGTTCCTGTTTAGATTCTGGTTAGTCTCCCTGGGCATGGCTATGGACAACATGATACAACAATTGGCTCACATAGCCTTGCTTGAATACATGTGCTTGCACTACCACCACCACCACGGCCCAAGGGACAGTGGAAAAACACATTAAATAGTGCAAGAGGTTCCTCTCGCCATTCAGCTTACTTGATTTAGGTCCCAGAGCAAGCCTGAAGTGAGAGGCTGAATCTGGAACAGTGCCCACATGTCTCTTATATTGTGCTTTTTGTTCTTAAAGAGACAGTATGCATTTGTTGGATTTAATTTAAGAGAGTTTTGACTATACACGATCTTGGCCATACGTGCTGGTCATAGAATGTAACCCTCACATAAAATGGGGGCCGGATGTATTTTGAGATGCTTTTCCATTAAACTAAGCTAAAGAAGTGAAGAAGAAAAACTTGAAATAATGGTAGCTATGAACAGCTTCAAATGTGATTTTAGGGTAGCTCATTAAAATGCTCTCAGTATTGGTGTTAGCTTTATTGTACCAGATTAACGTGATACTGTGCTCTCTTACAGTCAATAGTAAATACCAAATTATTTGTAGATGTGTTACTATAACTCATTCCCAGCAGCTCCATAAGTGCTCCATGGCAGAATTTTATTCTGATCTATCTAATTTTCAAACTGGAATTGTAGCTTGATTTACTTAATTCAGATTTCTGCATGTTTCTTGATAGTGTTGATCTACAGGAGCTGTGAATATGAACCAGAGGGGACAATATTTATTCATAGATTTGGATCTCTCCCTCTCTGTCTTTATCTATATTCTGACTTGTACTTTTTATAAGTCATGTTTTATGGCTTGCACAATCTATTAGACATACTTTTTGAAAGAGCTTTATTGATTTATTTTGTTGTTTATAATTCAAGCCATCCACATTCGTTCTTTCATTAGATATAGATTACGGGAGTAATGGTTAATTGTTATCTCTTTTGCACTCCCTGTTTTCCTATGTGAAGTTTTACCTCATGTGGTGATGTAAATACATAATAACCAGTGCTATTCAGGATACAGGGTGTATGCAATTATGTTCTCTCAACTAAATCTTCTTATAAGAACACAAAAATTGCAGGTAGCCATGCACACAAAGGCTACAGTCAGATAATCTCCAAAATTCTGTATTTAATATGTGTTTCTTTTAAAACATTTTTGTCCCTTCTTTCCCCTGTAAATAGAAGCATGCAAGGTGGCTAACACATGAACAATGAAATACAATATAAAAACATCCTAAGACGACAATCTTATACACACATACCTGAGGGCTAGACCCCACTGAACATAATATTTCTGAGTATGGGGGTCTGCATGGTAAAACATTAAAAAAAAAAGCAGTCCCCACCAACACTTGCACTAAATCAATGTTCACCAAAACAGGAAAGACTAGATGAAACAGGAAATCCAAGTCCAGGAGCAAGGGGGTCAGGAGAGAGGAAGTCCCCCAACTGTGGTGCCCCCATGGAAAAGGCTCTCATGTAATTGCCAGCCAAGCCTTAAAACGGTGATAGGCTTTCAAGAACCTGACCCTAAGTTGATCTTAGTGGTGAGCCATTTCATATGGAAGTAGGTGGTGTGCTTCAGGTCCCTATCCATATAGAGCTATAAGGGTCATTACTAGCACTTTGAATTGAACCCAAAATGAATCTGAAACTGATGCTGTTGGGGGACGACGACAATGGTGTGACAAAGCCATGGTAGAAAAGTTCCACACAGTCTGCAGTTGACAAGTTACACAAGGATTGTCTGTATAGCCAAATGAGGCAGTTGTCTGCATTGATTGGGTGGGAGGTTCCTCCTTAGACTGCCTGTTCACCACCTCCACTCATACTCTTTCCACCCTCTGTAAGTGGAAATTTGCACTCTGTTTTCTGGGGATATCAAACTTATTTCATCCGGGGGATGAATATAGCCTGCTGAGGGCCAGAACAGTGGCACTCTTGGAAGGAATGGAACCTGGGGGCACACCTCCAGGGGTGCCACAACCCCCACCAGGAGGTACCTCCTTGCACCCGCTACTTCCCGCTACTTCCACCTGGAGGCAATCTGAGGGTCAGAGAGGCCGCACAAAGGTTAGTTTTTGGAGGACAATTCCCAGAAGTGATTTTCAGCCTCTATAAGGCCTGAAAAGGCCTTCTAAGGGCCAAGGAGGCCACTTGCAGCTTCCAGCTCTCCGCATCTCCGCTCTCAGAAGACCCTCCTTGAGGCATTTGCGCCCCCCCCGTCCTCCAAGTATGCCACTGGCCAAAGCAGCTTCCCCCCCTCTCAGGACCCTCTGGGGGGCCACCCACCTCATCCATTTTTTTTTAAAGCAGGGAAGGAGGAGGAGTGGAGTGGAGTGGAGACGGGATACAACTGAGGGCGAGAGAGGGCGATTGTTCCACCCTTCCCAACTGGTGCCCTGGGGCATTTGCCCCCTAGTCCCCCAGATATGCCACTGGCCGGAAGTGATGCATGAAGCAGGAAGTGATGTCATTAAGCAGATCATGACTTTTAAGCATTTCTTTTAAGGATAAGCATTTTTTTTCTCACAGAGGAACTCGTTAGCTGCAAATGACAGAAAATACACAAATCTTGATCTCATTTTCAAGATATGGGAGAGCCTAGTTATTAAGAGGGCCGCCCTTTTAGCAGCTGATAGTGACTGACGGTGGTGTTGGGCAAGCTTGAGAGCCAGATAAAGAGCTTCCAAGGGCTGCATCCAGCCTGCAGGCCTTATGTTGGACACCTCTGCTCTAGCTTCACCTCTGCATCACATCAATGTTAAGCGAAGTTCTGAAGAGATGGAGTTTTTGTTTTCCTCACAAACCACAATGTTTTTCATATGTCTGCTCATCCATTCACTCATAGGCATGCATATAGCTACTCTTAAAAGCACAGTTAGCATTCAGTACATAGAAAGGTGTAGATTGCCAGCACTGAGGGTAGGGCAGGTATTGTCCCCCGCCCAAGCTGTCAGCACCCATTCACATGAAGTTGCTGCCCCCACAGGAGACCAATGTGGTGTCTCTCCCACCCAGTTCTATGGCACGGGAAGAGGCAACCCCCATATGCACCATGAGCATCATGCATCCCCCTCCCTCCTTGCAGGGGTCAGCACCGGCTGCAGCAGAGGGAGGCCTGGGGAGTGACATCAAGGGCTGCTTACCGGGAGGATGTTACCTGCTCTCCCTTCTCCTTCTCCAGCTACTCCAAGGTGGCTGTGGCAATGGCTGTGAGACCCTCCCGGGATTGAGAATCAGCCTCAGCCCTTTTAGCTGAGGGCTCTTGGAGGGCTCAGGTGGGGCCACGTGACCGTGAGTGGGCCAATCAGGCCGACGAAAGGCCCAGCCAATCTGCGGTCGCTGGGGCGGGAGGAGGTGGCAGTGGAGGGAGAAGGAGGCAGAGACCAGGTTGGGCCTGGAGGCGAGTCTGGCCACGGTGGGGGGCTGAATTGGCTCAGCTCAGTTTTGGCAGTGGCCTGTGCAGGGCAGGGCAGGCCCGTGATCCAGAATAGGGCAGCATTGTCTTCAGGGTCAGGGCTTCAGCTGAATTCTTAGGAGCAATTTTTTGCAGCTAGGAGAATTTTGTGCAACCAAGAATTTTGCACTCAGGGCGACTGCCCCCCTGCCCCCCCCCCCGTATACCTCTGAGTATATATTTGCAAAGAGTTTATGTATGTAACTTCCAGAGGGAAATCTGAGTTACTCACATAGGAGTGTCGCAGCACCTTAATGACTAACCAGTTAATTTCTGCATACACTTTTGTGGACTAGAATCCACTTCCTCAGAGGCATGAAGTGAAATCCTTTGCGGGCATGTAGATGTGAAGAATGGTGAAGGCTGGCATCAGAGGTCTGTGGGATGAAGGATATGAAGTCGGTGACCATTGTCATCTAAAGTACAGTGATAATTCACAAGGACAGGAATGATTAAAAGAGTCACTCTAGCTTTGCTAATGGGTATTGAGGAGGCACAGTGGTTGCTATGAAATGTGATTGAAGCAAGGGTGGCTGTTATTATGTGATGCCCAATGCATGATTAGATAGGTGGCTGAACTCAGTTATTCAATAGTGTAATGAGATAGGAAGTTTTTTTTTTTTTTTCATATTTGTTCCAACCATATTAAGAGCACAATCCTAACCTGGAGTTGGGTTGGCACAGTTAGGCCAGCAAAGTTTGGATGGCACTAGGGTATGGTAAAGTATGTTTGGACCACTATCGGTGTCAGAGATCAGAGAAGCCAGCATTAGGATTGCACTCTAAATGGAGTCACATTTTCTGGTCCACTCTAGTTCAGCAGTTTCTCGCTGGAGTCTTCCTGTGTAGTTTTTTGTTGTTGCAAAATGATGATTCTCAATTAACGTGAAAGTTTAAAATGTTCCTTTTACTGGTTTCTGAATGTTGCTGGGTTTTTAGATCAGATTTCTGTCCATCTATTCTTTGGCAGAGAGATTGACCTGTTTGTCCTGCTGAGAGACAGCAGAATCGTTTCGTTGACAGATAACAGCATATATCACATTGGGCAATGAGCAAGGGAATGTGACCCTGATATTGCAGTTGTCCTTGTGTCATGGTTCTTCAAATATTAATCAGATATCCAGCCAGCGGAGAGATCTCGTAATTCTGTGCTCCAAAACGTTAATTCTGTTTGAGATGTTTCTATGGAGGGAAGCTCACTGGGTATATGGTTGTTATTTATTGGTGAATTCATCTCTGAGGGAGGGGGTGCTGCCATCTGCTTTAAAGTGGGCGATTGTTCGCCCCCTCCTGAATAAATCCTCCCTGGATCCCACTATCTTAAACAACTTTCGGCCAGTCTCGAATATCCCATTTCTGGGAAAGGTGATTGAGCGGGTGGTGGCGTCCCAGCTTCAGAGGGTGCTGGAGGAAGCAGATTATCTGGACCCATTCCAATCTGGCTTCAGGCCGGGGTTTGGGACGGAGACTGCCTTGGTCGCCTTGGTGAATGACCTACGCAGAGGAATGGACAGGGGGAGTGCATCCCTGTTAGTCCTGCTGGACCTCTTGGCGGCTTTCGACACCATCGACCATGGTGTCCTTCTGGGTCAGCTGGCTGGGTTGGGGCTTGGAGGAATTGTCCTGCAGTGGTTCCGCTCCTTCCTGGCTGACAGATCCCAGAAGGCGGTGCTGGGGGATGCTTGTTCGGCATTCCAACCTCTTAAGTTTGGGGTGCCGCAAGGGTCCATCTTCTCCCCCATGCTATTTAACATCTACATGAAGCCTCTGGGAGAGGTCATCTGGGGGTTTGGAGTGGGGTGCCATCAATATGCTGATGACACCCAGCTCTATCTCTCTTTTCCCCCTGATTCTGAGGAGGCAGTTGAGGTCCTGGATCATTGCCTGGAGGCAGTTGGGGGCTGGATGTGGGCGAACAAGCTGAAATTAAATCTGGGTAAGACAGAGGTGCTTCTGGTCAGGAAATCACAACTCAGGTAGTGCACTACTGCCCTGCTCTGAATGGGGTTGCACTCCTTCTGAAGGAGCAGGTCCGCAGTCTGGGGGTTCTCCTGGATCCACAGCTGCTCCTGGAATCCCAGGTGGTGGCGGCGGCCAGGGGAGCCTTTGCTCAGCTTTGGCTGATTCGCCAGCTGCGACCATACCTGAGCTGCGCAGACCAGGCCACGGTGACCCACGCCCTAGTGTCATCCAGATTAGACTACTGCAATGCGCTGTACATGGGGCTGCCTCTGAAGACAGTCCAGAAATTACAACTAGTGCAGAATGCGGCTGCTCATGTGGTTGCTGGGGCTCGTCGGTTTGACTCTGTCGGGCCGTTGCTTTGGCGGCTACACTGGCTGCCAGTTCCTTTCCGGGCCCGATTTAAAGTGCTTGTTTGGATCTTAAAAGCCGTTTACAGCACAGGGCTGGGGTATTTGAGGGACCGCCTCCTTCCATATAATCCTACCCGTACTCTTAGGTCATCTGGGGGGGGGCTTCTGACTGTGCCGCCACCAGGATTGATGAGGGGGATGGCGTCCAGGAATAGGACCTTCTCGGTGGTGGCCCCACGACTTTGGAATACCCTCCTCTTAGAATTAAGAACTGCTCCCTCTTTGGCAACATTCTGGTGGGGCCTGAAGACTTTTTTATTCAAACAAGACTTTAACTGTTGACAGGCTGGCTGGCATTTTTTACATTCTATTTTTTTAAATTGTGGGATCCACGAGGCTTCCTGTTTTTTAAAATTTTTTTAACTGTTTTTAATATTGTTTTTAGTATTGTTTTAATTGTACATATTGTGGTTGATGTACTGCCTTTTAATGTTGTAAGCCGCCTTGGGTGCCCTTGGGCAGAAAGGTGGGATAGAAATTGAATTAATAATAATAATAATAATAATAATAATAATAATAATAATAATAATAATAATAATAATAATAA
>JAJKFI010000003.1:24644502-24666664 GCA_029204185.1 Lerista edwardsae
AATAATAATAATAATAATAATAATAATAATAATAATAATAATAATAAATTTATTATTTATATAGTGCCATTTGCACATTACAAAAAGCTTCTAAGGGGCTTAGAGTCTAAAGCAGCGGTTCTCAAACATTTTAGACTGGGACCCACTTTTTAGAATGGGATTGTGGTGAGACTGACTGGAAGTGATGTCATTAACCTGGAAGTAATGACTTAGCCAGAAGTTATATCATCAAGCAGGAAGTGCCATCATTGTGACATAGAGCTCAGTCCTAACCTAGAGATAGGCCAGCACAGTTAGGCCAGCAAAATTTGATCGGGACAAGGGACACCGTAAAACGTGTTTGGACCACTCTCTGAGTCAGAGAGGATGGCGCACATCTGTATGCTGGCCTCTCAGACTCTGATAGTGATCCAAACATACTTTACGGTGTCCCTTGTACCAGTCAAACTTTGCTGGCTTAACTGTGCCAGCCTAACTCCAGGTTAGGATTGCGCCCATAGTCAAATGACACTCCTGAAATGCTCCAGCCAGGTTCAAAGTTTGGGGGTTGGGGTGGGCCCGAAAACCATGGATTTGGACATCTTTGGATTTCCTTATCTGTGAGGGCTTCCTGGAATGGAACCCCTGTGGATAAGAAGGGCCTGCTGTAAAACCGAATTCCATCTTACCTATTTATGGGTGACAAATGCATCAGACTTCTTAGATGCTCAAGGATTGTTTGTGCTCTTCTTCTGTCTGCCTTGTCTTCTCTTTCCCTGCCAATTGGCATGATCTCAGTTTTACTTAGAATTGTACCTTTCTCATCCAGCATACAGCTGGCGTAGAGTAGTAGCTTACAGTATAGGTAGCCATGCTATACCTGAAGCAAATAAGTGTATCTCTTTTAGGACCAAATGAAATATAATGCAGGAAGTAAAGACTGGGAACTCATTCTGATGTCATTTTTTTAAAAGCAGTCTTGGGGTGGTAATTTGGGTCAAGGTCACAGTATGGGAGAGAGTGGGGTGTAATCTTTTGTCCCACATACATTGGCTCCTCATTCCCACAAGCTGTTATTAGCCACTGAAGTGAGGAAAAAATATCATGGGTGTAATTTTTGTGCCTATACATTTTGCCCTTTGCAACTAATGACAACTTCAGGGGAAAGTTTGAATCCAGGTCACAGCATGGGGAATAGATCCACTTCTCCAGGCACCATGATGTTGATTGAAATACTTCCCCCTCCTCTTCCAAAAGGTCTTTGGAGACAGGGAAAAAAGCCTGAAGTTTATATAATATTCACAGGGCCCAGTCCTGTCCAACTTTCCAGCACTGATGATGATGATGATGGTGGTGATGATGATGATGATGATAATTGTATTTATATACCACCTTTCTTAAGATCACTAGATTTCTCTAATGACTGTAACTCAAGGCGGTTTACATAGGTAGATTTTTATTCACAAACCCGAAGGTTTTTACAATTATACAGAAACGTTCTATCTTTCAAGAACATTCATACAGATGGATCTTTCTGGATTTAGCCTTCTTTCTTAGCCACCCGTCTGTCTTCTGTTGACTGAAAAAAGCACTATATAAATGCTAACTATTATTATCATAACCCCTAACATTTTGCTGCTTATGACCTTTGGTTATGACCGAGGAGACCTGGTTCTGACTGAATATTTTTTTCCCCTCATCCATGCAGCTACAGGCTAAGCAAACAAACATCCCCTTATTTTGAGGAGGCTTCCATGACTTCCCACCACCACAGGATGCAGCATGCACTTTGTTGGTATGGCTGTATCAGTGCTTTTGCATTATTCCAGAAAAGGAGCCATATTAGACTTTGCATTGAAAACGGCAAAAAACGTTTTCACATGTGACACCTTAAAGACTAATTTGTTGTGACATAAGCTTTTGGTCATGCACCTGAAGACTGTCACACATCTGACAGCCCTATAAAAGATTATGCCACAATAAAGTAGGTATTGAGGTTCCATGAGAAACGTTTGTTTCACCTGCAGTAACACTTACAGTGCTTTTGTAAGAGCAACGTTACTGAGGCAATGTATGTGAAATGCCTTGTGCGCTGAAAAATGTTTGTTATGATTATGAAGGACAATGAACTGCAGAAGTCTATTTGCCTTGTGGAAGCCCCATTTGTAGTTAATCAGAACATAACTATATGTACAGACATTGTATAGGAACGAGCACTCTTAAAATACTTTTGTTAGGAGCAGTAGACTACTAAACCTTTCTCGTTTTATTGTGAAGATCAAAATTTGTGCCTAGTTGGTTTTTTCCTTTAATAATATTATTAATTATTATATATTATATAATAATAATAATATAATATATAATTAATTATATTAATATATAATATATAATATTAATAATATTAATATTAATATAATAATAATAATGATGATGATGATAATTAATTATAATATATTAATATATATTTATATATATATTATATTATATTAATATATATATAATATATTATATAATAATAATAATATAATTAGTTATTATATATTATTATTATATAATAATATTATTATAATATTATTAGTAGGGATAGGCACTTGAGTTCAGGGCCAGCCTTAAGCCAAAGTGACCAATGTCATCACATCGGGCCCTGCACTTTGGGGGCCCGCACATCAGCACAGTGAGAAGATCATGTGCTGCTGCAGCCAGGATCTCTGTAGAATGTCAGTTAGTGAGGTTAACAGAGCAACTTTGCCTTGGGCCTTCCTATCTGCCCCTGCCTCTAAACAGCCCAAAATGGTTCTCCTGGAAGCAGTTGGTGGTGATGTCTTCATGTCACCACCAACTATTTCCAGGTGCCATGCTTTGTGTGCAGCACCACAAGCACTATTCACAAGCACTATTCCTGGGGAGTGTGGGGGACTCCATGCCCCACATTGGGCCCCGCCACTCCTAGGCCCAGCCCTGCTTGAGTTGTCGTCACTCAACTTGAGTCACAAAAATGCACAAAACGTTTTTATTACTCATGTTAACTTGACATCTCTGACTCGAATGTCCCTGACTTGAACCTGACTCAACTCTTAGAGCCAGTGACTCGGAAAAGAATCATGACTTGAATTTGACTCATGTCCTGACTCTTTAAGTGTGTGTGGGCTTGCTTGCTTTTTTCCCCTATCACTTCCACATCATTCTGAAAGATGTGGAAGCCGCTTTTCAGACTGACGGCAGCAGTAGAATTGGTGGGAGGAGGGTAGGCAATTCTAGGGGGTGGAGCTGGAGGGATTGGGGGGAGGAGGGAGGCTTAAGGTCTTTTTGCTCAAGGACTTGACCCGTTTCTCGAAATGACTCAGGGCTCAAGTAAAAATGACAGGAAATTTCCCTGATTCGAGTTGTGATAATCGCATGCTATGACTTTGCAAGTCAAATTGAATTGCGGGGTCGCTGACGTGATCTAAGCTTACTGGCTTCGGCACATCCCTTCTTATGAGACTTCATTCCTTCTACCTTTTGCCTCGTGAATGACTTCTGTTTATGGGCACATTGCCTAATGAGGCAAATAAAGGGCCCATCCTTCAAAGGGCCCACCACTCTCAGTATCAGTGGTGTCAGTAGCACTTAATGCACCATGAAGGGACAGGTGGAGTGGTGTGTTGGAGGAGGTTCCAGGGACCCCAACACTGGATACATATTTGCCAGGTGGAAAAATAGGCACAAAGTAGTAAGACCGAATTTAGTTGATGCTTCACAGGTGCTTTGGTTATATTATGACACATTTATGTTGGAGCAAGTCTGAGTGATCTCAATGGGGCTTACTTTTGAGTGGAAATGCATAAGATTGTGCTGTTTGTTACCTTTTTCCACACTTAAAATTCATTTTCTTTTGGCACTGAATGCCTTGTTGGATTTTAACCACAGAAGTATTCTCTGTGCATCTTGAAGAAATTCAATATAGAGGAAATTCCAGAATTCTCAGAGTAGTAGTACATTGGGAATCTACTGAGAGATTATTTTTTGTGTCAACTGCTGTCTTGTTTGTGACTCAGATTGATCTGGAAACCTTTAGGGCAAATGCATTAGATTTTGCAGTTGGAACTAAATTACCTAATTCCCAGAGTTGGGACCTGTCGCAGTTCCAGTACTGTGAATTTGGCACAGCAGGAACATGTAACATACTGAACAGCAGGTCACATTCTCTTCCCTCAAGAAGTGGAGGATAGCAAGGCAGTTCTTTTCGACACACCAGTCAATATTAATTATTTTATCAACTCTGAGTTTATTATAGTCACTGTTCGGATCAGGTTTCAGTGAGTTGTAAGAAAGATTAATTGCTGAATCAATATCTGACTTAGGGTGCAATCCTAACCTGGAGTTAGGCCGGCACAGTTAGGCCAGCAAAATTTGGCTTCTTGCAAAACTTGGCTTCTTGCAAAACTTAGAGCTTTGCCCTCCCTGTAGAAATGCCTCTGCACAGCAGAGACTCGGGGCACAATCCTAAACTGAGTTAGGCCAGCATAAGCTAAACCAGCAAAGTTTGGCCAGCACAAGGGCCACCGTAAAGTATGTTTGGACCACTCTTGGAGTCAGAGGAACCAGCACATAGACGTGCACCATACTCTCTGATTCCAAGAGTGGTCCAAATGCACTTTATGGTGGCCCTTGAGCAGGCCAAACTTCGCTGGCCTAACTGTGCTGGCCTAACATCAGGTTAGGATTGTGCTGTCAATGTCTAATTTGAAATTTTGCCTTGGTTGTTCCCTCAAAATATCAGTCGTGCAGGGGAACATTTATTGCATTGCATTGCATTGCATTGTAAGCCGCATCGGGCATCTTAGTTTCTAAGAGGAAAGGTGGAAATAGAAATGCTTTAAATAAATATTCATCTTACAGGGTTATTGTAAGGATTATAGCAGCCTTTTTCAACCACTGTGCCAGGGTACTTTGATGTGCCTTGAATGGTCTACAGGTGTGCCGTGGGAATTTGGGGAAGTACATTTATTAGTAGGGCCATTGGGAGGGTGAGCCCCCCACCAGCAGCATGGTGTGCCTTGCCAATTCTTAAAAAGCTATTAGTGTGCCTTGACAATTTTAGCACCTTGCCAGTGTGCTGTGAGGTGAAAAAGGTTGAAGATCCCTGGAGTATAGTAACATAATGCATGTGAAACATTGGTTGTGCTTGAAAGGCTCTGTAAAGATGCAATGCTTTAAGAGAGTTGATTAATTAAGTTATAGCAGGGTCAGCAGTAGAGTCCTGGGATATGGCCCAGTTATGGGCCTCCATACTCTCTCCACCCACCACTATGTGCAAATCAGATATAGAGTTCAAAATAGCTACTGTAGAGTCACTACATGACTGGATATTGAAAGTGTAAACAGCTGCTCTGAGTCCTGTGGCAGCCTGTGGGCTCTAGAATGTGCCTAGGTGAAGCTTAACCCATGCTCTTGACCCTGGGGGCAACCACTGATATTTTTTTTTTTATCATGGTTTTTGACCTAACATAGTGCACAAATAAGATGGACTGTTTGGTCAGTCTTAAAGACTGCAGTGCAATGTAGAGGAAGAGAGAGGGTTTTTGAGATATGTTTTAGATTCTAGAACCATCCAGTTCTTCAGGGTGATTGTAGCTCAGACTCCTCCTACTTCAGAATGTAACATTCTGCAGCTGTTTATCTGGTTTGATTTCTGGCAAGCAGAGTAGCAAAAAATCATACTTGATTCTTGGCTCTGTAATCTAAAAGATATGTGCTAATTCTTTAATATTCATAGTGCTTCCTTGGGGAACTTCCTATGTGTAGAGAGAGCTGATATAGTGACTTGGGAAGGTATTCATTTAGCCTGCTGTTTTGTAAAGTAGGATTTATAACACCCTGCAGACATTAAATGAGTCATATGTTTCCCAGATTCTTTTGCAATTAGATATTAACAACAACAGTCAAGCCCACAAGGTTTATTGATGTATGTGCACAGAACTAGTATGTTCTTCTATACAGAACATTGTATGTATGTTCTTCTATACAGAACATACAGAACATATACAGTATTATGCATTGGCAAAGAAATAAAATGCATCATAGCCTTGCTTGTTAATGGGGCATCATTAAAATTGGACATCAGCATCTCTGGCACATCTCAAACAGCTATTGCATATTCTGTGATGAGCTGTATTATTTTCCATCGTATCTGTGTATTTAGCATTGATTATCATTATTCTCTCCTGTGTTTTGGATGCTTTGTGGCCTATTTAGAAATTTGTTTTGCACTCTTCAGCACGTGAGTAGCTGTATTACTCTTCTTTGGCAAAACAGAAACACACAGCATCTTCAATAGTAAGTAAGGACAATCCAGCCAGAGTGAAGTAGTTTTTTGTACTGAGCCAATAGCCATGTGTGCACTCATAGCTTCTAGGAAAAAAAAATGTGTTTCAATTAAGTGAATAGCTGCCAAGCACTCGGTGTACAACCCACTTCCTGCTGGGTTGGAACACTATATCACTGTGTACCTGCAGTCACAATCACATGGGGGGATACAGTCACGGTGGCTTTTCAAAAACACAACTCCCCCACTTTGTTTTTCGCCTGGTCTTCTGTTCTGATTATTCATAACTAGATTGACCTACTTGAATGATAGACTATGATTGCACGTTCAGGGCGCAATCCAAAAAAGCCCTTGGACCAACACAAGCTGCTTGCGTTGGCCCAGCACTGTTGCGAACGTGCTGTAAAGCATGTTTGCGTCAACGCAAGGCACGCTGGACTGACGGAGACAGCTGCATCTGCCCAGTTGTGCCGAGGAGACGCCCAGTTAAGCTGCCCCTGCGCTGGCCGAGTTTGGCCAGCACAAAGTCTTTTCTTGGCGGGGAGGGTAGAAGCGAGAGGGAGGCGGAATAGGATGGGGGAGGGTGGAGGTAGAGTATTCCCATGGGCAGGGTGGCCCAGAGAGGAACCCAGATCTGGCTGTTAGGCTGGATCCAACCCCACCCCCAGGGCGCTCAGACTTGCGCAGGCACAGATCCTTGCCCTGTGGTGAGCTCTAGCATAGTCCGTACCTATGCTTGGGTACCGCACAGGCCTGCTGGCCTGCCTGTTCCAGTGCAGGTTAGGATTGTGCTGCCCAGCATGTCAGATCCTACTTTCAGCAGGATCCTGCTGATATCCACCCAAACTCATTAAAGGTGCCGTGATGATACAGGTATGCCTGGTGGATGCTCCTGCTGTACAGTAATGAGTGCAAGATTTGTGCCACTTTTGTCACTGATACTGGGGGGTGGATTTAGGGCTACAGCCTGCAGACAATTCAGCAGTTCCCACACTTTCTAGTATCATGACCTAACACTGCAGTGGATTACAACCCAATGTTCCCTGCAGGACCCCAAACCTGTTCTGGGAACCTCCAAAGGTCGCTTGGATTGTCCTGGGCCCACAGCCCATTCAATTGGCTTCTGAGAGCCCCAGAATATCTGTGAAAGCAAGGAAGTTGTGGGCACAAACCGGAAGTGACTTCCAATCACTTCCTTAAGGCATTTTGAGGCCCACCGAGGCCAATGGAGTGGGCCTGGTGCAACTTGAAAGCAGCCTCCAGAGCTCCCAGTAAGGCTTTGCGGTGCAATAGTGAGCATCAGGTCATGACCCACAGTTTGTGAAATGCTTTTATAGATCCTTAATGAAGAGAATTGAAATAGCCCCAGCTGCCTGCATTGAAATGCTTCTGAACACTAGTGAGTTCCTTGCCAATAGCCCAAACAGCTGAGAATTGGGAATCCTTCTAAAGCAAATGGCAATTGAGTCTAAATGGTGGACATGCATAAACGGTAAGTAAACGCTACTTCCATCTGAAAATATAATCCCAGGAAGTCCTTTAGACATTGTAATTGTCCAGTGTCAGGATTTTCAGATCAGTCATCACTTTGAAGTGGCATTGTGGTAGTACCTAGCTTTCAAGTCCTTTTATGTTTCCAGAATCAGCACAATATGCAAAGATTAATATAACTTGTCTAATGGAATCGTTTTTCCCCTGTGACCTAGGACAATTATTCTGCACATTTTCCTTAAGAATGAGGTAAGGATTCTTCACGAGGGTATCCAGCTAATAGATAAGTGAATTACAGGATTTTGGCTCTCCTGGAGTGGGAGTTGAGAAGATTGGTGAACCTTTTTGCACGGGTTACTAATAGAAAAAGATGTGGGTTGAATGAGAAAGATGGTAGTCTAGTGGAAAGCTTTTAAGCCACAGCATCCTCCTACTGTTGCTTCTTTGTAACTTTGAATAGAGCTCAGCTGCATGAAAAGGGATATGAAAGGCAAAGCGAGGCTGTTGCTAATTTGTGTCCTCTTTTAGAAGGGCCACCCCATCTCACAGTGAATTTATCTTCATTCTTTCTGACCCCCACCCCATTGTCGTCAAAGCTATTTGGGTTTCTCAGATTCCCATTCAGGGGGTAACAAGGTTACTCTTCTGCTGTTTGTAGCTATCACTAATGATGGGATTGGTTCTAACTTGATTTTGTCCTAGCAGATCAGACCTTTTCTTCTGCACGTAGGGTGTAATAGCAATGGGTAATTCAGTGGCAAGACATACGATATTAGAGGTGACAAATGCTATCCAGGTTGAATATCCCGTATCCAGACTGCTTGGGATGTAAAGGAATCTGGATTTTGGATTTGTCTGGATTTTGGAAAAATTGCATAAATATAATGAAAAATGCTTCCTCTTGCTCTTTTCACTGTGACCCATGTGGGTGTCTGTTGGCCTCTTTGACATTTTTCAGCAATGGCACACACCACAGAGCAGATAATAAAATTCTCTGCTCTGCGGTGTGTGCCAGCCTGTATATGGGAATGAGCACAAGACCTTCTAGTGTTCACACTACAGGAAGTTAAAAAAAAAGTCTTGGACAAAAATGTCTGGATTGTGGAATGCAGGCATGCCCCGGTATCCGCTGGGGTTCCATTCCAGACCCCACTGTGGATACCTGAAACTGTGGATACTGGGGACACCTTTTTAAAGATACGGGAACATCAGTGGTTTTACTGCAACAAGGTAAAAAAAGAGACTTGTTTAATGTTCCCCTTTCTTTTTAGTAAGCATCCAAGTATCCATGGTATCCGTGGATAACTGAAACTGTGGATACTGGATCAGTGGATACTGGGCACGCCTGTAATCTGGATTTTGGATGTCCAGATAAGGGATCATCTGCTTCTATATGCACTTTTTATTTAGGAAATACAACAATGGTGTGGCTTTTCTTTGCAAATGTGGAGAATAGATACAAGCAGCCTTGCTGAGTCAAAGTCCTCCAACAGAAAGGCAGAAGATAATAATACTTAGTATTTATATACTGTTTTTTTTGAGTGTGCAAAGTGCTTCACATGTATTATCAATCTAGCCCTTACCCACACCCCATTCAGTTGGGTTAGTATTATTGCAACTGTGAGCTGAGGCTGCAAGGAAGCTGCTTGCTTAAGCCCATCCACTGACTTCATGGGACAAGTAAGACTTAAACCAGGGAAGTCCTGGTTCACAGATCATTCTCATAGCTGTCACAGTACGCACTATACAGGTTCAACATTTCCTGGAATCCACGGCTCTTACTACAGCTGCCCCAGTCCTAACCAAGGCTGGACTAGGCAGGGCGGTTGGCCTGGTTAGGAGCCCTATCCAGCCCTGGTTAGGAGGCAGCTGTGGTGCAACTCGCAGTAAGGGGAAACAGCTATGGCATTTTGATGCAAAATTTATTTTATTTTATTTATTTATTTATTTGATTTTTATCCCGCCTTTTCGCCCAGAGGCGCTCAAGGCGGCATTACAGTATAAAAAGATAAAATATAAAATTAACATTACCAAGCAGTTAAAAACAATGTTAAAAAATAATACAAACAACAAAATTAAAACAGATACAATTTAAAACAACACGCCCAGTGGATCATATATAAAAATGAACAAACCAGCCAGCCAGCCAGCCTGTCAACAGTTAAAAGCTTTTTGGAATAAAAAGGTCTTCAGCCCCCGCTGAAATGTAAACAAAGAGGGAGCAGTTCTCAATTCTAAGGAGAGGGTGTTCCAGAGTTGGGGGGCCACCACCGAGAAGGCCCTCTTCCTGGCCGCCGCCCCTCTCACTTCTCCTGGTGGCGGCACAGTCAGAAGGGCCCCCCCCAGATGATCTAAGAGTACGGGTTGGATTATATGGAAGGAGGCGGTCCCTCAAATACCCTGGACCCGAGCCGTAAAGGGCTTTAAAAGTCAAAACTAGCACCTTGAATTGGGCCCGGAACAGAACCGGCAGCCAGTGCAGTCGCCGAAGCAGCGGCTCGACAGAGTCAAACCGACGTGCCCCAGCAACCACCCGAGCCGCCGCGTTCTGTACTAGTACCAAAATTAGTACCAAAGAGTGCAAAATTAGAGGTGAAAGTCTAATGACTGTCTAAAAAACAAACCTACACAATATCCAATTCATATAGATTGTATTTTCTGACACGAATATTCTATATCTATGTTTATTTCTATCACCAAGAATATTGCTCTGTCTTCTCTTATCAAGGCAAATATGAACCTTTCAGTAGGGCAGCCTTAGCACCTACTCTCCACATGTAGTGTTGACCTTTAATAAAGTTTTAGATATGATTTATCTAACCAACACTCAGGTGTCTATGATATTAAGAAAATTTTCCTTGAGTGAAAGATATGAGGGTGTAATCCTAACCTGGAGTTAGGCCGGCACAGTTAGGCCAGCAAAGTTTGGCCGACACAAGGGACACCATAAAGTGCGTTTGGACCACTCTCAGTGTCAGGGAAGATGGCACACAACTGTGTACTTGCCTCTCTAACTCCAAGAGTGATCCAAACACACTTTATGGTGTCCCTAGTGCCAGCCAACCTTTGCTGGCCTAACTGTGCTGGTCTAACTCCAGGTTAGGATTGCGTCTGAGTCTGCTTGCATAATTCTTTTTTTTTTTTTTAATAACCATATGCAATCTTTCTTGGGCCCACAGTGGGAAGAGAAATGGAGACAGGTTGTGAGACATTGTATCAAGGCCACAGTTTTTATGGTTTATAGCTTCCATAACTTTGGTGTGCTGCAAACAGGAACACTGTGATGCTGCTACCAGAACACATGCTGAAGAAGGAAATTGATCCGTTCTGCCAATACAACCAGGACTAGTTTATACTTCATTATTCCTTTATCCATCAACTTTTGGGGGTGGTGGTGGTACTGCTACAAAGTTCCTGTGTTATACTTGTATGTCGGCCCCAGCCACTCTATATTAGATGAATTATAATGGACTAGCTTTTTGTTACCCGGCGTTGCCCGGGTAACAAAATGATCTTCCACAGTTTATGAGTTTTGCACCTCTTCTCGCCCCCCCCATGCCGATGGGGGCCGAACCCGGACTCCAACCGCGTCGGGAGCGTCACCAGTCGCCTTGGTGACCCCGGAAACTATGGACTCGATGCCAATTTTGCCCGTTTTCGGCCATCTTCACTTCAGGCCCCTATGCACCCCCACCCCCGGGGGCGCTAGGGTGGCCTGACCCCGGAGTGTCTGTCGCCAGGCCGCTAAGCACGCGCATGCCGAGTTTGGTGCGTGTCGCTCCAGGCGGTCCAGCAGGGCATGGCGGACGTTGTGTCTCGCACCTCTTCTCGCACCCCACGCTAAGGGGGGGCGAACCGGACTCCGACGGTGTCGGGAGCATCGCCGCTCGTCCCAGCAACCACAGAAACTGGAGTTGACGCCGATTTAGGCCATTTTCAACCATTTTCACGTGGGGACCCCCGTGTACCCCCACCCCCGGGGGCACTAGGGGGGGTCTGACCCCTGCAGTGTTTGTCGTCAGGCCGCAAGGTGTATGCGTGCCAAGTTTCGTGCTGATCGGTCCAGGTGTTCCAGCGGGGCATGGCGGACATTTTGTTTCGCACCCCTTCTTGCACCCCATGCCAAGGGGGGGCCGAACCCAGACTCCAATGGCATTGGGAGCATCGCCGCTCATCCCGGTGACCCCGGAACCTATGGATTCGACACCGATTTTGGCCATTTTCGACCATTTTCACGTGGGGACCCCCGCATACCCCCACCCCCGGGGGTGCTACGGGGGCCCGACCCCTGCAGTGTTTGTGGCCAGCCTGCTAGGCTTCCGCATGCCAATTTTGGTGCCGATCGCTCCAGGCGTTACAGCAGGGCATGGCGGATGTAGTGTTTTGCACCCCTTCTTGCCCCCCACATCGAGGGGGGGGCCAAACCCAGACTCCAACGGCATCGGGAGCGTCGCCACTCATCTCAGCGACCCCGGAAACTGCGGATTCGACGCCGATATTGGCCGTTTTTGAGCGTTTTCACACGCGGACCCCCGCGGACCCCCACCCCCGGGGGCTCTAGGGGGGCCTGACCCCCGCAGTGTTTGTGGCCAGGCCGCTAGGCTTCCACATGCCGCGTTTGGCGCCAATCAGTCCAGGAGTTCCAGCGGGGCATGGTGGACGTTTTCTTTCGCACCCCTTCTTGCCCCCCACATCAAGGGGAGGCTGATCCCGGACTCTTATGGCATCGGGCGCGTCGTCACTCATCTCGGCGACCCCGGAAACTGTGGATTTGACGCCGATTTTGGCCGTTTTTGACCATTTTCAAGCGGGGACCCCCGCGTACCCCCACCCCCAGGGGCGCTAGGGGGCCCCGACCCCCGCAGTGTTTGTCGCCAGGCCGCAAGGTATATGCGTGCCGAGTTTCGTGCCGATCGCTCCAGGTGTTGCGGAGCCTATGCGAGATACACACACACACACACACACACACACACACACACACAGGCTCTTCTTTATATATATAGATAAGTACTTTTTATGTAGGAAATGCAACCGTGATCCAGCTTTTCCTTGCAAAGTAGAGAATAGATACAAATAACAAGCTGGGAGCATTCCGCATACTTCACCGAACTATTGTCCTTTCTGCAATGCCCAGATGCCAGATGGCAAAGTGAGCAATGGGACAAAAAATTCAATGAAATGATACAGTAGTATCCTATTAACTTGCTGTGCAGTATGAAACCAATCCATGAGTTTGCCAGTCTTTGGGCCTAGTAAAATGCCTTCCTGGATACAGTAAATGCCAGTCTCACACACACACACACACACACACACAGTGGGTGATACAAACCTGTTTAGGTCCCAGGGCGTAATATGAAATGGAGAAATTGCCATGCTGGTCTGTTCCTGGTAGCAACTCATTTCCCACTGAGGAGCACTAATCTGATCATCTGGGATACAACATTCTCGTGTTGCCTTGTCACCAACTATTGGCATGCAGTAAATTGTGCAATCCACCTGCCCAATGATCCCATTCTCTATACTTGCCTGGATACAGATGAGTGCTCTTACCAGAAGTCATGGAACTGTGCCAGTAAAAGGCAATACTTAACTTTCATGGAATATAATATCTACAGGTCTTCACTGGAAATCAGTTAAATATTTTACAATTCAGGATATTATTATAAGGACAAGCTTTCCCTATCTGCTGAGTTGAATATTTTGATGTATGGCTATGGGGCTAAACTGGCACTGATTATTTAATCATATCAGATTTTTAGAACATGAAAGAAGCTTGCAAGATTATCTAGCTCATTGCCCTGCCTTTAAGCAGGATTGATCGTATCTAAATATGTATGTCTCGTTCAATCAATTTTTTATAATGCCCAATGGAAGGTACTCCATATTTGCATTGCCTAAATCGTCTGCCCCAAAGAGTCCTTTAAGATATTACATCTATTTTTCTCTCTGTCTTAATCACATTACTTTTTATCTTGCCATCAGACACAAGTGGCTGTAATCCAGTTTGCAGCAGTCTCTCTCAAATTGAAAAGGGTTTGCGAGCCAAGTTTTTTGTAATTTGTTCCTGAGTCTTATTATTTAGGGTGCAACCCTAACTTGCGCTGGAATGGGCAGGCCAGCGGGCCTGTGCTGTATCCAAAGCAAGTTGGGAGCAGGCGGGAGCCTCCCTGGGCAAGGGCACATTTATGCCCTACCTGGGGTAGGTGCCAGCTGCCCCAATGAGCTCCTCGGATCTGCGCCTGTCATTTAGCTGAAGATGCTGTGTGGCCCAAATTCGGGCTGCACAACCTGGGGGCAGGAGCTCGGATGTGGCTCTTCCTGAAGACGCCCATGTTTGTCATTGATTTCTATGAAAAGAAGAGCTGAATATCTCATGCTCTTCTGAGATCTAATATCTATCTGATGCTATAGAATAGTTAATTCTTGTTCCTTACGAACCTTCTAAACTGTTATTGTTATTGAAGCTTCACAGGTGTATAAGAAGCTTCCAAATTATTATTGTTATTATTGTCTTAGTAGTAGTAAGAATGCTTGTATACTGCTTTTCAACAGAAAGGTTCTGAAAACCATTTATATACATTCACATGTTGCTACATTCAACCGTTCTCTATATTCCTAACAAGAAACTGAGCCAATGGTTTCCTGCCCTGTATAGGGCTCATATAATTACACATATAATTTATTTAACTTCATTTACATCCTGGCTTTTGTCCTCTTGAAATTCAAGGCAGCACATGTAGTATGCTGTTGTATGCAGTCTACATTCCCAAACCGAACAGAGCCAGATCTCCTTCAGCTAGGTGACTGCCTTCCCTAACTTCAGAGTAGACGCTTAACTGATTCACATTTCATTTTGAGCTCATTTTAACTCCCATGTCCTTTTTCAGCAATCTTACTAGATGTCCCCATTTTTGTCAGTATGCGCTGTAATGTGAAACATTTCAAGCTTTGATTGCTTCAGCAAAGGCAGCTGTGCCTCAATATTTGTATTAGAATGTGAAACTAGGCTTGTATTGAGTTCCTGTCGCTCCAGAATTTTCTTGCTGAAACATTAAAAACAGGGTTGACTGAAAGGGTAGAAGAAGCTTATAACTGAGCAATAAAATGTAGCTGCTTCTGTGTATTTTGGGAGCTCTAAATTGGTCAGGAATGTTTGTGCATGTGCAATCTCATCCTGATGCTGGAGAACTGTGGAGTCTAAGCCGGTGGTTCGCAAACGTTTTAGTGCCAGGACCCACTTTTTAGAATGAGAATCTGCCTGGGACCCATTAGAAGTGATTTCATGGCCAGAAGTACTGTCAGAGATGCCAGAGCCTGCTGCTTTCCTGAGAATGCAGCAATAAGAGAGGATTGTTGCAGATCGCTCTCACTCTGCCCGTAATCTGTTTGAACTTCTTCCTTCTGGACGTCATTATAGGACATGGTATATTAGAACAACCAGGCACAAGAACAGTTTTTTCCCCCGTGCTATTGGGCTACTGAATAGCTGATTATGTTGATGTTTTGGTTTTGATTTGGATAAGTTTAGAGTTAGTGGGGGCTTGTTAATGTGATGGTATTATTTATTAGTTTAAGGTATATGTGAGAGCTTTTGGGCCGAAGTAAAATTCCATGTATGGTGAAATTCCATGTATGGCCAATAAAATTATATTCTATTCTAAATTAGGTTATTTCTCAGCCATTTTCCAACAGCAAAGTGAATCAGAAAGTGAAAAAAAGCCTATTTACCATCTTGACACAAGCAAAATAACCACACAGCCCTCCCCATTTCCAGTGTCCACTCTTCCCATAGGTAATTTGCGACTCACTTGTGTGTCTCAGCCCACAGTTTGGGAACCACTGGTCTAAGCAATTGGGCACTACTCTTTGTCATGAGCCCTAGTACCCTAGTCCCTCACCAGCAGTGCACAATGGTACATTCCCTTTGGAGATTCCACATTGGTAGACTCTTTGGTGAACACTATGGGTGCAATCATATCCCCGGCCAGCCATGCTGATTAAGCTGTACCAAAAAGGCAGGCATTGCATCCAGCAGTGGAAGAGGGGAAGTAAGTTTTTATTCCTATCTCACAATATTCCCTTGGGCTGCCTATGGGTCTCCTCAGACACTCACCATCACTTGTGGTGGCACACGACTGAGAGGGAAGGGATGGGGAACATTGGAATGGATCTCGTGTGTACCGTTACCGCCAGATAAACCCCTCCTCCTACCTGCTCCTAGTTCCTGCTCACCCAGTTTCCCAGTCTACTTACTCCCAACCCTGGCTCAACCACAGATTTACCAGTGGACCTCTTCTGACGTATCTTGCTCCACCTGACAGCCCAATCCTGGCTTCGGCTGTATGAAGCTTATTTTTGTGCCCTTGAGGAAAATTGAAACTGAAATGTGCTGGGCCTCATGCACCTTGCCTAGGAAATATTTTTATTCTGAGCATCTTTTTGAGCCTTTGCTTCTCCTTTTTTTTCTCCTTCCCTGATTGTCTTAGTGCTGCCCTCACGTTTCCACTTATAGTAAAACATGCACTAGCCGTTATGCTCACAGCCACAAAAGTATAACTTGCATGGTGGGGAAAAAGTGCAGAGTTGTTTTTTTAAGCAACAACAACAACAACAACAACAACAACAACAAAGTCATGCGCCTCTCTCTCTGTCTCTCTGTCTCTGTCTCTCTCTCTCACTCACTCACTCACTCACTCACTCACTTGCTCATTCGCTCGCTCAGTTAATGCATGACAATCTGGAATATAATATAGCCGAACCAATGGCAGACCGCTAATTTCAATCTTGGATTTAAGTTTATTCCAGTTGAATAGTTACCTAGTAATTATATTACACTTGGCCAAATATGTCCCTGTTTTACAGAGGGTTATTTTATTCAGATTTGTACATTTGTTTGATTAGCTAAGTTCAGGGGTTCAAAACATAGCTAATGAATGCAGAGGAACAGAATCTAAGCATCAGGCGGAACCTTTTCCCATTTCACATCTGAATAAAAGTCACAGTGGCTGGAGCTTAGCATGCCTTACATGTGTTCTTTATCCAATTTCTGAACGACTGAGGGCCCAATCCTATCCAAGTTTCTGGTGCCAATGCAGCCCCAAGGTAAGCGAACAAACATTCCCTTACCTCCCTGACTCCCTGACTCTCCCTCCACCACAGAATGCAACACACATCCCATTGAGACTGGAAAACTGGATAGGATTTGGCCCTGAAAGTGGTCCCTCCTTTATATGAAACACATTGCCCTTTTTGCTGTTCTGTGAAATGTGGAGAGTGTGGTTAATTATGGAGCTTTAAGTAGAAGATAATTTATTCTCCTAGGCTTGTCTGCCTGTTTACATTACTTTCACTCATTAACCCTGAAATACTTTTGCAAGACTGTAAATAATATTCATGGAAAAGAAAAATAACCCGATCTATCATAATTTAAATTTGCTGGGGGTCAAAGTTTAATTTTTCACACTCCTAAATTCAATGACAAACCCCCCTCCCCGCTCTCCCCTTCCTGATCTTGTGTGTGGAATTCAGTCAAAAAAGCAGCTGTTTTCTCAGGAGGATTGTCTAAAACCTCGAGATGTAATGACATGCAGGGCATGCTCCATTTTCGAAGTGAAGTAGACACTTGAAGGAGTGGGCCAAATCATGGAGCAGCCAGTAAAAGACACCTTCAATATAATAATAATAATAATAATAATAATAATAATAATAATAATTAATGGAAAAAAGAATTAAGTTGCATATTGAATGACACCTTGCATTTCAAACATAGTTAGTGCACCTGCTGTGCAGGTTGGGGGCACCTTCTGCCTGGCATTGTGTTGTCGTTTGGTGCTGTGCCAACTGCTTCTTGGCACTATGGAAGATACATGGTGAGGAACCCAGCAAATCTGAAGTGGCAGCTCTTGCCTCAGCACTTGCCCTTTTAGTTCTCTCACTTTTTTTTTTTCCTGTTCAGCTAGCAACTTGGGTCAGCCTAAGCAGGATCGGAACAGAGACTGGAAACCCAGCGTGAAAGCCATGGGGGTTTATATAACTGTAACTCTCTGGGCACTGTTTTGCAACACATGGGTCTTGTGTTATGTTAACAGCCCACTCCTATTTGGCGTTGGCCCATGCCGCATCCAGTACTGAAATTGGCAGGCTGGAAGATAAGGATTTCTAGGATAAGGGTAACTTAAAGGTAAAGGTTTCCCCACGACAGAATGGTCTGGTCGTGACCGACTGTAGGGGGCGGTGCTCATCTCTGTTTCTAAGCCTGTAGAGCTGGCGTTTTGTCCGAGGACAAGCTTCCATGGTCATGTGGCCGGCATGACTCTACGCCGCAGCACACGGAACGCCGTTACCTTCCCACCGAAGTGGTCCCTATTTATCTACTTGCATTTAGGTGCTTTTGAACTGCTAGGTTGGCAGGAGCTGGGACAAGCAACGGGAACTCACTCTGTCGTGCAGTCTTGAACTCCCAACCTTCCGGTCGGAAAGCCCAGCAGCAGCGGTTTAACCCGCTGCGCCACCACGTCCCAAGGGTCACTTGCCCTGTATCAAGTCCCAGCCTGCCCAATGGCGCTACTTGCACCTGTGTCTGCAAAATCCAAGAAGCCCCATGCCTATTTAATTATCTGCAGTTGGTCCTAGAAAGAATACCCTGTAGATATTAATGGTCCACCATACTTCTTGAAAGCAGTACAGTATTTCATCCATATTTAAAGGTGCCATGCCACCAATTAGCATCCTTGACGGAATCTTCATACAAAACAGTACTTGCCTGCTAAAGAAAGTATTGCTGGATGTGATACATGTAAGCCTCAGCTAGTTTATTATGACTGAAGGTCTTCATGAACCTTCATGCCAATCATAGCTCAATGGGAATCTTTGCTCTTGGCAGGTGTCCTTCTATAAAAGAGCCAGCCTCCATGCGTACGTACTGGTTGAAAGACAATGCTACCGCGTTTGATTGTGTGCTGTGTAATGGAATGACAAACTCATTGAGGATACTAAATCAATTTGGCAAATAAAACTGAATTGCTGTGGCCAGTTCAACCTCCTTGGCCAAGCTGTGCGACAGTGCTCTTGTTCTTGGCCTCGTTTTCCTGCAATCTGTCACACGGTACTGCAACCTCCACCCCTGAATCTATCTGGATGCTGCTTGCATGCGTTTGGTGCGGATGATCACTATAAGAGGAAAAGCTGGAAATGTGTGTCTATTTGGCTTTATTATTAAATTCTGCAAAAAACAAAACAACAACAACAACAACAACAAAACAGGTGGCAGCATCTCAGTCCAGGGCAATAACCATTATGTTCTTTTGCTCTGCTATGCAGAAAGCACAGATGCTAAGTATATGGCAACAAGTTTTCCCATATTCCAAAGCTTGCTTTTAGGGCCCACTAACTCGCCAAATAGTGTATATTCTTCTGCTCCGACATGTGCAACAACTTCATGATGCAGAACAGAACTGCATGACTGGTATTTTTTTTTCATTCTCCCCCCCCCATATAAATACTGATCCAAGAGGTGTGAATGACGAGTTCTCTATGAGTGTGTTCACCAAATGTTTCTATTAAGATTTTGTTTTGCTGTGCTTATGCTAAGCAGCACCTGTCTTGGTCTGCATGAATGGCTGGGACTAACATATGGTTGGAGAGGGAAAATGTGCTCATGTTCGCCAACACCGATGGCTGTACTTTCAATAGGGGGTAATTACCATGAATAAATTTGGAAGTTTGCAAAGCTTTAGAAGCATGCACACTGGAGTAGGGGATCTCTCAAGGCATCGGAAGGAATGACTCAGGTTGACTCAGATATGTAGAAGAAGCATTCACATTGCCAGAGAAAAAAGCTTTCCAGATGTTCTGCTCAGCGTGCTGTTCTGCATGCCAGTTTTAATAATGAGCCCTAAGGAGGGGAACAGTACAGTCAGCAGAAGCCTTTTTATGTTTTCCAAATAGACCTACCGTTTGGTTGTGCATGGAGCAAACTTATTAAAAACAAGAGAAGAAATAATTTGTGCACCCCCCTACGAGGAAGAACCTGAAAGATGAGTTCTGGCTTTCAGGGATTCTGAGAATTGCTCCTGGAACTTAAACATGCTGGTAGCTTTCTGCCATTTCAGAAAGGTCTGCAGGCCCTACGTAGCCTCATACAGGAGGACTAAGGGCATGCCTGTGCCCACCAATCTAGCATACATTCTTGCCTTCTCCTAATCAGTGGGATTGTTGGAATCATCTCTCAATCCATAGACAAATTGCAATGGGTTTTCCTTTTCCATGGGCTTGGCATCCACATGGGTTGAGCATTCATGTGGGGTTGGCAACCACTGTGGATTTGAGCATCCACTGATGCAGAGATGAGGCTTGGACCTGGCCAGAAGTGGCTTCTAGTTGTGTTCAGATGTTCTATACTAAGACATGGGGAGGACATCTGCGACCTCCAGAGAGCCAGACAGACCCATCAGGCATGTTATTGCAGCGTCATAGTGGTCTTCCGTCTATTTAAATATCTGCATTTGGTCCTAGAAAGAATCCCCTGCAGATATTGATGGCCGACCATACTTCTTGAAAGCACTACAGTATTTCATCCACATTTAAAGATGGTTCATGCAGACCACTCTCATTTGATTAGTTGGCAACATAATGGTGCATTGAGTGGGGTATAATATGAGTGTTCACTTTTCTTCCTCACACAGTTAGGGAGGACTGGGATATGGTTTGAATAGGCCTAGTGCATGCTAGACATTCCTATCCACTGTTTTCAGACAGTGCTGAATACCTTGGTATGAGTCTGTGATTGCAATTCTAACCTGGAGTTAGGCCGGCACAGCTAGGCCAGCAAGGTTTGGCTGGCACAAGGGACACCATTTCATATGTTTGGATCACTCTTGGAGTCAGAGCGGCCAGCGCTCAGATGTGCACCATCCTCCCTGGCTCTGAGAGTGGTCCAAACGCACTTTAAGGTGATTCTTGTGCCAGTGAAATTTTGCTGGAACTTACTGTGCCAACCTAACTCCAGGTTAAGATTGCACTCTGTATTAGTGTATGATGATACTTACTGTGGTAAATGGTCTTTTTCTGCCTTCTTGCAGAACTGACATCTCTGAACAGTGCAATGGGTTAAAAACATTCTTAGGTGCACAGCCTTGGTCTGTATGATAAACAGTCACAGCAATTTTCTGAAGCATAACTTTTATCCTTCATTTTCCAAGGATAATGTGATTGCTGGGTTTTGGTAAAGGCTGATCAAAGTAGAATAAAATCACCTCTGAATTTATAGCATCACATCAGCGGCTTGCATGGCATCCCTGCTACTAAACAAGCAGAACAGTCAGATGTAGAGCTTTGAAAAGATATTAAATTCTGATTCTGCAAACATGGCAAAAAATATCAGAGTATCTGCATCAAAATGCAAATTAGAACAACTTTGAAAAGTCTTGATGAAGTGAAAAACAAATACAGGAAACTGCAGATTAATTCCACAAAGCAGTTTTTTTTTAAAGCTGTTTGTTTCAAGTTTGTTTGAAACTAAAGGACTAATTTTTTTTAGTTTCTGAAGAGTACTGCCTAAAAAGAGGAAAGGTGACCTTGATATTTGATGTTGACTTTTGTCTGCTGAATAAGTCATTTGGCAAGAAAGGAAGTAGGGATGTTGTCAGAAACACTTCCCTTTCTCTTCAGTTTTGGCAACAAACTCACTGAACCACTTTTGTTGAAGAGGACAAGGTTGCAACGTGGATTGTTGTTCTTTATGGTCCTCATCATTGTTCGGTGCAGTTACTGTTGCTGAGCTATCCTCACCCAAAGTACACAGGAACTGTTTAAAAAGCCATTTAGAGAGCCCAGTTGCTGTTAGCAACTTGGAATTTTCGATGGCCAATCAGCAAGGATGAGGCCACTTGCTTTATTAAAAAAAAAAAATGGGCACAGTTCTATTGGCAGCTGTGGCTTTAGAAGCTGATATCTTCTCAGTGGCCAGCTTTTGCCAGTCACGATTTCCCCCCCTGTAGACTAGCATAGGGCTGTTTCCTAACACTTTCTAAAACAGCGTTTCCCAACCTGGGGGTCATGATCCCCAAGAACAGGAGAGAGAGAGGCAATTTGGTGGTGACAGATGGACGGTGGCAACGGTGTGCTCAGGTTCGTGCTGTAGCCACAGCTGCCTAAGTTTAAAAAAAAAAGGTATTTTTGGACATACTCATTTGCCATTATGACTGGAGACACTGCAAAACCCAGGTTCTCACCACTGCCAAACACAGGCAAGTCCAAAACCCTCTTTTTTACTTAGTTGACAGCGGCTGCAGCGCAAACCTGAAAGTTCTGTCATTGCCTATAGTGCTGAGTCACCAATCAATCAATCAATCAATCAATCAATCAATCAATCAATCAATCAATCAA
>JAJKFI010000003.1:24666674-24715132 GCA_029204185.1 Lerista edwardsae
CAATCAATCAATCAATCAATCAATCAATCAATCAATCAATCAATCAACGAGTATGTATATACCACTTTTCAACAAGAAGTTTGCAAAGCGGTTCACAAGCAAAAAAAAGAGGTTAAATGGCTCCCTGTCCCCAAAAGGCTCACAGTCTAAACAAGAAGCATCAGCAACAGCCACTAGAAAAGACACTGCACTGGGGTGGCCAGTTACTCCCCCTTGCTAAATATAAAAGGAACACCACTTTGAAAAAGTGCCTCTTGCCCAGTTAGCAGGGGTGTAATGGCCCTGCAACTACTTACCATTTCCTTTATCTTAACGTTAAGGTTGGAAACCACTGTCTGGAGAAAACAGTTGATGACTGGCAAGATCTGTCCACTGAGAATGCTATTAAAGGTTGTCGGGCTGCTACAGCCCCATCACCATTCGTAGACACAGGGTGGAAAAAGCCCCTTCCACTACCATTGGTGAGCCCCCGAAGCAGCCAAAGAAAATAATTGGCAGGCATGTAAGTTTTCTAATTTAATTGCATGGTTGATTTAGTATCCAGGTGTCCTATCCCACCAGCCTTCATACTTAGTTATCACTAATGTAAAATGTAGCTGGTACTAGTTTCAGCTGGCCCCTCAGTCCTGAGGATACAACCTCTTTCTGTTCTTTTCCTGAAAACCGATTCAGTAGAAAATCCATCATTTGTGCACTACAGTCAGAATCAATAAGGCACCTAATCACTTAAGTGCTTCCTTGAAGACTTCTAGCAATCGCTTCTCTATGTGTTTTTAGGCAGGCATTTTATATAACGCTGCAATCTTTTTGTAACTTCATGTGAAATGTAATGACTTCCTTAAAAAAAAAATGCACTGTATTAACTGAACATCAAAAGGAGTCCAGAACTCATTTTTTAGACTTCATATTCAATGTGTCTTATAAACTATTGTCAATATTTTGCTAGCTATTTTTGTACAATTAGTCTGTTGCATAATTATTTATTGTATGATTTGAATTTAACACTGCGCTTTCATCTTCTGTTTCATCATTGTTTTATTTGGTAATTATGATTTTCTTATTTTATTATTTAAAATAAAACAAAATATGTTAGTAATCATTGATTGTAGGATATTATAAAGTATATCAAAAGACGGGTATATGTGTAGTCTGGGTCCCTTTATTGAAAGGATTAGGCACCTGCATAAGTACAGCAGCCCAAGTTACAAATCTGAGTGCACAGTAACTCTGATTGAGGGCATACAGTAGAACTTGTTGGGGGGTGGGGTTCAATTCCCAGAACATCCATGGATACTGAAATCCACAGGTATTCAAACCCATCAATTTGGGTCAGTTAGGTCTAGAGCAGTGGTTCCCAAACTGTGGGTTGGGACCCAGCAGTGGGTTGCAAGCCAAATTCAGGTGGGTCACAAAGCACCTAGAGCAGCCATATTGAAAATAGGGGAAGATGGGATGCTGGAAAGGGAGAGGGCTGTGTGGTTATTTTGCTTATGTCAAGGTTGTAAATGGGCTTTTTCCTGTCTGATTCACTTTGCTATTGGAAACTGCCTGAGAAATAACCTGACTTACTGCTGCATTCTCAGGAAAGCATCAGGCTCTGGCGTCACAATGACAGCACTTCCAACCATGACATCACTTCTGGTGGGTCCCAGACAGACTGTTCTTTCTGAACAGTGGGGTCCCAGTGCTAAAAACTTTGAGAACCACTGGTCTAGAGAGTGTTCTTAGGCCTGTAGAAGCTGCACACAACTGCCTGAAGCCTCAGTGCATATCAGGACAACCATTTCAAAAAAAGAAAAGGTCACATAAGTGATGTTTTTATGCCCTTATAAAACATACTGAGTCCCGGTCTTCATAATATTCCCGTATCTTGAGGAGGCCTCTATGAGCGCCCCACTCCTGCAGGATGAAGCACATGCCCCATTGGCACACCTGTGTCAGTGCTGGAAAGTTGTTTAGGATTGCGCTCTATTACCTAAGATGGTTTTAGGTCCATGATGAGAGTTTTGCATGATAGAGCTTCCTGCTGCAGTTCCAGGCACAAAAGTGTGCACAGCAAGGAGCTTGCTGACTTTCATAGACATTTTCCCCAAAGACCCACAAGCGATCTTGGCCAACACAATTTCAGCATTTTTTTGCTGACTCACATTGCCCCCTTTCTCGATCCCCCAATTAGAAATCTTCCATGTTTGGCCAGTCTCTGATCCAACCAAATTAATTGCACCTTGCAATCCTACTTCACACCTAGCTGTTACCTCCTGTTTCTCAAGGCCTGCATAGCTGGTTGCTAGAGATTCAAAGTTCACTTCAAAGTTATCATCCGGACCAGAATTCTGAATAGCCAGAAAGCTGTGGGCAAAATATATGAACCAGATCTTACACGGTGTTCTCAATTAGCCCATCTTCCTGTGTTTTTAGGATCAAAGCATTTCCCAGCATCTTTAACGTGTCAGCATCCTTCTTCATACCATAGAATATACCCATCAATTTCTAAAATAATTACCTACCTCCGTGACAAATCCAACTGTTTTGGATTTTCAGAGGGCATTGTAGTTTTCATTAAATGTTTGATAAACATTTCCACTCCTTTCCTCCACTCAATTATTTAAGAGTGCCGTTATTAAAAAAAGCATCAACACCCTAGATTCATTTGAGCAGGAAATGAATTGTGGAAATACCACCTAGAACCATTTAGCAAAGCCACTTACTTAACATGTGGTACAAAATAGAAGTTCATTTATTTAACATCCATTGCCTGGACTGGGAAATAGTGGTCTTCCATCATGTAGGAGGCAAACGTCAATTAAATATTCTCTAGCTACAGTTTCTATGAATGTATTCACCAAATTGCTTTTCAATATGGCAGTTATATATTTATGTAGGAGAACAGGTGTAGGACAAGTGTAGGGCTTTTATATGAGAACTAAAAATGGAAATTACATTTTTAGCCCATGGCTAATTATTTCCTGATAGATGTTTGAAGGCAGTAAGGCCATTATAGATCTCCTGCAATTCTGTAAACTGAATTGGATTGATTTTCTTTGGAAATCTTAAAAAGCACATGTGCTATGTGAAAGCACTTAGAACTACCCATGGAATACATATCAAGGAGGAGAAGGGGAACAACACAGAATGGGTTTTGATCAAGCAGTATGAAACATGTATGTATGTAGCAGAGAATGAGGGTGAAGCACACTTGCAGCTTCGCCTCCTTTTACCCTGCACTCTACTGCAGAGCCAGACAGAGGTGGGAAAAGGGGGGCAGCCTAATGGTTGCTGCTGCATGTAGGGGCTGGGCAAACTGTCATCCCAAAGGCTCTGTGCCTTTGGGACTCTGCCTGCAAAAAGGGGTTAAACACTAGGCTAACCCCTCCGTGTGGCAGGTGACATGCGGGCTGAGGTAGTTGGGGCATTAGGGATTCTGGTATACAGTACTGAGGTCAGCAAAGGCCTGGGGGCAGAGCAGGATCGATCATACGGTTCCTGTCCGGATCGGTGAGGTGGCCTGCAGAGTCCTCAGGATGGCTGGGGAATGAGCTCCTTCCTGTGTGTGCACGGGGTATCTCCGGGCCAGCTGCTTTGACCCCTTTGGGGCTGGCTGTGAGGCACTCCCTTGGGTTGAAGATTGAGGGGTTTTTGAGCCAGGTGGTCATGCCCGCATAGCCCAGGGGAGATAGATGGCTAGGGTTGTTTCTCCCCCCCCCCTCAAAAAAAAAATAGCCCGCCCGTGGGGGATAGTTTCTGTACTAGTTTGCCCTGCTGTAGGTTTTGTTGTTATTCAGTAAAAGTAACCCTTTCTCCCAACCTATGTCTGGCATGCCTATTTCAGGGCTACATGGGTAAATACTAATACAGGTCTGAACCATGACCAATAATTAGGGTGGATCCTGGAGCCAAGAGGTTGAGTCAATAATCTTGAGTTAGGAGATACATTCAAGTCAGGATCTTGAGTTAGGAGATACATTGTTGCCCAGACAATTCTAGTGTACAGGAACAGGAAACCATGTATAGGCCTTCCTTTTAGTAGGGCTGAATGGCCAGCCTGGTTAGGCAGAACCAGTTGTTACCACATATTACAATTACATATTAGTGCGTTGCAGTTACATATGCCCCAAACCCAGCTTTTGGCTGTGATGCACCCTGTAGCAGTAGCCTAAAATTAAGCAGTGTATAAAGGAAAAGGAAGAAGGACCAAAATAATACGTTAAGTGCAAAAAATGTGAGAAAAAAAAAAATCAGAGGCAATAGAGTTCAGTATGTAGAGTTCAATATGTAGAGTTCAATACTCCTCTTATTTATTGCCTTCGTACTGCTTCTTCTCGCCCTCCCTCGTCTGCTTCCTCCTCTCTCTCCTCCACATCATTTCCCTTCTCTTTGACACCAGCCGCTTTTAAGGGCTGGTACCCATCACCTGGTGCTGTAAATATAGGGCTAGTGGTATTCCCTATATTGGCACCTTTAATATACAATATCATATATATGACAATATCATAATCTCCAATCGCCAATGGATCAGACCAACTTCTGTGGCACCATTGAGGCTGCTTCCCTGGGCCTCAGGACGGCATACATCTTAGTATTTTTTTTCCCCCCCAGAAAATAGTAAACATGATTTTTCCTTGTGGGTGAGGGTGTTGTGTATTTTTTTTAGCCAGTAGGAATTCACTCATAACTTTGAAATATCCTTTTACCTCAGAGTTTTAAGCTGGTCACTCTATAACAGTGATTTTCAACCTTTCTAAATCTTGCCTTAACTAAAATTGCCTTAACTCTGTCAAGGCCCACCATCAGTTTTTTTTTGACAATTGAGAAGGCATGCTGTGCTGCTAGTGTGTGTGTGTGTGTGTGTGAAGCGCACAACCCCCAATGACCCTTCCAATAAATGAACCTTTCCCAAACTGCAGTGGCACACCTGCAGATCATTCATGGCACATTAATGTGCCACAGGGCACTGGTTGAAAATCGCCGCTCTATAAGTTTCTTGATGATGGGGGGGGGGATTAAATAATTTGTCCCTTTAAACATTTCTGCTATGTATTTCTCCAGAATGTATGTTCCTCCAAAAATCCTTCATCTGCCTCTTGGTCTTGCAGCGTAAACTTGATAAGATGCCATGTTCATGTGGAGGTCTTAGTACTATGCTACTGAAACTTAAGGACTGATGTTTTGGCTTAATAGTCAGTGGTTTCTGGGTGCAATCTGGACAGCTCGGAGTGACCGCTTGTTAAGTGCAAATTATAGGAGACATTTGTAGGAATGAAATGTTCTTAGGTAATAGTAATTTAAAGCTCAAACTTAATTTTCCTGTCTGATTTCAAAAGATTGTGGTTAAATGATTGCACTAGGAACAAAAAAACTTATACCTGGAAGTTCAGGGCATCTAAAAAACTGAGAATATAAGGCGTGTTATATTGGGCTAACCAATATTCCTTCTGGTTTGCATTTATCTTTGAGTCCTGCCAAATCTATGCACTTTCTTCGAGCTGCATCTTTTGTTTTTATACAGTACCTTCATCTCCAAACTTATGCATCACTTCTTAAGCATGTTTGATGCATCAGGTGTCAAGCTGGTAACTCTTGCTTGTGTGCTTATAGCTTTTCTAGATTATACTATTTTCTTTAAAAATGGCTGATCATGGACTTATTCTGCACAGTAGCTTTTTCATTAAACAATACAAACAATTTCTGAGCTGTGAGTCCCAGATTTGCCAACCTGGTGGGCAAATATATGGCACATCAACAATCTATGTGTGTGGCATGAGACCATTTTGTTTACTGTTTCTCATATGCAGGATTGCCCTATTCCTCCATAGTACTCATGGAGTCATGGTTAGTGCACATGTCCAATTTCAGTACCTACAGGTCACTGAGATAAAGGAGGACCATTCATGAAACCTACTCACTAGGCTAGTCTCCCCATCTCTGATTTTCAACAGGTAATGAAAACCATTGTTCTTTTGCATGAAACAGAGGAAGTTATATTGGGTCAGATCTTTCGTCCATCTAGCTTAGTATTGTTGACATTAACTAGAACAGTGTTATTCAAACTGTGGGTCTGGACCCACTTGGTGGGTCACGACCTGATGTCACATGGGTCGTGGAAAGTTGGAAGCAGCCATCTTGGAAACTGCAGACCTTACTCTTGCTATATTCCTTTTTTGCGTGTTTAAATTTTCAAGTGATTTGTTTTAAATTTTGTTATTTGTTTTGTTTTGTTTTAGTTTAGTTGTTTTGTTTTTAGTTTTTAGCGCTTTTTACATAATATTTTGTCCCAATCTTGCTTTCTGTCAGATATGTTTATTGCTGTGCAATTGCTTCAGTCCCAAAATGCCAGTTTGCATTCTAGGAGTGCCATGAGTGTGTCACACTGATGGCACTTCCTGCTTAATGATGTCACTTCTGGCTATGACATCACTTCTGGTGGGTCCCAACATGAGTGCCATTCTAAACAGTGGGTCCCAGTCAGTAGTGGGATTCAAATAAATTAACAACTGGTTCTATGTCCTTCAGGGCAGCCTTCAGGGCCATCCGCTGCCTTTCTTCCCTCTCCCAACCTAAAATTAGCAACTGGTTCTGCAGAACTGGTGAGAACTGGCTGAATTTCACCACTGGTCCCGGTCTAAAATGTTTGAGAACCACTGGACGAGAAGCATGCCCCCCTCCAAATTTCAGAGAGGATCTCTCGCTCTCTCGCTCGCTCGCTCTCGCTTTCGCTCTCATTCCCCCACCTGTAAATGCCAGGGATTGGGACCTTCTGCATGCAGGACTGATTCTTTGACACCTAGTAATGGCCCTTTCCCTGAAGGAATTTGATCTAAGATTTCCTAGATCTGTGTCCACAGCACCCAAGCACCTTTCCATTAGTTTATACCTGCATGGTATTTTTTTTAGTTAGTGGTTTAGCTGTTGTTTTCAGTATTGCAACTTCTTTTTGCTTGCTTGAGTTTTGTTTTGTACTAGCTTTTTGTTACCCGGCGTTGCCCAGGTAACAAAATGATCTTCCAGAGTTTATGAGTTTTGCACCCCTTCTCACCCCCCATGCTGATGGGGGCCGAACCCGGACTCCAACCACGTCAGGAGCATTGCCATTCACCTCGGTGACCCCGGAAACTATGGGTCCGACGCTGATTTTGGCCATTTTCCACCATTTTCACGTGGGGCCCCCTGCGCACCTCACCCCCGGGGGCACTAGGGGGGCCTGACCCCCGCAGTGTCTGTCGCCAGGCCGCAAGGCATGTGTGTGCCGAGACTGACGCCAATCGCTCCAGGCGTTCCAGCATGGCATGGCGGACATCTTGTTTCGCACCCCTTCTCACCACCCCATGTTGAGGGGGGGGCCAAACCCGAAGTCCCACAGCGTCGGGAGAGTTGCCACTCACCTCGGTGACCCCGGAAACTACGGATCCGATGCCAATTTCATCCGTTTTTGTCCGTTCTCACATGGGGACCCGCACGCACTCGCACCCCTGTGGGCGCTAGGGGGCCTGACCCCCGCAGTGTTTGTCACCAGCCCGCAAGGCAGGCGCGTGCCAAGTCTGGCTCTAATCACTCCAGGCATCACAGTGGGGCATGGCGGATGTCTTGTTTTGCACCCCTTCTCACCCCCTACGCCAAGGGGGGGGCCAAATCCAACTGTGTCAGGAGCGTCGCCGCTCATCTCTGCGACCCCAGAAACTACAGATTCGATGCCGATTTTGGCTGTTTTCGACTGTTTTCATGCGGGGACCCCCCTGTACCCCCACCCCTGGGGGTGCCAGGGGGGCCTGACACCCGCAGTGTTTGTCACCAGGCCTCAAGGCACGTGTGTGCCGGGTTTGGTGCGCATTGCTCCAGGCGTTCCAGCAGGGCATGGCAGGCATTTTGTCTCGCACTCCTTCTGGCCCCCCACGCCAAGGGGGGGGCTGAACCCGGACTCCAACGGCGTCGGGAGCATCGCCACTCATCTCAGTGACCCCGAAAACTGTGGATTTGATGCCGATTTCGGCCGTTTTTGACTGTTTTCACATGGGGACCCCTGCATACCCCCATCCCCAGGGGCACTAGTGGGGTCTGACCCCCGCAGTGTTTGTCGCCAGGCCGCAAGGTGTATGCGTGCTGAGTTTCGTGCTGATCGCTCCAGGCGTCACAGAGCCTATGCGAAACACACACGCGCGCGCGCGC
Organism: Lerista edwardsae; assembly: GCA_029204185.1. Taxonomy (NCBI): domain Eukaryota; kingdom Metazoa; phylum Chordata; class Lepidosauria; order Squamata; family Scincidae; genus Lerista; species Lerista edwardsae. Next base: position 24,674,835 of record JAJKFI010000003.1, read on the forward strand.
GCGCTCTTCTTTATATATATAGATTTTGTAGTTTTTTCCCCCTATTTTGCCTATTGCCTTAGGGCGAGGAAATGGATTAGAACTATTAAAATGTCATGAAATATCCTTTTGTTTAAAGTTTTAAGAGACATAGAATTACTTTGAGTTCCTTAAGTATTCTGAGACTGGAAGGTGTTTTGGATTTTAAATGTAGCATGCAAATTGATGAGCGTTTTCTGAACTGTTAGTTATGTATAAAAACATTAAGTATGCTTTTATATAGAAGAAAATTTACACTTTGTAATAGAAAAGATCCACCTTTATTTCTGGTATCAAACTTTTCCAGTACTACCAGAACATGTGACTTGCCTCTCAGATGGCAACACAGTTGTCAAATGAACAGGCATATGTCATACCTATGAATAACACTCTTGGGGTTAATTTGAGTTAAGGAAACGCTGCATGCGACTTTCGCTATTAGCAAAACGTAACATATGGTATTGAAAGAAATGGCACGACTGTGGGTTTGCAATTGCTATGGAATTCTCAAACATTAGGGGTATTTTAAAATAAGTTATGTTTGTGCTATATGGCATATCATAAACTAGTCTTACTAGTTAGTGAGTTGAAGGAGAAAACACGTTAGTGGTTGTAGGAGAAGCTGTTACTAGAACTTCTGAGTGCTTTATTACGTCATTACGTTTTGGGGACAAAATCCTACTCATTTGATTAGAGTGGCACTTTCAATAATGCCGACATTTAAAGTACCTAGTGACAATGGAATGCTGGGCGAAATATTCAGGCTTAGAGTCTGGGCAAGTCTAGGGCACTCAGTAGAGCTGCTTCACTTTAGGTGCTCCTTGAGGTCAAATATACATCGAAGCAATATTCATTGTTCCTAGGTCTGCGCATAGGAGCTGTCCCAGGTCTTGACCCAATTCTTACCTATTTTGGTTATCATTCTGGATGCATCCTCCTATGTGACAGGTGACCTCTTCTTTGGACATTATACAGCACTTAGCAGACTCTCAGCTTTGCCAGAACAAGATAGCATCACACTAACACTAGAGGCATAGAAAGGAGTAAGCCTTTAGTCAAACATGCTATTAAGAACATAATGAAGTATGTGTGATTGTGCCAAACTGTAAAGCACATGTGGATATGTTATGCTGGATATTTTCCAAATATAAAACATCAATGGTTAAGAGCACAAATTATGGTGTAGTTTTCTACTATGGGTTTAACACGATCAAGGCATCACCCACATCTGGTTTGTTGATACTGAGGAGGCAAGAGAAAATTGTGTGCTTCCATTCTGACATTTAATCAAGCAGAAAGTTTATAATGCAATGCAGAAGTAACCTTTTGTCCACAGCAAGAGGTTGAGCTCACTCTTGCTGTAAATTAGACAAGTCACACCTCTACAAAATCCTCCAGCCATCTGCCATCACTCAATAAATCCTATTTTATATTTCCATTAATTCTTACTTGAAAGATTGAAGTAATCCACCCATCTGCTTGACAGAAACATCTTGTCTAGGGGAAAAGCTAGAAGAGGTGCCAGGGTGATGCGGAATAATTTTAATTATGTGTGAAAAAGAATATATATTTACAGGTGTCTTTAGTGATTGAGAAGGAAAGCAACCTGGAAGAGTACATTACAAACAGACTAGGAAAAATAAAAGTTCTGTGCTATCTACCACACTTATCTACCAGATAAGATACCAGATAAGCACAGGGGAATTGTTTGCAGCCGGCAGCAAACATAGGCTGGAACCCACCCATGGGAAATGGTAATCTTATTTCTTGCAGCTTGCTCCATGGCAAAGAAAATGAATAACAAGTTGTTGGAGGTCTTGTTCTGTTGATGGGTTCAAACTATTTAGGATTTTCACTGTGACCTCAGCAGCTCAGAAAAGACCACAGTACTATTTCATGGTACAATGGCTTGCATGCCTAGACCCCATGTAGAGGCAATATTTCATATGATGTGCACTCAGTTTGGTTGCTCCCAGTGGTGGTCCCCTGTAGTCATACAGTTATTTGTATGGAGGCCACAGCACATTCAGAGTAGGCACATGAATTAGTGTTATATAGGATGATATATTTAGGGTGCAATCCTAACTTGTCTTGGAAGAAATAGCTGGCCTAATTCCAGGTTAGGATTGTGCCCTCAGATTTATTTATTTATTTATTTATTTATTTATTTATTTATTTATTGGGGGGGGCTGCTGCTGCTGGTATTTTAATAATAATAATAATAAATATAAATATAAATAATAATAAATAATAAATAATAATAATGCTCGTATTTATATACCGCCTTCCTTAGGTCATCAGATTGCTCCTCTGACTTTAACTCTAGGCGGTTTACACAGGCAGGCTTTATTCATAAACACAAAGGTTTTTACAAATTACAAGAAAGTTCTATCTTTCAAGAACAACATACAACATACAGATGGTACTTTCATGGTGTAGTCTTCTTTCTCACACAATTTGCCTTCCTGCTGGCTGATACGCAGCTTCTGCTCCCACTAAGAAGCGGCTGGCCCAGCACACTCCCCTCTCACAGGCAGCTGTAGCTCAGCTCTAATCAGTCTCAGTTTGCAAGGACTGCCGCTCACAAAGACTCCCGGTGATCCCGAACTGGCGACCTTCAGATGTTATCTTCAGGCAAATGGAGGTTTTAACCTTCTCGACTACAACCTCCTGCCCACAATAATAAGAATGTTATTAATCTAGTTATGTTGTGAGAAATTTAACAAGGGAGCTTGAAGTAGAGGCAGTGTGTGACACAAATGTGGCCGACACTCCCAACATTGATATGAAGGAGTTTGTCTGTCCTTTCTTTCTCAAATGAGCCAAGGCAGCCATCCACAACCAGAATCAAAACATTAAAAAATGACAGTAGAATCAACAATCAAACAGGAACCAGAGCAAACAAGAAGCAGAGCTTTTAACAACAGTGGCAGGGAAATGGAGTTGAATGGAGGATAAACATTAACCACTACAGGTGGAACCTCAATATTATATCCATGGGGGCTCTGTTCTGGAACGCCTAATGGATACCGAAATCCATGGATACCGAGTTCCCTATTTAAAAGCTTTTCAAAAGAAAAAGCACCACAGTCTTTTTTTATACCTTTGCATAGTCAAACCATGCCATTTCCCAGACTTTGGAGCTACTTTTAACCTTAAAAGACACACTTCTGGGCACTGGTGTGGCTAATGAAAGTGTAGCCCAGTGCAGAGGGCAGAAATGATTCCCCAGAAGTGATGTCACAACAGGAAGAGACATCACAATTTTATTTTCATTTTCTTGGGCATTTTTTTTTGTCATAATGTTTGATAGAATACAGATATTCCACCACAGTTTGTTTCCTTGCATTCAGCATTTCCTTTCCAATGATATCTAACAAGATGGTATTATTCATGCTTATCAAGGTTTTCACAGTTTTAGCCACTAGTGTCAAGCTCAGGTTGTTCCCCCCTTAAAGTGTGTTGCCCAGTGCAGTTCCTCCCCCTGCATTTCTTTAGCTACACTCCTATTTCCGGAATGCATATTCCGCTCCTATTGCCGCAGAATGCATCGGTATAGACACGCTATAATGCCTTCAGCCACAAGATGGGTCTGAAGATAATGATATGGTTTGACTAGATCATAGTGGGAAGGAACCTTTAACATTTAGGGGACCTCAATATTCGCTGGCATCTGCGGTAAGTCAAATCTGCAGAAGCCGGATCCGTGGGTGCCTAGGTCCCACTGCATATGATCTGTGTAAGATGATGTCCTTGGGGCACACCCCACATCGGATGAGATTGCAGAGAAGGTAAGGAGGTACAGTATCACCAGTGCTGTTTGTTTGCGAGAGACGTTGTAGACTTCTGAGCTAATCAAAGGCTGCAATAAACCTCCAAGATCTAGCAAACAAGTTTTGTGGCAGTCTGTTTTGATTGTATTTAACTGTTCAGCATCCTGCAATATACAACTCGTGCTTTCCTTCCCCTTTCACGGTGTCTGTCTGAATAAATAGTGACAGGTAAAAATTGTCTGTGTCCTATGGGAGAAGGTCTGACAGCAACGGCTGTGTTGACTTCACCACAGAGGGAAATGCAGAACCGATCCGAACTGGTGTCTTGACCTTCACTTTCAACAACGTCGTCCTTGGGGAACGGGTCTGCCTTTTATGCTTCTCATTTCATTCCATCTTAATAAGTTCCTTGAGCAGAAGGGATGGAGAATGTCGGGTTCAGTTATCTCATTTAAACTAGCTTGAAGTTACAAAAATATGGAAAACAAAGTCAGTGCAACATCGTTAGTAATTAATGGACCTCATTAGGGATTAATAAAGTTAATTTAATCTGCATTATGGCCACTAAGACCAATAGTTTTTGACCATATGTGGCATGTAATGAGAGGTCTAAATGCAATAATAGATTATAGGCTTTGCTGTCCTACATATTAATTGTTGAATTGTGAGTGGGCTCAAAATCATTGATTCCTATGGCCCAGTCACTATTTGAAAAGCATTTGCATTTCCTTTTGTGCAGTGAGAATTCTAGATAACAGTTTCCATGCTAGATTTTTGAATTGAATGTTTTGTTGCTGTTTAAAAGTGAATATAAAGAGATCCACAAAAAATGGAGTACAAAAATGAACATGAAATTGAGATCTTCAGAACTGTGTGCATATACTTTTTTGGGGGTGGGGTGGGGTGGGTTATTTTTATTTAGCATATCAAGGCAGGACTATAGTTATATTGTCACTCAGAAAGAAGATATTGTTTCTCACTGTTGCAAGAAGAAAGTCCATTTTATTATTGCTCAAGTCACAAAACATTGTTGGTTAGACTCAGTTCTCTCTTCCTCCTCAAATCCCAAGTCAGCTGTTGTTCAGGTGCATACAGTTGTAATGGGCACTTATTGGATGTTCTGCTCCCCATGTGTATACATGGGCTGGGAAGGCATATTGGGAACTGAATATCATAGTTCAGTGCTATTCAAACTGTGAGTCAGGACCTTGGAAGCTGCAGGCTTTACTCTTGCTATATTCTTGTTGTGAGTGTTAACAGTTTTAATTTTCAAGAGGGTTTTTTTTTTTAAATGTTTTCAGTTCAGTTCTTTTATTTATTTATTTATTTTATTTATTAATCGATTTTTACCCCGCCTTTTGTGCCCGAAGGCACCCAAGGCGGCATTACAAAATATATATTAAAAATACAACATAACAATTAACATTAAAAACAGTTAAAACAGTATTAAACAACAATAGCAAAAAATAAAAACCACAAACAATTTAAAAACAGTTTAAAAAAAACAAAACAAAAAACAAACCCCGTGAATCATAATAACCAGCTGGCCAACCTGTCAGCAGTTAAAAGCTTTTTGGAATAAAAAGGTCTTCAGCCCCCGCCGAAATGTAAACAAAGAGGGAGCAGTTCTCAATTCTAGGGGAAGGGTGTTCCAAAGTTGGGGGGGCCACCACCGAGAAGGCCCTCTTCCTGGCCGCCACCCCTCTCACTTCTCCTGGCGGCGGCACAGTCAAAAGGGGCCCCCCAGATGATCTAAGAGTACGGGTTGGATTATATGGAAGGAGGCGGTCCCTCAAATACCCCGGACCCGAGCCGTAAAGGGCTTTAAAGGTCAAGACTAGCACTTTGAATTGGGCCCGGAACAGAACCGGCAGCCAGTGTAGTCGCCGAAGCAACGGCTCGACAGAGTCAAACCGACGTGCCCCAGCAACCACCCGAGCCGCCGCGTTCTGTACTAGTTGTAATTTCCGGACCGTCTTCAAAGGCAGCCCCACGTAGAGCGCATTGCAATAATCTAATCTAGATGTCACTAGGGCGTGGGTCACAGTGGCCAGGTCCGCACAGCTCAGGTACGGCCGCAGCTGGCGGATCAGCCGAAGCTGAGCAAAGGCTCCCCTGGCCACCGCCGCCACCTGGGACTCCAGGTGTAGCTGTGAATCCAGGAGAACCCCCAAGCTGCGAACCTGCTCCTTCAGAGGAAGTGCGACCCCATTCAGAGCAGGACGATAATCCAATACCCGAGCTGTGGATTTCCGAACCAAAAGCACCTCTGTCTTATCCGGATTTAATTTCAGCTTGTTCGCCCGCATCCAGCCCCCAACGGCCTCCAGACAGCGATCCAGGACCTCAACCGCCTCCTCAGAATCAGGGGGAAAGGAGAGATAAAGTTGGGTGTCATCAGCATATTGATGGCACCCCACTCCAAACCCCCGGATGACCTCTCCCAGCGGTTTCATGTAGATGTTAAACAGCATGGGGGATAAGATGGAACCTTGCGGCACCCCGAACCTAAGAGGTCGGGGTGCCGAACAAGCGTCCCCCAGCACCACCTTCTGGGATCTGTCAGCCAGGAAGGAGCGGAACCACTTCAAAACAGTGCCTCCAAGCCCCAACCCGGCCAGCCGACCCAGAAGGACACCATGGTCGATGGTGTCGAAAGCCGCCGAGAGGTCCAGCAGGACTAACAGGGTCGCACTTCCCCCGTCCATCCCCCAGCGAAGGTCCTCCACCAAGGCGACCAAGGCGGTCTCCGTCCCGAACCCCGGCCTGAAGCCAGATTGGAATGGGTCCAGATAATCCGTTTCCTCCAGAACCCTCTGAAGCTGAGACGCCACCACCCGCTCAATCACCTTGCCCAGAAATGGGATATTGGAGACTGGCCGAAAGTTGTTTAAATTTGTGGGATCCAGGGAGGGCTTCTTCAGGAGAGGGCGAACCATTGCCTGCTTCAAAGCAGGCGGGAGTACCCCCTCCTTCAGAGATGAGTTCACCACCCTCCCCATCCACTCGGCCAGCCCTCCCCGGGCAGCTCTAATTAGCCACGCCGGGCAAGGGTCGAGCGTGCAAGCAGCAGGTCTCACACTCCAGAGAATCCTGTCCACATCCTCAGGCTCTACAAGCTGAAAAGAATCCCAAATTGGAGGATAGACAGGTTCCCCAGGGACATCACTAGATATGCCCACAGCGGCGTCCAAGTCATGCCGGATCTGATCGACCTTATCTGTAAAGTATTTAGCGAACTCGTCACAGCGAGCCTCCGTGTGCTCCTCCCTATCAGTAAGGGGGGCAAGATGTAAAAAACTGCGGACCACACGGAAAAGCTCAGCCGGACGGTTCTCTGCAGATGCAATGGTGGCAGAGAGGTGTGCCCTCTTAGCCGCCACCACTGCTCTGGAATAAGCTTTTAATTGGGCCCTAGCCCGTGTCCGGTCAGATTCGGCACGAGTCTTTCGCCACCGACGCTCTAGTCGTCTGCTCTGCCGCTTCATCGTTCGCAGCTCCTCAGAGAACCAAGGAGCCGCTCTGATTCTGCGACTGGGCAGAGGACGCTCAGGAGCGATCTCATCCAGGGCCCTGGCCATCTCCGTATTCCAGAGATCGACCAGGGCACCGGGTGGATCACCAACTCTGGCAACAGGAAAGTCCCCCAGAGCCCTCAGGAATCCATCTGGATCCATCAGCCTCCGAGGGCGGATCATAAAATGCGATCCCCCGCCATTGCAGAGGTGAGAAGCCGCGACAAGCCTAAATCCCACCAGACAGTGATCTGTCCATGACAAAGGAGTGATCTTAATCTCCTCCACCTCCAGATCACCATCAACCTGCCCAGCAGTAAACACCAGGTCCAGCGTGTGTCCCGCATCATGCGTAGGGGCAGATATTCTTTGAGACAGACCCATGGTTGCCATGGAGGCCATGAAATCCTGAGCCGCAGGTGTTCCCGGGGCCTCGGCATGGACATTGAAGTCCCCCAACACCAAAAGGCGGGGGGACTCCAACACCACGCTCGAGACCAGCTCCGTCAGCTCAGGCAGGGAGACTGCTGGGCAGCAAGGCGGGCGGTACACCAGCAGAATCCCCGTTCTGTCTCGCCCCTCCAACACAACGCGAAGGCACTCAAACCCGGTGGACTGCTGAACAGGGTATCTGGTGAGACGGATGGAATCCCGATAGACCATCGCAACCCCACCTCCCCGCCCCTGTAGTCGTGGCTGCTGAAGTACCCGGAAACCCGGCGGACAAATCTGGGAAAGATTAATCCCTCCCAGCTCATCCAACCAGGTCTCCGTGATACATACCAGGTCGGCTTTCTCCTCCAATATTAAATCATGGATAAGAGCGGTTTTGTTATTCACCGACCTGGCATTCAGAAGCAGCAGCTTCAGACTCAGGGGACTGTTGCCAGAAGTACCAGGGGTCAGAGGGATGGGGGAAGGGCCAGAAAGAGGGACAGTCTGTCTACGACTGACCCTCCTTCTCCTGTAATATCCGGCCCTGCCCCCACCGCCATACCTTCCGTAACCCGTAACTCTGCTGATGGTGGCCTCCCTCCCCTCCCCCAAGCTCCCTCGAGGTGTCAAACACATAATTCCGGCGGGAGCGACCTACAAGCCAACCACCAGCACAAATACAGGAAAACTAAAAACACAGCCACACAACACACACACTCCCACCAACAACCCAATGCAGCAGCCCTCACCCCCCTCACACTGAGGCTTGGGCTGCTGCAGGCCTCTGCCCCTCTCTCACTGAGGCAGAGGTCCTCTCTCCTTCCCTCCCTGCCCCCCTCTCACAGAGGCAGGGACAACCTTCCACTCTCCTGGCCAGACTCTCACTCTGGCCAGGAAGTCACAATCATACTATCACACACTCAGTTAAAACGGCTGGTGGTGGCTTGCTGACAGGCGACAAGGCTCCAAAAATAAAAGCGTGGCTGGAGCCTGATGATCCACGGGAGATGACCTCAGAGGGAAGCAGCAGCAGACGTTCGTGGCTCCCGGCTCAGCTCCCCAGGCGAAGAGCCACGGGCAAAGAGCCCTTTGGCTCTTGCCCTTCGGCTCTTGCCCTTCGGCTCGCGCCTCTGGCAAGCCAAAGGCTTAAGATGTTCCAACTTGCCTGGAGGAGAAAAGCCAAATGCTGCCGTGAGATGCAAGCCCAGCTCAGCACAGGTGTCCCAAATTCAGGCCTCTCTCCACCCCCAGCCACCCAGAGGCTTTTACATAATCTTTTGACCTAATCTTGCTTTCTGTCAGGGATGTTCCATGGTGTGCAATTGCTGCAGTCCGAGAATGCCAGTTTGCATTTCAGGTGTCTCATTTGAATATGTCACACTGACGGCATTTCCTGTTTGATTATGGAAGTTCTGGCTATGACATCACTTCCAGTTTAATGATATCACTTCTGGTGGGTCTTGACACGAGTACCTTCTAAAAAGTGGGCCTTGGTCTAAAATGTTTGAGAACCATAAGAAGAGTCCTGCTGGATCAGGCTAAAGGTTTTTAGCCATTTTGCCCAGCTTCCTGTATCTCACAGTGACCCACCAGATGCCTCAGGGAACACACAAGACAACTAGATACCTGCACTAGTTTTTTGTTTTTTGTTTTTCATGTTTGTTAAGCAACCAGTCCAGTGATGGTCCCCTACGGATATACATTGTGATACTCACAGTGCAAACCTGCACTGCCCGTCGCGCCGATACTACATCTTAGCATTGGCGCAATGTCACTAGCGTTAATGCAGGAGCACTGATCCCCCCCCGCATTGGTGCTAGAGCAGCAGGACCAGCGCTGCAGGCAGTGCCGGTCCTGCTGTGCCCGGACTGAGTCTCTCGCGCCAACCAAAGCCAATCGGCGCAAGGGAGGCTCTGTCCCGTTCCAGGTCGCAGATTGGTGGTGGGGAGATTGTGGGCAGGGAGAGGGCAGGATGTGGGTGGGTTTGGGAGGTGCTTCCTAAGCACCTGTTCATAATCACTGCTTATTAAGACAATGCCTCCCTTTACTTGCTGTTCCCATATCTTGAGATGCTCTGGGCATCCATCCAAGGTCATGCACCTGAATGAGGCTACATTTTACGGAGTTGCATCATTAACATTTCCCCCCTGGGATTAAGATCCTTTTGTATAAAAGGAGTCTGTGAATGCCTATTAGTTATGCATCTGGCATTGGCATGGATGGCTGGAGATGTGCCCTGCACACAGCCTATAAGAGGACCACATCTGTAGGAGAAGGTGCCACCTCTCTTTTGCGATATGGAAGAACCTTGCATATCTGTTTGGAGGATTTTGCTTGTGCAAAGCTAATAAATCCTGGTTTCTATCTTCAAACACTGGTTCCATTGCCTCCATAGTCGCAACGAATATTCACAAAGTTTGCCCTTCCATACACTACCAATGTCCTTACTAGGATTGTTACAGGGAACACCAGAGTTAACACTTATTTCTATTTCAAGTGTAAAGAGGTACTTATTATTTTTTTCTACACCATGCCATTCCTTGACTCTTCCTATCTGGTATTATGATTTTTGCTCTCTTATATATCTGTATCTCGATACAGTCCCAGTTTCAATGTAGTGCATTTGGAACTTGATATCTGCAGGGAGTCTGTTATCAGACTCCCATAGATAGCAAAACCTGCAGATAATGGAATCTGCGGGTGGGATTCAGTAGGACCTCTGGACACAACCAGAAGCTATTTCCAGTCATGTCAAAAAGTGTTCTGACACCTGGAAAGCCTCCAAGGGGCCTCAGAGAGCCTTCCAGACACAACCGGGAAGCTAGGGGAAGGCCTTCAGCCCCGGTCTGGCACCTGCGCTGAGTCAAATCTGCCTTTGTAGAACTCGCAGGTAAAGAGGCCCTACCTGTATCTTAACCCAGTATCCTGTTTGCATCCCACCCAATAATTTTTGGTAGCATTTCATAATTATATCCAAATACTGGTTTCTTCATTTTGTTCTTTAATCTACCAAAAATAGTCAGTGATACATGGATTATGATGCTCAAGAAAGAATATATCATTTTATAGCTATTTGTTATTAAACACAGCTTTCCTATTCAGTTTTGCATTATTATTTAATAATGTGGCCATTTCTGAGCTGGGTTAGGATTGTTTAGAACTGTTTTTTTTTTCTTTAGAGGTATGAAGTATTAGCTCCTCTTCATATGAGAAGGAAGGAACCATGTGTTTTGAAATTATAATGTCAAACTTTTAACATCTGTCAGCCCTGATAGTGTGCTGGCATATTATCATGTAAGCAAGATTGAATAATTTATTTGGGTTTTTTAAAGCATTGAAGATGTCACCGTAAGCAGACAGGAGAAGGCAGAGGAATGTGTGTCACTTTGATAGTTAAGTAAATAAAGCCTCACTGGACTTGAGAAAGAGATTTTATGTAAATCCTATTCAAATTAGGAAATAGTATTTTGAAGTCATAAATGCAAAATCCTTTCATGCTAAATTTCAGAAACACTATATGTCATGGTGTGACAAACTGTTGATTGGAAAACATATTTTTACTTTGCTGTCCAATGACTCATACATTTCAGTATGAGTAACAACTCTGATGAAGGTAGAGGCAGAGTTAGCCCTCAAGCCCTATAATTTAATACCTTCGGGAGGAAAATGAGTTTCTATCTAAAGGAAATGGATCCTAATTGTGACTCCAGAATATAATAGCATAGTTCTTCTTAGGTACATACATAGCTGGGTAGAAGATCTTGGATTCAGCCTATAGTAATGGGCAGACCACATGTTGGCCAGGAAGCCTGGCTATGTTGCAAACAAAGCCAGGGGTGTAACTGAGTTTTGAGGTATCTCTGGTGACACCATCAGCAGGAACACCGAGGTGCTGGCTTTGAAACTTTTTTTCCCCTTCAAAAGTACTTAGCTGAGAAGAAGCATCAGGTGAGGCAAACTGAGAAGTGTGCCAAGGTGTTCCTTTTAACAACCAGAACAGTGCTTCTCAAACTGTGGATCTTGGAGTCACCATTTCTGGTAGGTCCTGCAGACTCCAATAAAAACAACTGGTGATGAAAAGAGGCCAGTTGCCTCAAGCCCTGAGGTTATTCAAAAACTGTTACCTGCCCTGCAAAGAGAGGAGCTCCTGCTCTGCACACCACTAAGCTTTTGCAGTTTGCATGCTTGTGCTTAAGTGTCTTTTTTTCAAGTCCATCAGTGATAGGTAGTGGGGGCAGGTGAAGGCTGTGTCACAAAACTAAGCCCCTCAAGCCTTGAGGCTATTCGTTAGAACGGCCTCATTTTGAGAAATGGATGAGGGTTATTTTTTTTTAGTTTGTTTGTTTTGCAAATAAGTAAATAAAATGTAAACAAAGAAATGAAATATTCCTTTATTGCCTTTTTAACGGGCACAATCCTAACCTGGAGTTAGGCCGGCATAGTTCGGCCAGCAAAATTTGGCCAGCACAAGGGAAAGCTTAAACGTGCGCCACCCTCACTGACTCCGAGAGTGGTCCAAATGTGCTTTAAAGTGGCCCTTGTGCCAGCCAAGCTTTGCCGGCCTAACTGAAGGCTGGCCTAATTCCAGGTTAGGATTGCACTGTAAGTCTCATAAAGCTAAGTGAGTCCCAATACAGTGTCATTTTACAAAGTGGGTCCCGGTGCTAAAACTTTTGAGAACCACTGACCTAGACCAGGGCTGCTTGGGACACAGTATGTACTCTATGTTACATTAAAGATGTATTCAATTTGAATTAATTTGAATTAATTCGTATTCAAATTTGCCTGAGGATAAGCTGACTGAACACTGTGGGACTGACTTCTGCCCAGCACCCTAATGCTGCAATTCTATACAGCAATGGTTCCCAAACTCAATACAATCAAGACACCCTGATGTTATGGAGCCCGGTTGTGACAGCATTATTGCCCTGCTTTCCTTGGTGCTGCCATCTTCAATCGTGGGTGGTCTCACGAGATCTTGTATGGTTTTGCACAATTAAAGATGGTGGTGCCTGGGAGAGCCGATAAGAAGATGGCACTGAGAACTTACCTCAGCACTCCTGTGAGTTTTCTTTGTGCATTTTCAACTTGTGAAGGAAAAAAAAAGTATGATTCGACATGGTTCGTTTGGATTCATGATATATGCAAATCAGTCCTCATTTAGAATTCCTGAAGACAGTTGCCCTTTTTGCATATTAAATATTGTGATTGAAAGTATTGTTGCACTTCTTCATCTTCTTGTAATTTGTGAAAAGGCCAAAAAGCAGCTATTGGATTTTTCTCCTTATCTCTGCCTTCTCACTCTATGTTCATATATTTGTAGTAATGGGCAAAGACCTCTTATCTCAGAATTATCTCAATATCATTCATTCATAAACCTTTATTGGCATAAACAAAAAACAAAACACTTAACAGTAGTCGGCAAAATGACGTTACCACCGAGGGAAAAGATAGATAAGTCACGGAAAGGGAGATAACATGGGGAAGACAGGATAGGATGTTGGGTCAGGGGAGGGGTCAAGAGGGGTTTTTTTTATTTAGAAACTGCAAGTAGGAATTCCACCACTGAATTTGTAATAGCCACGGAACTATCACCCAGGGAAAAAAGACAAGGATTCGGCAGGAAAGCCAAAAAAAGAGGGCAGCAAGGAAGCAAGATGGGTATCCCGCAGAGATTGATGAGCAGGGCAACAGAATAATATGTGAGCCACTGTGTTCGGCTCCAGATGGCAAAAATAGCATAGTCTATTATCACGCGGGATATTTGAAAATCTGCCAGCGTGAACAGCTGAGGGAAAGATGTTCAATCTAGCAAGCATAAATGTTCTCCTCTTATTAGGATTAGTCAGTTCACTAAAATAGTTAAAGGGACGACCAAGTGAGGGGAGGAGACCGAAATACTGGGGGGAACAAGTAGGATTAAGTTTGGAAAAAAGTTGCTGCGATTCAGATTCCCAAAGCTTGGATTTAATGATTGAATGAGCCCTGTTGAGATTGATATCTGCAAGGGATTCAGGGGATAAATCCAAGGATAGTAGTTTGGACTCAAGGAGTCCAAACCACTTAGGGGAATTATCTCAATCTCTAGAATTGTGAGATTTCTCAGTGAGTATTGCAGAGTATTTTCTAAGAATTCATCTCCCATCTCCCATCTGTTTTCTAAGAATTCATCTCCCATGGCTTCTAGTGGCCTTTCTTATTATCCTCAAGCAATTAGAATTCCCAGTACTAGTCATGATGTAAAAGCTGCATGGAAATAATATTTTCTCTCAAGGGTGGGTCGGGGAAAAACAACTAGGAAAAGAGAAGGGAGATAAAAACAACATGAAATATTTTCAGGAAATAAGTGAGATGATTTACAGCTCCTATCTCAGCATCCACAGGGGTTCCAGAATGGAACCCCCATGGATGCTGAGACCTGCAGATAACAAATCCGTGGGGCAGGGCAACCAACCCTCCAAACACCATTGGAGGCTTTCTGAGTTCTCTGGCATGTCCACCGCTTCCCCAACTCACAGAATGCCTTCTGAAGGCAACAAAGCGGTCACTTCTGGTTTTTCACACACACACACACACACACACACACACAGAGAGAGAGAGAGAGGGGGGGGTTCTTCCTTGTGTAGTCTTTTTAATTGATTACAGTAATTGATAAGTGTTTCGATTAAAGTGTTGTAATATTAAATGATGTGTGTATGTACCTGTAAGGTGCTTGCTTGGACTTCTAGTTTCAGAATGTTAATGAAAACATTAACATTCATAATGTTAACATTCATGAAAACATTATTAATTCTTGGACAATCACATTTGGAATTGCCAACATCAGCAATATCACTGCTTACCTATTTCAGGGTGCAATCCTAAACAGGAGTTACGCTGGCACAGTTAGGCCAGCCAAGTTTGGCTGGCACAAGGGCCACAGTAAAGCGCATTTGGACCACTCTGTGTGCTGGCCTCTCTGACTCTAGGATTGGTCCAAACATACTTTACGGTGTCCCTTGTGCCAGCCAAACTTGGCTGACCTAATTGTGCCAACGCAACTCCTGTTTAGGATTGCACCCTCAGTGTTCTTCAACCTTGGGATTGTGACCCCAATGGGGTTGCGAAGCCTCAGTTGTGGGGTTGCAGCAGTTTATGGGAACAAAATAGGTTGAAAACAATTGGACTGCCAGAGCATCACTGGGTAAAAGGGGTGGCATCCGGTATATCCAGAGTTTGCGCCCCAGTACCACTCAGGTCCTTAGCAATTGTTCTAAGATAGCTTTCACAACTTATCACATGAAGATAGTTTCATGGTAACTTCTGCTATCTCCAAATATTCTTAATTTGGTTACAGTGAACAGTGCTGGGATGGCACAATGGGCATGGGGAGTGGGCGGCAATGAGGGCAAGAAGTAGGCAAGTAAATACTAGTGATTGATTGATTGATTGATTGATTGATTCCAGGAGGCGGTGGGACTGGTAATGGGTCCTCAGTCTCACATTTATTTATTTATTCATTTATTTATTTGCATTGTGGCACAGGAAATGTTGAAGACCAGTGACCTATTTGTTTTTCTCTTCCTTACCTTTCTTTACCTTACCATAAAGGTAAAAAGGATTTATTCAGAGACAATAAGAGGATTGAAATCAATGGGACTTTAGCACACCGTTAAGCATTTAAGCTCTATTAACCTTAATTGACTTTCTCTATTGCACTCTTGGTGATTTGTCTTTTAAAATTGACTCTCTTTTAGCTAACAAATGAACAAAGGCACTGGGATGGCGGGAGAGTTCCTGACTTGTGAACACCTCTGAAAGGAAGAGGCTGCAACTCCCAAACAAACAGTATTTAAAATGCACCCAGCGTGGGATGCTGTGCAATAATTATGTGAACAAAAGAGCAAACTCTCTCTATAGTCTTCAGAATCCCAAATGTTTATGTAGGGTGATCCATTTTACCTTTTTTTTTTCCCAGATGTCTCTGCCCTCCAGACATCATGTGCGAATTGTCTACACCTCCCAATAGCTCTCCATCATGAATCCAGCTGTTGTTGACCTCTGGCTCAGGGCAGAGTGAGTTGGGGAGGGCGGGCAAATCAAGGCCTAGAAGAGGGAGGAATCGGCAGCAGTGGCGCCATCAGTATCCTATCCTCCTTCCTGGCCTTGATCCCATTCCTGGATCCACTTGATTTTGCACCAGCTAAATTGCTGGGTACAGATACAAGTAGACCTAATCGGGCAGCATAGGCTTTGCTCCCACACAAGGGACCAAATAGTCCCTTACCCAGAGGAAGCCTCCAGAACTGCCCCCCCCCGCCCAGCATGTGCTCCAGTGGTGAGACTGCATTGGCAGGAGAAGTGGGTTGAGATAGGATTGAGCTGCTGACTTATCCCCTGCTCGGCCATCTCTTTAGCCCCTTAATTCAAGTTTAATGGTTTTGATATATCAACCACAAAAGTCAGGTTAGTACTGAGCAAACTAACAGGCAATCCAAACCTCACCTTACACCAGCGCAGTAGCTGCCGCACCATCCTAGTGGCATAAAGCATTGTGCGCTGTGAGTGAAAAGTGCGTGGTGCGAGAAGTGCGCGGTGCAGGAAGCTGTGGCTACCAGAGCATGTAAGAACTGCACCATGCAGCACAGGGGTGGCGGGTTGGGACAGGGGGCAGAACAGGAGGCCGGACCAGCAAAACAAGCTTATGCCATATCCTCTCGCCTGAAACAGGTTTCTTGGAATTACAGGGACTATTTAGCAGGCGCAGATCCAAGTAGTGTCACTGAGCAGACCTGAGCTTTATACAGGATAAGGGGACAATGATGCTTTACCCCAAGTAGACCAAAGCCTGCTCCTAACCACCACAGGATATCAATCAACCAACAGATATGACACAGTCAGGCAGCCCCATTGCGCCAGCTGTGATTAGAATTGGGCTGTCATTTGTGCTAGACTATAATTCACGACTTTGACATAGTTATATTGGTACTGATACTCTATATAGATACTTACGTCCAGAATTTTATTTTCTCTTCAGTTCTTTTAATTGTTCAGTTTATTTCCTTCACAATTGCAAAAACAAAAATGAACAAAATACAGCAACTTAATTCTGTTGTTGCCCTCTGAAGAATTGATTTGGCAACGGCATTTCAATTTAAATAATTGCAAGCTTATGCAGGTTCATTTATTGTTGCTCTACACTGCATTTTTTTTATTTCAAGCAATAATTCATATTATTGATGGCTACTTAGATTGGAATTGATCTGTGATGATTGTTCACTGTTGGAGACTGAACATATTTGATTATTTTAGTGGAGGTAAATAGATCTCAAAGAAACTGTTTAACGTACTTAGAGCAAAATATTAACTTGTGCTGGAACAGCACCCTTGCCCCAGGGGAGGCTCCAGCCTCCCCATGCGCTCCTCGGATCTGTGCCTATTGTATAGCTGGTGCAGAGCCAAGGATGCTACCTTGCCGGAGTTGGGGCTACATGGCCTAGGGATGGAGGCTTGGATGCAGTCTAATGGGCGCATCCCAGCTCTGCCCCCCTCCCTGGGCCGGCAGGCCTCCCGGCCCGCCAGCCCCAGCCAGTTCCTCCCTCCCCCTACCCAGAACCACTCTTATGCTAGCTGAGCAGCTGGTGCATGAGCAGCATAGCGCAGCCTTGGGCAAAAGCTATTGCTAGTGCCAGCCCAACAGCACCAGTGCTGATGTGAGGGTGCCGTTTGGTGCATCGGTGCTATTGGGCCGACACAAGTGTATAGCATTGTCCCAAGGGCGCCTTCAAGATTAAGCCCATAATTTGGGCTGTAATCCTGTGCCTGTTTAGCTGGGGGTATGCGGCTGCCCCACAGAACACAGTGGAAATTGCTTCTGAAGATGTGCATAGGGCTAAGGGCCCTTTCCTATCCAACTTTCCAGCGCTGATGCAGCTGTGCCAAAGGGTCAACGATGTATTGTTGTTAATGACGAACGTTTTGGCCTTTTGTCTAATCCATGAACTAATTAATGGGTCAACAACTGCTTCTGTTTACACCATATGCAATATATGTGTAAATTAATCATATGAATTATGAATCATGTGAATCATATGAATCATGTGAATTATGGCATAATAAATTTGACACTATAAAGTGTCACCCTATATACGTATGTTTTCTTGAGTCGCTCTCTCTATATTTTTCTCATAATTAACTCTTCATATTTATTTATTTGATTTATACACTGCTTTTGTTCCCAATGGGCACTCAAATAATATGGACTTTAAGCACAGAGTATATTGTTCAGCTACTTATGTGCAATATTCTAGATCTATCTATAAAACTGTTGAAATCTTTGGCTTACAATTACTTCAAAAATAATGGCTGAAATTCCAGAAAAAGAAGAAGAAAAAATGTGGCATATAAGAAAGCAAAGAAGTCACATTTCTCTTGCTTCATATTTATATTATGATGAAAGTGTTCTGATTTTGAATAATTGCTTCATATACAGAATAGGGGTGAAATGACAGTCTTGTTGGTTCAGTATCATAACTTTGTTTCTGCATATGTATGAAGGGGGAGAGGTGGATTTATTATTTCAACCCCCTATTTGAAGCCAATAAAAGAAGCATGACATAAATCACAAATATTGAAAAACATATATGACCTAGTTGGAAAAATACAAACAACCAAACAAAACTTGCTTGAACTCATGAATCATTTCAAGAATGCTTTGAAAACTATACAAAAGGAACACACCATTGAAAGGTTAGCAATATTATCTTCCATCAGGGGTTTCATTTAACCACATAATCTTTTAGCGTTTTATTCAGCATAGTTTTAGTTTTTAGTAGTCTGTCTGTCTATCTGTCTGTCTCCTCAAGAAAAACTTTCTAAAGAGTACCCATGTTACAACATGCCAAGGTCACTTTCACTTGGCACCTTCCAGGGCACAATTCTAACCTGGAATTAGGTCAGCCCAAGTGACTTGATCCAGCCTAACTCCAGGTTAGGATTGTGCCCCCAGTGTCGTATGTCTCATTGCATGGCAACAGTGTTCTTTTCTTGGTAGCTTAGGCTAAATAGGGCAATTTCTTTGTAAGGTATTGTATGGAAGCAAGTTGGCTACTAAAATAGCAACAGCAGGGAAATCAGTTGAGTTTTGTTTTGTTTTTGGGGGGGAGGTAATTTGTTGCCCCTGACTTTAAGGTAACTATATTTCAACAAACTATTGCCACAGCATATCGGACATTTTCAATGGGCAAGAAGTGAAATTCAGGGCACAATCCTAAGCAGCACCGGACTGGCAAGGCCGATGGGCCAGAACCATATCCGACGCTGTTTAGGAGAGGCTGGAGCCTCCCTGTGGGAAGGGGAGCCTCCTCTATGTGGTCCTTGGATCTGTGCCCGCTAAAGAATGGGCACAGATCTGAGGAGACAGTGCAGCCCGAATTGGGGCCGCACAGCCTCGCTGATAGGCTTAGGAAGTGGCCGTACGGCCACCTCCCAAGCCCACCCACATCCTGCCCAAGTCCTGCCTCCCTCCTCCCCCCTTCCACCAATCCCCGTCCTGATACCTGAAAGAAAATCCCTTGTGCCGACCGTCTTTGGTCAGCGCAAGGGAGGCTCTGTGTTGGCGCTCTGAAGCCAACGCTGTGAATAGCGTCAGCTTCAGAGATGGAGCGCCGACGCGGGGGTGCTGCTCGTCCATCCTGCATCGGCGCTCCGCCCCTTGCATCGACGCTATAACGTAACGATGCAAGGGGCATGCTAGGATTGTGCTGCCAGAGTGGTTGCTAATTTACTGATCCGATCTTTCCAACTTTCCAGCACTGATGTGGCCGCAATCTAGCCCTTAAATAAGGGGAAAATATTCCCCTACCTTGAGGAGGCCTTCATGACTGCCCCCCACCTACCGCAGTCACCGCGCTTGCCCAATTGGCCGTTTTGGTGTTGGAAAGGTGGAAGGTTTTAAAGTAGAGTGGACTCCTACTCTCTCCTTGGACTTACATTAGCTATGTAGCTGGATATATACCCATAGGCAATCTACGGGCCTATGCAGAGGGAACTAAAAACTATTTACTTTCCTCTGACAGGCCTCCAGATCACCCTACCACCGTTGGATATAGTGCATATTCTACCTGCACAGCTAAATTGACACCAATGGTGGGAGAATATGATTAGGCAGAAACTTTTCTGGGACTGTGGCCCAGGACACAATCCTAAACTGAGTTAGGCTGGCATAAACTAAGCCAGAAAAAGTTTGGCAAGCACAAGGGACACTGCAAAGTATGTTTGGACCACTCTTGGAGTCAGAGAGACCAGCACACAGACGTGAGCCATGACTCCGAGAGTAGTCCAAACATGCTTTATGGTGGCCCTTTTGCTGGCTTAGCTTATGCTGGCCTAACTCCAGTGTAGAATTGCGCTCCCACTGAATACAATGGAACTTACTTGTGAATAAATATGCATTGGATTGTGCTGTTAGAATGAAAAGCTTATATCATTGAGCTGTAAACCCTAAAAGCTATATAATGAACTGAACTGTGAAGCAGAGTGTTCCCACGTTCCATGTTACTCTTGCCATGAACTCACATGGTGGCCTTACACAACTACTCCATCTCAACCTCCAAAGTGCCATATATGAGGATAATAATGCTCACTTACCTATAGGGTGGTTGTAAGATTGCAACAAGGTAATGCATGTGAAGTGCTCTGAACACTCCAAAGCACTATACAAACGCTAAACATAATGTCTACTTTATTAATTTACTGTTTCTGATTACAATCATTATCTACTCCAGAAAGAATTGTGAATTACTTTTTTTTTTCCTGTTAGCTGTTGTGATCCCATTCAAAAATCCTTCCTGTACCCCAGTTCCTGTCTTAAAACCAGATTCATTCATTTTTGCTGGTTTGCCATGTGGGCACAGTCCAAAATCATGCAGCTTTTATGGAGCTTTCTTTTCAAACCCTCAGAAATCTGTAACATTACCAAGAAAAGGAAAGTGTCTTTGGGGAAAGTGAGGCTGTCATTCCCATGCTATTCAGGGAACAAGTGAGGTACAGAGATGCGGGGGCGCACGTTGAATGGCATCACTTGGTGAGGTCAAGGGAATCCAGACATATCTGTAGGAAACAGCAGAAAACAAATCAAAACAAAAATCTTACTTAGGATTGGTTTCTGACTTCTAAAAATGGAGGATGAATTGCCAACATTCTAACCTGAACTCCTCCCCCCTTCTTAAACTATCAACATCGTAATTGTACACTGCAAACATAATGATAGGGTTTCAGGCAAGTTGTTTAAATGCTGACTTGGTTTGTATTGGTTTCTGACTGTGATGGAAAACATGCTGGATGGCTCCCCCCCCCCACCACCACAACATGACTACATGACTAGATTTGTAATTCGGAAGCCGGGGTGGTGGTGTGTAGAGTGGAAGGAAGGAAACAGGTAGGAAGGAAATTGCTGCTATTATCTTGCTGGAATGTTCCAAACAACTCTTTACCGGCTGCTTAAATGTTGCTATCTCACCTAATATATACCTTAACAGGCTACGTTCTAGAACGATAATGTTTCTTGTTTACCTAGAAAGGCGGTAGCCTTGTCTGATTATCAGTTCATGTCCAGTGTGTCATTGTACAGTACTTTTTTTTTCTTTCACTACAAAATAATCCACCTCATGGTCCAGCTAACCATCATATCCTGATCCGTCTATGGATCAAAACACCAGCATGCTTTACAAGTCAATCCTGGAAGGTCCTGGAAGGTCGTCAGGCATAACAGAACTATTTGGAATTGATTTCACTTAACCAAGCAAAACAAAGCAGTGTGGTTGTTTTGACAACTACCCTGTTCTGTCTGAGTGGTGTGCATGTATGGTTGCTTGCTTGCTGTTGGTTTCCTTTTGGGTAAATTCATTATGGTGCTACTTCTTAGGGCTCAATCCTAACCTGGAGTTAGGACAACACACAGTTTGGCTGGCACAAGGGCCACCTTAAAGCCCATTTGGACCGCTTTCTGAGTCAGGGAAATTGGCACATGTCTGTGTGCTGGCCTCTCTGACTCCAAGAGTGGTCCAAACATACTTTACAGTGTCCCTTGTCCCAGCCAAACTTTGCTGGCCTAACAGGGGTGGCCTAACTCCAGGTTAGGATTGCACCCTTAATGTAGCAAAGCGGGGGCAAAACAGTAAGTACAGCAGGTGCCACAACATGCCATGTGAGCCGCCCCTCCCACTCACTGTTGAGCTATTCTAGGCAGCAATGGCAATGCACCGGCACTTGCTGAACCAAATGGCGTATCCTGCGCATTGCCGAAATGGCTCCAATGGCGAATTGGAGGGTGTGTTTACACAGTGCATTGTCACAGTGCATTCACACCCCACTCGGCAATGCTACTAGTGCTACTTGTCCAATGTAAACAGTTACTACCAGCAGGGTAGTTGGGAATTGGAATCCTCAAGGGGGTCGCAAGCCAAATTTTCAGGGAGTTGCGAAGAGCTTGGGATGGCCATCTTAAAAAGCTGGGCACCATCATCTTGGAGCCTTCATTTTGGCTAGGGAAGAGGCTTCCCCATTAAGCTGCCACTTCCTCAACGCTTGTGGCTGCAAGGGAAGTTAGCCTTGCTATGGGCTCATCTTGGTGTGAGCTTATGTGTGTGATGAAGTCTCTCCAGGGTCTCTTTCTGAGCAGGCATGCCATGCCTTTCTTGTGCATGCCTAGGAGAATCTTAGCATATGGGGAAGAGGAAAATAGATACTCCGAAGACTACCTAAAATTTGAATCTCATCCTGATGTAAGGAAACAAATGTCCCCTTACTTCAAGGAATTATCCGGGACTGTACCCTGCAGGAAACAGCAGCCATTTGTGTGGCTGCATCAACCAGGGAGGAGAAAAATTTTAGTTAGGATTGGATTGTAAGAAAAAAAGTTGTCCCCTACTTGAATACATTAATCACTGTGATTCATTTAACTTAAAGACAAATGATGTCTATATACCTGAATTAATTTGACAAATATTTCTGCGTAGGAACTTGCTTAATTGCTGTTTTAAATAAATAAAGGATGCAGCTGATGACTTTTAATTAGGATTTTTTCTTTCATAGAACATAATTTATGTGAAAAGAACTTGATCTGTGGGTGAAGACAATTTTCTGAATTCTCCTTCTACCTCTTTATTTAGTGAGCCTTATTAGCTCCAGTAATTGACCCATTCTTCATGCATTAGAACTGAAATTATTTTCAAAGACATATGAAAAATGCCATCATTAGGAAGTGATTGAATTCTGTGAGTAAAACTTGTTTGCATAACGATTACCTGGGTGATTGTATTGACATGTTAAAGTAGAAAATGGAACTCTTGTTGAGTAGGTTCAGTGGAACTTTCGCTTCATCCTCAATCTGAATTTGAAGATATTTTGTTTTGGGGTGATTTTCATCAAATCTTAAATGTGGATGACTTTCTTAAATGTGGGTGGAGTTATATGGCTATCGCTCCTTGCTCCCGGTTATGGCAGTTTACTTAGACATGGGTATATGTTATGCCTGACACGTTGATGGCCCAAGTTTCCCAAGCATTTGAGCCAGTGTCCCCTAGATTTGAAAAGGAATAGGAAATCTCGAGGAAAGGACACTTCCAAGGATACTCATCTTCTCTTTTTGAATCTAGTGGGCAGTAGAGGCAGGTAGTTCAGTAGTGTAGCCAGAGGGGAGCAGCAGGGTAAGTACTGCAGGTGCTGCAACACCCCTGTAAGCTGCCCTTCCCACTCACCATTGGAGCCATTCAGAGCAGCGATGGCAACTATGCAGTGCATGTTGAAATTGCAGGTGGAATGGCTCTGATGGTAAGTGGGAGGGACTGCTCACCCAGTGTATTGTGGTGCTGGCAGTGCTTACTGAGAGCTCAATCCTCACTTGGAGTTAGGCCGGCGGAGTTAGGCCAGCAAAGTTTGGCTGGTACAAGGGACATCATAAAGTGTATTTTGACCACTCTGTCAGTGTGCTGGCCTCTCCGACTCCAAGAGTGGTCCAAATATACTTTACAGTGTTCCTTGTGCTGGCCAAACTTTGCTGGCCTAACTGTGCCGGCCTAACTCCGGGTTAGGGTTGCAGACTGAGCTGCACACCATTCTGGCTGCTCTATTTTGGGTGGTCTGATAGGCCAGCCCTGAGTATTTGTTTTATAGGCCAATGCTAAAACTGTTGTAGGCAGTTTACTAATTTCTGTAAGCGTGAACATAAGTGCTGACTAGACATCTTCAATTTTGGCACATCTCAGTTTAATTGGGCACTTCCAGACGTCCCAATCAAATTCCATATACTAGACATTTTTTCTTCAGTAGTTGCTTTTTTTTTTTTTACCATGACTACATTTGACTGTGCATATTTAGACATAATTATCAGAATTCAGCTGTAACATGGTAAGATAAATGTTCTGTTAACAGAAATGTTTAAATACAAAACAGCTGCTTTAATATTAGTTATAATAACTTGAATTACATTAACTTGGCAGGAGACAACTGCAAGTCCATTGACTACAGCAAGATGAAAAATTTCCTGCTGGATCTAGAAAACAGAAAATATATTCTACAAGCAAGAGAAAGAAATGTTGAAGATAAAATGGCCTTGAAGAAATTGCTGGTGGATCAAATGTTTAAATACTATGATTCAGACAACAATGGTCTTGTGGATATCAATGAATTGACGCAGGTCAGTGCTTTGATTTTGTTGTCATTGCCCTAAGTACAACATTATTTGCATTTTATCAGTCAACACAAACTCAGCACCAGAGCACAATCTAGATCTCAGTGGGCCTTTTTGTTTTGGACAGAAGTTCCAACAGGGGATGGGTTAGAAGATGTGTTTCAGTGGCCATCTCATCAGCTAAGTAAAATTTGTAATTTTTGATTTTGATTTTGAAGAATTTATACCTCGCCTTTCCCATGCCGAAGCAAATGCCCAGGGTGGCTTACATGGGCAGGCTACTCTAAACCACCATTTTTCAATGGGATTTTGACAAATATACAGTATTCTGCAATTCACCGAATCCTCAGTCTCAGATGTAGCCTTCACAGTGTGGTTCCCTCCTTTGGCCGTTTGACCTCGAGCTTCAGCAGGTGATCGTAAGTCCAACCTGGACAGGTCCTCAAGGTTGGACTCTGTTCTTTTGCCGGCTGGCCTTCTCACAACATTCCCGCACTGGCTAATCAGCTCCACAGTGACTGTTCTGTCACAACAGGTACTGCAGCTTGACACAGCCAGGCATTCTATCTCCTATCCAAAAACAGACCATAGATTCTCCTGCTTAGCTTCAGGCAGTACCAGAAGCTCAACCATCAGTCCACACCTCCTGCCCCCACAATTGTGTTTAAAGTGGAATGAAGAATGCTACGGGACAAAACATGCATGCAAAGGACAGATGAGAATGCCGCTCGGTACCTGGCAGAGGGAGAGGGAGAGTGCTGCAGGGGGTGACATGTGCAATGGGCGCTGGCAGTGGCAAGGCGCTACTGTGTGGAACAACCTGAGCACTTTTCAGCCCTCACTTGTGTTCGTATCGCTCCTTAATGAAACAATTCCAGGTGCAGGGAGGTGTGGCAATGCGACGCATGGGGTCAGGGCAGCTGCGCTGGGGACGTGGTGATGTTGCCCCACCCCTGGGCATGCTCTGAGCTGGGGATGGCTCTGGTACCTGGTGCCCTTAAATGTTTTCCTGGTGGTAAGTGCTGTTGCCCAGAACACAAGCCCACCTCCTGCAGCCAAGTTGACTCTGGTGCGGAAGTATATAAGAGGCCAGCAGTGGCACCCACAGATGTCTATCTCACCAGACCAGTGTCCAGTATTTGATACTAGACTGCTCAATGAGCTGTATATTAATGCCTTATCTGTCCTCAGTGAATGGAAGAGCTCAGCAGACAATAAAACTTGCCTAGTCAGATGTAATCAGGCAGATTCATTCTTAACTAATTCATTCTGGAGAACCTGGAAGCCTTTGGAAACTTGCTTACTGTTCCTTCTATACACAGTGTTGGATGTTAATTGCCAACCCGTCAGCCATCTACCCTTGATTGCTTTGTGTTCTGCTTTGATTGACCTTTTTTTTCCAAATAGGTAAAAAATAGTTTCAAGGCTATGTATTGCTGCTGGTGGAATACAGGCACTCCCTAGTATTCCCTGGGGTTCTGTTCAATACCCCACCATGGAAACCTGAAACTAGGGATAATGGGGAAGCCTTTTTTAAAGATAGGGGAACATCAGTGGTTTTGCTGCAACAAGGTAAAAATAAAGATTTGTTTAATGTTCCTCTATCTTTTTAATAGGTGTCCCAGGGCGCTATCCTAGGCACCCTGTAGCGTCGATGCTACGTGGTAGCATTGACACTGCACGCAGAGCCTTGTGCCTCCATTAGAGCATCTCTAAGTTGAGCTGTTACTCTGGACCAGGTTAGTAGGTCAGTTGCCATGCCCCACCACACATGAACCTGTGGCCAAGTGCATCACCCTGACATTTCTTTTTACCCTTTCAAGTACCCAGCACAGTGGAGCTTCTGCTTGGATGGTGAAGAGCTTCACTTATTCCCTGGTTATAGAATGAGGAATAGTACACTGAGGCCCCAATCCTAACCAGCTTTCCAGCACTGACAAAGCAGTGCCAATGGGGCATGTGCTGCATCCTGAGGTTGAGGGGCAGTCTCGGAGGCTCAAGGTAAGGGAATGCTTGTTCCCTTACTTTGGAGCTGCGTTTCCCTTACCCCAGGGCTGGAATGTTGGTTGGGATTGCACCCTGAGAAAACAAAGTGGTAGTAGTTGTGCTTTAAACAAAGTTGTGCTTTACAGTCCAATTTTAAAAGCATTTTATATGTTTGTAGATTTGGATTATCCTGTTGGGCAGTCTTATAAAGAGAAGAGGACGACTGAATATTTCACTTGTTTTTAACATCCTAGAAAACTAGAAAAGGGCAAACAGAGAGTGAAATTGGTTCTTTCTCCACCGCAGAGTTATTCCATTCCCTCACACACACACATACACACACAAATACACACACACACACACACACACTGTCTTCCAGAGTTCTTGCTTAGTGGGGATTTAATCAAGGCTCTTGTGTTTTTGATTGGAGCAAACACCACCTATACAAATATTTGAAAAAGAAGGTTCTGCAGATGGTTAATGCACTCTATTTGTACATCATAGGGGCTGGAGACTAAATCCATCTTTATTTCTCAAACAAATGATAGCTAGTCATTTCACCTTAGTCCGTGTGTGTACACTAGAAATCCAACATATCATTTTACATGATTGACAGCCTTTGTGCAAGCAGAATCAGATCAGGAGAGTACCATTGAAAGTCAAAAGTAAGAAGTGTTTACTGAATGCAGATATTAGATATTAGGTAATGTAGTAGGTCATCGGAGAGGGCTTTCCTACAAGTGCCGTCTTTCTCCCAAGTTAAGGGATTGGTGACACGGGAGCGAGCCTTCCTCCTCCCTCATAATAATTTCAGTGTAGGCTCAAGACTTTTCTGTGTCGTCTGGCATAAGAATATAAGAGGAACCCTGCTGGATCAGGCCAAAGGCCCATCTAGTCCAGCTTCCTGTATCTCACAGTGGTTCAGCAGATGCCTCAGGGAGAACACGAGACAACAAGATGCCTGCATCCTGTTGCCACTTCCTTGCACCTGGCATTCTGAAGTACCCTACTACTAACATAAGGAGGTTGCACAACTCATCATGGCCTATAGCCCATGATGGATTTTTCCTCCACAAATCTGTCCAATCCCCTTTTAAAGGCATCTAGGCCAGATGCCATCACCACTTCCTGTGGCAAGGAGTTCCACAGATTAATTACCTGCTGGGTTAAGAAATATTTCCTTTTATCTGTTCTCACTCTCCAAACACTTATTATTTCTTCCAATAACTGTGATCCACCTTGGGCATCTACCCTGGCAGAGGAAAGGCAAGACAAAAACAAACAGACTTGCAGCACAATCCTACGAACTCTGCAGTGTCGGCGCAACAGGGTGCTGGTCCTGTGGTGCCCGTGCGGCGCCTCCCTAGCATCGGCCGAAGCCATCCGGCGCGAAGTAGGTGCCATGACGGGGCGGCTCAGGGATTGGCTGGAGGAGTGCAGGAGGTGGGCAGGACATGGGTGGGTCCAGGATTCAGCCATACGGCCAAATTCTAGACCTGTTTGGGAGGCTGTGCGGCCCTGATTCGGGCTGCGCTGTCTCCTCAGATCTGCACCTACTGTTTAGCAGGTGCAGGTCCAAGGAGCTCATAGAGGAGGCTGGAGCCTCCCCTATGGTAAGGGAGCTCACTCTCCCTTGCCGCAGGAAGGCTCCAGCCTCTCCTAAGCAGCGCTAGGATATGACACTGGCCCGTTGTCCTCGCCAGTCCGGTGCTGCTTAGGATTGCATCCTTAGTTCTAACCAGGTTGTGGCTTTGTCATTAAGCACCCTTTCAGCCTGGTTTATTATCAACACTCACAATATTAATCAGATTTAGGCCTGAGATTATGATGCTGTATAGGACTATAATGTGGAAAGCCAGACAAAATGTCATTGTTTTATGTTGAGCAACATTGCTACCATGGGACCTGTCCAACATTTTCTTCTTCTTCAGGGAAACACTGAAATAAGGGAAAGAGAAAACTGAAGGTTTTCAACCGAATCAGGGCAATGGGCAGCTGGTCCAGGAATGGTACACGCAAGAACATGCTTTGTGCATAGTTTCTTGGTACTGCACCATCTCATCCAGCACTTGGCGCTGCAGGCAGCATTTCCAGTACTAATTTCAGAACTGTGGGTGCAGCCTTGATGGGAGTTTTGTCAGTGTTTGAGGGATGGATGAGCTCCAAAGCAGTTCCATTTTCCCCATGAACAGAGGTTTGGTGTTGACACCGCAATCATCTCTGAACTCAGGGAGAGCAGTGGTGCACGAACAGTCCGCAACTGCTTATACCCTGCTATCTTTTTCAATTGGTGACCCTCTTAAATTTAGCAAGGGAAGAGTAATTGTCTTCACCCCAACACAGTGTCTTTTCTAGATGCAAGCCATGATACTCCCCAGCAAGGAAGCAGTGAAGTCCTTGGAAGATTTTCCCCCCTCCAATGCCACAAAGATGCCCCTATCCTAAGTGGGTGGTTGAAGTCATTGAAGGCTTTATTCTTTCTTTCTGTATTTGAAGTCTGTGTTTTTTGTTTTTGTTTTCTATACACCAAGTCTTTTTTTTTCTATATTTTGGAACTTTACCTCTTGACCTCACATATAGCACAGGTTATGTGTGTGTGTGTGTGTGTGTGTGTGTTTCCTTGTTACATGTTGTTGTTGTTGTTGTTCAGTCGCTAAGTCATGTCCGACTCTTCGCGACCCCATGGACCACAGCACACCAGGCCTCCCTGTCCTCCACTACCTTCCTGAGTTCGCCCAATTTCATGTTCACATTTTAATCCTCAGTATTAAATTTTTAATCCTCAGTAAATCTTTTTTTTTCTCTTAAACAAACAAATGGACAAAAACGTGTCTAGTGCTTTAACACATAGAGCAATTGACCTCCCATTTCTGGTGCCTTGCTCAGCCTTACATGCTATTCAGAGAAGGCTTGAATCTGTTACTGTTCGGGGATGTGTGGCTAAGAGAGGAGAGAAGTGAAGCAGGGATGTCAATCAAGACCCTCCCCATTCTTTTCTACCCTCAGGTAACTCAGCATGAGGGCTGTTGATCGACATGTGGGTGGTGGGGTGGAAACTTGACATCCTGCATTTCTGCTGGAATTGGGGATCCTATCCCATATATAAAACCAGGATGTGACTGCAAATGTAGTTTTGATGTGATCTTTGGGTGGGAAGAAGCACCAGATTTTCCAGAGGGAAATCTAGTCTTTTTTGGAGCTACCATTGCCACGGGACCAGAAGACAAATTCTCCCATAAGCAATCCATTTGTATAATTCCAACTCCTTGGCTGTCTGTAAGTTAAAAGTTAAAAGTATTTCCTTACCTTTATATGGTAAAGTGTAGATTCACCAGCCATACAGTAAATTATTTCAGCCATTCCCCAGGACCCACTGTTTCAGTTATCCACAGATACCATGGATACTGGGATACCTATTTAAAAGACAAGGGGACATTAAAAAAAAATCTTCCTCTTTTTCACTTTGTTGCAGCAAAACAATCCTTAAATAGGCAATCTTTAAATAGGCCCCTATCTTTAAATAGGTATCCCCAGTATACACAGGTTTTAGGTATCCATGGGGGTAGGGGTCCAAAATGGAACCCCAGTGGATACCAGGGCATGCCTCTACACTATTGCATTCCTTATCTTGCATATGAAACTTATAGGAATACAGAGAGGTCAAACCAAACCACCTCCTTTAAGGTCATATAAAAGACAACACCAAAAGCCTATGATGTAGCTTCTGTTGATTTGGTTAGAGCAAGTGTTGAAATACACTGATGACTCCTTAATTCCAACATTTGTTACATTATATGGGCAATACAATATTAAAGGCATGTTGAAATTAAATACATAATCCCAAGCCTGAATATTGATGGGAAAGGAAACAATTATTTTAACATGTCTGGAAGTTCAGAAGGTCATCTCTTGAACCTTGAACAAGTGAGGCCAGAGAAGGGTCATCTGCCTTGAACTTTTATTACCTTTGTGATAGTCAAAAGTCCTGTGTACCACGAGGAATTCATAGTTCATCCTCAGTATCAGTTGCTCTCCAGAACTCAGGAAGTTTTGAGCAGCAGAAATACTTTAAGGTAGTAATAATATATCCTTTATTATAAAGCCGCTAGAATTAGTTGAGAAATCCAATTACGGCTACATGAGAATACATTTTCAGCACTGTGGTGCTGTTTAGAAATTTTTTCTTCTTTATCTCAAGTTGTCACTAGCTGAAAATATCTGGAATAAAGAGCAAATTGTATATATGCAAAGGGCCCAATCCTATCCAACTTCCCAGCACTGATGTAGCTGTGTCAATAGGGCTTGCGCTGCATCCTGCTGTAGGTGGAATAATCACAGAAGTCTATGGCTGCATCAGTGCAGCTCAGGACAGAGATCAGACATGCATCTTGTGCCACTTCAGGGGCAAGTTTTGAAATGTGCCATACTTTCAAATGCTCATATTGCGGTAAAAGTTGAGTGGTGAGAAAGGATGTGCTAAAATAGCCCCATCGCTACTCCCCCCCCCCAACGAAAAGGTAAGGAAAAAGAGATGAAACTACTTCTTTATGGAATTAGACAGTTGCTTCAAATGATGGTTTCTTATGATGGAATGTGTTTGGCAATCTTTCCCATATTTCCCATTCTACATAGAAGAATTTTGGCGATTGACTCCTCTGTGCCCTAGAGCAGTGTTTCTCAAACTGTGGTTGGGACCCACTAGATGGGTTGCGAGCCAATTTCAGGTGGATTGCATAGCACCTAGTGCAGCCATCATTGAAAATATGGGAGAATGGAACACTGGAAATGGGAAGAGCTGTGTGGTTATTTTGCTTATGTCAAGGTTGTAAATAGGCCTTGTTTTTTTCTTTCTGATTAATTTTGCTTTAGAAAACGGCTGAGAAATGATCCAACTTATTTCTGCATTCTCAGAAAAGCAGCAGGCTCTGGCATCACAATGATGGCACTTCTGGCCATGACATCACTTCTGGTGGGTCCCAGGCAGATTGGCATTCTAAAAAATGGGTCTCGGTGTTAAAAAGTTTGAAAACTACTGCTCTAGAGATATAATTTGGATGTCTTATGCTATAATGCCTCATTGCTTCATGGTTTATTTGTTAAAATGAATATTTCCAGAAAGTTAAATCTATGCTCCATAAACTACCTGAACCAGAACATTTGCACTTAAAGCTAGTGGGGAATGAATCATTTTGCAAACAGAATGCTGGCATAAATAGATTGTGGAACACTGCCTAAATCTGTAAGCCTGGTCAATAGTCCCAGCAATTTAGGCTATAAGTTCTGGTTAATACGAGTCACGTCATCTCCCCTTTTCTGATATATTGGTAAAATAAAATCCCCAACAGATTTGGTAATAAGAGTACTTAGTAAACATTGAGGGCATCTTACCAGCCCACAGAATGAGACCTTAAATATAAGTCACTGAAGGTGGATAATGCTCAAGCTGCCCTCGTTGAGAGCTATGAATCTGTAGGGAGTCAAATTGACTTGCATGTTATCTATGCCATGAAAGCAATTACAATTTCCTGCATAGTTGTAAATTCAGTTTCAATTACTGCAGGTGTCAAAGTGACTGCTTAATGCTGAGAGGAACATATTTAGAGTCCCAGTTGTTTTGCGGAAAGACATGGATGGTAGTAAAATGTGCTTTACTGGTGATGGATTTAGTTGTTTTCTTAGAGGAAACGCACTTCAGGAATAAGTAAAGCTTATTCACACACACGCACGCACAGACAGCAGGAAAATATGCAGAATGCATATGCTGTTGTACAGTCACTGTGTTCAAACTGTGAGGCATTTGGGGAGCAAATAAGTTTTTCATTTGTATCCAATCGGTCTGTGGGCCAAATCCAATGTTCCAGCGCTGAAGCAGCTATGCCTGTGGCACCCCACATCCTGCGCTACATCCTGCAGTGAGGGATCAGTCACAGAAGCCTCCTCAACATAGAGAAGCATTTCTTCCCTTACCTCGTGGCTGCATTGGTGCTGGAAAGTTGTGACATGGAGTTCCGCTCGGCGGGGGCTCAGGTGGTACAGTACACCTGTATCCCCCCTGCCCCAGAGCATGGTGCCTAGGGCTGTCCACCACAGTCCACCCTCGCTAGTGACACCACTGATAACAAGCCCTGCCCAGTAGAGGAGTTACTAAAGGGGTTGCCTCTTTCAGCCTCGCCTTGCTTCTGGTTTTGAGAAAGCAACACGGAGCATGATTTGGCTAAAATGAAAAGGGGGATCAAGTTGAGCGTATTGTATTTCCATATTTTCTTCTAGAATTTGAGCATTGGCCTCATGATTGGTCATTTTGTACATGATTTCTACATGGCCATAGGCCTTTTGTCCTCCTCATCATCTAGGATCTATTGAAATATATACATATATGTGTTCTTAAAATTTTGAAAAGTTGACAGTAAGACACTTACGAATCTGTGCCTTTCACAATACACACTTGTCTATACATGTGGTCACAGATGTCATTGTGGGGTGTATTTCTCACAAATCACATTGCATTTGCAAAACATTAAATTAAATTTTTGGTTGCTACTAGAACAGAGTTAGGATTTTTCCTGCAGTTGGGCTAATGGGCAGCGCAATCCTATACTGCCCATCGCGTCGACACTACGTCATAGCGTCGCTGCAACTTACGTTAGCACTGAGGCAGGGGCGCCAAGAGGCACCCCTGTGTTGGTGCTACAGCTCTCAAGCCAACGGGGAACCTCCCTTGCGCCAACCGAAGCCGGTCAATGCGAGGGAGGCTCTGTCCTGTTTCAGGATGGAGATTGCTGAGGGGAGGGAGGTTGGGGGCGGGACGTGGGCGGGTCCAGGATTCAACCATATACCTGCTCGGAAGGCCACATGGCCCCAATTGGGCCGTGCAGTCTCCTTGGATCTGCGCCTGCAATCCAAGGAGCGCATAGGGGAGGCTGGAGCCTCCCCTACAGTAAGGGACCAAACGTTCCCTTGCCGCAGGGAAGCTCCAACCTCTCCTAAGCAGCACTGGATTTGGCACTGGCCAGCCAGCCTTGCCAATCCAGAGCTGATTAGGATTGTGCTTTCACTGAAAAAAAAACAGTTTATAAATATGATTGCCACTATCACATGTAGGCTTTTCCAGAAGCTTCCTATATGTAGGGCGGTAGGGTGTGAGTCTGATATGGCTGTCTTTTTTTCCTTTAAGGCAGTGTTATTCAAACTGTGGGTCGGGACCCACTTGGTGGGTCATGACTAGATGTCAGGTGGGTCGCGGAAAGCTGTGAGCAGCCATCTTGGAAACTGCAGACCTTACTCTTGTTGTATTCCTTTTGTTGAGTGTTAACAGTTTGAATTTTCAAGTGAGTTTTTTTTTTAATTGTTTGTAGTTCAGTGCTTTTACATCATATTTTGTCCTCATCTTGCTTTCTGTCAGGGATGTTTCATAGTTGTACAATTGCTGCAGTCCAAGAATACCAATTTGCATTTTAGGAGTGTCATTATATTAAGTTACAGTGACAACACTTTCTGCTTGATGATGTCACTTCCTGCCACAGCATCACTTCCAGGTTAATGGCATCACTTCTGGTGGGTCCCAACACAAGTGCCATTCTAAAAAGGGGGTCCTGACCTAAAATATTTGAGGAAATTATAACCAAAATAAAATGAGGCCCATTTGAAGACAAATATACCCATTTTACCATCCCTAATTTGCATCTGAGACATCAAAGGGAGCTTCACTCTGTGCTTTATCTAGTCACAGTTTTAGACATAAAAGCAAAGGACAGGAGATTGTGTTTCTTAGGGCACAATCCTAACCTGCACTGGAACGGGCAGGCCAAGTAGCCTGCATTGTATCCAGGACAGGTTAGGAGCAGGTTGGCATGCAACGTGGAGTAAGGGGATGTTATTTCCCTTACGCCATGTTATAAATCAGCCAGCCCTAAGCGGGTACTCCGATGTGCGCCCACAATTTGCAGGCACAAATCCGAGTGGCCTGTGTAATGCTGGTTGGGCCAGGGATGGGGGTTAGGATCTGTCCTAGATTATCCAGGCTGTTCCCACCATCCTCCTGGGCCTGATCCACCTCTCGTACCATCTGTCCCTGACCCAAACCGCCATCTTCCCGCCACCCTCTTCTGCAGTGGTGTTCCTGGGGAGAGGAACACTACATTTTGCAGGTGCCTGAACTCCTGTGCAATGCGGCCCCTCCCCCTCACTTCCAGAGCAATTGACTGTTTGGAGAGGTAGTCGGAGGCTTTATTCTCCAAGCCGCAAATGGCTCTGGAGGCAGGGCCTTCGTTACGCAGGATCTCAGGTGCCTGCCAAACTTTTTTCTTACAGTGTTCTTATAGCATTTCCCCCCCTGTAAGAATGCATCCTCTCTTCTGCTCTCTGCACCAGTTTGTGCAGGCTCACCTTGTGCCAGCGCAGGGTCAGCATTGCTCAGCCAGCGCATACCTAGGTGAGTGCATCTTTGCAACACTCAGGGCAGCGTTATCATCGTGCTAAAACTTCTCATGGCTTTTCTGAACTCTGCAAAAATATTCATTCTCAGAACCAGAATCAGCAAACTTCTGTCTCCGCATCTCATGCTGTAATCATTAAACAAACACAATCTGTTTCTCAATAGGGTAGATTTATTGAGATAAATGGAAAAAACCTGAAATGCTATTATGGAAGCATGCTTTCTAATCTAAAAAAAAAAAACCCACCAAAAAACAAAAACAAAAAAATGGTTGCTGGCATCTTTTATGGTATTATTTTGACTGACAGACATTTCCTTTTGATAAACAAATCTCATGTAAATATTATAATTGCCTTTTGTGCTTTTAAGCAGCTGCCTTTGTTTGAGAGATGCTAATGTGTAGGGCTGATCTGAATGTTCTCCAGTAAACAATTTTGTCGAGAAAAAAAAAAATAGCCTGCAAGGGAGGTTCTTGAAAACCCAGAAAAGCTCATTTTGCACCCATTTGTTGGAGTTCACAGCTTTGCTCCACAGTGGCTTTTTTGCCTACAAAACAAAACTGTACTTCCTCCTAGTAATAGTAAGCACATCTTATAGCCAGTTGCATTTTACAATATGGCAATGTCATCAAGGGCAAAGCCTATATGGAATCCATTGCCCTCACTCTGAATTAGCTTTGATTGTCCTCACTGCTCATCGCATCAGCAAATATGACAATGTTATGGTTTAGAACAGCGGTTCCAAAATTATGGATCCAGAACCAACTGGTGGGTCATGACCCAGTTTTTAATGGTTTGTGAAACTGTCAGGGCAGATTAGGGTATGTGCAATAAAGGTTGAAGAAGCTGCTACTGGGGGTAGGGGGAACACTGCTGCCTAATCACAATTATAGCCATACCCCTTGGCATTTATCAATCAGGCAGCATCCTCTAGGGCAGTGTTATTCAAACTGTGGGTCGGGACTCACTTAGTGGGTTTCAGAAAGCTGGGAGCAGCCATCTTGGAAATTGCAGACATTTCTCTTGTTATATTCATTTTGTGAGTGTTAGCAGTTTGAATTTTCAACTGAGAGGTGTTTTTTTTTAAAATTGTTTTTAGTTCATTGCTTTTACATAATACTTTGTCCTAAACTTGCTTTCTGTCAGGATGTTTCATGGTTGTACAATTGCTGCAGTCCAAGAATGCAGCAATTTGCATTTCAGGAGTGTCATTTTATTATATTGTAATGACAGCACTTCCTGCTTGATGATGTCACTTGATGTCACTTCCTGCCACAATTTCACCTCCAGATTAATGACATCACATCTGGTTGTTCCCGACAAAAATACCATTCTAAAAAATTGGTCCCTGTCTAAAACCTTTGAATATCACTGCTCTAGGGTCTCTAAAATGTTTGGGAGACACTGGTCTAGAATATTTACGTACTTCTTTTCATAAAAAAGTTTATTAAACAGTTTATGAAGGAAAAGTAATGAAAAGATGGCTCCCTGTCCCAAAAGGGTTCAAAATCTAAACACACACACATGAGCAAATGGTGCATCCACAAGCATCCACTGGAACAGACACCATGTCAAAATGAACAGGAGCAATTGTTCCTCTGCATGCAGATAAATATACGACCACCACTGAAAGAATGCCTCTTTGTGCGGTCAGCAAATGCTATGATAATGTCACTACTACTACTACTACTACTACTACTACTACTACTACTACTACTACGTAGAGGTACAATTTGAAGAGGAAAAACCCTGCACAAATAGAGCCAAAGTTGCCGCTGTTCAGGATTGTGAATAGGCCCACAACAGAGCAGTCACCTGAATCTCAGGCACCAGCAGTTTCCCTCTGTGGGGCAAACAGGAGTGGAAGGACAACTATGATCATGAATCTGCATTGGGAGAAGATCAAGTCTCTGAGGAACCTGTTGCAAATATACGGCTATTTTCCATTTTTTAAAAATCCAATTACAGATCTCTTGCCTCACATGTAATATGGTCCTTAAATTCATTTCTTTCAGTGATCTTTTCACGTTTCCTAAACACAGCAAAGCTTTAGATGTGTTTTTAATGTCTAGTAAATAAACAGCAGGCCTGATATTTCTTGTCAGCCAGATATTTCTTGTCAGGCTGTGCACAAAGCCATTGCAATTTTTGTATAACAATGTGTAAAAATTATATCTAGTAAGTCTTGACAAGTTGTGCTTATTATTCCATAAATGCTGATTTATATATAAAAAATATGCTCTGGCTCTTGGAGAAAGCTTGTAAATGTGTTCACATTTTAATCCTCTGTTGAATTTTGCTGATCATATGCCTTCCTGCAGCTCTGCCTAGATTGTCTCTGTTTCCTTTTTTATGTACCATAGAATCCTTTTTATTTGTGATACTCTGTAATTTAGAGAAGAAGTATCATACGTGTTAAGAACATGCACTGTTAGGAAAGTCCTCATTTGAAACTTCAGCTTCTGTTTCTTTTAAATTCTAATTCAAATGTAAACGTACATTTTGTTCACCTATAGGTGCTCAAAGTGATTTATAGCAGAATACTGATATGCCCCAATATCCACTGGGGTTCTGTTCTGGATTGTCCCATGAATACCTGGAACTGGGGATACTGGGGATGCCTTTTTCAAGATAGGGGAACATCAGTGGTTTTGCTGCAACAAGATAGAAAAAAAGAGATTTGTTTAATGTTTGCCAACCTAGCAGTTCGAAAGCATGTAAAAAATACAAGTAGATAAATAGGTACCACTTTGGTGGGAAGGTAACGGCATTCCGTGCACCTTGGCGTATAGTCATGCTGGCCACCTGACCACGGAAGCTTGTCCTTGGACAAACTCTGGCTCTTTAGCTTAGAAACGGAGATGAGCACCACCCCCTACAGTTGGTCATGACTAGACCATTCGGTTGTGGGGAAACCTTTACTTTTTTATCCTTTTAATAAGGCACGTGGTGGCGCTGCGGGTTAAACCGCCGAGCTGTTGATCGGAAGGTTGGCAGTTTGAGACCATGCAACGGAGTGAGCTTCTGTTGCTTGTCCTAGCTTCTGCCAACCTAGCAGTTCGAAAGCACCTAAAAATGTGAGTAGATAAATAGGTACCACTTCGGTGGGAAGGTAACGGTGTTCTGTGCGCCTTGGCGTATAGTCATGCCGGCCACATGACCACAGAAGCTTGTCCTAGGACAAACACCGGCTCTTCGGCTTAGAAACAGAGATAAGCACTGCCCCTTACAGTTGGTCAATGCTAGGCCATTCGGTCGTGGGGAAACCTTTATCTTTTTATTCTTTTAATAGACAGCCCAGGATCCATGGTATCTGTGGATAACTGAAACTGTGGATACCGAAGCAGTGAATACTGGGCATGCCTGTACACAATGTTAACTGCTAGTTCACCCTAGAAGACTTGCTCAAAGAGATGGGAGGGAGAGTATGACCCAGTTGGTTCTCCTAGACCTCTTAGTGAATTTGAGTACCAGTGGTCATGAGATCCTTTTGCGGCACTTTGCAGGAATGGGAGGGGGTGGCATTTTGTATGTTGCTCCACACATAAGTGTCCAGAAGGTGGTGCTGGTGGGCTTCTACTGTGCCCATGGCCATTTTCTAGTGGGATTCTGTATGGTTGCCTCTAGTCTCTTGTACCCTTTAATATTTGCATGACTGATGAGTCATTTACATGAGCCACCACTTCAGGACCTTCGGCATGCTGATGACACCCAGCTCTATCTCTTAGAGCGCAATCCTATACTGCGCTGGATTAGTGAGGCTGGACAGCCTGCACCAAATCCAACACAGTTTAAGGGAGGCTGGAGCCTCCCCAAGACAAGGGCACATTTGTGCCCTTACCTTAGAGGAGGCTCCTGCTTCCCCTATGCTCTCCTCGGATCTGCGCCTGCTAAACAACTGTTTAAACAGGAACAACTGTTGCTTTCATTATAATAGGGATTTCCAAGCATTGTCTTTTACATTGGAATAATAAGAAAGGACTTGGTTATTATTTCTTAATAGAATAAGGACTTGGCTATTATTTCTTGCTGTGTGCAGGAAGAGGAGGTGTTAGATTTCCCTGCCGCCCTATATCTCAGTTTTCTGGCCATTACCAGTCAATAGAGATGAGACTGAGAAAAATGTTCTTTTAGCAATCCAGAATTCATATTCAGCATTTCATTGTGTTGGATCCTATCTTGCGTCCAGAGAATC
Organism: Lerista edwardsae; assembly: GCA_029204185.1. Lineage (NCBI taxonomy): Eukaryota > Metazoa > Chordata > Lepidosauria > Squamata > Scincidae > Lerista > Lerista edwardsae. The sequence continues at coordinate 24,713,859 of JAJKFI010000003.1, forward strand.
CCAAATCTAAACGTGTATAGTCAAGGAAATGTATTAACTTTTTTTTTTTTAAAAAATGGCTCTATATAATTACAAAGCAACTGGAAATCTCTGACTTTACACAGTTCTAGTTCATTGCCCTGCAGCATCCTTAAAATGATCTATTAAATGATATTAGAAATACTTAATTATACCATTCAACTCTTAGAGCTCCAATGTAATTTCATGGTTATAATTTTCTTGTCAGGTAATAAAACAGGATGAGCTTGGCAAGGATCTGTCTGACTGCTCTCTTTTCGATCTGTTGAAATATGATGATTATAACGGTGACAAGCACCTTGGCTTGGAAGAATTCTATAGAGCATTTCGTGAGTACACTTCTTAGTTTTATTCTGCCCGAGTTGCCTCATGCTCTTTTTCTACCCAATATAAATGCACTGAAAAAAACTCTGTTCTATATTTTTTTTAAAAAAAAATGAACATACAGTTTTACAGTTGGTGAAGTTGAACATCACCAGAGAAATGCATAAAAATTTAAAACAAATATACATTAAGGAAGAAAAAAACAAGAGGGGAAAATTGGTGGGTTGGTGCAAGAACCACTGACGTGTCACAAATTCCATTGATAGATTCCATTGATCTGACATGAGAGGAGCAAATGTTAGGATTGAAGAATCATGCAAAAATAATGGTGTATGCTTGCCAAATATCCAGGTAAATGCCCAATTGAAAATTTTGAAAAAAAATTCATTTTTTTTCCATTTCCATTTCCATTTCAAATTTCAATTTCCAATCCTTGAAAAATTTGAAAAAAAATTACATTTGAAAAATGTCATTGGAATATGCAAGGAAAAGCCCTTGAGAATGTAAATCAGCCATAGAAGGATGTACGTGAACAAGAGTTAAATTTTGGATAGTGCTTCCCCTCCCCCCCCAAAAAAACAAAAATGGTTAGGTTTTTCGGGGGGTATGCTTGCAATGGTCACACAAAATGGTCACAAAGGGTCTAACAGCAAAGAGCTTGCATCTGGAAGCAGGCTTTAGCACACATTGGCCTCACTGTACATATAAAAGGTTGCAGGTGTGAGAGTGAGGAGGAGATACAGCTTTAAGGCACTATCATGGTAGTTCTTCTGGAATAGACACTTACCAGAATATCCTTATGTTATCTGTTCAACCCTATTTTGTTCTAACCTTGGAGTACATGTAAATATCTTAGAAAGTTTCTACATTCTGTTGTTGTTGTTGTTGTTGTTGTTGTTGTTGTTGTTGTTGTTGTTGTTGTTGTTGTTGTT